>BMAU01019537.1:42500-686717 GCA_019973935.1 Trichonephila clavipes | reverse complement strand
ATACAAACATAGCGTTGCATTAGTCTTTAATCAGAGATAAGAAGGTGAATTTAAATCATCTAGAAAGGGGAGAAAGGAGGTTTCCTTATAAATTATATACATCAGCAATAGAACCTAAAAATCAATTCCTAATCAAAATTTTCAATAGTTTAAGTCATTAACGAATTCAGTAGAAATAAGACACTTGAATCATTTTCAATCATGATGAGTGTTTGCCGTGTGAAAAAGGAGGCCAAACTCATTGACACTGTGGAGGACACTTCGGGGATCCTTCCTGGAAAAGTATCTACTCCTACATATTACCCGTGAAAAGGGAAGAACAGAAAGGGGGTCCTTCCGGGGTGGTTAGATGAGAAAGGAGACACTGCTCGAAAGAACGATTTGAAGAGGAAAAAGCAAAGGAATTCTCAAACACTGATCAAGAGAAGGAATGCTGGATGGAACAAGAGGTCAATAGTCAATTTCGTAATAACTTGATGTCTCCTTTAACATCAGGATATTGCAAAATGCACTCTTGTCCCTCCGTTCCCTCCTTCGTTTCTTTTCTCGGTGGGTGTCCGAGTGTTCCCTCGCCCTCTCCACCTCAACTCGTTCTCTCGAAATGCGTCTCCCCTCTCTTCTCTCCACCCCGTGATGATCCCTCTTCTGCCACTCCCTCCTCACGCTTCGTGTGGAAGAGTGTAAGTCTTTCCAGCAAGGAATTCTACAATGTCTCCGTCAATGTCATTGATTTTGATTTCCTTAAACATGGCTAATACTCATCATGATTGAAAGTCAATTATCTTTATGTTTTAAGATTTATTTAAGTGCCTTATTTCTATTGAATTTGAAAATCTTCTTTCAATATAAAAAAAACTTTGCAATATACAATAGGAAATTCAGCACAATAGTCAGTTAATAGTTCAGGCTCAGGTCATCATGGTTTGTGCTAAGAGTATTTTTTAAAAGATTAATAAAAAATTAACTACTGTATTTCAAAATTATTTTCAAAATATTAAATTTATTTTAAGAAACTGGTTTCTATAATTCTTCAGATGCATTTCATATAATGTTAATTGTACTACAAATTTCAGATAGAATAAATTGTTCATTGCGGGTTGTACAGTCATTGTCTGTTGCTTCTATTATTATTATTTAAATTTGAAATGGATGTTTATCAGTTATCCTAATCTTTGTTCCAGCTCAACAAAATTACTATCAAATGTGCATTTCTCTTTCTCGTGGGTATTTAAATCGTTAAAGATGTTTGTTGATGGGTAGCGTGAAAGTTAGGAAATTGAAAGATTGGTTTATTTCGTCCGCAGCTATTTATTACAATATGTACATCTGGTTACAAGTTATTCAGTCTATTGAATATTTCCAATCTAATGAATATGCTATTTGGAATGGATGAGCCAATACAAAGTTATTTCTTGTTTTTTTTTAAATGGACCGTCTCCCCACACCCTTGAGGAGGGGCCTGTCACTTCTTACATCTCAAATAACACTCGTGTTTCCGATATGCAGGGCGAGTGGTGTTTTTCTTACGATAATCGGTTGTGGGGGCGATGTAAGATGAAAGGATTATTACGCGATATTTTAGGGATGCACGTGTAGATATGGATGCCATAATGCTGTCTACAGAAGCCAATCTTTTAGCAGCGTGACGTTAAAATGTTACATCTAAAATTATCCGGTGAATAAAACCCACCGCTGAATCTAACGCATAATCATGATGGACGACCAATAAGAACAAATGGGAAGCCAAGACATGAGTGCATCCTGGAGAGCAATGAAGAATTGTCAAATGAATGATTTACGAAAGGATGCGCTAAATTAATATGACATCAAGGCACACGTTAACGACAATTATGTGTGTCAGAAAATCAATTCAAGCGCTTATCTGATAATACCTAAATTTATAAATTGAAAAACAAGTACAATTCTAGTGTCAAATTGTTTTGATTTCAATGGAGAACACCATGATGAATTTAACCCATTTCAGAATAAATAAATTGCTGAGTAACAATTGATTTCGTACTGTCTTGTTCTAATTTTCAGAACAAATTGCCATGAAGGTATCAAATGACTCCAAAGCTTTGGAGATAAAGTGGTGGTTGTTAGAGGGTAAATTGCGCATAACATAAAAGTCGGGTGCATAGACGTCTTAAGATTATTCAAACTCTTGATCCCTTTGTAAAAGTTGTTCTATCTGTGACTCTTCAAAGTAGCATATGTTGTCAAATACTCATACAAAAAGTCCCCCGAAAAAAAATAAATATGCATGACTGATAATTTTAAAAACTAGGCACACACTGGTTCATAGAAGCCTTTCGACTAAATAAATATTGAGGGGTGCATTGTCGTAGGCCTAGGCATAGACATGAGCGATGGACATCACTGAGTAATGCAGTCTTGCCATGGTTGCCAGTGACATATAGATATATATCCCCAATGTTTCAAAAATATGGTCCAGGAATAGCCTTTGAAAGTTATAATGATTCAAGTTCTAATACCCGATGGGCCAGGGTCCAGTTGTCCCATGCCTTTAGAAGTTCCTGCGAGTGACCTGTATACACCAGAGTCTGAAGCAACTAATCGTGGAACAAGAAAAATGTTCAGTTTGTCTATACGATTAACGAGTTCATTTCATATGAGATAGAAATGACGAAATGAATAATTATTTACTTTAATTTTAGTGTTAATTAAAAAATGATGAACTTCAGGTTTTTATTTTACTATGTAATCCTTTCATGAAGAGAATGTTTCGTTTTATTCATGCTATAAAAGGATTAATGCTGACTGAAGAAAGCAATGTGTTAACTTACTTATCTACAACGTTATTCTGAACTTGATGAAAAGCAATTGTTCAGTGCAATACATTACAAAAAATATTTTGTAAGCAGGAGTGTAATTGGTTTGAAGAAAACGCTGCTCGGCTGGTTTTGTGTCCACACGTGGAGTTGTATAATTCCAGAGTGAACAAAATTTCTCTCTGAATACAACGTCGAACAGTACATGTTAGCACAGATTGTTGAACCGCGTACCGTAGTTCCCGCACTAAGTTTCTCTTTGCTACATAGTGACCCGTCACTGACCTGCTCACAACATGGATGTCTTCTCCATCTTTTGTGTAATGGTGGTAGGGAATTTTATATGTAATTGTTAGATTTATATTTATAGCTCTTCTAATGCAAGGGACGTTTTCAGACTTCTTGACCCTACACAAATGTTGACTCCACCCATGACCTTTAAAAGTAGACAGTAGATAACATACGTTGTAAAATACTCCGACAAATACATGTGCATGACTTACAGTCACACAATTCATTTCAACCGACTGCCTACGTCTGACTGCTTGATTGATTGATTGAATATTAACGTCACACTGTTCAGCTGCACGAGGGCTTTTGGTGGCGGACCACGTAATTTTGAACCATGGTCAAGTGACGTGGACGACACCTGAGCTGGCACCCCCTCTCCTAACTACCACACCACACCAACGGGAGGACGTTTCAGCTCTCGACAGATTTAACGTGCATCGCTGCCCTACACGGTGGGTCTTTAGTGGTACTGGGCTCGAACCCGTGACAAAGCACGCCACGGTCCGATACTACTTCTGACTGCAGGAGTAATGATGGTGTGTGGTGTTAGCTCCACGCCTGTACGTGGACAACGGGCATTACATGTACCAGGTTGATATATTGTCCAAAATTCCCAGTGCTTCTGAGAATACAACATTTGACCGTTGAAATTATTCGAATTCTGATCTTATTAATGTTCGGTCAAGAACGAGACAAGACCTGTATTGCGGCCGAGGTCCTGGGCCCGAGCCTAGTTGGATCATGCCCTAAGGCAATCGTGGTTAGAGCTGCTGTTTTATAATCATGATGAGCTAGTTACTTATGTAAAAATCTCAAACTATTATTACTAGGCATTTGAAACAGTCGAGTAGTCGTGGTTATTAACTCAGAGCCAGCTTTGTCGAGTGATGGGTTCCTTTACTATAGTGCTCCTAAAGACTCACCGTGTAGAGTGAAACATAAAACTCGTAACTAAACAAACTAACTAGTAACTAGAGTAATCCGTCGTTAAACATAAATTTTTTTTGTTGGCGCATTGTAGAAGTTTGGAGAGTAAGACACTGGTTCAGGTGTCCTTTTTGCCACTTGAATTTTCAAAATAAAAATTCCGTGACCAATAGCCCTTGTTATTTCAAAATATGACGACCATAAACAATCAATAATACAAGATATTTTAGTTTCCTTTTGTTACAAAACATATTATTTTGCTTGGGTTTTATTGAGAGTTCTTTTTACGTTCCCAAAAAGTGAATGTTTTACAACTGAGAGACATTATTGAGAAATTTTAGCTCAGAAAGTCATTTTTAATGTATTGCAAACTTGATATAAAATACTAGACGGGAAAAATATATTTACCTTTTTTCATAGGAATTGCTTTCTATTTACTCCATAATTGGAAAATATAGAATTGTGGAACAATTGCATTTTCCACTTATCCAAATTGACACTCGATATTTCAATAATTTTGCAGCAAATTTTACTTCACGTAGAGTGAAAATTTCATGAAGCAACTAATATGGAATTAGCAAAAAGTTTTTGATTTCTGGAATCTTTTAATTTCCATAGGAAAAAGAAGGAATCGCACAATCGATTTTTCAAAAAATTCGACAAAGATTATTCATAAATTAAAAAAAAAATTAAAACAATGAAGAAATAATCACTGATAATCAATAGCTCTGCCTGTCTGTAAAAACCAATTTAAACAATTGAGCAAGCACAAAAGTAAAATTCTTTACTAAAAAGTTGAATCAGAGGAGAACATTTATTGTATGGCTAATAATCAATAAAATGTTCATCAAAATTTTTATCTATATAAAGACAAATAGTAATTGTGCATGAAGAAAATAGTACATGTAATAGAAAAATTTCATGCACATGCAGGGTGTGTTTCACAAATTTTACCCCTTATTAGTGTTTTATTCATGTGTTCAAAAAACGTTAAAAGAAGAAACACTACGTTAAGGATACAATTAAAACACTAGACATCTTAAAGATTCAATATTTCCCAGCACGCAACTTAGAAAGAGAATCAAATAACTTTTTAAAAAAATCTATAAATTTCAAATGCTTTAAAATGAGGAAAATAGGTTTATTCTCAAAATTAATTACTTTCGTCACTTTCCCTATCTCAGTCGATACTTTTACACTGTGTCAATTCAACTAAAGGAATTAGATTGATCATTTGTTTAGTCGATTATGCCAGTGCTTCTCAAACTTTCAATACTGGCGCACCCCCTTATACAGAGTGTTTTTTTTCCAGGTATAGAAGTTTAAGTTGGCATTACTTTCCAAGATGGCGACCGATTTAACAGCTGTCAAGTGATTTATTCTCAGTTTGGTTTGGCAATTCATCATGAACAGACTTGCGCCTGAACAACGCTTTCAAATTGTGCAATTTTATTTCGAAAATAATGGTCGATTTTCATAAGCGAATTTTGTTTAGCGATAAAGCACACTTCTGGTTGAATGGCTACGTCAACAAACAAAACTGCCGCATTTGGAGTGGAGCTAATCCACAAGTGTATGTCGAAACACCGTTACATCCAGAAAAACTGACTGTTTGGTGCGCTTTATGGGCTGGTGGAATCCTTCTTCAAAAACGATGAAGGCCACAACGTTACAGTCAATGGTGATCGGTATAGAGCCATGATTACTAACTTTTTCATTCCTGAATGGAACAATCATGACGTCCAGGAGCTGTGGTTCCAACAAGACGGCGCAACATGTCACACAGCTCGTGCCACAATCGATTTATTGAAAGACACGTTTGGGGACCGCCTAATTTCACGTTTTGGAACTGTGAATTCGCCTCCAAGATCTTGTGATTTAACACCGCTAGACTATTTTCTGTGGGGCTATGTAAAGTCATTGGTCTATGCGGATAAGCCACAAACGCTTGACCATTTGGAAGACAACATTCGCCGTGTTATTGCCGATATACGGCCACAAATATTGGAAAAAGGCATCGAAAATTGGACGTCCAGATTGGACTACATCCGAGCCAGTTGTGGCAGTCCTATGCCAGAAATCATATTTAAAATGTAATGCCACAAGATTATCTTTCGAATAAAAAAACATTCATATCAATCGAATAATACATCGTTGTTTTATTGCAATTTAAATAATTAATTTTAATTTTTCTATACCTCTCAAAAAACACCCTTTACATTAATAATGTACTGAATGCAATAATAATGCACTTTGACGCTAAAGCTACAATAGGCGATCTTAATTATTAACCATATAAATTAGTAACATAAGTATAAAATTTGGTATACTACTTTTAAGCAAATAAATAAATAAATTAATAGGATAATTACTATATGTTATTTTTCCTTTCTTTAATATTTAAATTGAACATATTGCTAAATGCGGTGGCTGCTTAGAAGACGAAATATAGATATTTGCTAAATATAGAAAAATAACTCAGAGGATTGTGACGAATCTGTACGGAACCTTTCCACTAATCTTCTTAAGCGTCTTTTTGGGGAATATGAATTCGCGTATATTTCTAATCAACTCCAAGAAGATAAACGGGATATATGCAAAGTAGATAAGGTATTTAAGTCGAGCGTTGTAAGCTAGCAATCTTGATCATGAGGAAGGCTATTGAGCCAGCAACAGTAACCTCAATGTTAGAGGATTCCAGGATATTAAGATAGTGAAGACGTCGTGCTGCTATTCTATTGAAGAACGATAAAGCTTATATAACCAGCGGTAAATATAATTTATGTAAGCTTGGAATAAGCGTTAGTTTAGTCAAATTAGTTAAAATTAATGAAAGTTAATAATTCGAGTATGTATATTTCTCGGACCTCCTACTTCGGTAGACCTTAATTGATCTTGAGCGTAATTATTAATTAGTTGTATAATTCGTAATTTCATTAATATAAAAGGTAAATCCCTTTATTTGACGTATCATAAAAGTATTATATCTTATTAGAGATTTTTTTGAGACTTGAAGTAATAAATTATTATTATTATTATACAAAATGGCTCTTGGTGGTTCTTTGCCTCAAATTAGTCTTGGTGTCCAGGGCGAGTCCCAGGGGGTCTCCATAGTGGCGCTCAACGATTAAATCCCGAGTTTAGAGTCGGATCTAATTTTTGAATCATCCCTGAGCAGTATTTTTTGGGGGTGGAGAACGTGGCAGAGTTCTTGGAAATTATTGATAATAACTTAACATATTACGAGATACCCACACAACTAGCTTGTGCATATTTAACGGGTCATCTCACAGGACGGGCACTAGATTGGTTTGAGGTTCTAGGTTATAGGGTCGTAGAAGACAAGGCGACGGATTATGCGCATTTAAAGCAAGCTTTGACAGAACAATTCCCCGTGGTTAGGAATAGGTCGGAACTAGAAACTCTTTTTTTCGCATCATCTCAAAAGCACAATCAAAAACCGTCTGATTTTGTGTATGACTTGTTAAAGATCCACACAATTTTAAAACTCGAAATGACGGAGGGAAAAATGATAGATCATGTTATTAGTAGGTTAGAACCTCAGATTTTAGATTATGTAAAGGTTCGGCATCCGCAAACCACATCTAACCTTCTACAAATAATTGATAAATACGAGGAAAGGTTTCTAAATAGAAAGATCAGAGGTTCCAGTTGGGAATTCCGAGATACAAACCCAAGCGAGAACAATAGTTTCCCTAACAGGAATTGGCAGGAAAATTGGAGGGAGACGAGAGGTAACAACAGATACTCGGACAATAGCAGACCGCGGATAGAGTTCAATAGATTTGAGAGTCAAGGTGTTGCGGATAATCGGAGATTCGATGGTCGACGCCGAGGTGGTCAATCTGATCATAGATTCCACAATCAAGGTGGTCGACAAGGTGGTTCGAGGAACAGGGCTTTCAGGATAGCGATGTACAGATAATCCTCCAGAAACGGAACACCAAACTATTAGGATATCCTCATTACGAATGACTCCAGTAGATTTATCTTATATCCCCATTCTTTTAAATGAAATATTCATTACAGCCCTTTGGGACACGGGAGCGGAGAAATCTTTCATATCAGAGGAGGTCTATCACAGATATTTTTCGTATCGACCGCGTCAAAAGATGAAAGATAGAGTAGTGATGGCCCAGGGAGCCCCGTGATGTCACTTTGGTTGGGTCGAATTACAGATTCGAAACCGAGAATTCCCGAAAACCTGGGAATTTCACATTCTTAACAATATGCAGTACCAATGCATTTTTAGCATTGATTTTATGAAGGAGTCCAAATTGACTTTAGATTTCGATCAGAAATCTCTGATCATTCCAGATGACCAAATTAAGCAGTTGCCAAAAGTGGAAAAGCCGGTCGAGATTGATCTATCAGATACAAAGCTCGGTGAAGGGCAAAAGCAAAAATTAAAGGATTTATTTAATGGTTTTAAAGGGCTATTTTCGGACCATCCGGGGTTAACTCATGTTTTATATCATGAAATCGATACTGGGGACAAAGGACCGGTAGTGTCAAAACCCTACCGATATGACAGGGTCAAACAAGGAATAATTGATTATCACATTGAGAAAATGTTACAGGATGGTACAATCCGTCCTATTCTATCCCATACGCGTCATCGGTGGTTTTAACGGGCAGAAATAATGGCCTTCCTCCAGATTCTCCAGAGGCGTATCGATTCTCGATTGACTATCGCAAACTTAGCACCATCACTAAATACCCGTGATATCCATTACCGGTGATTGATGATCTGATCACACAAATATACCGCATACCGGTATCATGTCGACATTAAATTTAAAATCGGACTATTTTCAATTGTTGATTAGTCCGAAAGATGTCGAGAAAACCACGTTTATAACTCTCAATGGCACCTTTGCATTCCTCAGAATGCCTTTTGGCCTTTCAGGGGCGGTGCCAAATTTTCAAAAGGCCATATACATTATATCAGTGTTTCTCAAACTGTGGGGCATGCCCCCCTGGGGGGCGCGAGCATATTGAAAATAAAAGGTTTAAAAAAATTTTTTTGGAATGAAGTAAAACAAAATGCTTTCTGACATAATAAAAAATACACATTTACACTGATATAATTTATTTTTATCATCTGGTGATCATCAAAAATAAAAGTTTCCACTTCAAACGCTCATTAGCCATTTTTGATCCTATAACCGAATTAAAAAAATATTTTGTTGGCTTTGCGGTCAATATGAAGACGATGAGAGATTTCTTTTTTTTTTTTACGTTTCTTTTAACGATATCAAACGATGAGAGATTTTTTTATTGCGTTTTCTTTTAACCTAAAATATTACTTTAGCTGACCTTCGAACTTACTGGTATGGTTATTTCCGTCTTTTTTTAGGGAAGTTGTAAATATATACAATATACTTCTATTTCATCTTTTTCCATGTGAAAGATTTTTATGATATATGGATAAGCATGAGTATTCTGAAACATATAACGCATAATGAAAAACGTTTTACACAATTATTTTTTAGAGCATGCTACACTTTCCCTATGAACAATTTTGTAGTTTTGATTGCTGTGTTGTACGACTTATTATGGTTTATAAATGTAAATAAGCAGAACATTAAAAAAATGGGCATCTGTGATCCCTATTGAAGGAAGTTGAAACAGATCAAGCAATTGAAGAACCTACTGAAATAATGCATATTAATCAAGATATAGCGAAAGTAAATATCAGAAAAGCGTTAGAGATGAAACGTTTGAGTTGATTTGAAATTTTCAAATGCTGCATAAAGATCTCTATGAAGAAAACCATGAAGCCATAATGTAGCACTACGCCTTGTCAAAAAGACACAATGAAGAAAAAGTTCAAAATGCTGTTTGTAGATCATCAAACAACAGCAAAACTACAAAAACGTGAACAAAATATGACAGTTTAGTTGGAAAATAACGTTTTTGTGTTGTTAGCGAAAAGTGTCTGTGATTTATGTCCTTTATGAAGGACACGCACATTCGGAACATTTTCTTTAGTTTTATTGGATTTTTTCTCAAACTTTCAAAGAAAAATTGAAAAGTCCTTGAAAGTAGATAAGTATATTTTCTCTTAATTAAATTATTCACTGAAATTGTAATTTTTATCGTGTATAGTAAAAATAACAATAAAATAAATTATAGTTTTAAAACAAACTAAAAAACACGCTTTTATAGTGAATCGAACTAAAAAGTAAAAAAAAAATATTACTTAAAAGTAACATATACAAAATTTAATACTGATCTTGTTAATTTGTACGGTTTATAATTATGATCGTATTGTAGTTTTAGCGCCAAAGTGCATTATTATTGCATTCAATACATTATTATTTTTAGGAGGGGCGCGATAAAATTTATGATTGATAATTGGGTCGCCAGTAGTGAAAATTTGAGAACCACACTGCATTATATTAAAACCTGTTATTGGGCGTTTCGTGTTGGTTTATATGGACGATGTTATTATTACATCTCCATCGTTCAATGAACACATAGATCATTTGAATCAGATATTTGCATTGTTGAGAGACGCAGGGCTATATCTAAACGAAGAAAAATGTCACTTCGCACGTGACAAATTGAAGTATTTAGGTCTCATAATTAGTAAAGAAAGGATTGAAACCTACAATAGTAAGGTCAGGGCAATCGCAGAAATGAAACCTCCTAAAAATAATGTGTGTCGAAGTTTTTAGGGATGGCGGGGTGGTATCAGAATTTTATACCCCACTTTGCAGATATATGTTAACCATTATATCGGTTAAAGCAGTGTTTCTCAAACTTTAAATACTGGCGACCCAATTTTCAATCATAATTTTTGTCGCGGCCCCCCTGTACAACAATAATGTACTTACTGCAATAAAAATGCAATTTGACGCTAAACCTACATTGAGATCTCAATTATAAACTGTATAAGTTGTTAATTTTGTATGTGTTACTTTTAAGTAATATATATATTTTAAGAAAATTACGTAAAATATATATTACTTATATATATTACTATGTTATTTTTTTCTCTAATTTTTAATTAGAACAGATTACAAAATGATATATTTAAAGATTTATTTCTCCTTCAGCATTCGTTTCTCAAAGTACAAATGTCATTAGAAGAATAGTGTAGTCTATGTTGCTCTCTATCATATCCATCACATTTGGCATTATCGGGTACGTTTGCGTGAGTCTGGGCAGTCTATCGGACGTCTGCGCAAAACATGTAAAAATGCTTTTCCTCGTACAATTCCAGTCAGTTTTGGTCGACTCGATACTTCTATAGCTACCAAATCTAGCTTGAACGTTCATTTTTTAATTTGCACGTCAATTGTAATTCACGGTAGTTAAGTATTTAATGCTACATTTTTAAGTCATAAGCGAGCATTCGACGATAATAAAGGATTAACAAGTACACAGACGAGCATAGTTCCGAAAATTAAATCAAGGAAGTATTCTGAAAAATACTTATAAATTTTGGATTTACCACTACTGAAGTAAATGATGGGAAATAAAAGCCTCAGCTCGTTATGTGTTAAAACTTACAAATCTGAAGAACAACATGTCAAATTTTTTTTAAAACCATGTAAAAACATTTAACCATGTTAGCAAAGAATTTAAAAAAATATTTTCTTGATGAAGATAACATGGTCGCGCAAATTACGAGTGGATTAGGGGTCTATTTCAAGATACTCCAGAAGGGCTCTCAATTTCAGAAGAAGAAATTTTCATAGATTTCACATCCAGTGAAAAATTAAAAAGCAATTTTGTAATAAATCGCTTTTTGAATTTTGGGTAGAGATGGATGGTGAATTTTCTGCACTGAAAACAAAAGCACTTCGTATTCTATTACCATTTTGAAAATCCTACCTATGTTAAACCGGATTTTTTGCGGTGGCTGCTTTGAAAACAAAATATAGATCTCATCTAAATATAGAAAAATAACTCAGAGTGTCAATATCTGATATTAAACCTTCCTTTGAAAAACTTTGTTCTACAAGACAAACCCATGGAAGTCACTAATAATTATTAAACTTGTTCTTAATTTAGTATTAAGAAATTATTTATAAAATACCTTCTTCAGTACTGATACATTAAACGTATACTGGCTAAAACACCGGCTCTTCCCACGAGTTCATTTTTTTAAAAAAATATAACATTATTCTTGATATAATAGCTGAACTGTAAGGAGAGTAAAACTGCGTGCACGACATTGTATACAAAAATGTCAAATGATTTTTTTTAGGAGAATGCTTATATTGTAAATAGATTTAAAAGAACTGTAATTTTAAACTTCACATAATTAGCATTTAGAAATAATGCTATATAATGAAAAAGAATGTTAAATCCCGATGAAGAATAATTGTGTCTGTTACTTTTTAATGTTTAAAGCTAGAAGACATCAAAATGTTCGCACTCGATACTAACGCTAATGGTAGTGCGGGTGGGGGGGGAGACTCAGTCACACCAATCATTTGTTTATAATTATTTTTACTCTACACGATACTAAATCGGAATTCCAGTGAATAATTCAATGAAGAGAAAGTATATTTACCGGCTTTCAAGGACTATTCAATTCTTTGATGATTTGAAAAAAAATCCAATAAAACTGAACTAAAATTATTCAAAAGTAAAGGGGAAGATCCTGATTTAGGACACATCTATCGTTATTTACAAAATCCAGACGATGGTTCCGTTAATGCAACTGCATGAGAGGGTTTGTCCCAGGATTTTAAATTAATTTATGGTCTACTCTTTTACGCGAGAGAGAGAGAAATATTCTACAACTCTTGGAGAAATAAGAGTTTACATTCCTAGATCTCTTCGCGAAGCAATAATGCAAGAATTTCATGATCTGCCATTAGCAGGCCATTTAGGAAAGAGGAAGACCTATTTAAAATTGCGTGACACATGTTATCTTCCCTATATGTAAAAATATATATTTGCGTATGTATCAACCTGTGACCGGTGTCAAAAATTTAATTACAAAAACGCGCTACCAGCTGGTTGATTAATTCCGATAGTATCGAATTACCCCAATGAAATCGTAACATTCGACTTATTAGGCCCCTACCCCGCACCCCGACCCGAAAGATATAGATTTCTATTGGTAATAACTAACCACTTCACTAAGTGGAGTGAGCTTATTACTTTACGAAAAGCTTCGGACCAAGCCATAGCTAACGCCCGTTTTGAAAATTATATTTCACGTTACGGAGCTCCGACTTCTTTGATTAGTGATAATGGCTCCCAATTTATATCCGAGGTATTTGAACACCTAAGTCACAGTTTGGACATAAAATATATGAAAACGGTAACATACCGGCCGCAGGCGAATCTAACGGAAAGAGTCAATCGCAATTTAGTCCAAATGATAGCTTGTTTTGTAGAAGAAAATCACGAAAACTGGGACCGATTTCTTCATGAGTTCGCTTTCGCGCTGCGCACATCAGTTAATGAGACGACAAATAAAACTCCGGCTGAGTAATTCTTCGATAGAAAAATTATAACACCTTTTAGTAAATTACTAAATGTCACAGAGGGTGCTGAATATGTAGGAAGAAACATTGAGAAATTATTCGTTGAGGCAAGGCAGAATATGAGGAAACAACATAAAACTTGGGCAAAATATTATAATCGGAAAAGGAGAGAAGTTAACATCAAAGTAAATGATTTGTTGTTGGTACAAACTCATTTTATAAGGGCTGCGGGTAGGAGAGTGGTCGGAAAGTTTATGCCTAAGTTTGAAGGGACATATAGAGTGTTGGAGGTTAGGTATAACAATTTGATCATTTGGAAGAAGGGAAAAAGGGTCACAGTTAATATCGACCAGGTGCGAGTGTACCATCCAAGACAATCCGACACAATTAGTTCGGATAGTCATGTTGAGACACTATATGAAGGACAGAGGTCTAGTTATGGGCCAAGTAGATCACACCCAGGAAAATCCAGAAGATCGAGGAAAACCTCGAGTGAGGAGAGTAAGGGTTATATATCAAATAAGGGAAATTCCGGATGGGAGGATCCGAGAATGAAGCGTAAAGGAGGGTCAAATGGGTCAGTGGACAGGACGGATAAAAAACGGTCTAAAATATGCAGAAAACGTTCTCTGCAGGGGTCCGAACATAGGAACCAGAAAAGACCAACCCCTGAACCAAAACAGGGGATAAAGAGAACAATTCCATCCTCGATATCATCTCGAAAATATAAATATAGAAGACCTACTAACCCTTCCCAGGGATCACAGTCCATTGCAAAAAGATACCAGGCAGGGCAAGCCCCCTACAGAAGGGAGCAGGCAAGAAAGGAGTGGACAATATGACAAGGCTGGGAGACAAGGACAACTAAAAGCGGAAGCAACAGGGCAGCTGAGAGGAGTCCAGTATGGTCTAAACAGGCGTCAGCAGTGAGACCGTCTCCTTACTACCTACGCAGCCGAGTAAAACAGCCCTAAGGAATACCAGAGGAGCGGAGGAGCAATAGAATTGACAGTATCCCGCAGAACAACATCAGGAGAAGGAGCCTCAGCATGGAAGTCTTAGACGGAGATCCGGTGGATAGGAGAGAATAGAGGACAAAGAAAAAAAAATCAGGTTGTATCGTTTCTTTTTTTCTCCTTTCGAACAAGTGGTCGGAAGAATTATTGCAATGAAGCAAGTCACGGGCGGATTTTTAATTTAAGAAGCCAAGTAAAAGTGGACACTACAATGAGTGTGTTTTTTCTTGATGAGAAAAATCAGCTTTTGCCTTAATTTTTTTGTATAAATATGGAGAAAGTATTTGTAAGAATGCATTTGTTTACTGCTATGTATGACTTCGCTAAGACGCGACAATTTCTTTGGTTATTCGTGGTTTATTGAAAAAAATTTGAAATTGTATGTAAATGTATGTGTATATTATTTTTTCTCACATCTGGTGGCTTGGGACGCGGCGTAGTTAGGTAGGGCTAACATTTAATACTAACAAGCGCAGCATGCATGGATTGGGAATGTTAAGGAGCCAGATGCTTTAAATGATGTATATAAAATGTTATGTAAATTATGAAGGAAATTGTACATACAGAAGATGTTTATTTCTTCACAAGACTTAAACAGGTTTTCATTTCAGGGTAGCTGAGCCTGAGCATTGTATAAGAGTCAAGTGTAAGTCAGAATATGGTTGTATAGTTGTTTCATAAGTAGTTAAGGAAACCATATAGGCAGGTTTTTTTACCACTTCAGTGGTTTTTTCCTCGCTTCCTAGCCAAATGGATGTGATGTAGGGAAATCTAATCCTGTAAATGTTACGTCATATAAAGAAGTTTTTTGGTCGTAATTTTTTTTCTTTCCCTTAAGGAAGGAAAATTTGTAAAGTATCCGATTGTTAGATATATATATTAAAGTCGTCGGGACTATAAATCATGTTTAGGAATTGGTTACGTAATTTATTTTCAGGCCATTTGTGACCTTCGAATAAATCCCGTTTTCTTTTTGGAGGGAATTGTGACGAATCTGTACGGAACCTTTCCACTAATCCTCATAGGCGTCTTTTTGGGGAATATGAATTCGCGTATGTTTCCAATCAACTCCAAGAAGACTAAACGGGATATGCAAAGTAGATAAAGAATTTAAGTCGAGCGTTGTAAGCTAGCAATCTTGATGATGAGAATGGTTATTGAGCCAGCAACAGGTACCTCAATCTTAGAGGATTCCAGGATATTAAGATAGTGAAGATGTCGTGCTGCTATTCTATTGAAGAACGATAAAGCTTATATAACCAGCGGTAAATATAATTTATGTACGCTTGGAATAAGCGTTAGTTTAGTCAAATTAGTTAAAATTAATGAAAGTTAATAATTCGAGTACGTATATTTCTCGGACCTGCTACTTCGGTAGACCTTACTTGATCTTGAGCGTAATTATTAATTAGTTGTATAATTCGTAATTTCATTAATATAAAAGGTAAATCCCTTTATTTGACGTAACATAAAAGTATTATATGTTATTAGAGATTTTTTTGAGACTTGAAATACTAAAGAATTATTATCATTATACAAAATTGCTCTTGGGGGGTTGTTTGCCTCAAATTAATCTTGGTGTCCAGGGGGAGACCCAGGGGGTTCTCCACAGTGTCAATTTATAATCATAAGCATTCCTTATAAAAACTTTGCTTTGCAAGACAAGCCCATAAAAGTCATTAATACTTATTAAACTTGTTCTTAATTTAGTATTAATTAATTAGTTAAAAAAAACTCTGTGCAGCACTGATACATTAAAAGTATACCGGCTGAAGTGCCCGCTCTTTGCACGAGTTCATTTATAAGAAAATAAAACATTATTGATATAATAGCTGAATTGTAAGGAGAGCAAAGCTAAGTGCTCGACAATGTTTAAAAAATGTTAAATGATTTTTTTAAAATGGTTGCACAAATTATAATTAGTTTTAAGCTAATTGTAATTTTAAGCCTCACAGAATTAACATTTATAATTGATGTTAAATACTGAACAATAATATAAAATTCCGATGAAGAATAATTGTATTATTTTTAATATTTAAAGCGAAAAGACTTCAACATATTTTAACCCGGGAGCCGGCGTTCACTCGATATGGTCGAGCGGAGTTATTGAGTCACCTCAATCTTTTTTTTTAGAATTATTTTATTGTAAACGATACAAATCGTGATTCCACTGAATAATTTATTTAAGAGAAAATTTACTTGCCTATTTTCAAGGACTCTTGAATTTTTCTTTGGTAACAAATAAACAGTTTTGCCAGAATTAATGACTTCGTAATCTGTGTGTCACGCGCGGCCACTTCCGGGTAAAAAGTGTATTCATTATGATAACATGTATGTTACTGCTAAAAAAATTGTGTATAATGTTTTTCGTTATGATTTCTATGTTTGAGATGTTCAAATTCACAATTTTATTCATTCCACGCAATACTTTATAAATTAGTGATACTCAACCTGCTTCCTGCGGGCTGCATGTGGCTCGGTGGCCTTTTTTGAGTGGACGGGTTCACTAAGAAATATCCGTTGCACTCTTAAGAAATTATTCAATTATTGGAGAACAATGCACAAAAATTTAAAAGAAAGTTTTGTCAATTAAGCAATTAAATGTTTCAATATATTATAGTAGAATGTGAGCAAGGGGTGTTGTCAAAGATGAAAGAAAATAGAAAATATCAGCTAAATCAGTACACATTTGGAAAACAATACTTTTCGTATTAAATAAATGCAAAAAATGAGTTTGGATGTTTTGATAATTCTGTGTTTGTCAATGTTGCTTTGGTCTTATAATGTGTTTTTTCCTCTATCCGCATGTTGCGACCTTCATTAAATAACTGTTATGTGTATGCGTAAAATACGTATCGTAATAATGCGGCTCACGTGAAATACCTATCATGCGTTTGCGGCCCAGCGAGAAATAAGGTTGAGTACCCCTGTTCTAAATTATCCTTTATCTGAGTGTAATGTCATTTTATTTAAATAAGAGATTTCTTTCGGAATTTCGCAATAATTAAAAATAAGTTCAACCATGAGTTCATGGGGCAATTGACTCACGCAGTGACACTCCGACTCCTATCTGGAAAGTATTTTGACACGTCTGGCACAAGAAAGTAGAAATTTTACTTTCATGCAAAAAATTTCTTGATTTGAGCGGTAGCGGAGAGAGGAAAGGTGGTGAAGACTGGCATATTGTGTTAGTGCAGTGGTAAAAACGGCAATTTTATGTATATGAAAGAAAACGTGTTTATTGGCTAAAACTGCAATGCCATTTGGCCCTGGTTGGCTACTCAATATGGATGGAGAAAGGGTGTAAGGCAGATGGACGGAGTGAGTCCAGCACGGGACATAGTACAGAAAATTTAAGTTCATGAGTTTGTAAATAAATAAAAAAGAATTTTTTCTCAAAAAGGAAATAAATTTGAAATGGATTAAAAGATTCCAGGAGAGTTCTTCGAGGTCTTTTTATTTTGTCTTGAGGAATGTAGTTATTAATATTAATCATATTGTGAGTTTCAGTATATAGAAATTTAATGGCTATATTCTAAATATGATTCTTAAAATTTTTAATAGAATTATAAATATTTTCATTTCTCATGTATATCTTTACTTTAACTATTATTCGTGTAATAAATCTTTGTGCACTATCTGGGATTTTTTGTATTTGCAGCGTAAAGATTGGACATACGCGTACTGAACTTGGATGCAGAACGTTAGTGTAGAGAAGTACTTAAAAGATTATCTTTAATTGGGAGTACCGGCAAATTAAGTGGAATGTTTGTTTCACTACGGGAGAGGGACCTTTTTCTCGTGTGTATAATTTGTTTTTCCCATGTGATAACTCTTTCAAGGATAACGTTTAGGTATTTCGTAGATTAAAAGCAGGATATGTTTTATATTGTATAAAGAGAAAATTTGAATGGTGATCTTGATTTTAAAAAAAGAGCTACAAAGTTTGTTTCAACACAAAATTTAATTTTCCCTTTATTAAAGCGAATAAAACATATCTATTAATAGATTTTGTTTCTATCCAAATGCATTGATAAAAACGACAATTGTTGATGTAGTAGTCCTATTTCTTGTTCTTGTCCAATTATAATTTTTCTCTTTATTTATAGTCTTCTTTTAACTCTACAATATATAAAATTACAGTTTATATTATATATATATATATACTATTTTACACTATTTTATACTATATATACTGTGTGTGTGCTTGAGCTTTTCTAAAAATAAATCTTCAAGACACAGATTGATGTGTTAGGGATATATGTTCCCCTTATTAAAGATCCACAAAGAAAAAAAAACGCGGCATTTGCTTTTGACAGAAGGAGGGAGAATATACGAACGATTGGTATTAAACAAGATTGAATGGCGACGAATTTGAAATATTTTCTCAATGCGTTTATAAAATAAAATAATCCATACTTGTATTCTCTCGATAACATGACTTCGAAGAAAAAATTGAAGTAAGAATAAAATTGACCTGATTTTATTTATAAAATTTTTAAAAAAATGTTTTACTTACTTAATTTTATTGCCCATTATATTGTTTCTCGCTACATTAATGAATTAAACACGTTTATTCAATTCTTACTATAACTCATACTCTCTATTAATTTATTTATTTTTCAATTCCTACTATTATAGGTCACTCTCTCTCTATTTATTTATTTGTTTATTTATTTTTCTTGGTGGAACTTTTAATTGTTAATAAAATACATTTTTAAGGGCACAATTGAGTTGAAATTTAATATACACTGCTGGACAATTGCTAAGGACGGATTACAAATTGCTATGTAGCATAACATTAAGCGAGACATGAGGCCTAGTAGGATAAAATATAGTTGCCACACTGTTCAGACATTAGAATAAAGAATATTTATTGTTCTGGAAAGTACAAAATCTGTGAAACATCTGAAAGAAAAAAAATGTTCATTTGATCTGCGTACGGAGAAATGGAACAATGCATCTAAAAGTCAGCAGGCACCTTAAAGAAAGGTATCAGTACGGGATATGTCCACCGTGGAGTGTGATGCAACATTCCACACGTCGTACCATACTTTGCACAACATTATCCAGCAGCTGTTGAGGCAATTTATCCCATTCCTCTGTGAGTGCACGGATGAGGGTGTTCTTGTTTGTCGAAGGATAGTTTCGACCAACAACTTGCCTCCCCAAAGCATCCCACACATTTTCAATGGGGTTTAGATCTGGAGAACGCGCTGGCCATACGAGAAGTTGAATACCCTCGCTGTCTAGACAATCCTGAACAGCGAGTGTTCGATGACATGTTGCGTTGTCGTCCATAAAAAAAAATTTATCACCGACAGCACCACGGAAAAGACGAACATGAGGAAGTAGAACTTCATCAATGTATCGTTGGCCCGTCATAGTCCCATTCGCAACCACATGTAGGCGCGTGCGGCCATTGATCATGATGCCGGCCCACACCATGATACTGCATGTCGGATATCGGTACTTTTCCTGGATATTTTCTGGACGATAAGCAGTACCATTCTCGTGCCAGATCAGTTGGCGTCTACAATCCGATGACAGACTGAACCTACTCTTATCTGAGAATACTACGCATGCCCAGTCCTGTTCAGTCCAATTGTGATGCTCACGACACCATTGCAAACGGGCAGTACGGTTCTGTCTGGTCAATGGGACACACACAACAGGTCTGCGTGCGTATAGTCCTCCTCCCGTCAAACGTCTGGCAACAGTTTTTCGGAAGATCTGCTTTCCTGAGGCAGCAAGAAACTGATTTGCCACCTGCTGAGCTGTGGTGCGCCTGTTCCTTTTTGCTGATAGGACGATATATCTGTCTTCTGCAGGCGTCGTACTTCTAACACGACCTCCTCCGTGCCGTCTACTACACATTCCAATAGTTTTAAATGACTTCCACTGCCGTGAAACAACGCTGTGAGCGATGTCGAACTCCCTGGCAACATCTGTTATTTTTCGCCCTTCTTCGATCTTTCCAATAATTCGGCCATGCATAAAATCATCTATGTGATGTCAGGAAGACATGCCAAAAATTTTAAGTTCGTCTATTAAATCTTTCCTGTAAAACTTTGACTTGAAACAACAACTGTCCACACGCGTCAAAACCTTTAAAGCTCTTATGATCGCTATCACGTGATGAAAAGACGTGGGGAAAAAATTTGCATACTCATACTTCTTCTTACTAATATCCCGCACTTATTCTAATTTTCCACATTTTGCTTCCTTTCATTTTGTGGTTGCTATGGATGATAGTGTTATCCGTCCTTAGCAATTGTCCAGCAGTGTACATGATTATTTGGACGACAATACGATACTTTAATGATAATTAATAAAAATAGTATAACCTAAGTATAAGAAGTCAAGATAGAATATATATATATATATATAGGGGGCTGGTCAGGAATGGTGTTTCGTTTATGATTAAATATAGATTTAATTACTTGTACTTATTTACATGCTATATACAATACGGATAACTACACAGTCCATCATTAACACGCGAAGTGTTATTGTCTTCGTGTGTCTTAATCCATGTAAATGGCATCTCTGCTCTCCGTCTTTCTCAGTCCGTCATCTCGGCCATGCATACGTCTTCCTTCAATGGCGTCGTACCTCGTTCTCTTTGAGTCGGCTCCCGCCACGTCGATTGGTGTGGTGTGGTAGTTAGGAGAGGGGGTGCCAGCTCAGGTGTCGTCCACGTCACTTGACCATGGTTCAAAATTACGTGGTCCGTCGCCAAAAGCCCTCGTGTAGCTGAACAGTGCGACTTTAATATTCAATCAATCAATCAACCACCACGTCGAGCGTCTAACGACTGGCAGGCTCCCAAAACACTCAGTGCGTTCATGAGCATGAGGAGTAGAATAATTGGAGTGGCTTGGAAATAGCGGCCGGCACCACACACACACACACACATATATATATATAATTCCTTCTAGTATCCTTTGTATTAACCCTTTGTACTAATATTTGAAATAACTTTAACTATTTGGCGTAAAATTAACATTGTACTCTTAATCGCAATCGGCTTGCCCGAAATCCCTATCCCGCCCATTATATCCAATCAGAACTACTATTACGTAATCATAACGCTCTTGTACTGCTGGTATAAAAGTAAAAATCTTGTGTAAACGCTTTCTTTAGCACCCCTTTTCTTTCCAATACACTGATATCTTATAAATTCTTCATTCGACTGGCAATTTTTATTCTATCTTTCAATATTTAAAGCTTAATAATGGGCATATCACTGTGTTAAATTTTAAAATACCAAATCTGACTGATAGGAGATAAAGATCTCTGTCAGAGATCAGATGCTCTAGCTCCATCGTTCAACACCTCGTCTACCTGCCTTCAAAATATAATCAGCCGGCTGCAAAGCGTTCTATGTTTGTCTTTGTTTTTGTATTATGATGCTTGCTTCTTGTATGTGTAATGCCGTCCCTACTGGATCTTTACGTGCTTCCAAACACACACACACACACACACAGATGTGAATAAAAATGAATAACGATTTACATGAGTGCCTCTAATAATACCGTACTCCACCACGCTCCACGTAACACATAAAATCTCATCACTGGCCACGCCCTACCTTTGGTTCATCATCGTTTAAATCAACCACTCTCTAGAAATCTAGATATATATTATAAATTCGAAAGTTTGTGAGGATGTTTGGGCGTCTTTCACGCAAAAACAACTGAATGGATTTTAATGAAACTTTACAGTAATATAGCTTATACATCAGAATAACACATAGGCTATAATTTATAGCATAGGCTACAATTTATAGTATAGGCTACAATTTATAGTATAGGCTATAATTTATAAAGATACTGTGAGAAGTGTCCAAAATATAACGATATTTGTCAAGTAAGTAGGAAACAATACTGCCATCTGCAAGCAATTCTGGCGGGCGCTGTAAAAAAGCCCACGTCAGCATATGTCTATCTTTTGTTTGTGATTGATTGATTGAATATTAACGTTGCACTGTTCAACTGCACGAGGGCTTTTGGTGACGGACCCCGTAATTTTGTACCGTGGTCAAGTGACGTGGACGACACATGAGCTGGCACCCCCCTCTCCCAACTACCACACCTCACCAACGGGAGGACGTTTCAGCTATCGACAGATTTAACGCGCATTGTTGCCCTACACGGGGGGTCTTTAGTGGCACTGGGTTCGAACTCGTGACAAGGCAAGCCACGATCCGATACCTATACCACTCGGCTACCGCGGCCATCTTTTGTTTATAAAAGAACCCTTTTTGTTTTGACTACGCAAGGCGCTCGCTTCTAATTAATTCCTGTGATCAGCATAATCCCTAATTTTTTTTATTTCAGATTAAAACTAAGTTTTGAAGAGAGAGGTTGTTATAAATCTCTCTTTATTTGAATGTTTTTTTTTAATCTTTTTATTATGCACATTTGGTAGTAAGAAGTGGCCGCGGTAGCCGAGTGGTATAGGTATCGGACCGTGGCTTGCCTTGTCACGGGTTCGAACCCTGTACCACTAAAGACCCGCCGTGTAGGGCAGCGATGCACGTTAAATCTGTCGGGAGCTGAAACGTCCTCCGGTGGTGTGGTGTGGTAGTTAGGAGAGGGGGTGCCAGCTCAGGTGTCGTCCACGTCACTTGACCATGGTTCAAAATTACGTGGTCCGTCGCCAAAAGCCCTCGTGTAGCTGAACAGTGCGACGTTAATATTCAATCAATCAATCAATTGGTAGTAAGAAATTGATCTTTTTTCAAAATAAATACTTTTATTGCTTCCGGTACTTACAGTAGATAAACTTTGTCTTTCACACTACATCATTTGGACATATTTGCATAGTTTGTTTGTGGTTAGTAGTTAATTTTAACCCTATAATTTTAATTGAATATGCGTATATTGCATTTTTAATTATAAAAACAATTATAACTACTGTACTGTATTTTTTGGAGTGAGTGAATACTAACGTCGCACTGTTCAGCTACACGAGGGCTTTGGGCAACGGACCACGTAATTTTGAACCATGGTCTGGTGATGTGTACGATACCTGAGCTGGCACTCCCTTCTCCTAACTACCACACCACACCAACTTAGAAGGAATATTCTACCAATACTTAGCTGTAATATTCTTTGAAATCCACTCTTCCAAGATATATGGCAGCACGGGTTCTATGATGAGTATTTTAGCGGAGAAGGCGAACAGTTTTGCAGCAGATATGCGTTTTCAGCGGATTGCAAAGATTATTATTTTTGTCCCGAAAAAAAAGGTTAAGTCAAAATTTAAGTGTCTTATGTTTTTGTATGTTAATGAAGATCTTAGAAAATGATTTGACTATTTATTTTAAGTGAACGGTGTACATAATTAATTTTACAGTGTGGACTATCTTGAATTAATTTATTATCTCTAACGGATTAAATTTCCCAAATTGAAGTATTTCATTTATGTACCCCTTAATTTTCAATGTAGTGATCCAAAAAAAATATTGCAGGAAAAAAACTTCAGTAAATCATAATGTGATAGATAAAGCATTATCATGCATCGCACCCTTACACGGCGGGTCTTACAAAGCTCTAATAAAGCTCGAGCTATGAAAGTAGCTAAACATTTGCCAACTTGACTCTATCGTTATCATTTCGCTGCGTTTTTCATTCAATCGTCATTATAGCCATTATAGTTAAAGAAACGGCGTTGCTTGTGAATATAACAATTTTAACGTAAAATAAATACAACAGAAAGTAATATTAATGTATTACTCTTTCAGATATAAATTATTTACATTATTTTAAGTGTTCATTACGTAAAACTTTTAACAATGTGTTACTTTTGCTGAGCAGAGATCATCTTAGGGAGGTAGTTTGAAAAATGGACCCTCAAGAGTGTTACGGGGAATTATAAATACAAAAAATCCTTTTTATCAGCTATTAGATCTACATAGTTAAAACTTAACAAAGGTGTTTTTTTTTGTTTGTTCAGCTGAGATATGCAAAAAAGCTTTCTTTGTGTAATTTGCAATTCACGTAAAATTAACTCATTAAAAACTTCTTTATCCTTCAATGAGTGTTGTTTAATTTTTCAGTTCACCCATGCGAAGAACGGGTATACCAGCTAGTGTGTGTGTGTGTATTACATATATATATCATTAAATTTTTCAATTGTTAATAAAATACTTTTTATTCATCCACTGAGATCAATTAAATTTTTTAAACTTGTAGTGGATGACTGATGTTAAAACAGTTTTTTCAAATATTATAATTTATTAATTAAATTTAATTAACTAAAATAGAATTTTCCGTAATGACCTAAGTATTAACTGACTTCAAAAAAGCTCTATTACTTGTGTACAATGCAATCTAGAGTCTTAAGGGCAGAGCGCGAGTCTGAATGGACAGTGTCCATAACTTGTCCGGAATCACATAAAACATAGAAAGAAGAGAGATACGTTCTAAAAAAAAGGTGATTTAGAACTGTGGATTATCAAGATAATACTGATCAATAATTAAAAATGAAAGGCGGGATACGAATTGTTCTCTCTTTCTCTGAACTGTTTCAGGTACCACGGAAGTCCTATTGGCTAATGCACGTTACACTCAATGTCCTCCCGTTGGTGAAATCTGGTAGTAAGGAGCGGGGGTGCCAGCTGAGTTGTCGTCGTCATCACTTAACCGAGAGACCGTCGCCAAAAGCCCTCTCTTTTTGGTTTTACTATGCGACTTAAATAAAATTATCGCTCTCTAAATTATTTACAAATGTATAAATATTTAATAAAAAATTGACCCTGTTAAGTGAAATTCTACTTCTCTAGGAATGTGCCTTAAGGAATTGATTTGTTGGCTCAGTCACAATGCTCAGCGAAGCGCGTTTTTCTCTTACTAAAGTCATACAAATAAAATATAACTGTTTTAATAGATCAGATAAACAAAATGTATTTTAATTATTTATATCAGTCATAACTAATAGATTTTTCAGATTGTCATAAAATTTATGTATGGCTATGATCTTAAGTATTAAAATGAGCATCTATAAACACATTAAGTTACCCGACTACTTGCGACAACTTTTTTTTACAAAAACGGAGATCTGGAGAATTTTGTTTTTTGTTTTTCTGATATATTTAGTACATTTTAAGGGAAAAAAAGGCTAAAATTAAGCGAATAATAAATTATTACTGCTAAAATGGATAAAAATTGACAAAAAATTACATAAACGGGGCCCGCTCTGTACAAATAGTAAATGAACGAATTCTCATTTTTTAAAATTTTAATGTATTACTTTGCTGTTACTTTTTGAAATGACCTTCAGGATAAGATATATTTTAATTTTTACAAAAACTAGAGCACTTTATCGAAGTTGTTATATGAAATTGCTTAAAAATACAGTGATTACATTCACAAAAAGAACTGTAAATTTTGTAATAAAACAGTGATTGATGAATCTGAAGGTTAAATCACTTCTACTGTTATGCAGAACATGCACAAAAATTTCAGGAATTTATTTTAAATACTTTTTGAGCAATCGTTGTTCTCATTTGAATTTAAAAAAACACATTTCGAGTAAAACGCATTTTAAAGTTTGACATCTTATATAAAGATGTGGCATTCGATTTTACTAAAACAATTGTAGTTTTTGTTCTAGCGAATGGAAAATAAAAAAACTTGGTATTTTTATAAAGCTAATAAGAGATGGCTTATAAAAAAAATCATAAAAAAATTGTCATTTTTTAAAAAAAAATCACGATTTTAGGGTAGTTGGATACCTTAAAGCTAACATGTATACTTATTTATAATCCGATTTCTTTCATCCTATTATTAATAATTTTGAAAATACCAGGAATGACTCAGTTTTAATTAAAAAGAAAGAATTAAATAAGATAGTATCTATCATCTATATCTATTCTTTACACGCTAAGGTAAGAGCGAAGAACACAAAATATATTACTGAAGTTTGCACATATTCTGTATCTTCTCAATAGGAATTCGCTCGCACTCAGGCGTCATAAGTGATATTATCCTGGTATGCTGGTCAATCAGTTACTCGAGTAGATGTTTTTTAAACATTTAATGGTTTCACATTATTGGATTTTTGATACTGGTAAAATTGTGAGATAGCAAATTGAATGAATTATTTTAAATCCTTGGAGGAGGAAAAAATATCCCTCATAGATTTTTGACTTTTGAGGAAATTTTTTTCTGGGGAAGGGATGTGATGAGGGATGCTAGCAAATACATAATAAATTTAATCAACCAATGCAATAAGAGAATGATACGTAATACACTTGATCACTAACGCGTTAATTCTCTCTTGCTCTTTCAGAAACTAATGCATTTCCTTCAGGTTAACATCAAACTGAATAAGGTATGTTTTTGCTGTTTATGATCCATTTCGAGTCGGGGCACCATGGGGTGCAGCAGGATGCATTTGACAGTTGATTGACAAAAACAAGCAAAAGCTTCTGTAAAATATACTTTTTCGAAATTTCTTAGTGTTGCACAGGCTATTGCAGTTTTAAGAAATAGTATATATTTTTCATAATTAAAATATGCTAACACTCTCATGTGCATCGATAAAATTGATAAAAGTGTCTATTTTATTTTTGTTTAACATTTTAAACTATCCTTTTTAATTAAAAATTATCAGTTTTATTATATTTTTCAAAAGTAATATATGGCTAATTTTGTTTTGTTTATTATTTTCATATGTGTGTAAAATGAATTTCATAAATGGTATGTAAATGAAAAATATAATACAAAATTATATTATGTTCAGTAAAACAATGAAAAAATATTTTCAAATTAAAGTTACTTTTGTAACTTTAGAGAATGCTTCAAGTATCATATAAAAGGCATAGAAAATAAGGATGGAAATTAATAATGAACCATAATATATGTGTACATTGCTTTTATTTATTTTTTAACTTGTAGTGGGACATTGGGTAATGTACAGTTTTTCAAATGTAAATTCATTTATTAAATTAAAAAATGGCAACAAACAAAACAAATAGTCCAACAGCATATACAGAAAGGAAAATCGTTCGTTTTGTCCCTGTAGGGCAATGAATAAAATTTAGCTTTTTTTGCAAACATCATATATATTAAAGAGGGTAGAGCCATTGCAGAACAGTGTATGCAAAAGGTAAAAAATAATTTTTTAATGAGTGTTCTCATTCCAATTTCGCTTCACAGATAAGAATGATTTCATAAAAACGTATATTTGAATATAAGAGAGAAAATCAACGAATGGAAATATGAATAAAAATTATAACAGAAAAGTAATAACAGTAGTATGTTTCTGCTATGGGAACTATGAGTGAAATAATCTAAAATAGATAAACCAAAAGAAAAAATTATGTCACAAACTATTTCCTTAAAATATTAACATAAATAATATACATTAGGAAGCCTTCAACTGGAAAAAAATATTAGTACAAACTAAAATTGTAAAAAATAGATAAAATAAGCCTACATTGTAATAAAGCATTAAATTAATATCACATGAGGAATGGAAGTAATACTATCTAACATCTATATTACATTTAATATAAAATTCAGATGTAATACAATAGGGAAAAAATTAAATTAGTAAGAACTAAAATGAACTACCTAAAGCAGACCTACCTTGAAAAAAAACCCATAATGAACCTAAAGAGAGAAATAATAAACCCTGTTGAAAAAAATTAATTTTTTAAACAATACTTTTTTGCAAAATTTTAGTTAAAAAAATATTTTTTATTCTGTTGCAAAGAACAAACAAATGAGGAAATACAATGATAATTATAGTGATAATTGTAATATAAATATATATAAACAGTATATATACAAAGTATATGATCTTCATAAAACTAAATGAGGAACATATCAGAAGCAAAGTTAAACCTTGATGCGTGAGAGTTAAAATCACATCAACACTGAATTTTCAAGAAATCCAAAGAGAAATATGAAAAAATTGTATCAAGCTGCATCTTTCTCCCTTAAAAACTTTTGGATCACAAATGGCATAAATATATTTATATATTTGAAGATTGTTAACATCAACATTGATGCAAGATGCCATGTGACAAAAAATCTGATCAACACAGATCAGCATCTGATGTTTTCCTACAATGATGAGAACATTGTATTTGCTGATGAAGGAAGAAAAGGAATATTTGTTTTTCCAACCAAAAAGAAAAATGTCATAGAAATGCACATAAGTAAAATCCTTAAAAATCTATATGAAGAACAGATTGTAAGAAGGAACCATGATGCAGCACAACAAAAATTGCATTATTTCTGAATTTTAAAGTGCAAAAGAAAATTATTTTGCTGCAGATTTAATCCCATTCATAGTTTCTGTGAAGATCTTTTTGATGAATAAACTTAACTATCTTTCCATGAGAACTATAGATGAGTACTTATATGGTTTATAAACTATGAGGTCAAAAATAGCAACAATGCTAAAATCTGGTTAATAACAATTGTTGACAAATTGAAGGTAGTTTTTTTTTTTTTCAAATATTGCCAAACCGTTAATAGCAATTAGCTTAATTTAGCTTCTGTTTACAAAAAGCTTAAATCATTTTTTGGCTTAAAAACTAACTTTTGAGTCACAGTGTCACATAATTGAAAGTACAATAAGCAAGAAAATTACAGTTCAGAAAATAAACATACATAAAAATGTGCAACACTAAAGTAGAAATTATAGCATTAATTTAAAACAGAAAAATTAAGGCCTAATTTTGATTAAACGATCACAACCAGTGCTGAATAAACACAAACACTCACGGAAATTCTTAAATATAAAAAATTTAAACATGAATAAATACGAAGTAATCTAGCATATAGTAGAAATTATAGCATTAATTCAAACCCAACATGTAGAAATCTGGTTAATAACAATTGTTGACATAAATGGAAGGTAGTTTTTCACAAATATTGTCAATCCGTTAATAGCAATTAGTTTAATTTGGTACTATTTTCTTGTTATACTGCTAGCTAGGATTTTCTACTTTATTGTTACAATAAGCAGGATTTAGAACTTGTCGCTGAACAAAGAAAAGCAACAAAGTGTTTTCTTACAGAAAGGAGCTTTGTATAACAGATTATTATTATTACTTTTGAACATGAGAATAAAAGCTAAGAAGTGAAGATTGCCTAAAAAATCCTCTGAGAATAAGTAATTATTATCAGTACTTGCTGTTAGTGTCACCGCAGCCAAATTGAAGCCATTTTCCATCAAAATCTGACCTATTTGTTTTTTACACATAATACGTTAGAATTTTTGTGGTTTTGGTATCAAGGTTTAAATATTAAAATAAATAAAATTCGCTTTTTTTGCAAGCATAATATAATTTAAAGAGGGTAGAGCCTTTGCAGAACAGTGTACCCAAAATTTAAAAATAATTTTTTAATGAGTGTTCACATTGAAACTTCGCTTCACAGAAAATAATGCTTTCATAAAAACATATATTTGAATGTAAGAGAAAATTAACTTGCTAAAAAGGTAAATAGAAATGAAAGAATAAAAATTATAACAGAAAAGTAACAGCAGTAATGTTTTTGCTATGGGAAACGACACTCCTTATGAACTTAAAGGGTTGTAATTCTATATAGAAGTTTACTATTTTTTTCTGTACCTTGGAATAATGACTTCAAAACACGAGAGCATTGCATATGTACATTTCAGGTTTCTTCGTAAAAAAAGGTGTGCATTATACGGCGAACATAACAAACATTAAAAAATGCAGCTCAAATGTATAGGTGAGCATTATATGCTGAATTTTATGCTAATCTGATATTTTTCTTTGCATTGCTTTTTAGTATCAACAAATTGCTCAATATCCTCCAATTTTTTTTTCATTTCACCATTGGAATGCGAGTCTAAATAACTGTGCATATTTTTCATGATGTTCAACAGTGATCAGCATCTGTTGATGTAGGAAGAAGAGCAATCATCTTTTTGTTCAACCAAAGAAAATGTCATCGAAATGCACATGCATAAGATCTTTAAAAATCTATATGAAGAACAGATTGTAAAAAGGAAAGTTAAACCATAATGCCACATGACAAAAATTGCATTAACTCTGAATTTTAAAGTGCAAAAGAAAATTAGTTGCAATTCAATACTAAAAAAAAATAATTAGTAGGAACTAAAATTAAAATTCACCTAAAACGGATAAAACTGGTCCCCGTTGAAATAGTCCAGAACCAACAGTACTGAATGAAACAAATAATAAACAGTGTTGCTCAAAAATTAATTGAGACAAAACTTTTTTGCAATATTTCTATTAAATATTATAATTTTATTGTAAAGAGCAAATGAATGAGTACATACAATGATAAATAACTATAATGATAAGTGAAAATATATATATCATATATGGACAGTATAACATAAAATATGCATATGATCTCCAAGAAACTATGTGAGGAACAGATTATCAGAAGCAACATTAAACCATGATGGCATGAGACGCGTAAAATCACTTCAACGCTGAATATTTAAGAAATCCAGAGGAAAATATGAGAAAATCTTTTCAGGGTGTATCTCTTTTCTGTGCAAACATTTTTTTGATCACAATGCAATGCTGGGCCATACAGCTAGTTATAATAATAATTTAAATTAAAAGGTTATCTAAAACAGTAAAAGTAAGCCCTATTTTCGATAAAATTGCCATAAACAGTTTTGAACAACAAAAAACAACACATAACCAAAAATTTCTAATATTTAAAATTGAAAAAGAAATAAAACAAATTTAAAAGTAACCTTATACACACATAGTAGAAATTATAACATTAATTTAAACCAAACATCTATATTAAATAGATCAATTAAGGTCTGATTTTAATGAAACTACTGTAAGCAGCTCAAAAGAAAAAGTCAAGAAATCTCTTATATGTAAATAGAAATTCTAACTTAAATCACACCATTGACAGTCTGTTAATCCCAATTAGTTTGAATTGAATGCCATTTTCTTTATACATTTTTCTACTTTCTTGTTACAATGCAAAAACATGGAATTTGCCAATAAAGGAAAAGCGTACTTACATATTGGCATCACCACAGCAAAATTTGCACATTGATATCAAAACAGATTCTTATGTGTTTTATATGAGAAAAAAAAATCACATTTGGGTTTTTTTAATGAAAGGAAATGTTGTTACTTACATATTATCATACCCCATTGCCAACATTTAAAATAACTCTTCAACTTTGATTTCACATGTGTTGTATGCGCTAAATTGTGGCTATCAGATGGTATGAAAATATCTTTAAAAGTAGCCAGTATAGTAATTAAATTAGGCCTTGCAAGAAGGGTAGTTGTTCTATTACACAATCACCATGTAGTACTATAAACCACAATAACATATCAGAAATAATCATGCATAAAAATAAAAGATGCACAAATTTAATGAGCATTAAAATAAAAAAACAACCTTGCAGAAAACAAATTCTATTATTATCTAAAATCACAGCTTTTTTTAAAACAAAATATACTGATTTAATATGAAACTGTATCCCGAACACACACACACATACAAAACATTGAGCAAACTTTGGTATCACCCATAGTGGAAAAAACTTTCATTTCTGAAAATCCATTAGCATTAATGAATTAATTAAACAAAGTTTCATCACTTTTGTTTGAAATTCCAGAAAAGGATAAAATATGCTTAATTAAGAAAACACAATTCACTTCTGTCGACATCGCTAAATCAACTGTAAACAAAAACCTATTACCAAACTAAAAAAAAATTAGAAAAAGCACTTTTTATAGGGAATTTTTTTAGAAAAACAATTGCAATTCTACCACAAAGAATTAAAAAACAACTAAATACAACCTTAAATGAATATATTTATAATAAAATATGAAACAATCACCCAAAAAACAGTTGAAACATTAATTTTTACAAATTTATACGGGAGTGACATATCAGCATTTCGTAGAAAACTGAATTTTAAAATCTAAAGCGAATTTCAAAAAGAAACTTTTCGTAGTGCATAGCATTATGACCTTTTGTATTTATGTGCCAAGTTTTATACTTCTAGGTTGCTTAGCTTGGCCGGAATAAATGAAATACACGTGTTTAAAAAGTCCACATATGTCAGTAACGTAATTTTTCAAAAGTGCATATTTTTTAAGAAAACTAAAAGTTTTACGAAGGGTAGTAAATTTTAAGAGATAAATTTTTCAATATGAGTTTCATAATTCTATTTTATGCTTCATTATATCTTAAGATAACATACACAAAAAAACGGCATTTAAATGTATTGCAAATAATTTATATTATAAGCTTACTTATATAAAATAATGCTAATGGAGTAAGAGCAATTAAATTTTTCACAAATATTAAGGAAATATTTGTTTTCTTAACAGATGTAATAAATGAAATTATAGAATTAAAGATATGTACTTATATAATGAAACAAAATTAAATTTTTCACACGCATTTCTACTCAGCCAATTTGGTGATTTGCATTCGTTAGTCAACCTGTTCTTCAAAGGTGGAACGGAGTATAAACCATTACTCCAAAAAGTTGTTTGGCTCGAAAATCTGTTTTTGACGCCAAGCCCTTCACTTAGAATAAACATACGTTTGCATTCAAGTTTTAATTTTTTTTTTTGAGGGCTTAATTTTTAAGTGAAAATTTCTTTCTTTTTTACTGCGTAAATGAATTCTTGTAAAAAGCAATATTATTTCAGCAATAATCCGTTATAGCATTTTTTTTCGTTATAAGTTTTTTGATTTATGTATTTTTCTGGTAGGAAGAGGCATTGGTCCAACACCTAAGCGTATTTTATATTTTTTCAATAACTGAATTAAATTAGTTTAATATACATTTCTGTTTTGCTTATATTTTATTTGATTATTCTGAATCATTTCTTGGTTTAGATTCAATTCTGTGTTTCCTTTTTTAGTTTAAAAATATCTAACTTAGATTTAAGGCTTGTGTCACGTTTATTATTCTTTTTTTTCATTTTAAACCTTTATATGTATACATTCGAAACTTCCGTACTGTTTCGAGTTTTAGATTTAAAGTTGTCTCGTTTCTTTTCCAGGTTAAGAATTTCTGATAACTTTAATGTTGCTTTCAAAAATTTCACATTCTTTATTTTTTAAAATTGGAGACCTAATTAAATCTAAAACCAGAAACAATACACAAAAATCAACTGTAAACATTTATAGGTGAACATGAAAAAAGAATAAACGTCACGCTGCCTAATTCAAAATAGAAATTACATTACGAATACCATTGTGACTACACAAAAAATAAATAATTTTTAAACTGGAAAAGAAATGACAAAATTAGATCAATGCGCTAAACAAAAATGTATATCAAACTAATTTGATTTAGTTAATGAAAAAATAAAAAGTAGGCTTAGCTTGAAGAGCGATGCATCTTCCAACTGTATATATAATACTGCTTTAAAATAAACTATCATAAATAATTAAAATACATAAATCGAAAAATAAAATTTAACTCCTAAAGAAAATGTAGCCAATTATAATGCTGGAAAAAAATGTTACATCTAAAAGCCGGTAATCGAAATTTTTTAGCGCAAAGAATTCTAAAGCAATACACTGTGTTTCCAAACGAAGAAACTTAAAATCCAGCTGTTGAGAAAAAAAATGCAAAAATCGTTTGAAAAATTTAATTTTATGAAATCTAAAGCGAATTTCGAAAAAACCTCTTCGTAGGGCACATCATCAGGACCTAGAATAATTATGTGCCAAGTTTCATACTTCCGGGTAGCTTAGTTTGGACTGTAGAGGTGAAACACACAAGCTTAAAGTCTATTTTATTAATATGGATTGAAGACTTTCTCCCAAAGAAGAAGACATGACTTATGCAAATCAGGGCTTATATTTAAACATTAACTTTCAGCATCGAAGGAAAAAGAGGTCAGGAGCTAAAGGATAGCAGGGAGTGATTAAAGTAACGCTAGTCGAGGGTGCTTCGTAGATTATTTGATTAATATTTAAAATTGATGATTTGGTCAATTTGATAAGTAAATTGCATTAGTGACGGTTTCAAGTAGATTAACTTATTTGGAATGTGTATGGCTAAGACGTTCCGAATGAATGAGTAAATTGAAATAAATCAATTTATAATTAAAATATTAATTATATCATCTTCCTTACTTTTGCTCCAATATTTATCTAAAGATACATTTCCTAACTTAGGTTGTTGAGAATTGTTCATAAATTTAATTTTTTTGACTATGGCTAATCTTGCTTCTAACTCTTACACTAATGAGTAGGACAGCCCATCCAGTACACTCTTGATGGATTTAATATATTCCAGACTTGCTACATGACAGTTCTTTAGTCGTATCATGATTTGAACTCGTGACTCAACGGCAACACAATTGGGCCGATCGTACGAGTTTACGAAAAAAACCACCGAGCTGCCGCGATCTCGACTCTAAACTGAGGGTATTGGTGTTCAATTTATCCAAGTAATTGTCAACAATTTCCGGTCCGAATCAAATACTAAATATATATCAGAATTATTTTCAAATAACACTGCTTTTTTTCAAATGGTCTGCATTTTCCATCTAAGCCTTTGCAGTAAGAGCCAATTCATTGGTTGCCCCATCTAGTAGCGAATTCCATAGCCAAAATTTTGCCACTTGAATTAAAAAAACATTTTTGAAAAAGATTTTTAAAGAGCATATGCGTTTCATTGCCTAAAGTTAAAAAAACTAAAGGTTCTTGTGCATTTCATAGCAATTGCTTTATATATATATATATATATATATATATATATATATATATATATATATATATATATATATATATATATATATATATATACGTATAAGTATTTGAAATAAATATTACACACGTGCTTAAATTAAAGAAGTAGTTTCCAATAAATATTGTGTACAAAAAATTTAGGAGTATGTAGGAAAAACTATGAAAAGAAACATTTTTAAAACAGAGAATGTTTAAAATTCTAAATGTTTTTGGAATAATTTAAGTTCGTGTTTTAAATTTAACCGGAATATAATTTAAACGAATATATATATATATTAAGAAAAATTATATGGAAGAAGTAGATAACAAAGAGTTGCATCAGCAGTCCGTATTATATAAAATGCCATAGTCAAAACTGTACAGGATCTTATTCCTCATCTTTGTAAAGTAAGACTTTTTACTTTATTTCCTTGCCCGAATACTATATCTTGAATAATATCCTCACAGAAGCCGTCCGTGATAATCTCGATAAAGGGACCTTGGGCAATGAAAATTGATGACAGGTCTCTCTTAGCAAGGGGGTGACCATTAGTTCTCTTTTCTCTCTGATGCCTTACATCGATCACGTGCTCTATCTACCTGTGTAACGCTGAGCAAGTTGTTTCAAACAAAGCAGCAGTTTCAAAAAATATATTTTTTTATTTTGAGATTGTTTAATAAAACGGAGAGAGAGAGAAAAAAATGTGGTTAAAAAGGGATATATTTCTTCTCTAGACTTACCACAATCTTATTTTTATTTTAATAGCCTATTAATTGTGGATTGCTGAAAATAACAATTCTAGCGACAAAATTGGAGTTTATTCCAGTTTAAAACTTTTTAATTATTCTTCAGTTAATAAATTTTTTTTCAATATATTCAGTGTTTGAGGACCTAGACCAGGGTTTGGCAACCTGTGGCATGCATGCCACATGTGGCACGCGGTACAATTCTCAGTGGCACTCTGCAATACTCTAATTTTTTATTGGGTGGAAATTGATAAATTTGATATAGTCTTTATTTAACAAACATCTTCAGAATTATAGAGAGTTATGTAATTACGAGATAATATAAAAGATAACTCTAAAGATAAATTTACAAATAGTTTGTAAAGGATTCAATATTATTGCTGGAGAGATTTAATTGCTTGAAGGGAAAAAATTGCATGTGCTCTGCTTTTCGGTTTTGGTTCTACATATCTAAGTAAAAAAACCTTTCGTATGAAAAACATTTCGAGAGAAAGAGTCCAAAAAAGATGTTGTTTAACGATTGAAGGCTTCGAATGGTCTCAAATTGGAAATCACAAATTATAGCATTAATTTTTCTAAATGAAGGCAGAACGGTGCAAGCACTAGTATTCGCATTACAATTTTTATTTATCTTTTTGCTTAACTTTATTAAAGGGTATTTTATGTTATCTGTGTCTTGTTTTAATAAATATGTTTTAAAATGTATAATATAAGTAAAATTTTAACTTTTTAATTTTTGTTGAAGAAATAGGTATATTTTATGCTGTTTATTTTTAAGTTATAAGAAATATACTTACATGATGCAAAATTAAAAAAAGAAAACTATAAATATGCATTATGTATCTCTACTCTCTAACTCTGTTTGAATTTTCGCGGGAATCCAATTGTTTCAAAAAAGTCCTACTGTGCAGCACGCTGAAACGTATGGATAGATTGGTTTGGCACATCACAGTGAAAAGGCTGCCGAAGCCTGATATTGATATTTTGCAATAAGTAGCTTACATCCAGGCTAGAGATGGGTTAACACCTTATTGAGCTCGTTGATTTATAACCATGTAACTTTGAACGATGTGATGTACCTCCCCTTGGAAATACATCCCTCGAAGTATCAGCGTGAGCTAGAGGTGTAGGGTTATCGTAAGAACTAGAATCAAACATTATCTTAATATGACTTTATTAAGATATTCAACTTAAACTTTTTGAACAAATATAATATTATAAATTAATGAGATAATCTACGATGACGCAATACGCAACACACAATATAATTCAGACCTATCTCAATAATTGAACCGCCTAATCTTCAAATATAATAATAGTAAGTAATCAATCCTACCTTATATTATTCTGTTATAAACTTGTCTTTTTCTACAATGGTATGTGACTTTACGTTTAACTTCCATTCGATCACCCATATGTTTATCCACGACACGTAGAACTTGAATCTTTGAACGACGAACTTCAATAATCATCCACTACCACAACGCACGTTAATTGTCTAACATTCCTTTACATTACCATTACATTGCCATCACGCTTACTCTAAGATCCTATATTTATCCTATATTATTTGCATCTCTTCACTTCTCGTTTCTTGGATTTGGTTGGAAAAGAGTTGCCATTAATTCTGGCCCAAAGAACCCAAAGGACTTGTTAAAGAAAAGACGCGTAAGACGTCACAACGAAATCATATAATTTTTCTGAAATTTTAATCATTTTCTTTTCCGTACATAATCTCTCTATCAACGAATTTTTGTTTCTTTCGGACAACTCGTTCCTGGTGCGTCGTTTTTTTTGTTATAGAGTGTACTTTAATGTGAACTTTCTTTTCTCGAGAATTTTAATTGACCAGATTTTTAATCGTTACATTTTTTCAGTGTCGTTAACAATATTTTGTTTTAGTGCTAAAAGTAGTAAATTTCACTGAAAAAATTAAAAGTCCTAATTTTGGGAAAGATTTTTGTCTGCGTGTAAGTTGAAAAAAAATCAAGGTGGTAAAATGATCTGCAAAATAAAGATAGTTTATAATAAATAAATGTATTTCATACTAAAGTTCTTTTTTATTTGAATTTTTAATAATTTCTTTATTCAGAATAATTATTTATACCTTCGAAATTCTTCCTGCAGATTTCGTTTCGTTTTGTATTTTTTAGCTCAATGTAGAAAATGATATTAATATTGGAATTTATATGTATTCTTATTTTTTTTTATAATTATTACTGATATTATTTAAAAGTAACTATCTTTTAAATGTTTTGAAATTTTGATGTATTCCTGGGAATGGAAAAAACCGGAAAATCGGAATCCTTACTCGTAACCTTGTTCATATTCTCTGGAGTTGCCTTAAGGGGACTTGGTACTCTAAAAATCACAAACCTATCGTTTTTTTTTATTTTCATTTAATCTTATTTTTTGCATTATTATCTTTCGATTGATATATCACTTGTGCGCATGTCGGAAAGTTAGAAGTTGAATAAAACTTCATTTGAAAACAAATTAGCAATTCAGCCACACCCCTTTTAGAAAAAAGCTAAAAATGCGTTATGATAAAAAATCTATTTTATAAATAGAAATAAAATCTATAAAAAAGAATGTGTAGTATTAAAAGCAGAATATTTCCGAGGCAATACAATAATGTAATTTTTCTTCCTTGTGAAATGTGTTCATGTAAAATTTTTAAATTAAGGCATTTTATATTAATAATTTTATAATTTCAGTTCTTATTCCTGATATATTTTTCATACAAATGTAATACTTTAATATTATAAGAAGAAAAACAGCTAAAATTTCTGTCGTGACAGAAAAAATTTTTTTAAAAAGTTTTTCTTGAGTTTTCTTGTGCAATTAGTACTCTCTAAAAGTTGATCATTTATAAAAATGTGTGAGTTGAAAAAATATGAAAATGCAATTATTTTAAAGAAAAACGTATAAGTAATATCTTAAAGTGGTATTTTAAGTTTAATTAAGCTTATAATAATTATTTTTTCAGAATTATAAACTTTAAAGTGGTTTTTCTCAGTTTGTGTTTTTCGAAATCTTAGTGCATTCAAAATGCTACTCCTTCGTCAATTATTTACCAATCACTTCAATTTTTTTCCTGCGTGTTAAAAATAAAGCATGTAATAAAATTAGGGATCCGTTTTTCCATAAACTGAATACTTTTTTTAAAAAAAAAATAAAATCTAAGACATGTTGGCTTTTTCGTTGATTTTTAGCCTGTATATCAACATTTTATTTTTTTTCTCGAAAACGAATGAATTTATTCTAAAATCGATCCCTAAAGTTGTTAAGAACATCCATAAGAATATTATAAAAAAATTTCAGGTCAAAAAATTAATTTTTACAAAAGGAGTAGAATTTTAAAATTTTCCCAATTTTCTTCAAAAAATTTAAATTTTTAGAATTGTGTGAATAATATATGAAAATTTTCATCTGGTAACATTTTCTTGAATAGAAACATTGTATAAAATGTTAAAATATAATTTTTAAATACGTAAATAAAGAAGTTTGCTCAAAGGGTGCCAAGTCCCCTTAGCATTATTCAAGCTGAGGCTGGGTAGTGCACTTTCCCTGTGAAACTCAATTTTCCCCAAGCAGTATATCACTGCAGGGAAAACAACTAACTTTGCTTGTTTCAATAGTTACAAAAATCTTTTTCTAATAGCAATCATAACAACAGTAATATTTTAAAAAAATAAACATTATAACCGCTGTTGTCATAATCACTGTAAACTGACTGTCTCAAGCTGCAGAGGCGCCCTCAAGTGACCACTCAATTTAAATATGGGCCAAGTGAGGATTAAATTCTTTCGCTGTGAAAAATTGTCAATGCTTTTTGCCTTTATTTAATTGTTTGTTGACCGTGTTTAACTTAATTTGGAATAATATACGCTAAAGAGTGATTTCATGAAACCTAACCTGGAATCTGCCAAATTTGGCTTCATTTTTGACGCCCAATGCTCTACAACAGTGCTCCGCAACGTTTTTGTCGCTGCGGACCGGTCAACATTTGATAATTTTACCACAGCCCGCTGAGGGTGGGGCACGTTGATTGTTTATATTTTAGATTGTTTTGGGCTAACAATTTTAATTTAGTTACATTTAAATATGCCTTCAGAATAAAATATAGTTACACCAAAAATGAATAAAATGGATTTGCGTGGAAAGGTGCGCAAATCTGAGAGAAATACATCACTTTAAATAAAATAGTAATAGTTTAATGTTCTTTAGGCTGCCCGGCACCATTTGATTCAAGGACCGGTACCGGTCCGCAGAACGGGGGTTGCGGATCACTGCTCTACAGTATTTTTCTTTGCGAAATTCCAAGACAAAAAGCTTTTTGTAATTTCTATTAGAATCGCTATACATTTGTATTTCATTCATATCCAATCTGTATATTTTTTGAACTCAGGTTTTTATTCAAAATTACGAGGTTCATCGCTATTAGCACTCGTGTTGCTTTATAAAGCGACGTTAATAAAGCTAATTTTAATTCAGACTTTACTTTTATGTTTTATTGTACAGGTGGTTTTTCCTCTTTAATATTTTTAAACACTATTCAATAAAAGATACATGCAATAAAATTATCTTTGTACACAAAAGACGATTTTTTTTGTTATAGTACAAAATTCTTATTAATTTTTGTTCATTAGCATTCAAAGGCTTTTGCATTTTTCTTTTGTATAATTTAACTCTGGATTTCAGAATCACATGAAGAGAAATAAGGATTCAGAATTTATTCAAAATTAATTTGCATCCCCCTCCAATCCTTATTTGTACTCCAAGATGCTTTTACATTATACATTACAATATTAAAACATTCATTTCATTTCAGTGTTTTAAAAAACTTTTGTTCCTTAGCAAAAATTATACCTATTTGAGTTTTATGAGTTATTAAAAATGCATTAGTTAATGAAATTAAAGAATCAAAAAGTTTAAATGAATTCCCTTAATGCATTCCCTCTGAAAGCATTTGCATTTGAAATACATTCCTACATATTTATGTTTATTTACGCAATATAAAAGTGAAGTTGCTGATTGGATTCTTCCATTAAAAGTGGCGTAATTTTATTTGTTTTTTAAAATTAAGTTTGATCAAATAACTTATGCAGGTAATTTCATTCGTTGAGTTTATTTGAAAAAATACACAAGTTAAGGAACTAAATTATAGCTAGTTCTCTAGGGTTGTTACAGGTACAAATATGACACTGTAACTCTTGGATGATTTTTGAATTGGTGACTAAAAGAGTTATGAAACTTCTCTTCATGCGACTTTATAAATTTAAGTAGATTGTCAAAAACGCAGCACAGCGTCGTCAAAACAAAAATGCCGCCATTGATTGCTTATTAATATCATATTGAGGATCAATTCTAATGACTATTGGTGATTGACTTCATAATTTTGAACAATATCAAGTCCCGAGGACAATACCTGAGTGGCCCCACTATCCAAACTTCCACACAATGCCAACTTTAAGTTCAAATATGTATAGTATGCATTATTTCTGCTACACGTTGAGTATTAAGTTGAATCAGGATTCGAACACAAAGCTCAATAAAACATCCTCTGCTACGAATTCACAACTTTGAAAATTTAACTACTGGGTCCATAAACTTAAGAATGCTCTTACCAATTATAGTAAATATCGATTATCTGGTTTATCGAAAGCATCCCGGACGTAAAATTCATATTTATTCGTCATGTAAAAGTTCCCCTAGCGGTTGATAGCAAATTATTTTTTTTCTACCACCCAGCTTACATGATTAATAATCAACAGACCAACCGATCTAATGGGATTAATATTATGTAGTTAACCTCGCAGAGTTATCAATGGTGTGTCAGCCTTCAATTGTGATGAATTGAACTGCCTTTTGTTGTGTTTGCAATAGCAAATTAATTTAAGCACATGGTTCTGAGCTTTTCCGATGACCTTAAAATTATAGACTTGAAGAATGGTACTAGTGGAATCTTGGCTGGGAAATAGTGAACTACAGGTAGAAACGTAACTATATTGAATATAAAAACATTGATGCCACTGTAAAAAAAAATTGCGATTATACTTTATAGCAAATATAGAAGCCTGTTCCAAAAAATGATGAAAATGGCAAAATACAAAGATTTAGACACTGCAATTTACTCATGGTTCATGCAGTTAACAGCGAATGACGCATAAATAAACTTTTGATTTGCGAAAAACTCGGAAAAAAATAAGAAACTAGGTTATTGGGGCTGACTTATTGACAGACGGTGATATAATTGCCAATGTTTTGGACGGAAAAGCTCCTTGCTGTGGCGATGACTAGGGTGAAAAATGTTTTTCATGTCTTGAGACGGCTATAAGAAGTGGTTATAATGACAATAAGAACGTGATGCTAACGAATTACTGTCATCAATACTTTTGCGATATTTTATGGTGAAAAGGAAAAAAAAAATACAAGCTCTGAAGCAATAGAGAAATTGGGACCCTTTTCCTAAACTGTAAGCTTACTTTCATGATCGTTTAAACATGAAATTAGTCTAGGTTTTTTATGTGTTACTTTAACCCTTTATGTACCTTTTATATGTACCGACGGTACTTATAAGTTACCACTCACTTTAAAATTACATAGAATATCCATTTTCACGAATACTTTGACCATATTTAGCAGGAATATTCTTTTAAGAGTCCACTCTTCCAAGATATATGGCAGCACGGATTCTATGATGAGCATTTTAGCGGGGAAGGCGAATAGTTTTATTGCCGAAATTGAGTTTTTAGCGGATTGCAAAGAATGTCATTTTTGTTCAGAAAAAATAGTTCACGTCGAAAGGGAAATGTCTTTTTTGCTTGTTAATGAAGTTCTTAGAAAACGATTTGACTATTCATTTTAAGTGAACAGTGTATATAATTAATTTTACAGTTGGATATCTTTCATTAATTAATTAGCTCTAACGGATTAAATTTCCCAAAGTGGAATATTTTTTTATGTATATCCCTTAATTTTCAATGTAGTGATTAAAAAAAATTGAATGAAAGAAATTGCAGTAAATCATAATGCGGTATATAAAGAGTTAAGATGCGTGGTATACAGTTGAGTAACGGAGAATATTAGGCACCCTCCCCCCCCTTGCAAAGTCAGGGTTTGATCCCCAATCCGGATCTTACCAATGATTGCAAGACTATAACATAACATAGGCTTTGAGCCGCCAAGAATCCTGGGCCCTTCACGAGATTCTAGTGTTGCAGGGGTGTAAGTTACGCCACTGGTGATAGATGTGATACTGGTAATAGATGTTTTTTTTATATAATCACTTTACCTTTGTTTCAAATTGCTCTTGTGTGTTACACTGGTACTTCTTTTATACGTAAGTGATCTACTATCAGTATAATGAATCATCGGGACACTCTCAGTTCTTATTTATTTCGATAAACGATGCTTATCTGCACGTACTGCGCTATATAATTTATGAACAACAATGTCAGTTGCAGTGCAATAAAATTGCTCATATAACCTGCCTAGATGGTTTGTCTGCTTTTTTTTATTATTTATTTATTTTTCTTGAATAATGCAGAACCAAATAGCTTTCATCCATACAGTGCAACCATGTTTACCGACTACTGATACACACAGAAGTTTTACTATATTCAAACAATAAAATGCTTTCCACAATTTTACAATTTTCTGAAAAAATTCAATTTTTCCCCTTATTTGAAAGTAAATCAAAGAAAAATAATAATTGCTGATTTTTTAGAAAAACTTTATGGGAAAGTGTTTAATACTGCTTAATATTTTTTTTAATTCTTTAAATAATGAATCTGGAAATTAAATTTACGCCTCATTTAACATTTAATCAACTATGTAGATTTAACTAGCTATTTATGCGTGTTTTGTTATTTAAATTATATTAAATATGGCACGCAACAACTGAACCTGAAGGAAACTGGCACATTATAAAAAGTAGCGTACGCTTCAATATGAAAATAACCGTAATTTTTCAATTCCTATTCTACACTCATGTCCAAAATAATGTTTACATGCATAAATTCACGGATTTCTCAGAGACTATGACTTATAATTTAATAAATTTTCGTGGAATGATACATAACATTATGACACATAAATGCAAAAGAAAAAATTGAAGATTACCACATGTAGCATGAAACAATAAAAATGGTAATAAAGTGTGACAAAGAGAGTTAAAAAAAAGGAATGATTCAGAAAAAGAATTAAGTCTTACGAATTTAATATGGAATATGATCTCCTCTGACTCGTACACACATATCACAACGTGTTTTAAGGCTGGAAATAACGTTGTTAATCAGTCTGGGGAATTAAACTCCACTCTTCCAGCAAAGAAGTCTTCAGGCCATTTACATCTCTAGGAGGTGGATGTCTACGTGCAATGGCTCTTCCAAGGTAGTCCCATAAGTTCTCTATTGGGTTAAGGTCAGGAGAGTTTGCTGGCCAAGGTATTCGCTTAATGTCTTCACTTTCAAGGAATTCATCAACGAGGTTTGCTCGATGTGGACGAGCATTATCATCCATAAATTAAAAGTCACGTCCATATGCACCCCTGAAAAGTCTTACATAAGGATCTAAGACCTCATCCCGGTATATTTGGCCTGTCACAGATCCGCTTCTGAACACGTGTAGAGGCGTACGTCCATCGATCATTATTCCCCATACCATCACACCTCCACTACCGAAACGGTCACGTTCCACAATGTTCGAGGGATCATTTCGTGTTCCTGACTCCCTCCAGATGTAAACACGTTTAGAATAACCTGTTAAACTAAACCGCGACTCATCAGTAAAGAGAACATGGGACCATTGATGTTCAGTCCAGTTTTGATGTTCTTTACACCAATTAAAAAGCGATCCCTCTTTTTCTGTGAAGACAGTAAAACACATACCCTTGGCTTTCTGGCATAAAGGCCTTTTTCGTTAAGCCTTCTGTATATTGTTTGCCGTGATGCAACAGCTCCAGTGGTGGCTGCAAGCTCTGAACTTAACTGGCGAGCAGTAGCCTTTCTGTTACGACGGGCAGTTAATGCCAGATACCGATCTTCAGAAGCAGTTTTCATTCGTTTCCGACCTTGTCCAGGCCTCCTTACAACAGTTCCATCATTTTGAAACTGTTTCCATAGCTTAGAGACTGTCTGTCTTGAAATATTCAGACATGTGGCTGTTTCCGTGATTGACTGCCCTGCTTCTAAACGGCCGATAATTCGCCACTTTACAGATTCTTCCAAATGATACCTCGAAGCCATAACAAACCACTTTGAGTCCCTACACACTGAAATCAAACGCTATGTTGCAGAAATTCAGTTTGCGCAAAAAGCGCTTGATTCACCCTTGGATGACGTAACGCCTAGATTTGCATATCACAAACCGTTTGATTACTTTTGATTGGATAATGTAATTAGGCTTGGTTTTCACACATTCCCTGCAAATACGGATCACATTGATTGGATATTTCATTGAATATCATCCTTTTGGGTATGTAAAGATAATTTTGGACATGAGTGTATATTAGATCACTCTCCTATATATATATATATATATATATATATATATATATATATATATATATATATATATATATATATATATATATATATATATATATATATTTATATATATCTTGTTTAAAAATTTTCAATCGCTAATAAAATACTTTCTATTCATCCAATCAAGTTCAAATAAATATTTTTAAACTTGTAGTGGATGACACTTGCTGTTAATACAGTTTTTTAAAATTTAAATTAAGTAATTAAATTAAAATTAATTAATTATTGGTTTTCAACGTCAACTTAGATTCATTTCAATTGTAATAATGCAACTGTTAAAACAATGACAAAAGTTGACGTGGAAAATCGATTTTTCAGCCAAATGAGTCAAATTGAGTGTGCATTGTTACAACAATGCAGACAAATCATGCTCTTTTTTCAATTCACATACTATTAGTTCACTCTTCCCCCCACACACACTGCTCAAAACAGTTAAAGAATATTGTAAATTTTATATAAAATAAAGATATAAGCGAAATTTGTTTTGCCGAAAATGGAAGAAGAGGACCACAAATGCAAATTTTTCTGATTTTCAAACTGTGGAGTATGCTAATTTTGAGTTCAACGTCAAAAACGTCGCTTCAGCGGCAGCGAATGAAATTTGACTTTCAACTGAAATGAAGACAAGGATGATCGGAATTCAGTGGTTGCTTTGTTTCGATGCGTACGATGTCTCAGCGAAGTCATTTATCCGATTCAGAAGCTTGGAGAGTTGTTGGTAAGTTAGAAGGGGGCCAAACTCAAGCTGAAGTAGCGCAAGCCATTGGAGTGTCACAAAGTGTGATTTCCAGGATCTGGAGCCGTTTTTTGGAGACTGGAAGTGCAGGCCGAAGACCAGAACAAGGTCGTAGACGGGCAACAATGCCCAATGAAGATCGTTATTTAGTGTAAACGGCTCGGAGACACCGAAATATGAACACTACTCTCCTCCAACAACACCTTCGCTCGGTTACTGGCACCACGGTTTCAACTCAGTGTGTCCGAAACCGGCTGCATGGTGTAGGTCTGTATGCTCGCCGACCGATGGTATGTGTTAGACTATCATCATGGCATCGTCGCCAGCACAGGGAGTGGGCAACAGAGCATGTGAACTGGAGGAGAAATGAATGGAGCAATGTTCTTTTTTTCTGACGAGTCCCGTTTTTCTGTTCATCCGGATAATAGGCTTATTTTCATCTGGAGGGACCGTGGCAGTAGGAGAAATCCTGCACTCGTGCACGAAAGTGTCAGATTTGGCGGTGGGGGAGTGTTGCTGTATGGTGGCATCTCCATTGACGGGCGCACAGACCTCTACATCATTCGAGATGGACCTCTGACTACTCGCCAATATAGGGATGAGATCCTCAGACCTATTGCTGTCCCTTACGCTGCAGCAATTGGAGATGACTTCATTTTAATGGACGATAACTGCTGGCCACATCGTGCTAACCTGGTGGAGGATTTCCTTTTAGATGAATGAATCGTACGAATGGAATGGCCAGCGTGTTCTCCAGACATGAATCCAATAGAGCACGTTTGGACACTCTAGGAAGACGAATTTCTGGCCGCCAACCACCCCCACAAATTCTCCAAGAACTGGAAAGAGCTCTTCTGGAAGAGTGGAACAGAATACCCCAACTTGTGATTAATAGCCTCATTGACTCCATGACACAAAGGTGCTCAACGTTGCTGCTCGTCCTTGGAAACCATACCCCCTACTGAAAATGATTTCTTTTGAAGAAAACACCTTTTCGTATTCTTTTTTTCTCATATGCACAAATTGTGTTTTTTCCTTTTGTACACAACTGCGCAATAAAATGCATCTTTTTCTGCCAAACACATGTGTAATTTATTCTCATATAACCTACTACGTCTGTTGACCATGTATCAATCAGCTAAAAAGTTTCCCAGCCACGAGATCCACCTAAAACCGAAATATCCTTTAATTATTTGTAGCAGTGTATATCGTTCAAATTTTCAATCGATAAAATATTTTCTATTCATCCATTCAAAGTAGGAAGAATTGATTTAATTTTTTTATATGACTTGTTTTTTTTATAATGTAAACTTCACGTACGATAAAATTTAGGGGTGAAGGCATTTCAATTACGGAATTCCTATAAATTATGATATCTGCTTCCTCGTCCAATACATTGAATTAAACAAACAAATTAATATTATTATAGTTACATAAATGAAAGCTATATCAGCTTTAAACTGTGAAAAGAACTAGAGTATGGGATTTTAATAACTTACAAAATTATGAAGTTTCTTCATAAGAACCCGAAATTATTCGCTGATTGGAAATAACTGAGAGCTAGCGTTCTGATTGGCTGAGAAGTTACAGAAGAAAAAGAAGTGTACATTGACTCACCGATTCAAAAGTTTATAAACTATGTTTAATAGAATAATAAACGATAATTAATATAATAATTAGTCTTAGGGATAATGATGGTTAATGGGGTGTAAATGAGCCTATCAACGAAACTGAAAATCATTCAAGAAAATATCCTTAACTAAAAAACTCCTTTTCTTAAAAAACTAAGTAAATTTTAAAAAAAATTAAGGAAATGAAGTCTATTTTTATGTTTTTTTTGTAACAGAAAAATTACAGAAACAATTTCTACAAAATCAAATATTATTAAATTATAGTTTATATACAGCGCTGATTCATAAGACTAAAAGTGTATCTTATTCTACAATACACAATACTCTAGTTTTTAAATTCATCAAATTTGCCATGATGGCATTTCTTGATCTCTGATGCGTATAATAGTCTTTAGAATGATATGCGTATCATTTTAAAGTAAATGGAATGAAATTCATGTGGAAAAAAGAAGTTAGTTGGTAAGTAGTAAGATGGAAAAAACAAAGAAATGCCAAATATATAAAGTTCTAGAGACATAAAGGGCATCCGTAAGCAATCCCCCTCTCTCTATTGATTGAGTTATTGCGTAATACAATCGGAGATTTTAGATTTGATTCTTTTCTTATTTCCTTACAAATTTATCCTAAATGAATCATTACATTGTTTTTTATTTGTATTTATTTGTTTTGTTGCATGTAGCTACAGATGGGGTATAAAACTCTCATAGTTTCAAAACTTCAGTAAAAAAGAATAAATTATCACTTCTTTTGTTGTAATGAGAATGCCTAAAGGAGCCAGATTTCTCTTAAGAGGGTTCACCCATCGAACGACCTGTTTTTAAGCATTCTTAGGTAATTTGTTTCGTTGACCAATAAAAAGGTAGAACTTTAAGCTTTTCATCCTTTATTTATATGTATTTTAAGATTATTATATTAATGTTTAGGCAAAAATATCCAATAGAACGGGAGTTATAATGCTCTGAACACACCCGCCTAGAAAAAATGGACGCTCACTGCCTCCACGATTTCGGCTGATTGAATTATCTAAAATAAAAAATAACGGCGTTTTAATCTATAAGCTTAAATGCCGAGAAGGAAATATACTTAATTGAAAGTATCAAAAACTGGATTTTTGATAGATCTCTGAAGCAAAAGTTTCGAGTTTCATGGGGTTTTTTTATATTTCTGTTACAAAAAATAGAAATATTTTGAATTTTGGAATGATCGTAGTTCATTTGGTGCATCTCTTAACTTAGAGCTACGAACAGCTGCTCTTCTAACAACTGCTTTTTTATAATGTCTTCGAATTTTAAAAATTCCCCTTACCACCGTATTCTCAACATGTTAAGGAAGCAATTTTTGAAAAGAAACATTTTTTTTTAATTTTTCGAGCCCATCGCATGGGTGGGCCCTATTAACACAATATCTGCTAATTAACCCTAATAAGCGTCTCAGTTTATAACCACGGTCATATGACGTTGATATCATAATCTCCACATCCACATCACGTCCACGGGAAGTCTGAATGTACATCTGCCCATTAACGCTGGATTTTAATGGATCAATGTAATTCTGCGGTGAAGGTCACGGGCTTTGTGGACGTCAATGCTCATGTTTCAGTTGGGGATTCAAAGCCTGACTACACTTATTGATTGGCTTCTTAAAGTTACGTTTGATGTAACAAGAAATTATACATGAAATAATTTAAAATTTTGAATTGTGGTGAATTGATGAACAAAACATCTGAAATGGCATTCCATTCTCAAAGCCACTGTACAATTCCGTGCAAAGGAATTTTAATTCCGCTGCACTTAAAATATTTTAGCTATGATTTATGATATTTTTGAAAAGACGCGATCCTGCTACTCACCAATTGTGATCTAGACATTTTACCAGAGTGCCGCAAACTCTGGGTCAACGTTTCTCAAACTGTGGGGTACGTTCCACTAGGGGGTGTAAATGTCGAAAATAAAATATTTAAAATATATCTGAATTTACTAAAGGGAAGCAAACCAAAATAGATTCTGACATAATGAAAAATAAATACACATTCACGTTGATATAATATACTTATGAATGTATCAGTACTGCACAATTTTTTGGTAATTAATTTATCAATACTAAACTAAAACACAAGTGTAATAATTACTAGGGCTTCCCTAGTCTCGTCATATACAAAACTTAATACTCATCTCGATAATTTATTGGTTTATAATGAAAATCGTACTGTAGCTTGAGCATCAGAGTGCATTATTATTGCATTCAATGCATTGTTGTAGTATCAGGGGGAGCGCAGTGAAAATTATAATTGGAAATTGGGTTGAAAATATTGAGAGTTTGAGAAGCAATGTTCTAGGTTATTTTTCAGCGAACAAACGAATTTCAATCCTAATTGTGCCTTACAGATCCATCCTGTAATATAACAGAAACTGTCTTGCATTAAACTTGTATTTGCGCCCAATGTCCCTCACGTAATTTGGAGGTCAGGAGAGAGAAGTAATAATTGTGTTGGCTTCTTCGTTTCTGGATTAAGTTTCAAATAAATGAGTCCCTCTATAACACTTTACGTGTAGCTTCTTTCTTTTAAAATTGTTTTCTCTCTCTCTCTCTCTCTCAGTTGTGAATACTTTCTATTGAAGAAAATATTTTTAAGACCCAAAATACGTAGAAAGTATAAAAATTTTAAGAATTTCTATATTCTTTTATGTTTAAGATACTTTCCGGTTTTTAGAAACTTCATATACATCGATTCTTAATGCTCTCTTAAGATCACACATTAACGCAATTTAAAATAGTCGTACCTACTTGCTTTGCAACCCTCTTGTTTCTCAACCGTTAAGGCTGTTTTCGGCCAATGTTAAAGAATAGGACCCAAATTTGGAATATATGTTCAGATATAAAAGTATTCAAACATTAATATTATATTCTGGCCTCACTATCCGGTAGATAATCACATATTTTATCACTCTACTCATTTTTATCCGAGTTGAAACATATTTTATTTTATGAAATGTGTTTCACATTTTTTTCCCTATACCGTAATGCTAAATGAACCATCGCTTTTCATGTTAAAAAGAAAAAAACGAATTATTTATGAAATATTTTCAAATTTTAAAAACACTACATTTTAAATAAATTCATGAGTTTCAATGTCACAAATTTTTATAAAAATTGAGAAATTTTTTTCTGGCTGAAAAAAAAATGTGCTCCGCGTTAAGTTCACACTCCTGTGCATACGGCGAAAACAGCCTTACGGTTCCATGGCTGAATAGAGTTAGAGAGTGAGAAAAAAATGTGTTTATACTGGAGACAAACGAAGTTTGCAATCATGACCATTCGGTTGTTGGAATACAAAGCGCTCATGCTGCGGGAAGTAAAGAGCGCGTTTCCACTCTTCATCTGATGAAATTTCTGAATAACGAAATGTACAGTTACTGGCTGTTGTTATTGTGTTTTTCGTATCAGCTTGAAGCTTTCCCTTCCTCTGAGGACAATTAGTGTAATAAAAAAGAAATCTGAAATAGAGCATAAAAAAAAAGAAAAATTAAAATATTAAAATTTTAACTCTCACATAGCATTTTGATCTTGTGTTCTTATTTATATTAAAAATATACCTACAATGTCGACGTTTCTGTGTGTGGCAGTCATCAAATTCCAAATTTTATTTGCAACATATAATCAATTGCATCTGAATCAAAATAACTCGTTTCAACCAGTTTTTAAGGTAAGACTTTTTTTTTAAATAAAGAAGTGTATGTGTGTGTGTAAGCAGAATGCGTTTGTAGGGACAGAACAGAGCGCAATTTCTTTGCTCTAGATCAGCAATACTTAACATGCGGCCCACCGAGCCTTTTTAAGTGGCCCATGGCTCTGAGAAAGTCTTTTCTTAAGACAATGATCAAAAATATGGTTGGAAATTCTTTGACGCACAAGAAATCAAATATATCCATTTTGCTTTTTTGCAGTCGATGTCGTACGGCTGCGAATTGATATTCCTTTTCAATTTGTAACAATTACGGTTAGTAAAAACAGACAACAGTGGATTAGCGACATTTTTATGGGTGAAACTAATTTTGTGAGCAATTTTTCATAGCTTGCAAGGGAAAAATATTCGAATGATTTGGAGGTAGACTATTTTGTAGTGAAAAACGAACATAGATCAGTACGTTTTTGATTTGTCACGAAATCGCTGTATTTAAAAAATACCAATAAACAGGAATTATTTAATGACATTTTTCCTTCTTCAAGAAATGATAAATAGGCTTTATTTAATATTCTTTGTAACAGCAACAAAGTGTTTCGTCAGTGGTAATGTCACAGTAGTAACAAAGACATCCTAAGAAATTTGTAATATTATTGGTTATCACATGAAACCATTTACGGTGGCAAAAATTGTGAGGGAGTGTTTCTTAAATTCTTTTAATTTGGTGTTAATGTCAAAAATAAAAAAAAAATGTAAAAAAAAATAATAATTAAAAAAGCAAAACAGGAGTTATATTTTGATCAATTTTCCATAATCTAAATTTCCAATGTTATCTTGATCTTAAACATTTGTACCCCCCTCTCTTTAACCACATGTTGCGGTCCCCGTGAAATAGCTAACAACATATGTATGCGACCAGCGTGAAATGGCTGACATATGTATGCGGCCCGGCAGAAAAAATATTGAGTACCCCTGCTCTATATGATACAAAAAAATACAAATTTATATATATATATATATATATATATATATATATATATATATATATATATATATATATATATTGTGCAGTTTCAGCTGTAACTGTAATGTTAATATATCTTTCTCAAAAAGGATTTTAGTTATAGGCTGTAATAAATTTATTTATGCATAACACAGAGTTAATAAAAAATAGGTCGTAAAAATGAATATAACTGAAGAAGAGCTCCAAGAATGATTTACCTCTCCTACCTTCCAGCTCTTTCACGAAAAATCCGCGTTAGTTATAGATCATGTATTTCTCCAACAATTTCCAGAAACATCCATATGGTCACTAAAAATGTAATTCCAACTTGGCTGTAACGCCTAAATTTCGCAAAGTTTCCATTGGAATGCCATCATAATGTAATGGACAGTGTTCAGAGGAAAAGGTGACAAGGGGCATTATTTTTGAAGAGGCACCAAATTGAAGTAGAAATAAATACGGAGATGAAGACTTGAAATTTATTTTTTTCCTGCTTTATAATGTAAACTACATAATACATGAAAATTACAGTTTTGCAATTTGAGCAATGAGTATGAGCAGTTGTATAATTTGTATAATGGGAGTTGATCCACCGTCAGGCGGGCAGGGGGCCCCTCCCAGTTCAGGTGAGTTGGAAACCTCTCTCTCTCTTTTTATACTGACAATGTTAAATTCGCTGATTTCGATGCACCTTTTCTCAAAATCTGTTGTATGTACATGCTTGAAATTTTACATACAATTAAAGTTCACCTTTTTCATTACACTGAAAATAGCCTTTAGCTAATTTTGAATTTTTTAATAATTTCTGAAATATTTTACTAAATATGGCGAAATTTGACTCATTTTTCACATAAAAACTTTGTAATTTTTTTTTTTTAGTTTTTTACAAAAAGCTTACTTTAGTATATATTAGCCATCATTATAAATATATCATAAATAATTTATATACCTGTGAACAGTAGTTTCTCAGAAAAGATACATTGAACATCAAAATTTACATTTTGAGATAAACTGATTTTAATGTATACGGTGAGATTTCTAATCGGCTAGTAAATAAAAAAAAATAAAATGCTCTATTTACAATAGAAGATAAACATTTTGGTTTATATCAGACGTTCAACTTTTAAGCAAAAACGAAGTACTTTGTTTACATTTTTCGCCATTCAAATGGGCGTGAATCAGTTTCAACGGTTATTTAAAAATAGATTTTAAGGGCTTCTAATTACCCTAGAAATTAAAGTACGGTATTTGTAGAAAGGTTAAAATCTACACAATTTAAAAATGTAAAAATCTCAAATTGTCAAAAAAAAATAATAATAAGATTTTAGCTTTCCAATACGTTTTAAAAATGAAAAAAGAAATTTCTTTTATAAGGCTTGGATTATTTTTTAAAAAAAACTGACTGTTCTCCGTTTTTGGTTTACAACGTTGCAGAAGAACTTTTTTCGATAGATAAAGGAAATGGGAAACTTGTAAATGGTAAAACGGAGGTATTTGAAAAAATATCGGAAAAGATGTCACTCTTGAATCGATTGTATTATTCCAAACCCAATAATGAAGAGCCGGACGAAACACAGAACTTGTTTTAGCCGAACGATAAAAGTCAATGTTCCAATGATACTGGTTTTTATACTTTTTTTTGACACAGTTATGTGTAAATTCCTTTTACGAGAGGGTAAAATCGCGCTGAATTCTTCTAAAGACCTATAATACAAGGTTTTTAAACTTTTATGTACTTCAAAAATGTTTTTTTTCCTTTTAAAGAAAAATTAATGAGTCATTAAAGGCAATTACTTGCGAAAAGCTACAATATTTCACTCTTTTAACTTTCACTTCCTGTCACACAAGATTTAATAGAATTCCGCTTCATTAACGTTCTTATGTATTATAAAAGTAGCTTTTGCTTAGTAACATAATACTTACAAGTAACATGAGGAATCATGGTGACTAACCTCGTAATTTCAATCGAAAATCAAATGGTGAGGACAATGCTTGATCTTGAAATCCAACTCTCCATACTTCCTCACTAAGCTGACCAGTAGAATACTGAACCTCTAAAGATTTGACGAGCATTTAACTATACTACACATCGACTATGATAAAACTGAGATGTCTAGAAGTTAATTATGAAGCTCGCGATGTTACTATCAACAACTACAGAGTTTCCGCTTCTTCCATGGCCGAAACAGCCAAATGGCTATGTCCGTGAGATTGTATCCGTAGTCGTTTCAATGCAGTTTCTTGACCAAGGCATATGTCTATAAATATCTGTGGTGTTACCTGAATAAAAGACCTGATATACATTAACCTACTTGATCTCGAGTCTTCCAGCTGGTTTGGCGTGGAATTTGGAAATTGAGGTTCTAGGTCAGTTGCAACACTCGATATTTTCACGCGATAAGGGGAGGTTGAAGATAACAGTCTGAATGAATGTTATTAATTTTGAAACAACATCACAGTTATTGACGAAGGACCTCATAGTTTTGGACTAAAATCAAATGCTGATCATACTCACTGGCATAGCTAGCTCTTAGGGGCCCTGTATCAAAATTCCTTTGGGATCCTTTTTTAGATATGAGAGCCTTGGTAGTCGAACTGTAGTTACACGTGTTGAGGACCATGTAGCTTGGGAGACACGTACCATTGATACGGCTGATACAGCTGTAGTTACGCCCCTGATCATATTTCTAGTTGGTTTCCCACTCATCAAGATTTCACACCAGGTGAACGTGAGAATTTTAAGCCCCGACAAAGTTAATGTACTTTAATCCCTCTACACTACGGAAGTTTAGTGATATCAATATTCAAACTCATGATTTTATTGCACCAAAGCCAACCACAAGTTCACCAATGTAACCACTCCGTTGCCGAGGACACATGGTTGTTTCGTGAGTGATTGAGTGTGTGTTTATTATAGTAACACTAATAAAGCAATACAACGGATTGGTGATGGGCCTCGTCATTTCGAACCTCGGTAAAGGGACGTGGAAGACTTTTGAGCTGACATCCCCTCTTCAAACTACCACGCAATGCCAATGAGATAATTTTGAGTCTCGAAAGATTTAATGCACATCAGCCCCTTTAAACGTCAGGTCTTTACTGGTCATAGGATTCACTCATGATATGCTGGTCACGAGTTCATAACTATATAACGAAAGGGTTACCATGACCTCATACTACACATGCTCAAAAACTTAGGGGAGCACATGAATTTAACGAAATTACGCAAATATTTATTCCAATAACTAAAGTAAAACAAAACAGCCGCTGTCCAAAGTGTAACAAAAAGCAGAAGAAAATTTCATATGCAAATCAATGTTCATGATGTCAGAAAACAGGACAAAAATGTAAACGCAGGAACAATTATTTTATAGAAGCTGTTGTTTTTCGTTGTGTCAGTGGAAAATTCAAACTTTCGTTTGCTGTTTTGAGAAAAGATAACTGGGAAATATCACAATAACATGATCTACCAGAATCCATGATTTGACAAATTTTTGAGAAACTTGGGCTAACACAGAAAGCTGTAGTGCATGCTGTCGTAGTGGCAAGAAGTATCAATGCAAGACTGTGAAATCGATTCCGAGAAACAGGACATATTCGATGTGGGCAAGGACAAAGTCATTCACGTACTACCACAGCAAACAATGTCCAGTATATCCTGTTAACAGCTCACCGAGACAGATCAGTCAATGCAATGTATATTGAAAAACGGTTTCATTTTGACATAGGATCTCACGCAAAAAAATTCGAAATAGGCTGAATGTGGGTGGCTTGCAAGCACGTAGGCCTATGGTGTTTATTTCGTTACCAGCAAGATATTGTGCATACCGAAGAAAGTTGGCTCCAGAAAATCTAGATCCGTTGAAATGTGATTGGAGTCAAGTGCTGCTTCCTATTCAGTTTTGATTGTGACACCAGACGTGTCTTGGAAAGGCGTGAAAGGAGCACTCGAAATAACCCTATATTCGTTCATGAAAGATAACAAGGTGGTTTGGTGGTATGGGCTGGAATCAGCATGATACCATACTGGCCGCCTATGCTGTGTATCATTCGGAATTGAAATTGACTACTGAAAGATATCCAGACATGATTCCGAGGCCCCATGGGAGCCCTGTTACTGTCTAAGACAAGGAGATCCCACTTTTTTAAGAGTGGAACAGTATTCTCCAAAGTCTCATTGATAACCTTATTGCATTCATGCTAAATAGGTATGCGACAATCTTAGCATTTCGGGGGTACCGCACACAAATTAAATATCCAGTACCATTTTCAAGCAATAAATTTTTTATTATTCACAAATTGTTCCCTTGAAGCATCATTTCATGCTCTTTATACCGTTTCAAAGAATTGAAGTCCCTATACCATTGATTTTTGCTTCTTTTTTTCCGTATTTAATTTGTGTACTCATGTGTTCTCCATCTTAAATTCATGTATGGCTATCTCGTTACGGTTTCTTCATTATTTTCTTGCTCTCCTAATTTTTTTGAGCAGTGTAGTTTCCTACAGCCCACCACGGAAAGGATGAAAAAGTGCAAAATGCATGAAAACTTAATAGAAAATTTTATTTTTGGCATGCGATTAAATTTACATTTTGTTATCTTTGAGGGATAAATGGAATATTTCTTTTAGAAGGGTTAAAATACTTAATGAGCAGTATTTTCAAGTAGAAAGAATATACTGAAAATTGAAATTACACCTTTGCACAAATAACTTCAACCAAAGTAATTAAATGAAATAAAAGTTATTACACAAATAGGTAAATTAATTGCATTACACATAATTAAATAATGAACAAAATAAAAAGGGGCATATATTTCATTACCGAATAGCAATTACGCAACATAAAATTAAGTAAAAGCAATTATTACGTCACAGATAGTGAAGTGCCAAGTACACAATAAAATAGCTTAAGTGGACAATTATGTCACACTGGGAAAAGTAATTACATTGCGTCGGTAAAGATAATTTATATGACAAATCCAATAAGTTGCGAATAATTGAAACTGGAAAAGAATTCCAGCTCAATATATTCCTTTCTGAAATTTTATGATTCTCAAGGGATACACAAAAAAGTCGTTTCCTGGCGACAAAGCAGAAGTACTTTATTCCTAATGAGTTTTCTTTAGTAAATTATATTTTTTCTCCAAAGAATACTTTCGAAATCACGTCTGAAAATCGAATACTTTTTTATATTTCTATAGTGATACTATGTGAAAAAAAATATTTATTATTCTAGCAGGTTCAAGGTAATCTCTGTTATTGGGATAGTAATCCTTTTATACCTGGTGAAAGAGAAGCAATTATAGAGGAATGGGTGATTTATCGACGTCATCTCGGCCCAAAGATTGATTGAATTTGCGATGCGTTAGTAATGAGCTCTTTGCCTTAGATTTATTCTTTCTGTTTGGCAATCCTTCGCAGGAAATGTTATGCTTGAATAAATATATATGTTACCGTTAAAGCCGTTTATACGAAGATTACTTAAGTAATCTGGAGATTAACTGATGTACTACGTCAAAGTGCGGATTTAAGAGTTTTCCGCATTTTAACTAAATAAGCCTCACATTAGCGGTTTTCGTTTCGTTAACGTTCATAAGTCTGATTCTCTCATTTCCTTTCTGACGGGAATTTTGAGTGAAAGCATTGTCCATCCCAGATTAATTTATCCTAAACAAATAATATAGAATGGTACGCGGAGTGTAAATGTTTTCGATATAAAACTGTTTGAGTTAACTTTATATAAATTTAATTATAATGCCCATAAATAGGTATGCTTGTTGCAAAAACCAATTCAAAGGTTCACCAATCTTTGAATTTCACTGATAAGTAAGCATAATTTTATCATGTTTTTTAAATTTACTTTCTTAATCGTAATAATATGTTAAAACAATTGATTCTTCATATTATACTTTTTCTATTAATAGACAATTGATTCTATAGACTAATGCGATTTTTGTTCGATTGTATTACCTTCGTTCCTTAGATATCGAAAGATAAACAACGCTTAATTTAAGGGTACAGAAACGTTACTATTATTCCACCAATGATCGTATTTTCACTTTAACAACTGACCAGTAGGTTACGTGCACATTAACGAGTATCTAGCTAGTAATGTGCAAATTAATTTGAGAAATGGCACAATTTTCTGCATTTTAATGGTTCGCCTTGGTTAATGTACAAATTACCTTTCCTAATCTACATATTAACTTAATTCTACACTTTAGCTTTAACATATATCATCGTTTAAGAAGGCTATTATTAACAAATATGATACAAAGTTAGAAATTGAAGATTGTTGTAGAATATTTGAAAACAATTTCTTAAAAAGAACACATAATTTGTGTTAGATGTCTGTAAGTAAGTTGATTTTCACTTCAGTTCTTTGCTCCAAGAAGAAAAAAAATCAAATTACTTATTATATATATAGAATATTGGTCTTATATATATCATTTATCTCCAATTAAAACAGCTAACACTAGTAAAAAAAATTAAGGAAAAAAGTTTTGTTTTTAGTAGCTTGCTGGATCAAATTTTATGTTAGCTATAGAGTTTTCCGTAATACTCACTTATTCCTACAAAAATACGCTACATATTTTTTTCATTAATATATGTCTTATTATATTACCAGTTTTGCTAACTGTTTGTATTTTTATTAGTTTTATTCTATTGATATATTTATGCATTGTTCATGTATTTTTTGGGGGTATCCCAAAACTAAGCGATGAGCGGCACGAGGTGAAAGGTATTTGTGCGAAAACAAATTCCCTATAACTTGGTTGAGTGAGGACAATCGCATTTTTGGATGTGTGGAAAACTGACATCTTACATACCATCAATAACAACTGTGACTACAAAATTCACAGTTTTACGATGATTTTTCACTAACGTCTTCTTACATAGTCGTGATATTATTTAAAATCACGTATTGGGCAAAATACTGCTGGTTCAGTTAAAGAGTAACGTAGTTTGTGTCGGTTTTAGAAAATGGTGCCACCTAAATTTGAATATTCATAAAGTGCAAACTGTTACACATAACCCTAAGCAAGTTTCTAAAAAGATGGTGTGTATTTAGTTAAGATTTCAAAATAGTACAACATTTGTTCGATTCTATTCATAATACATTTTTTTATTAATATATTGCCGAACATCTTCATTTTAAAAATACATTTGTTGATACTCATCTTCATATCTTTAGACATTGTGACCCCAAATTCCATAGTTTCCCAAAGATTGTTTCACTAACGGCATCTTTCAAAGCCATGATATTACACACAGTCATTAATCGTGCAAAAAACTTTGCTTGTTTATTTAAAACTGAACTGAATAACTTTGAGAAAATGATTTAACAACTTTGACGCTAAATAAAAAGAAAAAAAATATTACATAATATTCTAAGATACTACTAAATATGATAATAGATAAATATTACGTACTACCCTCATTTCAAAAGATGAACCAGGTGTCGTTCTCGTCTTTTCACAATACTTCAAAAATACGAGTTATATTGCCAATACACATCGTGTTGCTTCATAGTGGTATCAATAAATACTCGCTCACTCTCTTCAAATCCTCACGTCGGCTGGTACTTAATGAGAAAAAAACTTATTGTGTCATTTTTTTCCTTAAGATAATTTGAGATTTTGAGGTTTGCAGCCAGTAGGTTTAGTATCGTTTTCAGTTTGACCTATATAAGCAAATTAAAAAATGTAAATATCCCTTTTAACTTAAGGATCTGGACCTCGAATTTCCCTGACAGCGATTTTCAAACTGAGTTCTGCATCAGAGTTTTTATTCTATCTGATAGTAGTCTCATGAATGCTGGGAGTATTTACACATTCAATTAAATCACACCCTGTAGAACGTGGTATTCAAGTTAAAGCAATGAGTGATTAGATATCGTCCACAGTAGCCATAGAAGAGCGGAAAATTAGAAAAGAAGACGCTATTTATTTCAAAAGGGAATGCAATTAATAATACTTCTTTTCTATTACTTATTCTTCTCTCGTTAATTTAACGCTCTAAAATATCCACTTAACGTTAGGAGTAATTAAACATTACAGCATGGTGTCAGAGGCTTCCAAAAATTCCTGAATGAGATCTAGTCTTGCTCTCATCGAATTCTTCACTTACTTTGCAGCCATTCCTTTGAAACTTTAATCTCATTCATTACCTTTGAAAGAAATCTTAAATGTCGAGTGCCCATCAAACTCTTTCACGGGCTCAAGTAAATTTCCCTTCGACTTGAATTAATTAGTCTCAGCTTCAAAGGAGCAGCTTGTCATCATCCTTATAATGCTTAGATCCTTTGTTTTTCAATACACTTCTGAAGGTAGATTGTTTTGAAACTCTTTGAACCGTATTTAGAATGTAGGGAACTTCCAATTTGGTAGAGGTATGTTAAGGTCTTTTGTGATTATATCGTTTGTTTGTGAAAATTAAAGACTTGTACGACAAACGTAGAGCAAACCACATAAAATACTGCTTTACACAAGACATTGCATAAACAGTATTATTTCTTATTAAATTTCAGATAATGTAATGACTGAACCAATTTCGTATCAATTTTATCTTGACATTTAATTTATTGTAGAATTATAAAATAAATTTTTTAAAAACTAAACCCATGCTTGTATTTTTGTATGAGTGTGCGTTTGTGTGAGAGGAAGAGGAAAAGTTCTACATCCAAACGATATTTCATTATATTCCTGAATATTATTATTCAATATGTAACTGATTATTTACAATTACGTAAAAAAAACTTTTAATATTTCCTGTGATGTATTTGAGTAAATATATATAGAATTTTAGCCTACCGTGTACCTTTTCCAGTAACTTGAAAATATTCTATTAGAAAAAAAAACAAAGTTATAATTCTTAGAAAAACCTTAGCATGGGTCACATGCTAATCCTTTTCGTGAATTTATCATCATAAAGGAAATGCAATTTAATTTTAAAATCCAATTCGTCACAATATTAAAAAGTTTTCACGCGTTTACTTCCCAATTCATACAGAAGTAAGTGGCCGCGGAAGACGAGTGGTATAAGTATCGGATCAAGGCTGGCTTTGTCACGAATTCGAGCCCAGTACCACTAAAGACACGCCGTGTAGGGCAGAGATTCACGCTAAATTTGTTGAGAGCTGAAATGTGTCTCCCATTGGTATGGTGTGGTAGTTAGGATAGGGGGAGCCAGCTCAGGTGTCGTCCATGTCATTTGACCAAGGTTCAAAATAACGTGGTCCGTCTCCAAAAGCCCTCATGTAGCTGAACAGTGTGACGTTAATATTCACTCACTCATACAAAAGTAAGATATAACAATCTCAAATTTTTTTTAAAAAAAATAATGTTATAAAATATTATCAGAATTATTTTTTAAAAATATTTTTAATTTTATTTTCTACCATTCTTTTTAATTCCAATTCTTATTTGAATTATATTCTTTCATATCAATTGTCGACATTTACACATGATCCTTTTTCTAAATCCACCCAAACCTTAAAATCTTTACTTTTGGGTTCCTAAATTTGTCGTTGTGTAGTTATTATATCAAACTAGGCTCGAATATTGCGTCCTTATTTATTACGTATTTCAAATCAACATATTAAATCTACATTTTACAAAAAGGTTTTGTAAAAGAGTTTTTATTTTAAAACAGAATTAGATCATAAAAATATGAACATAGAAACATAAATGAAAACATAAACAGGAACAGCACGGGGTACTAAGCTAAATAGTTGAAATCGCGGTTTGCGCAAATTTTGCTACATTTACATTGCTCGTGGAAATCGTGGAATGCGCAGCAAAATGGTTAAGGATAAAATAGAAATTAGAAGAAATTTTTAACAACATGAAAAGAATCCCATTATTCATATATAACTATGCATTTATACGTGCATCATAACTATTCATGCATACATCATAGCTATACATACATGCACCACAACTATACGTACTTACATTACAGCTATACATATACATACAAGCATTCTTTATAATTAAATATACATACATCACACAGTTATACTTATAAGTATACATACATCACACAGCTATACCTATAACTATACATACACCACACAGCTATGCATATTATACATATACCTTAAATATATATATGTAACTACACATACATCACACATCTGTACATATGTAACTACACATACACACATCACACTGCTATATATATTATACATATACCTTAAGTATACATATACATACATACTTTAGAACTAAACAACTGCATATAGTATATGCATGTACAATCATCACAACTGGTAGACAGTTTATAAAAATTTGTTAATGATTTTCCAATTTCCTTGCCATGATCTCGGATTCGAGTCTCGATCCGATTTGAACCCGATTCGTGAACGTTTAGTCTTCTGCAGTTAACAGCACGTTAAATGCAAACGATGGCGTGTTATAAATATACAATTGCATATGACGAAGAAATGTATAGATGTATATATGTTCGAGTGATATGCGTATTCACGAGATCGGGTTCGAATTATTTCCTTTAAATATTTTTTAAATGAAGCATATTTCTACGTTTACTACAATACATAGAACCATGTTTGTGATCCTGAATAACTTATTTTTAAAAAATGTGATCTTGAAATTATACCTGCCACCTCAACGAACACTCTCGTAGAGAACAATAAACATAGATACATTTATTATACATACATCATAACATTCATTTTTTTATTTTCATGTTTAAATTAAACATCTACAGATTTATAAAATGCTTCCAAATCTTAAGTTTAGAATGTATTTAACAAGTATATAATGGAATTAATGTGCAATATTGTGTTTTGAAATAAATTTTTGTATCAAGAATTTTTTTTAATGCAACCACGGCAACATATATATTTTACATTTAAAAATATTATAAACCAAATATAATGTCATAGAAGATCATTACACATTTTAAGGCTCCATCCGGAAAGTGTTTGTTAGGTAGAATATTTTTGTAGAATATTTGAAGTGTAGAATATTTTTTCCCCCTCAAATTATGAAATCGATATTTTCTAACATGTATTTGTATACATATATAATTTAGATTAATAAAAATGAATTTGTACAAACTGCATGTTTATTTTGTATTTTTATTGCCTAAATCTTCTTTTATTTTATTTGAAATTTGCAAAAGATCCCCAGAATCCAATATTTGTTTAACTTCATAAATTTACTAAAAACATACTAATTTATACAGTTATAAATTGTAATCTTTGCTGTTTCTTATGGATACATATTATAATAGCATCTACTAGAATGTCACACTTCATAATTGTATTTTTATTTATAGGAACAAATACAAGTGTATTACTTTAGTTATACTTCCCTTGAATTAAGAATATACTTATTACTGCTGAAAAGTCTGAACTTGTCTCGAAATTACATTTACTTTCCACGATTTAATTAGGTGGAATGTGATTAATTGTCTAGCTTTTAACTAATTTTGTTTTCTCTTCATGTATATTTAACTAGTTAATTGTAAAAGAAATAGTTAATTTATCACATGAAGTAATTGAAAAAACTAGTTTGTAGCGGAGATATAAAGAGACTGATCTTCACAGAATACAACAACTTCTATGCACTTTATTCAATGCATAATAATATTATTCAGCGAGCATCATTATTAGCAAATCAGTACAAGACCTTTTTATTTATGCATAAATAGCAATAATCCAAGAGCTCTTTAAATTCACTTATTTGTGCAATCAGATAAATTATGTTTTGATAAAATGTGAAGGAAATAAAGAGTAAATGTAGGAATGCATATGAAAAAAAATGACCCCCCAAACCTTGAAGCCAATATAACCTCTATTTTTTTTATCTTTTAAGTCTCCAATAGCATTAATATCCATGACACGACTTAACTCTTGTTCTAGTAGTTCTATAGGGCATCTAAATTGCTCGTTCTCTTTTATTTCTTTTATTTGCTCTTTCTTTTCTGAATTGTTTGGTGATTAATTACTTTGTTTTGGCAAATTTCATAATTGTTTGCCTTTTGATCTCGTCTTCATTAGCATGCCCTCTAGCGCCTGGAGTTTATCTTTCATCTAATTTCAATCATTTTATTCAATATGTGTAGTAAAACATTCCATCGGGTTCTTTTTTAATACGGCAACTATGTCGGCGAATTGGCTTTAATAGAATACAGCGTGCATTCATTTATTAACACACAAGTTTTTGGAATTAATTTCGCCACCAATTTCCTGTTCAATATAATAAGAAATATAAGAAAAAATATTTGAAGACATTTTCAACATATACAGGTAAATGTGTAAGTATTTTTAAATTCTTATACATACACCTGTAAAGTTTGACTAATTTTATTGATAATAAAAAATATATAATCAAAGCCTTTCTAAATAAAATACTTTAAAATTTTTTACAAATTTAAATAAATATATACATAATAAATATAAATATATAAATATAAATATATTAATATTTAAATAAATAAATATTAAATATATAAAACATAATATGTATATATATGTAAATATAAATGTATAAAACGTAATATATATATATATAAATATATATATATATAAAACGTAATATATATATATATATATATATATATATATATATATATATATATATATATATATATATATATATATGTAGAATTGGTTGAATAAAGACCGTCCCTTTTTCTAACTTTAATCTGATTCTGTCTTTAAAATCATGACAGAATTAAAGCCGGTAGGATCTTATTTGCCATTAAATTTCAAATCTTAACGTAAAAAACTAATCTTTTTTATAAAATAATTTTAATATGAAAACTAAAGCCAGAGACCATAATAATTGATATGGAGAATTTGACGGAACACCAAATGCACCATATGCCAAAATGCTGAAGACGACGGATTTCCGGAATAAAAAATGGTACGAAAAAAAAACGCGCTAGTGAGAGAGAGATCACCGAAAGAACACCGCTTTTAACAACGAGAAGAATGTAGTGTTTACCGCCTAACGTTATTCTGTCTTTGCGGAAGAGGCCATCCAGTTTACTGTGGACGGAAGAAACATTCTAATATAGAGAAAAAAAAGAAGAAAATCGTGAATCCCCTAAACTCCATGATGAAAGATGTCAATCCCTTCCGCCAGAATAGATAAAAAATGTGTTTTTCTCCGAATGGTATTGTGATTTAGTTCCAGTGATACAATGATGGAAGGACCAACAGTACCAAAAAAAATCTTTTTCGCCGGAAAGTCTGCACGGTAATATTGTGAATTTGACCACCATATAATAATAGTGAAGTACCAACATTGAAAGAAAAATAAATAAATAAAAATTTACAAGTGAAAATAAAGTGACAACAACCTCTGGATTACCGTTCACCAAGGGTTTCTGCCGTTGCAACGTGGAGGTCAGTTAAATTGTATATTTCCAATTTTAGTAACATTGAAGTAAATGAGTTTTGCTGAACAGAACTGTGCGAAAAAGAATAATATATGATATGATATGGTATTTAATTTTTATAATATAGTTGTGTTATAAATGAGATATTTTCTTTATATTTTAATTGAGAAAACAAAGTATATAGGTTTAGTCATACAAAATTTTGAGAAATTTTAATATACTTCTCGTAATTTTATCTTAAGATGTCGAATGAGTTAAGAGTTATGATAGAAATTGGTATTTTAAAGTGAAAGATATAAATTAAGTTTTTAGAAAAATGACTAATGAGAGAAATAATACTAGAGACATTGATTTTTGTAAGAAACAAAAGTAAAGTCAAGTTGTATTCTTTTTTCTTCACTGAATTTTATTGTTTTGTTAATTATTTTATTCAGCAGTAATCTTATTGCATGTCAAGAATTTTTTTTATTTTGAAATTGTGTGTTTTGATATACTGGCCATATATCAGCATTCACTATTTCTCGAAAATTTCCTCATCTAAAATTAAAATTAATTTAATACCTTGAAGTTTATTTTTGGATATTATACAGTGGATAAGGTAGAATACAATCATTATAATTTTGTATATGTCTCGAAACATTAAGAGGACAAACTTGTTTAGTTTGATATGTACACCTCTCATTGTTTCTTATCAGCATCCTTGAACATCTGTGAGTTGATGACGCAGATTTCTCAGAGAGATGTGTTCAAAATTAAGTAAGGTGATACAGTTTTATTAGTGAATGTGTAATGCAAGAGAAACTCAAACATTTTTGTCTATGAAACGTATTTTTAGAAGGTTACGGAAAGATTCAAAATATTGCATGCGATATTAAGTTGCAATGAATATTGTGAAAAATTTTCAGAAATACTAAAAGTTATTATTGAAGTGAGTCCACTTTTCCGACTCAAAATGATAAAAAAGAGCTCTTATATTCTTATAATTTTTATATTTTATAACGCATATGAAATAAAACATTGTTTATTGTGTTGGATAGTGCATAGAAGTTGGGTGTTGTACACTGTTTTCATATTATTAATAATTTCATTTTATTGGTGTCTATGATTTTTTTATCTTTTTAAAAATGTATTTCATATATGCAAAATTTAGTATATCAATGGCGCCAGAGTAGATTTTTATACAAAATTATTATTTTAATATTTGTATGATTTCATGTATTTTTATATTTACTATCTTATTGTTTGATATATTATTTTCCAAAATAATTTTTTTGAAAATATCTACCAGCTATAATACGAATCTATTATTATGAAGGAATAGGAGGAAACGCAAGCTCTTATTCTAGATGTCGAATAGATTTAATCAAGCTAATCTTCAATTATATGTATGGAAATTAATTTTTATCAATTAATATGTTGGAAGTGTCCTTACTGTGTTTGTTGTTATAGTTTCGTTTATTATATTGCATTTTGATTTTAGTATTCCTATTGCTTAAATATTTCTACTGTGTGTAATATGTGTTTCTAAATAACTATGTATAGTTTTGTGTTTGTTGAAAATTGATTAAGTTTGTAAAGAGAGAAAAACCACGCCATGACTCCCTTTTAAAATTGGGGGGGGGCAAATGTAAGGATAAGTAAATTAGATTAAAATTAAATTCCCTATCTAGCACTTGATTCATCTTTCTCAGGTGTCATATTCAAGTATCAAACTAATCACCCATTTGTTTCTTCCGAACATATGGCCTAGCCAATAAACATGTCTAATTCCAGATCGTTAGATTTAATAGTCAACATATGTCAGCTTAACTTGCAAGCACCATCTTCAAAGCAGCGATACTTACCATATGTTTTTCAAGTGTTATCCACTTGAAACCACCACCATGGCGTGTTTTTTTCCTCTCTGCTCTCGGTTGCAGAACAGATGTAGAATTGGTTGAATAAAGACCGTCCCTTTTTCTAACTTTAATCTAATTCTGTCTTTAAAATCATGATATATATATATATATATATATATATATATATATATATATATAACGGTGACTGTATAATTTTCATAAGTTTTTTAAGTAGTTCGAACTAACAATAATGTGTTAATACTTTTGGCACAGGTTATGATTTTTAAAAGATTTTAGATGTTTTAATTATTAATAATTTTTTTTAATTGATCTTTATTTGGCAGAATAATTGGTGTAAATATTTTATAAAATTTGTTTTTATTGAGATACAACATTTCTCTGTGTATATTTCTTGATGAATTTTTTCAGTATTTCTTTTTAGAAATACATAAAAAAAATCGATATTTCTACTACTTTAAAGTAACTATTTTACCACAGAAGTATTTTATTTATAAGAGAATTTTAAAAAAATATCTTGTTTCTGCTACTGACTTATTAAAAATTTACCTATTCCAGCGTTTCTAAAACTGTGGGGTGCGCGCCCCTTGGGGGGCATGATAACTCTACAAGGGCGGGGGGCGTGAGCGTATTGAAAAGTCGAAAACAAAAGACTATTTAAAAAAAATTACTAATTTACTGAAAGTAAACAAACAAAAAATACATTCCGGCATAATAAAAAATAGAATACACATTTACACTGATATAATACACTTATAAAGGTATCAGAACTGCATAATGTATTTTATGATTAATTTAACAATACTAAGTAAAGAACAAGTATAATAATTGCCAGTGATCCCATGGTTGTGTCACATATAAAACTATATACAAAAATCAATACTTATCTTGATAATTTGTGCGGTTTATAATGAATCCCTTAACTGTCGATTAAAAGTTACACGATTCGCTCCCCAATGCCACCCTTTTCCAAGAAGGCGTGCCTATAGCTTATTGGGGGAGATGAATAAAAATAAGCAAGTCCTCTGAAATAAGTACATCCTTCGAAAACACTGTCCTTTTATTGTATTCCAAAGCATGCGGATTATTAGAAGTGCACAAAAAAGATCATACTTTTGACAGACATATATATACGTCCGGTGAAAAGAACGTTTTAGCTGAGCGAGATGTTTGTATTCGCGGGTGGAACTTAAGAGATTTAATTCCTATTGTAGATTTAGCATCAAAGTATCGTATTTTCGAATTCAATGCATTGTTATTGTATGGAGGGGGCGCGATGAAAATTATGTTTGAATATATTGGGCCACAAATATTGAAAGTTTGAGAACCTCTGACCTAATCCCTTGAAATAGTTGTTTTTTAAGCCTTTGACTTTTACATAAAATAAACTTTTTTTTGTATTTTTGAATCTTTTATGTCATGCGAAGGAACTTAATCTGCACGAAAAAGAAACGACGTTTTTTTAAATAATCCCGTTATTCTGAAACTAAAGTTTCTAAAATCTTGACATGATGTAGAAATTTCATTAAATCTGTTTCTGTCAATACAGCATATTTCTTTGTTTATTACTACTAATGGAGTAAAAATCTTTTTTTAATAAATGCTTTTATTTTGTTAGTTTTATAAAAATATCTGAAAGACTTATTTTTTAAACTTATTAATTAAAAATGTTGATCAGCGGTAAAAAGTAAAAATACTACTAAAGTTTTTTTTTTTTCCAAATTATTTTCTAGAATATACTTTTGTGTATATTAAAACTATAAAAAGCTTTTTTCAAAAAAAGTTACCTAACATTTATATTATAATTATAAAGATAAACTATTTCAAATTATAATAAATTAAATGTAAATACAAAAAAATGTCTGCTATATTTATTACTCTTTCTTTTAAAAATTCTAAGTTTGTTCATTAAATGAAGTTAACTATGAGGATTTATTCTTATTTTAGTTTTTTTTCTCAACAAATAAGTTGTACCGCAAAAGTTTTGATTAAAGGTTTAAGAGTAAAAACACTTTTGAATCGAAATTTTATAAGTATTAATCTTTTAATGAAATGGAAATAATGAACATAATTCTTTGAATTCTTTAGGCCTAATGATAGGGAAATAATCCTAAAAATTAATATTCTGTTCCAGACATTGTGTCGTTCTTGATACGCATACTTGTGCTGCAAACAAACCCACCTCCTGACTCTAGATCAGAAGTACTCAACTTTTTTTTCTGCTGGGCTGCATACATATGTCAGCTATTTCACGTGAGCCATATGTGTATGTTAATTATTTCAAACGGGCCACATGTGTATGTTAGTTATTTCACGCGGGCCACATGTGTATGTTAGTTATTTCACGCGGGCCGTAACATGAGAATACATGGTGGAAGAGGGGGACGAAATGCTTTAAGACCAATTTGTCTTAATCGAATATTTTGCGCTTGCAAGATATGAAAGATATTTAAAAATTAGTTTTGCCTATAGAATTGTCGCTACTCCACTGTTGACTGCTTTCGTTAGCCCTAACCGTTCCAAATAGAAAAAGAATATCAATTCATACCCGTTAGACACCGATAGCAAAAATCAAAATTGATATATTTGATTTCTTGACAAATAATTTACACCAAATTTCTTAATACAATGTTCTTAAATAATTGAATTTCTCAGAACAATGGGCCATGGCCAAGCCACTTAAAAAGGCTCGGTGAGCCGCATGTTGAGTATCGCTGCTCTAAATTGTTTATGGGACTGTGTAAGGCTCACCAGGAACCATCTCAGTCCTTTCAGCTGTAAGTGGTGGAATACCATTTATTGACTGCATAACACTCAGTTTGACTCTCTTAAGAATCCATATTCGTGTGGAAGTCGCTTAAATCCGACTATTCGGAGATGCAATACAATATATATTTCAACTGCACTCTCGATTAGCCACTATCTTGCTGATATAAAATTCAGATGCGTGGCGTAAGCCATTTCTCCTTCTTATACGAGTAGATCACAATTTTTTTACAGATAATCAACATTCAGATGCGATTTCCGAATGAGAACTCTACTGCGTAACTTTCTTTGTATGCAGAGTTTGAGGCACCGTTTCTAAATCTTGTGTTTTTCGATTGTGCATAAATGCTAATCATTTGCAAATTCCAGTATTTTCCTTTTCTTCCTCATGTGAATTTTAAATTTATATCATCCCTTCTTCATATGGTCTTGCAATTGTAATAACGGACACTATATATATATACAAACAAAAGTTTTCAGTGTATGTGTATATTAACATTCATAGCATAGTACTATTATAGCCCAGTTGGTTCATACAATCACAGTTGTAGCAAGTCGTAGATTAGATGAACTAACCTTTTTCATTTTTTTCTTAACATATATAAAGCTAATTCCTGGAATATTTGGACTTACATCAGATGTTGCCATGACGGGTAAAGCACGTAATCATCTTTTATCATTCATGGTACGAAATCATTTTTGAAACTACCATTTTCATGAAATATTTATATAGCTGTAGTATTTTTGCACAATAAAAGGAAAAGTGAATGTAATCTGCAGTCTCTACGGTCAGGATGGGCAATTGATGAGATACATTCTTCTTTTTCATCGGCTATTTTTCAGGCGCTACCTTTGATGCCCAGAAAGGATTGTTGATCTTGCTACTTTTGATACATTGGCAGTTAAAATGAATTGGTACTTTTCGAGAAAGTAATCGAGTATAATTGTTTGAACGTAGGTACTGCATATTGGCTTTACCCTTTGAATTTTGATTAAAGCATCCCTGTGATAAGTGCCATCGTTGGAGACGTCGCGAAGATGCATTGTAGTACAAATATTGGACTCTAAAACTTTGAAAATTTACTTTTTCAGATTAATGTTTTTCTTACTGCATCAGTTGATAGCTGTGTGCATATTCGTAGAAATAACAACGAAAAACATTTACACAAACCTTTTCTGAATGCCAACAAAGTATAGAAGACAGTGTATTGGTATGGGGAAAGCTGATTTTTGACAGGCTTTTGCTCTATAGTTTACACTTGTAATGTGTTCTTATTAGCTATGCATACACACTTATTCATCACAGCGAATGAAGTAAACCCCTGCATAACAGCTGTGTCTTCCGTGAATTATGGGAGTCTTTCAGCAGGACAATGCCACAGCAATGCCAACGACAAAAATTGTCCGTGAATGTTGTGACGGGCTCACGCATCTTTTATTTAACATGTCCTTCGGGTTCTTTGGGTCAGAATTAATGACAACCCTTTTCCAACCAAATCCAAAAAGTGAAGTGTGAATGAAATATGCAAATGAACAATCTTTTAAATATCAGAACTTAGAGTAAACGGAATGGCAATGTATGGCAATTTGTGATAGTGGATAGAAATTGGCAGGTAGTTGATGTCCAATGGAGGAATCGTGGCTCAAATCTGAATGAGCTTTACGTGACTGTGATTAGAGGTTATAAGTGCTCGAATATATTTAATTCAAGTTTCACACCAGTGCATACAAGTAAAGAAGATTGAACCTAAGTCAATACAGATTGATTCTCCAAGCTCTGTAATAAGGTAGAATTGACTATTTAATATTAAAATCAGTGATTAGGCGGATCAGTTATTGATAGTGGTCTGAATTAGATTAAGTCTTATTAGCTTAATATATATATATATATATATATATATATATATATATATATGTGTGTGTGTGTGTGTGTGTGTGTGTGTAAGGATAATTAAATTAGATTAAAAATTAAATTCCCTATCTAGCACTTGATTCATCTTTCTCAGATCCCATCTTCAAGTATCAAACTAATTACCCATTTATTTCTTCCGAACATATGGCCTAGCCAATAAACATGTCTAATTCCAGATCGTTAGATTTAATAGTCAACATATGTCAGCATTTTGCAAGCACCATCTTCAAAGTAGCTATACTTACCATATGTTTTTCAAGTGTTATCCACTTGAAACCACCACCATGGCGTGCTTTTTCCTCTCTGCTCTCGGTGTCAGAACAGATGTACAAATGATTGAATAAAGGTCGTCCCTTTTTCTAACTTTAATCTGATTCTGTCTTAAAAATCATGACAGAATTAGAGCCGGCAGGATCTTTGTCTGCGATCTTAATGTAAAAAACTAATCTTTTTTATAAAATATTTTAATATAAAAACGAAAGCCAACTGCAGTAATAACTGATATGAAGAATTTTATGGAAGACTGACGGCACTCTACATTTGTTAGCTGAGGACGCTGGGTTACCAGAATTAATCTATGGTAAGGAAAAACAAACGCGCTAGTAATCCCCGAAAGAACATCGCTCTTACCGCCAAAGAAATAGAATCATCCTCTTCTCCTAACAAGATTTCAGAAAGTCATACTTCAAAAATGGAAACAAGGAATGAAATTAAAATTAAGCAAGAAGATAATTTAGATGCTGATGAAGAAAAATTACAACAACCTATAACCATTATTAAAAATGATATTCGATTTGAAGATCTACAGACTTTTTTTCCAAAAATATAACCTGGAAATACCCATCCAAACATTGATTAGAAATTTTGAAAGTACGTGCGATTCCTTCAATATACCAGAGAAACAGAAAATCCTATTTATAATCAAGTTAGTAGATGGAGCTGTGAAGAATTACATCCAATCACAATCTATCCCTAAAAGTTTTTACGAACTGAAAAATAATTTAATACGTGAATTCGGAACACAAGTCAATCCAGCGGAGATCCATCTTCAATTATCTAAAACAGAAAAAACCTCAAAAGAGACCCACATAGAATATTTCTACAGAGTAAAAGAAATCGCATCCCGGATAAACATGGAAGAAGAAGCTGAAAAATATTACATCATAAGAGGATTAAAAGAAAATAGAGCCATAGAAATACAGTTACAAAGCTGCAGCAACATAGAGGAAAACTGAAGGAAAAAATGAAACTCTTAGATATCCAAGAAAAATCAAAATCAAGTAAGAATGAAGTTATATATCCAAAGTATCCAATGACAAGAATACCTTCTCATACGAATCAATTTGCCCATAGACAACAATATGGAGGAGGGAATTGGAGAAAAGACCAATCTCAACATCCGGATACCATAACCAATACAAGATATAAGGTATACTCTCCTCAGTTTCCATCACCTTATCATCACCCGTCCTTTTCACTTCAGCGGCCGACCCTATATCCGAGAAACCAACGATTTCCGCAAAGACCGACAGTTTTGCGACCCAGTGCTCCAACTTTCTATCCCCGTCAAAGAACACAAAACAATAATACGGTATTCCAACCTCATCAAACGTGAGAACTTATGATCATCCAGGGAAGAATCAACTTCAAACAAGTTGATGTCCTCTTGGATACAGGATCAAGAGAGAGTGTCAATATTATTCCAAAAAATATAATATCACAAATCAAGGGATACCACAATGTAGAGTATATCAAAACAAAAATTGCCACCATCAATGGAGAAATTGAGGTGAGTGAGGCAATTACTTTACAATTGAAAATAGGAGAATTTATTGAAAATATTAAATTCCTCATAGTAAATATAGAACTGAAATATTTAATAATTTCTAATAAAACTATGAGTATTTTTGAATGAAATATTAATTTTAGTGATTATAAAATTTTTCAAAGAGGAAAACAAATTTTAAAAATTTATGAATCTAAGAAAAATATTAAAGAAAATGAAACTTTTAAATTTAGTAATAAAAAAATATCACTAAATAAACTGATAATGTGTTTAATATAGAAATAATTCCTAATAGTGATTATGATATTATTAATATGATTATTGATAAATATAAACATGTCTTTGCTAAAAATAAGTTTGATGTGGGCGTGTTAAAATAATACTTACCTCAGAATTACCCATTGCAAATCGACCATATAGGACATCTTTTAAAGATGATACGGAAATAAAAAAGCAATTAGATGCATTATTGAAAGCAGGAATAATAAAACCATCTTATAGTTCTTACGCTGCCCCTATAACATTGGCTTTTAAAAAAGAGGATAATGCTCGTACACGATTATGTATCGATTACAGAAAGCTAAATGCTAAAACAGAATTAGATGCAGAGCTAATTCCCCGAATAGATGCAGTTTTAGACACATGCAAAATGTTTCTCAACCATCGACCTATGTAGTGGTTATTGGCACATTAAATTAGATGATAATGAATCTGAAAAACTTGCATTTACATCAAATTACGGTCTTTTTCAATTTAATCTTTTGCCTTTTGGATATAAAAATTCTCCAGCTATATTTCAAAGAGCTATTAGACAGATTTTAAATAAATACCAAATAAAATTTGCATTAAATTATTTTGACGATATAATAGTATTTTCGGAATCAATTGAAGAACATGCAAAACATTTAGAGGAAATTTTTAAAATTTGTGGAATAGAAAATATTAAATTAAAATTCTCAAAGTGTAAATTTGGCAAAGATACAATTGATTTCTAAGGATATGAAATAAAACAAGGGTCATACACTCAAAATAATACAAATGTCGAAATAATTAAAAAACTTTTACCCCCTAGAAATATAAAGGATTTACAAAGATTTTTTGGTAGTATTAATGTCTATTATAAATTCATTCCTCAATAGGCAAAATTAAGAATGCCCTTAAATAATCTTCTTAAAAAGAATCAAAATTGGAATTGGACCCCTGAATGTCAACAATCTTTTCAAAAACTTAAAGACAGTTTAATTTCAAAGCCCATTTTAGCTATATTCAATCCAAATTATCCCTGTCATCTTTATGTAGATGCGTCGAAAACTGCGATCTCATGTATCCTCAAACAACAAAAACCCAATGGAAATCAACATCCGATTGCATTCCACTCGAGACGACTGAGAAATTATGAAATTAATTATACAATAACTGAATTAGAATGCTTAGCTATAATTGATAGTTTAGATAAATTCTATTGCTATCTTCATGGATCTCATTTCACAGTTCATACCGATCATAATGCATTAGTTTGGCTTAAAAATTTCAAAAATCACACTGGTAGACTTTTTAGATGGTCTTTAAAAGTTCCTATGTATGATTTTGATATAAAATACAAGAAAGGTAGCACTAATGTTGAAGCTGATATGTTAACAAGAAATCCTATTGCTTATCATATAATTAATACACCCCCAGAACCTTTATTAGATATCAATGAAATAAGTCATTTTCAAAATATAGAAAATACATCAGCTCCTAAATGTTTTAAGAGAGATGGTGTTTTTGTAGTTAAAAGACAAGGTTTAACTAAAATAATTGTACCCAAAGCTCTAAGTGTGAAATTAATGGAAACAACTCATAAAAAATTTGGCCACCCTGGTGTAGCTACCATGTTAAAATTAATATCACCACAATATTATTGGATAAACCTAATTATTGATATACGAAATTATGTGAAATACTGTGAAACTTGTCAAATAAATAAGAAGTCACATCAGAGAAAATACGGACTGATGCAATCACTTCCCTTTGTGAAAAACCCTTTGAACTTTTATCGATAGATAGTGTAGGTGGTTAAAATTATTACAACTCTGTTAAAAATATTTACACATTATTATTAATCATGCAACTAGGTACATTTGGACTTTCCCATCAAAAAATGCAACAACAGATACTTATATAAATTGTTTAAGACAAATCTTTCAGAATCACATACCGGAAAAATTTTAAGTGATAGAAATACTGCGGTCACCTCTTAAAAATTTAAGCATTTTTTAAAACATAATAATGTCACTCAATTATTAACTACTTCTCACAGACCACAAACCAATGGAAAGGTTGAACGTGTAAATCAAACGATCATTACCCGCTTAAAATGTGAAATTAGTAATAGTTCAAATAAAGTCCCATGGACAAAAATTCTAGAAAAAGTAACCCATCAGTATAATCAAACTCCACATACAATAACAGGTTTCCCTCCAACCTACTTAATGTATGGTAATTTACCTTTCGAAATTTCACTAAAAGATAATGAGATATATCCTCCCTTAGAAGAAGCAAGGGAATTAGCCAAAGAAAGAACAGAACAATATTATAAAATAAATAAGATTAGATAAAATAAAAAATTTCAGGAAGCTGATTTCAAGGTTGGTGACTTAGTAATGTATGAGGAATTTCAATACCCCAATAAAGGAAATTAAGTCCCCCTTATTCAGGCCCTTATACCGTTTTAAGAAAATGTTCTGATGTATTATTTGAAATTGATAGACCCAATGCCATAAAATAAAACTGACACTGAATTGGTTCATTCAGTTCCTTTAAGACATTTTAATCCATCTGAAAATTTTCAGTTAAATTACATTCAACAAAATACCCATAATAATGAGAAGAAGATAATAACTAAAAGAAACATCTTACGTAATACAGAAATAACTGAGTTCTGCTTAACAAGACTTTTCGGAGAAAAAGAATAATATATGATATGGTATTAATTTTTATAACATATTTGTGTTATAAATGAGATATTTTCCTTATATTTTAATTGAGAATACAAAGTATATAGGTTTAGTCATACAAAATTTTGAGAAATTTTAATATATACTTCTCATAATTTTATCTTAAGATGTCGAATGAGTTAAGAGTTATGATAGAAATTGGTGTTTTAAAGTGAAAGATATAAATTAAGTTTTTAGAAAAATGACTAATGAGAGAACTAATACTAGAGATATTGATTTGTATAAGAAACAAAAGTAAAGTCAATTTGTATTATTTTTTCATCATTGTATTCAATTGTTTTGTTAATTATTTTATTCAGCAGTAATCTTATTGCATATCAGTTAATTTTTTTTTATTTTGAAATTGTGTGTTTTGATATACCGGCCATATATCAGGATTCACTATTTCAAGAAATTTTCCTTATCTAAAATTAAAATTAATTTAATAACTTGAAGCTTAATTTTGGATGTTATATTGTGGATGATGGAGAATACAATCATTATAATTTTGTATATGTCTCGAAACATTAAGAGGACAAACTTGTTTAGTTTGATATGTACACCTCTCATTGTTTCTTATCAGCATTCCTGAACATCTGTGAGTTGATGACGCAGATTTCTCAGAGAGATGTGTTCAAAATTAATTAAGGTGATACAGTTTTATTAGTGAATGTGTGATGCAAGAGAAACTCAAGAAATTTTGTCTATAAAACGTATTTTTAGAAGGTTACGGAAAGATTCAAAATATTGCATGCGATAGTAAGTTACAATGAATATTGTGAAAATTTTTCAAAAATACTAAAAGTTATTATTGAAGTGAGTCCACTTTTCCGACTCAAAATAATAAAAAAGCTCTTATATTCTTATATTCTCATAATTTTTTTATTTTATAACGCATTATGAAATATAAAATATTGTTCACATTGTGTTGGATAGTGCATAGAAGTTGTGTGTTATACACAGTTTTCATATTATTAATAATTTCATTTTATTAGTGTCTATATTTTTTTTATCTTTTTAAAAAATGTATTTCATATATGCAAAATGTGTGTAACAATATAAGGTATTACTACGATGGCGCCAGAGTAGATTTTTATACAAAATTATTATTTTAACATCTGTATGATTTCATGTATTTTATATTTACTATCTTATTGTTTGATATGATATTATTTTCCAATATAAATTTCTTTTGAAAACATTATCTGCTAGCTTTAATATGAATCTATTATTATGAAGGAATAGGAGGAACTATACAAGCTCTTATTCTGGATGTCGAATAGATTTGAACAAGCTAATCTTCAATTATATGTATGGAAATTAATTTTTATCAATTAATATGTTGGAAGTGTCCTTACTGTGTTTGTTGTTATAGTTTCGTTTATTATATTGCATTTTGATTTTAGTATTCCTATTGCTTAAATATTTCTACTGTGTGTAATATGTGTTTCTAAATAACTATGTATAGTTTTGTGTTTGTTGAAAATTGATTAAGTTTGTAAAGAGAGAAAAACCACGCCATGACTCCCTTTTAAAATTGGGGGGCAAATGTAAAGGATAAGTAAATTAGATTAAAAATTAAATTCCCTATCTAGCACTTGATTCATCTTTTTCAGGACCCATCTTCAAGTATCAAACTAATCACCCATTTATTTCTTCCGAACATATGGCCTATCCAATAAACATGTCTACTTCCAGATCGTTAGATTTAATAGTCAACATATGTCAGCATTAACTTGCAAGCACCATCTTCAAAGCAGCGATACTTACCATATGTTTTTCAAGTGTTATCCACTTGAAACCACCACCATGGCGTGCTGTTTTCCTCTCTGCTCTCGGTGTCAGAACAGATGTACAAATGATCGAATAAAGGTCTTCCCTTTTAAAACTTTAATCTGATTCTGTCTTAAAAATCATGACATATATATATATATATATATATATATATATATATATATATATATATATATATATATATATATATATATATATATATATATATATAACAAATATATATTGTGTGATGTTGTCTATTTTACCATCGTACTCTCTCACATTAATTATTATTTAATTTGTTAAAAGTTTAAGTTGAATATCTTAATAAAGTCATATTAAGGTATCCGAACACGTTGAAAATTACCAAATTCGGACAAGACCGATATTTTTGTTTCCTATTTTATTTCATACATCTATATTTTGGCTTTACAAAACATACTTTGTTTTGATTCTATGCTTCTTAGAGACCAAGGTATAATCAATTTTATTAAGTTAGAACAATCGGAAGTGGGTCTTTGATCTACCAGAAGTGGCTATTTAAATTGTTCAAAATCTATCATGGCGAGTCTGATTACACAAAATATTACAAATGTATTTCGATAAAACCTTTTGCACCTGATATTTATGCTATTTTCTAGAGAATGTAGTAAAATATATCTTATAGTATGAATATTATTTGATTTAGGGTATGTTATTTAAATTATGATCTCATAAATGCGTTATTTTTCTTATAACGTTTACTCAATCATCTCTAAAAGTTTCAAATTTTAATGAAACATTAAAAGTTTAGTACATTCTCTAGATATATGCCTCTAGATTGTTTTGGTAATTCTTTTACTATTACAAGTTTATTACTTTTTTCTCTAATTGCTTTGATATTTTACAAAAATATTGCTAAAATGTCACATATTATTGTGATTTTTATGAAATTCCGGCAATTTATTTTAAATATTGTTGATTAAATATTAGTATTTATTGGTATTGAATCCTAAAAAAGCCTTTATTTGTTTAAATATGTTATTTTGTTAAAAAGTACTCTGAAAGAGTTCGGATACCTTAAGATAATGATTCCTTCTAGTTCTCTCTTTCGTTAATCCTACACCTCTAGCTCACGCTGATACTTCGACAGATGTTCTCCCAAGAGGAGGAACATCACAATGCTTCGAAAAAGTAAAGGAAGACTTTTAGTTACAATCACCAAATTCTCCAGATCCAAATTCTTACAATAATACGTGGGATCGGCACATGTGAAATCAAGATTCTGTACTAGATAATGTTCACGAGCTACGGAACGTGTTATTAATGTTATGGTCGAATATTTCCGCGGAATACTTCCATACATACATTGAGTACATACCGCATCGTCTGGCTGCTATTTTATGTGGAAATAAATGCTATTAATTGGTGGAATGTTAGTCGTCTTAATAGTATGATTCGATTAAGTATGTTCGTGTGATCTTCCTTATCCTTTTCAAAATAACTTCCCTTTTACTTGCCTAAACTTCCTTTAGTATATTTTTCATTTGGCATGAGATCGCTATGATCATTGTCCTTTAATGAAGACAGCTTGTGCATGGCTTGATTTTTAATTTAAGGTAATTATTTCAGGAAACTTGAAACAGTATAAATTTATTTAATCTTCTTGCTACACAGAAGCATATTCCCTCTTTTTTCTCTTCTATATACAGTAGAACGTCGCTTATTCGAACGTTAATTATCCGGAGTGTCAAATATCCGAACCTGTTTTTTCAAAGATCTCGCAGCGAAAAAACGAAGGTGTACAATGATACAATGAAAAATAAGTGATTATTTTCCCCAATTAAAGTAAAATTGCGACATTCTGCATCTATTTTGCTTTTACTTCAAGCACGTTTCCCTCATGTGATGATTTTCAACATTCGTATAGTGTCCTGTTTCATATACTGCATGGATCGCATTCGGTTCTCGGTTATCCGAACAATCGCGTATCCGAACGGAGTCCGGTACCAATTGATTCGGATAAATGACGTTGTACTGTATGCGTGTGTTTTAATGAATGTTGCCTAGTGCCGCTGTTTTCTTGGGTTCAGGAAGCAAGCGTTCTTCTAAAAAGCATCCATGATTTAGATCGTGCAGCCTCGTCACGAGCTATGAGTCAAGAATTGGGGTCGATTGCAAGACAACAAGTGTCTGCTCGAACAGTTCGACAACGTTTGCAGAAGCCTGGATTCTCAGCTCAGAGGCCATGGCTGCCGCTACACCCCTTGACGCTGCATCACAAACAGGAGCGTCTTCAATGGGGAGATAAACGACGACTCTGGTACACGAATGGTGAGACGTCATTTTTTCAAGTGAATCCAGGTTCTGTTTACAGCATCTAGATAGTCCTATCCGTGTTAGGGGGTATCGTGGTGAACGCACACTGGCAGCGTGCATTTGTCATCGTCATACTAGCCCATCAACTGGCGTGATGGTATGGGTCGCTATGGGGTACACGTCTCGGTAAGCTCCCGTTCGCAATGATGGCACTTTGAACAGTGTACGTTACATTTCTGGTATGTTACGACCCGTGGATCTACCTTTTATTCAAGCCCTACGAAACCCTACATTTCAGCAGATAATGGTAGAACGTACGTTGCCAGTATTGTACGGACCTTTCTTGATACGGAAAATGTTCGGCTGTTGCTCTGTCTTGCACGTTCACCAGATCTTTAGCTAATAGAAAACGTCTGGTACATGGTTGCCTAGTGACTGGCTCGTCACCATACGTCAGTCACTACGGTTGATGAGCTGTACCATCTTGTTGAAGCTGCATGGGCACCTGTACCTGAACATGCCATTCAATCGTTGTGTGACTCAATGCGCAGGTGTGTAGGTGCTGTTATTACTGCCAAAGATGGTTGTTCTGTGTACTAATTTCTCAGTATCTATGAAACCACATTTCTTGAAAATTTATTCACTTGTTATTTCCAGTATAATATATTTGTCCAATAAATATCATTTTGTTACCTGCATTTCTTAATGGTGTAGCAATGTTAATAGCCAGTAGTGGAGCTCGAAGCTATCACAGAACAATTGTTCATTCAATTAGCTTCCAAATGGGATGTGAACTCTAACTTTTTGTCATAAAAGACTATGTATGAGTTATCTCTTATACTTTACTGTCAAATACTCTTTATCTCGTTGGAAAATTTAAAAACTAATATTGAAATAACTGTAAATTTAAAAGAAAAGTGGAAAATATATCGATTACTTTCTTAAGTGAGTTTTGGGAAGTATAAGGAAAAAATATAAAGTTCTCGCTTAATGGTCTAACCATATGTGTATGCATCCAAAAAGATTAAAAAGATATTAGTTAAAAAAACGCAATTATCAGGCCAGACATTTAAATGAGCCACTTTTATTATTTTTATAGCTTTAAACATACGCGGATAAAAGAAAGAATTTATAGGGGTAAAAAAACGTATTGGAGAAAGTACTATAAGTTGAATAAATGCTCGTGTATCTGGATTAAAAAAGCCTATGTATTAACACACACACACACACACATATATATATATATATATATATATATATATATATATATATATACATGTATGAAAAAATGTATTAAGGAAATTACTAACTATTTTAATTAACCATAGTTAATTACCATTTTCAAATTATTCTTGAATATATTTATTGGCTTGTAAATTTCCAACGCAAAATTTTACCATTGTATATTTTGATTATTTTTTGCAGAATTACGTACTTAATTAACTAAATAGGTTATGTTTCATTTTATTTTCATCTCAGCCGTTAATTAATATGAGATTAAAAATATAAATTCAGATTACATCGTACAGATGAATACCTGTGCACAACGATTCACAAAACATTTTTCTTTGCTTTTGTAATAACACTTAATGAATGGATCAATAATTTTAATTTAATCACTAATATATGATATATTTGGGATTTCCTTTGTAAATTTGAACTTAAACATCATCTTCTACTGCATGAAATTTTCCATTTATGGGGTGTTCATGAAATAAGAGATTTAAGTAAGTTCTCAGTAAAATGTGTGTGTTTGTTTGAAATTTAACTTCATAAGTTTTTATCGTATCCCACTTTTGCATTTTTAAAATTTTTTTAGAATCTGAAGAAAGTATAACACTTAATGCAAACATCATTGAAAAGTGTTGGGTACAAAACTGTTTACTGTAAAATGCTTGGGACCTTCATTTTTAAGGCTGTTTTCGGCAAAAGTACGAAAGCCTGACTTAAACGCGTAGCATATTTTCAGACAGAAAAATGCCTCAATTTTCATGAAAATTTGCAACATTATAACTCATACATCTATTAACAATATATATAGCGTTTGTAAAATTTCAAATATTCCCTCTAAGTACTATTTTTTTCATTTTTACACGTGAAAGAACAGCTCATTTAACATTACGCTACAGGAGAAAAAAACCGAAACACATTTTATACCAGAAGAAATGGCTCAGCTCTGTCAAAAAAGTGAAGAATGATAAAATATGTTGCTCTCTAAGGGATAGTGAAGCCACAATATAATATTAATTTTTCATTTCTTTTATATCTGAAAATATGTACCTAATTAAGGTCCTATTCTTTAAAATTAACCGAAAACATCCTAAATACTACGAGAACAATTTGTTCTAACCTCTGAGATTAAGATTCTTTCATGCGGAACAATTTAACGAAATCTTAAATTTAGGATAATTAAGAGATAAGAAATTAAGCGTAAAAAACAAAAGGACTTCGAAAATGGAAAAAAAAATATTTGTGAATGTAATTAATACTGTCCTCCCCCTTCCATCAACATCATAACTATTTCTTTTTTAGCCATTTAGATTGAACACTGATTTTGTGTAACTGTAATGAATGTTATGGAAGCTATGAAAACTGTCCTCGTTTGACGATTTAACAATTTGATGACACAGTACTTTCATTCTAAAAAGTGAGTGTTGCTTTTTTGTAAATAAATAAAAAGCTCAATAATTATCTATTTTAAGTAAATGTTAATCCTTGAGAACTCTTTCTTTTCGAATCAATTTGATTCTTGAAACCTTCAAGAATGATTTGAAGGATAAAGCTATTTTATCCCCATAATTGGAATAAAGTTTCTGACATCTATTCTAAAAACAATTTTTGGAATGTCAAGCCTTTTAAAAATACTTTCTCATTGTAAAAGAGCAATCTCTTGCCCCCAACATTACCAGAAAAATGGTTTTGAATTAAATGAATGACAGAAATGACAATTTAACCTTGCCTTTTAAAGAGTTTTCCAAGTAAACTTTTGGGTGTTTTATATTTTTGGTGGAAAATTTTTCTTTGAAAAATTACGGCAATTTTATTGCTCTTGGTGAGGCAGGCACTTGGTAAAACCAGTTCAAAGTCATTGATCCTTTTAAAGTGTGTTTAAAGAGAAAATAATTTGAAATGTCCAGAAATAATTCAAAAATAGGGAGAAAGAAATTCGAATTACAAAAGAAAAAGTTCATTAAATAGAAAATGCACTTCACGTTATTTGGAAATTATTTCACTAGGAAATCAGTAAAATGTTCTTGGTTCCATAAAAAAGTTCGCAAAATAGAAAAAAATTGCAAAAGAGAGGTTCGCAAATAACTACTTTAACCTGGTGATTGTTTTCACGAACTCATGGTCAGTGTTGCGTTTTAGGGTCTTCATATCCCTGAAGATCCTCCGTCTAGAGAGGACCATACACGTAAAGATGTTGTGACTTGAAATCCTCACACAGGCGTAGCTTAGAAGTTTGGAGAGTGATGTGCTAGTTAGGGTGTTGTCCTCGTCATTTGACCACTGTTAGCAGTAATGAGGTTTTTCTCCAATAACCCTCACTTTGTTTTACAGTTCGACGTTCGTAAACACTCCCTACCTCCGAACAATATCCATTTATGAAACTTCTTTTGAGTTATTATGCTAATCTTCAAGAATGAGAACGTATAAATTTATATACTCTAACTCTTGTTCTAATTCAAATTTTATATGTTCTCTATTAAAAATTTTCGAATTCGAACTGATTTTTAATACAATAATTCATAAATGTTATATTTTTATTGGATAAACTAATAATATAACATTGTATCTTTGAATGTTAAACAGTGCTTCGAGCAAGGGTTTTAACTATTAAAGGTCTTGGTCCGAGCGGCACTGAACGTCTGCTGGATATATTTAATCAATCTTGGAAAAGTGGCTGACTGCCTCACGAGTGGAAAAGAGCCACTATCATTCCCATTAGGAAACCAAGCAAAGTATTCAGTTCCCCTGAGAGTTATCGGCCGGTTGCTTTGACAAGTATACCGTATAAAATCATGGAAAGAATGATACTAAGACTCTCTCTCTCCTACTTTCTAGACAGTAATAATCTGCTTCCACAAGAACAATATGGATTTAGGAGAGGACATAGTACAGAAGATCAGATTTTGTACTTTTGCCAATGTGTCAGAGATGCCCAAAATTTAAAACCGATCAATCATACAATAGCAGCATTTTTAGACTTATCTAAAGCTTTCGATACGGTCTGGAGAAACAAGCTCATTCTTAAGATGTTTGATGTATTCGGAGTAAAAGGAAAAGCTCTGTCATGGATCTCAGATTTTTTGAAATATAGAGTTATTCGTGTTAAGTATAATAAGACTCTTTCCAAGGACTTTAAACTCAGCCAAGGAGCTCCTCAAGGATCAGTACTCAGTTCTACGCTCTTCTCTATGTTTTTGACTGGAGTGGAAAAGTTGATTACTGCGAATTGCAGTATTGGTTTATTTGCAGATGATATTGTCCTTTGGCACTCGAGTCACGACATACCGTCTATTAAGGCTAATCTTTCCCAGTGCCTAAGCAGAATTAATGACTTTGCAACTAACCACAAATTATCCTTTAATCTCATGAAGTCTGTGACCAGTTATTTCACCACCAATATACATCTATATAAATATCAACCGACTGTTTTTATAAAGAATCAAAAACTCTTATACGTAAAACATCTTAAATATCTAGGTTTTACCCTAGACCAAAAGATTCTTTGCAATTGGCATATAGAGGATTTGATTAATGAAAGTAGAAAACGCCTTAATATATTAAAATACATCTCTGGGCGTGATTGGTGTGCAGATACCTCTACTCTGAAAATTACCTATACTACCTTAATTAGACCTATTTTGGAGTTTGGTTCTGCCATTTTCTTTATTGCCTGAGATTCTAACCTTAAAAACTTGAAAGAATGCAGTTGAGTGCTGCTAGAATCATCGCAGGTCTTCGTAACAGCTGTCCTAATAACATAGTTCTATATGAGTGCGACCTTCAGCCTCTAAATATGAGAAGAAACTATTGTTTGACCAAGTAATTCAACAAACTGCTCAGTTATGGTGATCAACATAGAACCTCTCAATACTTAAAGCATTGGAAATATAATCAAAGGTTGAAACGAAACAATCCCTTCTCCCAGGCACTTGCACAAAATCCGAGTTTTAATGTGGAATACCAATGCCTGACTTCATTCATCGACCCTGTCCTTGGACTCCAAGGGGCCACGTTCTCTAATAATTTAATGCCCAATGGAATAAAATGTCTGACCACCCTTAACTTCTTAAGCAATTGGTTCTGGAGGTGATTGATGGAATTCCACTGGATGCAGCCAAGATCTATACTGATGGTAGTAAGGGAGAGACAAATACTAATGGCAGTGGAGTCTTAATTGAACTACCTGGCCGCGTCATCAAATTTCAGAGAAGAAATGCTGACCATGCTTCTGTCTTTAGAACGGAGCTAATAGCTATCTTGTGTGGTCTTTCATTTATTAACAACATAATAGATCTAACTTTTTCTGAAATTTGGATACTGACAGACAGCCGATCATCTACCGAACATTTATCGAATTGGCCATCTATCGGCGACAGCACCAGCAGGAGTATTCTTCACCTTTTTCAACAGCTTTCGGATTGGCACCCTATTCATTTGCAGTGGGTCCCTTCTCATGTAGGCCTTCTCGGGAACGAAGTTGCGGACGACCTTGCGAAGGCGTCTACCAACAATCCTGTGGATCCGGAAGACCACATGGTCCTTATATCGACTGAGATCTACTCCAGGGTTAAAGAATTAATATGTAGAACCTGCTTAGTCCCTCCTGTAAACCCATGGTCCTGTAAAACTCCCTGGATCCGCCATATCAGTCAAGGGTTCCAGATCATATCAAACGGCATTCTCACGATTTTCGACTGGTCACCTTAGGTGCATGAATTTGGAGGGTGGCAAAAGAAGCTTGCCAATTTGCACCAAATGTAACATCAGTCCTTTTTCTCCTCAGAACATTCTTCAATATCTGGGGTTTCCTGTGAAGAGGCTGTTGCATCCCCCCAGCTGTTCTTAGACTTTGTACAAATTTATAGACTCATGGATTTGTTCAAGTTTCACTAGACCAGATGGGGATTAGTCCCACCACCATCACCACCCCATAGTATATGTAATGTGATGTGTATCAAAATAATTTATATACTTTATTTAAAATATACTATATATAGATATAACCTACATTATCACTTAAGTATAAAAATATATTTATATAATTTTTTGTTAATGCATTTTAAAATTTTTTAATTAAATTGCACTTTCAACACGTACGACAAAAAATGCCTTTTAAAGTCAAATAAAATTATTTTTAAATAACGATTGGAAAAGAGACTATTTAAAGTTTATTAGACGTTATTTGGTTAAGTTTTTAAGCAAACTTTTAAAAAGCTTATCTGGTTTACTTGATTAGATTGGGCTCAATCATTCTTTGTAAAAAAAAAAATCCTTAATCATCTAACATCTAAAAAATATAACATTTTATAAAAAAATATATTAACTATTTTTAAGAAATCCTACTGAAGCAAATACAGTTAGACCCCTATTTAAAGAAGTCACTGAAACCCGCAAGAAAAATTCGTTATATGGAAAGTTCGTTATATAGAGGTTCATCTTTCAAAATACTTTATTAACCACATAAAGCAAATTTTAAATCCATAGACGCTACATATTAAAAAAGTAGTTATTCACACCTTTTTTGTAAATTAATGTATATTTATCTTATGCATCTTATCCATAAAAAAGAAAGAAAAACTGTAAGGAAAACAAAACAAAAGATTGCCAAAGAATACACTGGATTTTTAACATTAAAAAATAATTTTATATTAAAATTAATGAATTTTATGACATTTTCTAATTTAAAGCTTACAAGTAATTTTAAACACACCTTATTTTATAACTAGACGTTCTAAACGTACATTACCACATGCGTTCTTCAATTTAATTACTCATACCGCCTCATACTCATTACCCGTACCGCCAAATACCCTCCTAGTACACACGGAGTACGTGCTCGTTAAATCAGTGGGTCCGAAAGCCTTGTGGGCTGAACCGAGAGTGCAGGGGACTGGATAATATTTCCCTCCCCTTCAGTTTCATGCCTAAATTGTGGAGGCGGAGATAGGTGGTGCCACCATCTATCGTCCCTTCGGAAATTTCACCGAGCTAAATCGTACTGTCACCTGTATGGTGCTCAAGGCTAAGGCCAACGACAGGCGTACATCTAGACCATTGCCACGATGAATTTCGTTGGCCTCGATCTGACTATGTCATACAGTTGGCATGAGCAACAACAACACTTATAAAATCTGTTAACTTTATTTGAGTTTTTTATTTGAAAAATTACGGCAATTTTTTTGTTCAAGATATGTCAGGTCCCTGGTAAAACCAGTTCAAAGTTTATGGCCACCATAAAATATGTTAAAAGAGAGAATAACTTGAAATGTCCAGAAATACTTTAAAAATAGGGAGAAAAAAAAATGAATCTCAAAAGAAAAAGTTCATTTTATGGAAAAAGCACTTCGCTATTGGAAGGTTATTTTACGAAGAAAATCGTGAAATCCTCTTAATTCCAGGAAAATGCTCGTTATATAGATATATTCGCAATATTCGTTACATGAATGTTCGACTGTATTGTTTTTCATCTTTTTTCAAAACGATTACAGCTTGTATTTTCGCATAATGCTTATTTGTTCAATTAATTACTTTTGAAGAACAGTGCTTATAGTTAAGAAAACTTATACATTTAAAAAAATGGAAGATATTGATATAAAAACAATGAATTTAGCATTCCATTGTATAATAAATGAGTCAATTACACTAAAATTTGTATAATTACACAATATCACACTTTTGACACTTCTTTCAGAATGCAGATTTTTTTAATCCATAATTCAATATTTTTAATTTTCGTTGCCTATATTGGCAATAAAATATTGCAAAAGTTTTTATAGTTGATTCAATGAAAATGAATAATACTTCTCAGTAGCAAATTTTTTAAAATAAAAGGCAAAAAAAAAAATTATTTCGGTGTATTAGCTTTGTAATGGGTTATACTCGGGTTTCTAATAATCTTCTTGAGAAAATAGTTTTTAGCTGTGATTTTAGTTGAAAACCGCTTTCCGTAGAGAGGACTTGATTTTATGCAAATGCAAATTTCTATTTAAGTGCTAATCGTTGAGTAGGGGAGTTGATGGTTGAAAGTTGATCCTAAGCGGAAACCATAATTTGAGAGATCGTTGGTCACATTTCGTAATATTAAATCTAAAAAAAAAGGGAGTTAATTCATTAAATCATTGAATTCGTTGAAAGGTGGAAGAGGCGCCCACTTTACTGCTGACGAAATAGCAAGTTGGAAACAGGAATGTTCAAGAAAATAATTAAGATAAGTGATTCTATGTATTTAATATGATTAAAATGTTTTCTTGCTCCTCGGGATAGGTTATCAGAGGGCATCCTCGTAAATTCTCATAAATGCAAAAGCCTGAATAAAAGTAGTTAACTTTAGATCGTGTCTGTTTCTTGCTCAAACCCTCTCACACCCGCGACCGACGGGTCACGATAGCCTTACCGATGAACTGAAATATACTTTTTCATGCAAGATTGTTAACTTTGTTCAATAAATTCCATATGAACTCCTCACAATTCTATACAGTAGTGCTTCTCAAAGTTTCAATACTTGTGACCCAATATCCAATCATAATAAATATAATGAATTGAATTCAAAGAAACTATATTTTGACGCTAAAGCCGCGATACGGCTTTATACTCTTAAGTCCCACCGGCGTATATAAACGTCTCATTTGGCGAAAACGTCCATTGTCCCGGACGTATATACACGTCTTTCCGAATTACGATATTTTCTCCAAACTGCTATCCATAAAATAATTCCGAAGGCTTTGGAAAGCAATAATAGGGTATTGACAGTGTTTGCGAAGGATTTATTTATTTCCAACGATTTGAATATTTATTACTTTTCTCTCCCTCAATACACCTCATGCACTCGCAAACTGTTAAAAAAAACGGTGGCATTGGGGAGCAAATCGCATACCTTTTAATCGGCAGTTAAGGGATAAATTATAAACCGTACAAATTATCAAGATAAGTTTAATTTTTGTATATAATTTTATATATGACAAGTCCATGGGGTCACTGGTAATTATTAAACTTGTTTCTAACTTAGTATTGTTGAATGAATTTGTAGGAGACAGTAGAGTTATTACACAAGACAATGTTATCAGATTAGGACTACTTGTTTTATTATTCTTGATCTGGTATCGGCTCTCGGAGGGATGCTTGCGCTGCCAAGGAAGTCTGAAGTTATAAAGAATGAATGCACGGAGTCGCTATAGTAGAAAAGCTAACGCATGCGCAGATTGCATCTTAGGTGCTTGCGCGAGTAAGCACTACTCGCAATTGCTGGAGATCTCGCGCACTCGCAGATTGCAATGAAAAGCTTATGAGTATGAGGAGTTGAGAAACTCTACAGAGTATCCCCCAGAGAGCAGGCGAACGATAAATAAGTACAGAATAAAATTACTCAAATACAACAAATATTACATAAAACAATTTACAAACATTAAATAGAACATGGGAAATAGATAACACAATTTGTAAGGGTTGAAAATTTGCATGAAAGAAATGCATGTTGTACTGTAATGTTAAAATAAATATGAATGCAAATATCATGTTCTACACAATACAATAAAAAACAATGATTTGCACAAAACGCTTAATAAGATAAGATTTTGAAAAAAAAAATATATGTACATTTAGAAATCGTTCTATGTATTAAATGACATACTTCTGTCAATGAAAATAGCACTATAAGTTGCAGTAGTAATATACATATGAAATCAAGGTATATATTGTAGATTATTTACATGTAGAATTATTTAACTATGCATATTAAATGAAAAATGTACTCTTAATTCAATTTTACAACAACAATTGAAATATTACATTAATTCAGTAGCAGGATAAATTTTTTGTTTTGTGAAAGTAAGGAATTAAAAGTTAATCCTAGTGTAAACAAACAATTGGGATTCTTACTAAGATCAGGAATGATAACTTGACAGTTCATTATTTAAATTTAAGCAATCAAAATGTAATCAATCACTAGTAACAGACTCATAGAAGTCATAGAAATCAATAGATGTATACAAATACTGATTGAACACAGGCAATTTCTATATTGTTGACAACACTTAAAAACACAAAATGTATACATTGATTCTGACAAGTATTTTAAAGAAGTTGAAAATAACTTAAATTTCTAAGTGTTAACTTCTTGCACACTTACATACAAGACATAAAATTGTTAATAAAGAAGTATTAGCAGTAAGTACTAGTAGTATCAGTAATAAAGTAATTAAGAAGTAAAATTTTGTGCATATATACGTATAACACCGGTATTGAATATAAAATTTTCTACTATCAACCACAATGAAAAAAAATAAATCTAATATATACAATGTTGATTTTTCTTTTGTTAAACACAAGATTTGATACATAATGTACATTTTCTTTTTAAAGTTTGGAAGAAAAAATAATTAGACAAATATTATTATTGATATATCATTTATCAAAAACAATTTGTGACATTAAATAATGTGCTATTAATTGTAGTAATCTGAGATGATCATACATAGTTTTAGATTTGTAAGCTCAGAAATAAACAATTGAAAAAATATATTAAAATGATTGAAAATACATAATTCACCAGTTAATATCATATGAAATATAAATATCTGAAGTGTTTGAAAATTTACTGTAAATAAAAATAAAAATACATACATACACATGTTATGTTATATATTGTTCCAGATCTTTGGGAAATCTGACGTCTTCCACTTCTAGTTTTCTTTGCAGTTTTCACATTTGGTTGAATTCAGTTTTATTTACGTGAGGAATGGTTTTGTCTTTTGAATGTGGATCAGTTTCATCAGCTTGTTGTTTTGGTATTCCAGTAAGAGGAATATCATCGGTGTCATACCAGACATAAGCTGATATTACACGATCAATTGAAACTGTCTTCCTTTTTCCATTTATGAGGATGATGAACACTTTGTCTGTTCGACGGATTACTTCATGAGGTTCTGTATAATTTTGTGAGAGTGGTGGCTGTACACTATCAACTCTCAAGAAAACATGTGAACAGCTCTTTAAATTAGTTGGCACAAACATAGAGCTATTTGAATGAGCAGATGTAGGTATTGGTTGTAGTGCTCTCATTTTCTCACGTAAAAATGAGACATAAGTTTGATTGCAGGTTGTGGTAATCTTGTCTGAGGAGAAAAGATCAGATGGAAATCTGAGAGTAGTCTCAAAGACAAGTTCTGCACAAGTAGCATTGATATCTTTTTTAACATCAGAACACATGCCGAGAAGTACAATTGGAATAATTTCACTCCACTTCGAATTCTCGTGTACTTTGATGGCACTTTTGAGATGACGATGCAGTCTTTCAACAAGACCTCTGGCCTTTGGATGATAGGCACAACATCGCATTCTGTTAGTGTCGAGAAGATTACTCAGCTCTCTTAAAAGGCTCAATTCGAAGTTTGTATCTTGGTCTGTTGTTATAATAGCAGGACAACCACAACGTGATATCCAAACAGATAGCAAAGCTCTACATATAGTTTCTGCAGTCATATCAGCAGTTGGAATCATATCCATCCATCTCGTAAAGCGGTCAACTACTGCCCGGCAGTAACTTTGACCATCAGAAGGTGGAAATGGATCAATGAAATGAATATGAATTTGGAAAAATCTGGCATATTGTAAAGCAAAGGTACCGATTGGTACTTTAGTGTGCCTATAGATTTTGGATCTTTAGCAAGGATGACAAGAGTTAACCCATGCTTTAATATCATGCCTAATATTTGGCCACACAAAACGTTGAGTTACTAATTTGGTAGAGGCACCAATTCCAGGATGTAAAAGACCATGCAGATGTTGGAAAACAATTTTGCGATAATCCTTGAGAATGAATGGTCCAGAATGATTGGTGGAAACATCACAAGCAAGAGTAATATCTTCCAGAGGAACATATTGTTGCTTAAGATTTAAAGATGTCGAGTTGGATTGCAGGAGTTGTTTAAGTTCCTCATCTACCAATTGGGCTGCAGAAATGTTCTTGTAATCGAGACAACTTGCTTTGGAAATGAAATCAATTTCAATTCGAGATAATGCATTATGCTACCAAATTCTGAGTTCCAGGAACATGTATGTTTGTAGAGAACTGGGAGATAAAATCCAGGTGTCTAAGTTGACGTGGACTACATTTGTCAGCTTTCTGTTGAAAAGCATAAATGAGAGGTTTCTGTGATCAGTGTAAATCACAAACTCTCTTCCTTCCAACATGTGCCGAAACCTTTTGACCATTGTGTATATGGCCAGGAGTTCTCGGTCGTATGTGGACCTGTTCTTTTGGGATACAGCAGTGTTTCTCACACTTTCAATACTGGCGACCCAATTTTCAATCATAATTTTTGTCGCGCCACCCCTGTACAACAATAATGTATTTACTGAAATAAAAATGCACTTTGACGCTAACACTACAATGCGATCTTAATTATAAACTGTATAAGTATTAAATTTTGTATATGTTACATTTGAGTAATATATATTTTAACAAAATTACTTAAAATATATATTACGTACTTACTATTATGTTATATTTCTTTCTCTAATTTTTTAATTGGAACAGATCGCAAAATGATATATTTATAATTAAGATTTATTTCCTTCAGCATCCATTTCTCAAAGTACAAATGTCATAAGAAAAATAGTCTAGTCTATGTTATTCTCTATCATGTCCATCACATCTGGCATTATCGGGTACGTTTGCGTGAGTCTGGGCAACCAACCTATCGGACGTCTGCGCAAAACATGTAAAAATGCTTTTCCTCGTACAATTCCAGTCAGTTTTGGTCGACTCGATACTTCTACAGCTACCGAATCTAGCTTAAATGTACATTTTTTAATTTGCACGTTAATTGTAATTCACGGTAATTAAGTAACGGCAGTAGGTTAAAACAAAATCATACATATATTTTTAAGTAGTAAGTAAACATTCGACGATAATAAAGGATAAACAAGTACACAGACGAGCATGGTTCCGAAAATTAAATCAAGGAAATATTCTCAAAAATACTTAAATTTTGGAGATATATTTCAAGATACTCCAGAAGGGCTCTCAACTTCCGAGGAAGAAATCTTCATATATTTCACATCCAGTGAAAAATTAAAAGGCAATCTTTTAATAAATCCCTCTTTGAATTTTGGGTAGAGGTGGATGCTGAATTTTCTGCACTGCAAACAAAAGCATTTCGTATACTATTACCATTTCCAACATCCTACCTTTGTTAAACAGGATTTTCTGCGGTGGCTGCTTTGAAGACAAAATATAGATCTGAGCAAAATATAGAAAAATAACTCAGAGTGTCAATTTCTGATATTAAACCTTTCTTTGAAAAGCTTTGCTCTACAAGACAAGCCCATGAAAGTCCTTAATAATTATTAAACTTGTTCTTAATTTAGTAATAAGAAAGTATTTATAAAATACCTTCTTCAGTACTGATATATTAAACGTATACTGGCTGAAACACCGGCTCTTCACACGAGTTCATTTTTTTAAAAAAAAACAAAACATTCTTGATATAATAGCTGAACTGTCAGGACAGTAAAACTGCATGCACGGCATTGTTTTCAAAAATGTAAAATTATTTTTTATAGATAAATGCTATAATTAAAAATAACTGTTTAAAAGAACTGTTATTTCAAACCTCACAGTATTAGCATTTAGAATTAATGTTAAATAATGAAAAAGAATATAAAATTCCGATGAATAATAATTATGTTACTTTTTAATATTTAAAGCAGAAATACTTCAAAATGTTTTAACTCGGGAGCAAGCACGCACTCGATGGTAACGCTAATGTTAGTGCGGGGGACTCAGTCACCTCAATCATTTGTTTATAATTATTTTTACTGCACACGAGATACAAATCAGAATTCCAGTGAATAGTTTAATTAAGAGAAAGTATACTTACCGGCTTTCAAGCACTATTCAATTTTTTCTTTGATGATTTGAGAAAAAATCCAATAAAACTGAACGAAAATGATTCAAATGTGCAAGAACTTAATAAAGGACGCAAATCAGACACTTTTTTCACTAATATTATAGAAATGTTATTTGTTGGCAAAACTGTCATATTTTGTTCAAGTTATTGTAGTTTTAATGAGCTTTCATGATCGAGTGAGTGAATATTAACGTCGCACTGTTCAGATACACGAGGGCTTTTGGAGACGGACCTCGTAACTTTGAACCATGGTCAAGTGACGAGGGTGACACTTAAGCTGTGTGGCCTCTTTTAACTACCACATCACTCCAACAAGAGGACGTTTGAGCTCTCGACAGATTTAATGAGAATCTCTCCCCTACACGGAGGATCTTTAGTGGTACTGGGCTCGAACTCGTAACACATTTGGTGATCAACAAATAGCAAGTTGAACTTTTTCTTTCTTGTGTCTTTTTGACAAGGTGAACTGAAACTTGTGATACACTTATAGCTTCATATTAAAATTGATGGAGTTCTTTAGGAAGCATTTGAAAATTTTGCTTTCGTTTCATGTTCATCGCATTTCTCAATCATGAATAATATTCATTCTTTCAACAAGTTCTTTTTTTGCTTGATTAGTTTCAACTTCCTTCAATTGAGATCACAGATGTCCCGCTTCATCGCTCCCGGGTTAAAAGTGTATTCAGAAAAAAAATACGGTTGTTCTAAAAAGGATTATGACGTTTTTCACTAAAAATAAATCTTGGCCAAATAAACCTTCAAATCAATCCATTATTTTCTCTATTAATTCCAATTAATCTCTATTATTTACAATTTCCCTCAACGAAAAACAAACACATAAAAGATGGAACGGAACTAATGTAGAACTAACCGTACCAGTAAGTTTGAAGGTCAATCAAATGATCAGCAAATGTATTATGCTGCCTGGCTGAAAGGTGAATCATGTCTTCCTTTTCTTTCTACAACTAATGTACAGTATATCAATAATAATTTCAGTGATGAATTGTTTATCTTCTTAGAATATTTCTCAGGGTCAGGGTTTCGTTTTTTCTTTTAACGAGTAATATTTTATGTTAATACGTAATAAAAAATATCTCATTGAGGAAATACACCAAATTAAACAAAATGTTTTTTTTCTTTAATTCGGTTTTGGGATCAAAGATAGCAATTTGATGAAGGAAAAACGCCAGATGATAAACATAAATTATACCAGTGTCGTTGTGTGTGTTTTTTATTATGGAAAAAAGTATTTTGTTTTACTTCTTTCCGATTATTATTTTTAAATCTTTAAATTTTCGATATGCTCGCGCCCTCTTGTAGGGTTATCGCGCCCCCCAGAGGGCACGCCCCACACTTTGAGAAACACTGGTATACAGACAGTTTGATGGATAAGAAAGCAAGTGTTTGCGAGACATTCTCATGATATTGAGCTAATGCACCACAGACAGCAAAATCTAAAGCATCCTCAAAAATGCCAAGAGGTGCATTTGGCATGGGGTGATATAACAGAGTAGCATGTGATAGGGCTTGCTTCACCAGTTCAAAAGCTGTAGTAGCTTCGTCCGTCCATTCTAGCACTTCATCAGGCTTGATTTTGACATTTCGCTTTGGACGTTTTTTATTCCTGATGCCTTTTAAAAATTTACTAAAGGTGAATGGTATGTGAATAAATATATATGTCTAATGAATCGTCTGTAGTAATTCAGCATTCCAAGAAAACGACGCAATTGAGTGATGGTGGTTGGTTTAGAAAATTTTAAGATTGCTTCCACTCTATCCTCTAAAGGTTTAATTCCAGAACTGCAAACTTGAAACCTAAGGAAATTAAATGTGGGTACTCCAAAAGTACATTTAGAAGGGTTTATAGACAGTCCATATTGATCCAATCGTTGAAAAAGCAACCGAAGATGTTGGATATACTCGGCTGCAGATGATGATGTAACTAAAATGTCATCAATAAAAGCATAAACAAAATTTAATCCTCTTAAAACCTCAACAACAAAGCGTTGAAAAGTAGAGGCAGCATTACAAAGGCTGAATTGCATTCGTGTACTCTCATACAATCCGAATGGGGTAAGGATTGCAGTTTTATGTATATCCTCTTCATTTATGGGAATTTGGTGATAGGCTTTGACTAAATCTATATGTGAAAAAATATTTTTGCCATGCAGCTCTGAAATGAAATTTAAAATGTTTGGAATAGAATATTTATCTTTCTTAGTTTGGGCGTTTAATGCACTATAGTCACCCACTGGTCTCCAATCCTTAGAACCTTTTTTTATGTACTATGTGAAGAGGTGATGCGTAATTACTTTTAGATGGTCTAATATGACCTAAATTTAACATGTGCTGGAATTCTGATTTGGCAATTTTTAAGCGATCAGGAGCTAAACGTCTTGGCTTAGCAAAAACAGGTGGACCAAATGTCTCGATAAAATGTTTAACATTATGCTTAACCTCATGTGAGAAAGAAGGCGGTTTGACAATTTCTGGGAATTCCCTCAAAACATCATGAAAAATGCTCTCACCAGAAACGAGTTTAATGGAATGAACTTCAAGAGAAAGAATTTTACAATTAATACTAAGTTTGGTGGCATTATCTATTAATTTTCTATTGCGAAGATCAGGTGAAATATTAAAATTGTACAAAAAATCAGCACCAATAATTGACACAGAAACAGATGCTATTAAGAAAGGCCATCTAAATACCCTTCTCAGATTTAAATCGAGGGTTTAAAGTCTCTTACCATAAACGTTGATAGGAGATGTATTAGCGGCTGATAGTTGCTGAATACTGTTGCCTTTCCTTTTTTGGAAATTGAAGCTGGGAGAACACTGACGTCAGATCCGGTGTAGATGAGGAAAGCGGGGTTGGATGATTTGTCTTTAATGTAAAGGCGACGTGAAATATGTGGCTGTGAGAAGGTAGTCGCAATTACTCCTCGCTGGATTCGTTTTTTATAGCTGCAGGGTGGAATGCATTGCTTGGCCCTTTCATGAAACCTTTTGTGATACCAACAACAAGATTCCCTGAAACGTGAAAATGATCGATTTCGCGGGCGAGAATTATTTCTTCGCTCTGGAGTTCTTTGACGCATTGTAAGATCGTCTATCCTTTTATTCAGTCTCTCAATCTCTTGGAGGATACGATTTTCGCTGTATGAAGCGATGGCGTTTGTCGAAAGTGAAACGTTGGGAGTGCTCACTTCGAGGATTCTGTCGGCAAATTCTGCGGCTTTCTCGACGGTTATTGGTGGGATGGATGCCAAGATAGTTTGCACTGAGGTCGGTAGCTGCTGAAGAAAAAGTTCCAACAAAAGCTCCTTCGGAATGTTGTGCGAAGCTGCACGTCTATTCAATCTCCTGAGGAGTTCTGATGGCTTCCTGTCTCCTAGCTCTTCGCCGGTTAACAGATTCCGAATTTCTTGTTAGGTTGACTCGCCTGTTCGTTGGATCAGTTGCGCTTTATTGGCGCCGTAGGGATCCGTTTCATCAGGAGTGATAATTAAGTCTCTTACAATTGCGATGGCTTCCGGTGGCAGGTTTGATACAATATAATTGAATTCGGTGCCCGTGTCTGTAATCACTTTCGGTATTCCGAGTGCAAAAGTTCGTTCGCCCGTGGAGAACCAGAGTTGAGGATCATTGAAGTTGTATGGAGGAGAATTTTAACTACAGTGACTTCAGCCATTTTTTTCAGTAAAATAAATTAATAGAAAGTCCAATAAAGGTTGATATTCGTGAATTGTTCAGGTCACCAATGTAGGAGACAGTAGAGTTATATTACACAAGACGATGTTATCAGATTAGAACTACTTGTTTTATTATTCTTGATCTGGTATCTGCTCTTGGAGGGATGCGTGTGCTGCCAAGGAAGTCTGAAGTCCCAAAGAATGAATGAATGGGGTCGCTATAGTAGAAAAGCTAACGCATGCGCAGATTGCACCTTATGTGCTTAAGCGAGTAAGCACTACCCGCAATTGCTGGGGTTCTCATGCACGCGCAGATCGCAATGAAAAGCTTATGAGTATGAGAAGTTGAGAAACTCTACAAATTATTAATGTATCAGTACTGCACAATGTATTTTATAAATGTTTTATATCAGTATAAATTTGTATTTCCTTTTTTAATAGGTCAGAATGTATTTTGTTTGTTAACACTTTCAGTAAATTAATAATTAAAAAAAATAATCTCTTGTTTTCAACTTTTCAATATATGCTCACACCTTCCTCCTAGAGTTATCACGCCCCCTAAGGGGGGCGCACCACAGTTTGTGAAACCCTACTATACATCATTCATACTTTTTTTCGTGATTGATAGATAAAAGGAAAGATATATATATATATATATATATATATATATTGGGTTGGAGTGAAAATTCTGTCGTATTTTTTAAATAGGCAGGGGATTTTTGTTGTAAATAAGAAAAACATCTGGCTAGTGAGTCATTCGGATTTTTTTTGTTTTTTTAGTTGCTGTATAATATAAAAAGGGTCCTTTTTTACCGTTCATCATTTACTTGTAATATTTAAAATGAAAAACATGTCAGTAGATAAAATGCATTTACGACACTGCATTTTGTATGAATTCCAATAAGGAAGCAACGCGTCGGTTGCATGTAAAAATTTATGTGCAGTATTTGGAAAAGATATTGTAAGTGTTCGTACTTGTCAAAGACGGTTTAGCAAATTTCGTTCCGGGGATCTGAGCTTCCAAGAAAGTGATTGATCTGGACGACCATCCAAGATCGATAATGATGTTTTACGATCCATGTTGGAAAATAATCTACATTTAATAAGTCAAGAAATTGCAGAAGAGTTTGGCATTCATCATAAAGCTGTAGCAGATCGCATTAAATCTCTTGGGTTTCTGTTAAAGCGAAGTGTTTGGGTTCCACGTTAATTAACGGAAAATAATTTGTCTGATCGTGTAAGAATGTGTTCATTACATCTGATTAGACACAATGTGGAGCCGTTTTTGGACAAGCTGATTACTGGAAATTAAAAGTGGATTTGATTACTGGAGATTAAACGTGGATTCTTTACGAGAATATTAAGAAAAAAAAATCTTAATGCAAACCTGGAACACCATCAGCAACATTTCCCAAACCAAGTATCCATCAACGAAAAGTACTGCTCTGTTTGTGGTGGGACAGGAATGGTCCAGTGTGCTACGAGTTGCTGAAACAGGGGAAAACCATCAACGCGGATCTGTACTGCAATCAACTGGATAAATTGAATGCAGCTATCAAAGAAAAAAGGCCAGAATTAGCGTCCAGAAAAGGAAAAGTGTTCCACCACGATAATGTCCAACCGCATACTGCAATGGTGACACAACAAAAACTGAATGCATTAGGATGGGAAGTCCTTGGTCACCCACCATATTCACCTGACATTGCACCATCTGATTATTACCTTTTCAGATCTCTGCAAAATTATCTAACGGAAAAAAAATTCAAGTCTTTTGAAAGTGTTTCTAAGGCAGTTGCTGACTATTTTAACTCCAAGGACGAGAACTTCTACAAAATAGGAATTTATATGTTACCTTAAAGATGGTAACAAGTTGTAACAAGTAATGGAGCATATATAGTTGATTAATATTAAACACATATTTTTATAAATGCGATCAAATATTTTCTTTAAAATACGACAGAACTTTCCCTCCAACCCGATATTTGAAGAGCGCAAAAGATGAATAATAACCTCATAAAGAAGCACGAACAAGCAAGCCAGAAGTTATTGACAGAAAAGACTCACACACACATGCCACAACGGATTTTGAAATTCTCTTTCAACATCTTCAAAAACAGAAAAACATTACCGTCTCAGAAGGTAAAATTTTCCATATATATTTGACTTCAAGGGAGATATTTACGTTTTAAATGCGCTTTGTGTTCTATTTATAAAAAGGAATGATTCTAGAAATCTTACTCCAAAACACACTGGGACCTCATAAAAACATGACCCAGATAGGCTTTCTCAAGGTCTGAATTGTTAAGAGAATCCCTTCATTGCTATTGCTTTAGGCATATTTTTCGTTTGGAACGCAAAAAATATCCAGAAAAAGTTGTGAAAGTTTACTTTTGTCAACTTTTTCAATGGAATGATGCTTTTGAATATTATTTTGTTCGAAAATAATACATATGTTTAATAATACATATGTATAAAAAATATGAAGCTTTTCCAGCAGTCTATCTAAAAGAGTTTAGAATGCAATATTTTTTGCTTACGAATGTTTGTTTTTCTTTGTTTTCAATTTTTAAAAACTATTTTGATTTTTGGTTCTAAGACTGCAAACAGAGTCTCAGATAAAAGAAATATTTTTAATGTGTAAAATTAAAGATTTTTACTGTGAAATATAATTGACAAATGGGCAAACCCCATGTATTAATGACATTTAATTCCAACTGCAATCAGTATTAAAATGCTAAGCGCATTCCATCCCTTGATCATTACATGTAGAAAATTAAGTTAAAAGAAATGTTTCAGGTTGTGGTTTTGTGTTTTTGTTAACGTTACACTAGGACAATATGAGGGGTATTGGATACTGACATCTCAATTAAAAAAATTCTCAAATGGCACTATAGTGTTACCTTCCTCTAGATCAGTGCTTCTCAAACTTTCAATACTGGCGCCCCCCTTTTCAATCACAATTCTTATCGCGCCCCCCTTATACATTAATAATGTACCGAAAGCAATAATAATGCACTTTGACGCTAAAGCAACAATCTTTATTATAAACCGTACAAATTCATGACATGAGTATTAAATTTCGTACATGTTACTTTTGAGCAAAAAAAAAAAAATTAACCGATAGGATAGTTATATTATGTTATTTTTCCTTTCTCTAATTTTTGAATTGGAACATATTGCAAAATGCGGTGGCTGCTTAGAAGACAAAATATAGATATCAGCTAAATGTAGAAAAAATAACTCAGAGGGTCAATTTCTAATCATAAAAGCATTCCTTTGAAAAACTTTCCTCTGTAAGACAAGTCCATGGAAGTCGCTAATACTTATTAAACTTGTTCTTAATTTAGTATTAATTAATTAGTTATAAAATACTCTGTGCAGCACTGATACATTAAAATTATACCGGCCGAAGTACCCACTCTTTGCACAAGTTCATTTATAAGAAAATAAAACATTATTGATATAATCGCTTAATTGTAAGGAGAGTAAAGCCAAGTGTGCGACAAAGTTTACAAAAATGTAAAATGATTGCTCAAATTATAATTAGTTTTAAGCGAACTGTAATTTTAAGTCTCAAAGAATTAGCATTTAGAATTGTGTGATGTTGAATAATGAACAATAAAAAAAATTCTGATGAAGAATAATTGTATTATTTTTAATATTTAAAGTGAAAAGACTTCAACATGTTTAAACCTTGGAGCAGACGGGCACTCGATACTAATGGTCGAGCGGGGTTATTTGAGTCACCCCAATCCTTTTTTTATAATTATTTTTATAGTACACAATAAATATCGTAATTCCAGTGAATAATTTAATTAAGAGAAAATATACTCGCTCTTACTTTCAAGGACACAGAAAACATTTCGGAAAAAAAGTTATCACACAGGGAACTCAGACAAAATAAGTACCTTAAGATCGTAAAAAAAACGTCTGTCACTCCCAAAAAAGAGGGAGATATGTGACAAATATATTTTAGTTCACGTTAAGATTGTCAAACAGGAGGGTAGTGTGAGGGCCATTGGTAACAATTAAACAATTTCGACAGAATTACCGATTTCGTGCACTGTGTGCTCGGCGTGACCGCTCCCGGATTAAAAGTGTAATTATTACAATATGAATGTTCTAAAAAAATTATGTAAAACGTTTTTCATTATGCTGGGCTTAGTAATCCTTCAAACTTCCCTAAATGAAAAAAACAAATACATAAGAGCAGGGACGTAACTAACCGTACAAGGAAGCTCGAAGGTCAAACCGCAGCAAATACATTCTGCTGCCTACAGCTGATGGCAATAATATATAACAGTGATGAACTTTTTATCTTCATATAAAATGTTTTTTGATTATGGCTCTGGATTTTGTCTTTCCTCTAAAAGAGTAGCATTTTCGCTTTGAAAAGAAAACGTAATAAAAAAATCTCTCATCATGGGATTACAGCAAATCGAATGAAACGTTTTTATTTGGTTATAGTATCAAAAATAGCTAAAAAATGAGGTTTTGAAGTAAATGCTTTTATTTTTGATGATGTAAAAAATCGCAGATAATATATGTAGGATTTTCCCTTTGAAACATTTGTAAAAAGGTTGAGTGATATCCTTTTCAGAGGACCATAAATCTCAATTTGATTTATTACTGCATTCCGAAGCAGCGCCATCTAGTGAGCTTTCGTAGCTCCGGCTTGAATAATTTTTCGGCAGAGGCCAACTAACTACTGCTTGATCAACACATCGCGTCTACCGCATTTCCGCGCCCAACGCGGCACCGCCAGTCCTAACGTCCAATAATGAGAAAGGTTCATTTCCCCGTCTTCTAAAGGTATTACTCAACTTTTAATTAACTTAATTCCTGCATTTCTTTCTATTTGTAATTATCTTTTTTTGTAAATATTTTCCTTTAACTTTAAATAAATTCTCTCTTTTACTTAAAAGAAGTATTCGTGTTTTAATGACTTAGATTCATTTAATTCATCACTCACCCTTAAATACTTACCCCTAGACAAACCACCTACGCCAATCTAAAATCCCGCCTTCTGAAGAGTCTGATTTTTATTCGAAGATTTATTCGGACTCCCACAGAAATAATTGGGGGATCGCCTGGGATTTGATTTCGAAGATCTTCTCTAAATAATAAGTTGATAACCTTCTCTCTTCTTTTAAAAAAAAAACCATTTTTGGCTGCACGCCTAATTTATAAACGGACTGAATCGAAAATGTGGATTGCCTCTCATAACATACTAACATTTAGGTGCTTCAAGTTATTTTCTGCCGTGTACAACTACAAGAGTTTCACAAGTCCAGTGAACACATCCAGGATCCTTTGAAGTTTTTGTTTTCAATTAATTCACACGTCGTCAACTGTATCAGGTACTTTTTATATTGTTCTTCAAAAGGAAAAAAATCTAAAAGAATACATGAGTCACCGTTAATTTGATTATGAAAAAATTGTTGTAGTCGATTTCATGAAGTAATTTATATTTTTAAATATCATGTGTTTTTCTGAAATACTACTTTTCTATTTGTGTATAGAAATTGTATCAATTAAAATTTTCTACAAGTATATCTTTTAAAATATTAAGAAAGTCGTACGTAATATTCAAGTGTTTTATTTGTATGCCATTTATTAACGAATTGCATTTCATGTGTGTACGAAAAGTGAGTCATCGACCTTGAACTAAGAGATTAATGTCTTACATTCTTAAACATTTTTCCGTTTTGTTGCAATCGTAATTTCAATGACTCATATAGTTTAACATTTCTCTTGCAGATGTTTAGTAATTAATTATTTTTTTACGAGTATTCCAGAAATATATTTTGAAAGAAATATGCTATGTTTTTTAGAATTGATGAAGGATCGTGTATAATCTTATTTTTAAATGATGCATAATATCATTCAATATATAAGTATTTTGAGTTCATTTTTGACAGAATTATTATGCTGAAACATGTGTTTATCCTTTAAATTTGCTGATGAGATCCTAAAAAGATTTTATTTTTATTAGTGTAATAAAAAATATATACGAGATTTTTCTTAATTGAATAACTTCTAATTGTTTGCTTTTTTCAGCAAAGAACTTTATATTCCTTAATTCTTTTTCATATCACAAATTTAATCACTGTTTCTAAACAAGATTTATATTTATTTTTTCTTTCAAATTCTTTTTGCATTTGTTATAACGAAATGAGAACTGATATATCAAATGGTTTAAAAAAAAAAAAAAAAGGTTTTGTTTTTAGTTGAAATTAATGATTTGACTACTTTAAATTAAGCATTATGTATTTTATCTCGCACTGTTCTCTTTACACGTTACTGGTTTAAAATATTTCTAAATGTGAATAGAATTTGAATATTTCAATGTATATTTAGTGTATTTTGATGCAATATCATTTTAACTTGAGAATTTTTGTAAATGCAAACGAGAATTGCCAATAGCAACATCATTGTTTTTGTTTGAACGCGTAACAATTTTGTTTACTCCTTTGGTTACTATCTAAACTTAAATTTAATTTTTAAAATGGCGTATCTTGGCAAAGGTCGACGCGAAGATTTATTTGTCTTAGCCACGGAATTAAATTTAAAATTCGATAAATCGATGACCATCGCCACACTTAAAGATCTAATTATTAGTAGTGAAGATTATGACGAACTGACCAAAAACATACATTCAACGATTGTTGAGGATCGCAAAGCCAGAGAAGAAAATTTACGCATTGAAGAGCAAAAAGAAAAATTACGCATTGAAGAACGAGAAGAAAAATTACGCTTCGAACAATTGAGGTTAGATGAGCAAAAACGCAAAGATGAGTTTGAGTTGGAAAAGTTAAGAATCCAAACACAATCCAAGTTAGGCGCTGATACATCCAAAGAAAGTGATACTAAATTTCTCGTCAAAGAAGTTTCAAAGTTTATACATCGTTTTGATTTGAAAGAAGACATCAGTCTTTATCTAAAATTATTTGAACGTCAAGCGCAAAGATTGAATATTGATCAAGAAAACTGGGTTTCTCATCTGTTAGGCTTGTTACCGACGGAAGTATCTCACATCATAGCGAGAGAGCCTGACGATAAAGCTAACTCTTACGAACACGTTAAAGATTTACTGCTGAAACGCTTTAAACTAACTCCAGAAAAGTTTCGACAACTATTTGTCACTCACCAAAAAGCATCTGAAAGAACATGGATTGATTTTTACCATGAGTTAAACACTTACTTCAACGGATGGATAGATGGATTGAAGATAGATACTTTCAACAAGTTATCAGATCTAATCATAACAGATCAACTCAAACGAAAAACTCCTTTCGAATTTAAAGAATATTATCTTGATGAATGGGCAAATATGAACTCCCCTGTTCAATTAGCAGAAAAACTAGAAGAATTCGAAGACTTTAAAAGACTCTGAAACAAGAATCTAGCAGTCCATTTGTGAAGAAACGAGAATACAAATCCACAGAAAAGAATCTCAGATATGAAGCACCAGGAAAATTCGAGTATAATAGGAAAGATAAGAAGTTTCCAGCGTCATCAAATTACAACAAACATTACGAAGCCCCTGTTACCAAGTACGAATCTGTTCAAAGATATCAAGACAGCGCCCAGAAAGGGTATTACAACAAAAATTACGAGAAACACTCAAATCACAATGCTTCCAAGCATGCTCAAACAAACTATTCAAAATCACAGAAATTCAAAGAACCTCCAAAAGAAACTTGCACACTCATCGTTAAGGAAGGTTTACGTACTAAAGAGATATTTTTTGGAAAGGTGAAAATCACGGCGCTCATAGACAGTGGTAGTACCGTAAGTTTGCTTCGAGAAAACACAAGCAGAAGAATAATGGATCCAACGAAATTATCGAAAAACAAGATGCTTCTCACAGGTATTGGTGAAGCACAAGTGACAACTATCGGTTCCTTTGAACATGAGTTTTAAATAGATGATGAAAATTACTCGTTAACTTGGCATGTTGTACCGACTGATAAATTAAAATTCGAAGCAGTTATTGGATCAGATCTTTTGGAACAAGCATCGATAAGTTTTACTAAAGGAGTTAAATTCAACAAATATGAGAATCATGCACAGCTTATGCAAATATCTGCTGAAAATCTTCAAGAAGAACTAGACCTACGTCATGTTGAAAATCGTCAAATCAAGAAGGAACTTGAAAAGTTAATTCAAGACTACAAGCCAGAAAAAACAGCATCCACTGACGTCACAATGAGAATTATTTTAAAAGACGAAGAACCAGTCTGTCAACCTCCTCGTCGACTAGCTTTCACAGAAAGACAAGAAGTAAACAAACAGATAGAAGAATGGCTCAACGAAGGTATTATACGTCCGAGTTCTGCGGAATATGCAAGTCCAATCGTAATGGTAAAAAAAAGAAAGATGGATCTTCGAGAATGTGCATTGACTACAGAAAATTGAATCAGAAGCTTGTGAAAGATAAATTTCCGTTACCTATCATCGAAGATGTTTTAGACACTTTGCAAGAAGCAAAGGTATATTCTACATTAGATTTACGCAATGGTTTCTTCCACGTCGATGTTGACGAAGATTGCAGAAAGTATACATCCTTTATCGTCCCAGATGGACAATTTGAATTCAACAAAGTTCCTTTCGGACTAAGCACAAGTCCAGGAGTTTTCCAACGCTACGTATCAAGTATATTTAGAGATCTTACTCGAAAAGGAATTGTAATCAGTTATTTAGATGATCTCGTCATTCCAGCGAAAAACGAACAGGAAGGTCTCAAAAAACTTAAAATTATTTTTGAAGTCGCAAAGAAATACGGATTAGAAATTAAGTTCAAGAAGTGCCAATTCTTAAAAAAGAAAATTGAATTTCTAGGTCACATTGTAGAAAGCGGAACTATTAAACCATCTCCCACGAAGACACTAGCTGTCCGAAAATTTCCAGAACCAACAACAATAAAACAAGTACAAAGTTTTCTTGGTTTAACTGGATATTTCCGCAAGTACATCAAGGATTATTCAAAGATAGCTAAACCACTTAGCGATTTAACAAGAAAAGAAAACCTCTCTTTGTTTTCGGGATTCAACAAAAAGAAGCATTTGAAAAATTGAAGAAAATCATGTCCTAAGGCCCAATCTTGCACCTCTACAAGTATGGAAGAAAAACAGATCTGCATACAGACGCCTGTAAACAAGGGTACGGCGCAATTTTGTTACAAGAAGCAGAAGATGGAAAGTTACATCCCGTTTACTACATGTCGAAAAAAACAAATACAGCAGAAGAAAAGTATGACAGCTATGAATTAGAGGTACTAGCAATTATCAACGCATTAAAGAAGTTTCGTGTTTATCTTTTAGGACAACCCTTTAAAATAGTAACTGACTGTTCAGCATTTCAGAAGACTATGCAAAAAAAGGAGCTAATTACTCGCATAGCCAGATGGGCGCTTCAATTAGAAGAATTCGATTATGAAATAGAGCACAGAGCTGGAAGTCGTATGAAGCACGTCGATGCTCTTAGCCGATATCCCGTAATGATGGTATGCAATGATACATTAACTTCAAAGCTTAAAAACGCACAAGAGGAAGATGACAACATCCAAACATTGAAATCACTTCTAGAGAAGCAAGAATCAGAAGAATTTTTTGAGCGAAATGGTATACTCTACAAGTATACCATTTCGCTCGAGAATTAATTGTAACACCTAAAGCAATGCAAGCTGAACTAATTAAATTAATTCACGAAAATGGTCATTTCTCAGTAGGAAAAACAGAAGAAATTGTGAAACAGGAATTTTTATCCCAAATTTATCCAACGTCGTTAAAAAGTAATAGTTAATTATGTTCCATGTATCTTAGCTAATAAGAAAAACTGGCAAAAGGAAGGGTTTTGAATCCTATTTCTAAGGAAAGCATTCCTTTAAGTACGTACCATGTTGACTTCATTGGTCCTTTACCCTCCACAAACAAAAAGTTACCAACACATTTTCACCGTAGTAGACGCATTTACCAAATTTACTTGGCTATATCCCGTCAAAACTGTATCTGCTGAAAGTGCTCTCGAAAAATTAAAACAACAGCAGAAAATCTTTGGTAATCCCATCAGAATTATCTCTGATAGAGGTTCAGCGTTCACTTCAAAATCATTCAACGACTACTGTGATGAAGAAAACATTCAACATCTACAAATAGCAACAGGTGTTACTCGAGGAAACGGACAAGTTGAACGAATTCATCGAACTTTGATTCCAGTTCTCACCAAACTATCATTAGACGACTCAACGAAATGGTACAAATACGTCGACAGATTACAGAGAATACTAAATAGTACTATAAGTCGCAGTACAAAATGGACACCATTCGAACTATTAGTGGGAATCAAAATGCGTAACAAGGAAGACATCCTAATCAAAGACTTACTTCTAGAAGAAATGGCGAAAGAATTACTAGAACAACGCGAATTCTTAAGAAACGATGCAAAAAAGAACATCGAAACCCTGCAGTCTGAAAATAGAAAGACGTATAACAGAAGAAGAAAGCTTCGTTATACAAAGAAGGTGATTTAGTTGCCATCCAAAGAACCCAATTTGGAGCTGGACTCAAACTAAGACCAAAGTTCTTAGGCCCTTACAAAGTAACAAAAGTTAATTCCAAGGATAGGTATGAAGTGGAAAAGGTTGGTCAGCACGATGGACCGAACTCAACCACCACCTCAGCTGATTTGATGAAACATTTTTATGCTTAATTGAATTTTTTTTATTTGTTATTATTTTTAATTTTTCTCATATCTCTCTTGAGAAATTAATAGATGTTCTATGGTAACACTCGTTTCCATAAATCATTTTATATTCACTTGTAACATTTATTATATTTTCGTATTATTCATTATCTTTCTATTGATGCGAAGCATTTTTATGGTTTAGTTAATTGTAGATCACAACATAGAATATTTTGTTTTTATATGCTTTATTTTAGATCCGGAATTGTGAATATTAGGTATACATCATTTCATCTGTAATATTTTATTTTATTATCTTTAAGAATCGTATTATTTGTCTTTATTGCGTCCACATTCCAATAATCATCCAATTTATAGTTGTAATTAAAAATAGTTTGTATTTAAAGTACTTAAGCTCTCAACATTTTGTAAGAGCTGAGAGACCAGCTCTGTCAGGAGAGGGTGATTCTGTAGGATTTTCCCTTTGAAACATTTGTTAAAAGGTTGAGTCATATCCTTTTCAGAGGACCATAAATCTCAATTTGATTTATTACTGCATTCCGAAGCAGCGCCATCTAGTGAGCTTTCGTAGCTCCGGCTTGAATAATTTTTCGGCAGAGGCCAACTAACTACTGCTAGTTCAACACGTCGCGTCTACCGCATTTCCGCGTCCAGCGCGGCACCACCAGTCCTAACATCCAAGAATGAGAAAGGTTCATTTCCCCGTCTTCTAAAGGTATAACTCAACTTTTAATTAACTTAATTCCTGCATTTCTTTCTATTTGTAATTATCTTTTTTTTTGTAAATATTTTCCTTTAACTTTAAATAAATTCTCTCTTTTACTTAAAAGAAGTATTCGTGTTTTAATGACTTAGATTCATTTAATTCATCACTCACCCTTAAATACTTACCCCTAGACAAACCACCTACGCCAATCTAAAATCCCGCCTTCTGAAGAGTCTGATTTTTATTCGAAGATTTATTCGGACTTCCACATATATATATATATATATATATATATATATATATATATATATATATATATATATATATTATTTCCGTGTAAATGTGTATATTTTTATTATGTCAGAATTTTTTTTGTTTTACTTCATTCTAGTAATTAAATTTTTTTTAAACTTTTATTTTCGATATGCTCGCGCTCCCCTTGTAGGTGTATTGCGCCCCCCCAGGGGGGCGCGCCCCACAGTTTGAGAAACACTGCTCTAGATGATTTCACTTCATGCACATGCATCAAATAGATGCACCGCCTCGACTCTAGACTGCTGGTAGCATCAATGAAAAAAACTTCACATGAAGTTCAATGAAAATAGGCTTCTCTAAATGTCGCTCTCAGAATGTCTCTATAAAATAGAAAAAAGACTTTCCTTCCTTTTAAGGCGTAAGCGATGTTCTCTACTCCCATGGTTTGAAAAAAGACAATGACGGATTGAAAGGTTCCAATAACTGGGGCACAAGAGGAATTTCTTTATAGCCAACATGTTTTAGACATAGGTCTGGTGAATCACATTGCACCAATACGCCGCAAACCAGCTCCCTGAAAGTCACTAAACTCAATAGTTTTCGCTGAAGGTGTTATAAAAAATTATTTGATGTTGCTTTCCTCTTCTTTTTTAAAAAAAAGAGAAATTATTTTCAAATATGTTTTTCGTAAGAGGTGATGTATCAACTGAATTTTTCAAAATATTGCTCAATTTTAGGCATACAATTTTCACCTTATCAAACAGTTTGTGGCATTTTTATTGCAAAGCAAAAAATCTCAGTAAATTAAATATGACTTGTATGCTACGCCACTGTTTTAATTGCTTTTAATCATTCAAACTGAAATATTTGTAATCACTTTTTATTTTTGAGCACAAAAGAGATATATTTAAAAGAAGTATTCAGAAAATTTTGTAATAAACAAGGTAATTATTCTTTAGATAAATAGCCTTTTCCTCAAACTTTGCACAAAAATTCAAGAATTAAAAGTGATTTGCATATTATTGCTTTTGAAACCTACAACATTATCAAGGACTTATGCAAATTAAATGAGTTTTTCAGGAAACGCAAAATAGGTATTTAAACGATTATTTTTTAGAGAGAGAATGATCTTACGTTAGATTCTTGGTGGGTTCCAAGTGAATGAATCAGGGAGAAGATTTAATTTAGATGTCTATAATACTTACAAACAGACTGATATTGTAAAATTCGTCAAATTACAGACCTAAAAGGGCTGATTATCTGGCTAGTAAGAAGGAAGATCGTTGTTGCAAAAAACATCTTTATAGCAAAGCCCATGGGACATAGACCTCAAGGCAGATCCTCCCTCTTAAAATGGATTGATTGAATTGAAAAAGATCTTAAGGTATCCGAATATACGTTCGGAAGCGTGATATCGCAAAAGCGTATAAATGGATAATATTTATGATATTTAGTGTTACTTAGATTAGAAAATGTATACAAAAATATTTTAAGAGTATTATTACAAGAATAAATTATTTAAGTACAATATTTTGACAAAAAGTGAACATAGAATGACCCATTTTCAAAATATTCCCCTTCAGTTAAAAATGCTTCTACTATAACAATATTTTGTCTGCATATAGCTCAGACCTCTGTACAGAGGCTCAACTAGAATGTTTGAAATATATAACTTAGAATTAGGTTTATTCATATTTTACGACAACAGAGGGGAGAAATTTTAAGAAGAAAACGCAGCGATAATTATTTCAATTTATTGTAACTCTGAAAATAATGTACATTTTTCAAAAATTCTAGTTCAGACTCTCTGGAGAGGTCTTTATTTAACACTCATGTCCATAAATTAAGGATAATGAAGTTCAGGCAAAGAAAGAGACAAAAGCAAAACAAATTTGACTTATATATAATGTCTATTTATTAAACAAAACGTAAAGAGCAAAAAAGATTCTATATGTTTGACATAATTAATAAAAATTGCGATTTTTACTCCCTGGAGCAAATTTAAAAAAATAACCTATTTACAAAAAACAGTATAACATGGTTAGTATGATGGTTAATACGCAGTATGTCTCCCGGACGATGCAATACAGGCCTTACAACGCCTAAGCATGCTGAGTATTAAATCATCAATCTAATCTTGGGGAATATTACTCCGCTCATCAAGCAATGCTTTCCGAAGTTCCGGTAGACAGGTGGAGGGGGGTGACGGGCGGCAATTCGTTAGCCAAGCATATCCCACACATGCTCTATTGGATTCAAGTCTGTTGAGTATGCTGGCCAATCCATACGAGTGATATCCTCCGATTGAAGGCATTCGTCTACAATGTTTGCATCGTGAGGACGGGCATTGTCATGCATAAACAGAAGTTCAGCACCCATGGCACCCCGAAACAAACGTACATGTTGTTCCAGAATGACATCCCAATAGATGTGGCCTGTCATCGTTACACTCTGAATATGCAGGTCAGTTCTGGAACCAAGAATAATTCCTCCCCAGAGGAGCCATCCTGCACCACCGTAACGGTGTCGTTCAATGGCGTTCTCTTGGTGGTAACGGGTACCTGGCGCTCTCCATATTAAAGTCCGGCAGGAATCAGACTGCAGACTAAACCTAGACTCGCAGGAAAATATCACACAAGGCCACTGTTTGTTGTGTCCACAATGCATGCTCTCTACTTCAGGTTAATCGCAGGCGACAGTGAGTTGCGGTAATTGGAACAAATCTGACAGGCCTACGAGCATATAGACCAATGTGCCCTAAGCGTCTGTACACGGTCTGCCTTGAAACTATCGTACCGGTAGCTGAAGAGAGTGGACGAGACAGGTCTGATGCTGCACTCCGTCTGTTTCTTATGGCAGTAACTGCCAAATATATACCGGTCCTCATTCGCGGTTGTAACTTGGGGGCGATCTGTGCTGTAACATCTACTCACATTATCATCATCTCGGATCGTTGCCAAAGCCTGGAGGTGACACTCTGGGTGATTCCAAATTCCTTGGATACTTCCAGCTGGGTACGTCCACATTCCAGTCATCCAATAATTCTACCGTATAAAAATCATCCAAATGCTTTCTTTGTGCCAAAACTATGCGTTTATTTACTGAAAGGATTTTAAAGCGCATGTGAACAATTTTACTTCTTTTCCACCATTCCTTATATACCCCTCTCTTTCACTCTCATCATTTTGACGTACTATCCGCGCCATCTGGTGGTTTCCTGCAATTTGCATATTCTTCTTCAAGATGTGTGTGATAATTCTACAGGTGGAATTTTTATTTTAGAGTTCAATTTCTGTGTGATTCTGAATTATCCTTAATAAAGGATCTTTTTTGAGAAGTATAGAACTTTAAATTGCAATAAAACAACGATGTATTATTCCATTGACATGAATTTTTTTTATTCGAAAGATAATCTTGTGGCATTACATTTTAAATATGATTTGTGGCATAGGACTGCCACGGCTGGCTCGGATGTAGTCAAATCTGGACGTCCAATTTTCGATGACTTTTTCCAACATTTGTAGCCGTATATCGGCAATAACACGGCAAATGTTGTCTTCCAAATGGTCAAGCGTTTGTGGCTTATCCGCATAGACCAATGACTTTACATAGCTCCACAAAAAATAGTCTAGCGGTGTTAAATCACAAGATCTTGGAGGCCAATTCACAAGTCCAAAACGGGAAATTAGGCGGTCACCAAATGTGTCTTTCAATAAATCGATTGTGGCACGAGCTGTGTGACATGTGGTGCCCTCTTGTTGGAACCACAGCTCCTGGACATCATGATTGTTCAATTCAGGAATGAAAAAGTTAGTAATCATGGCTCTATACCGATCACCATTGACTGTAACGTTGTGGCCTTCATTGTTTTTGAAGAATGATTCCACCAGCCTATAAAGCGCACCAAACAGTCAGTTTTTCTGGATGTAACGGTGTTTTGACATACACTTGTGGATTAGCTTCACTCCAAATGCGGCAGTTTTGTTTGTTGACGTAGCCATTCAACCAGAAGTGCGCTTCATCGCTAAACAAATTAGCTTATGAAAATCGACCGTTATTTTCGAAATAAAATTGCACAATTTGAAAGCGTTGTTCAGGCGTGAGTCTATTTATGATGAATTGCCAAACCAAACTGAGAATAAATCACTTGACAGCTGTTAAATCGGTCGCCATGTTGGAAAGTAATGCCAACTTAAACTTCTATACCTGGAAAAAAACACTCTGTATATGAACATGAGTGTATGTAAGCGAAATATTATTATTTAAGAAGTATTTCTTATAAAAGGAGAACATTTTGAAAACAAGATTATTCTAAGTTAATTTTTTGTCAAAATATCCTTAAAACAATTTTATACATGTATTCTAATCTAAGTGACACTAAATATCACAAATATTATCCATTTACGCGCTTTTTTAAAATCACGGTTCCGAATGTAGTCGGATACCTTAGACGTTGAAAACCGAAAAACAATTGTCAAAAGTAGATATGCCTGGAGAGGACCCACACAGGCTTGTTGAGCCATTGAAGAAGAAGAAAAATTTAATTGATTAAAATTACGAAATGGGGTCATGCTCATGTGGCTTTAAAAATACTTTTTAAACTTCGAAGGGATTCATTATTAACCTCGTACTTTGAAGCTGCGAAGAATCTCCAAACTGCAAGTCAGCCGTGTATATCAGGCACTGAAAGCGTAAATTAAAATAAGTGTATTGTCGTTTAGCTATTGTGAATGATTGATTAAAAGCCTGTCTCATCTAAAACGCTAAATTTCATATAAACGTGATCGCACAATCAAACAAACTTTCGTGTCTCAAAACTGCTATTTACACAAGGGGTGATGCCACAGTAATGTGTGCTGGAATGGATGGATCATAGAAAACCATACGCTAATTGAAATTCTGGCTGATTTAATTACTAATTGATTGTTTGTTTTATAAAACGCTGCACTTGAAAGGAACATGACGGACCTTATAATTGTGAACCTCGAAGGACGTATTTGAGAGACATTTACAACAATTTAATTTTGATGTCTGATTCTCGAACCATTCATCTTAAGCCAAAAACAGGAGTTATAGATGATAGAGACAGGAACTATTTATAAAGGATCCAAGAATCGAAACTACGACTAAAAAGAAATCATGCTAATCAGATGTGATACCCCACCCCGTCCGGGTTATCATCTCTTCCTGTACGTGACCGAGATTTGTCGGAGGAAATGATTGATCATCAAAATTCGCCATAATAAATCTAATTTATATTGTCTAAATATATTGATCAGCACAACGCAGCTCAAGTCTTACTATAGGGATTCAATCAGGAGTGATACAACGTAACCCTAAATTCTAAGTAAATTGCGCCTAAAATTCGAATCACTATCTTTATGAGAAGTTGCCCTAAGAATCTTTATCAACCTTAGATTCCTTAACACGTTAAAGTCCGTTCGATAATTATACTTCTATAGTTAATATCTTACCAATAGCTCACGGTGATCAGCATCTAATCTTTCCTTCTCCTTCCATTCCATACTCTACTATTATACTATTATTTTTCTACATTTCCGCTATTCTACCACCACGCGAATACTAAAGCTCTAATATATATCTATTAACTAATCTGCACATCACGGTTTCTTCTTGAGAGGATTGGATTGAAATAACTCAATTCTTGCCCCAAAAATTCCCCAAGAGGATTAGTGCGAAGACGCGATAAACCCCAATCACACAGATATATCCAACCATTGCCACTGCCAAACAGTCCCAAGTAGGCTCACAGTATTCTAAGCCTTCAAGTGGGCTCATGTGCATATTGATGACTTACGATGAAATTTTCCCTTGTTTGTTAGCACAATTCAAGGTATATTGGATTATGTGTAAGAATCTATCTATGCAGAATTTCCTTGATGGTAAGCCACTGACACATATGGTACAATGAACTCACTAACACAATCAATGCCATACCAGTCAACAAAAAATCTTATTCTGCTTCTTAGAGCTTCGTTACTATTTGAACTGCAGCGATGTTCACGTACTTGTCAGGCGTTACACTAGTGAATTTAGGAGTGTCCTATTCAGCATTATACTTGAAGTACTCGAGAGTTTATGATCCTTTCCGGTAATGGATAGTATGTAACTTATCAGCTCTACATTTTTGGGACCCGACATATGTGAGTGCTGCAGCAATTAAATTTTGACACAGGAGATCCTAAGCTTCCTCCAACGTATTTTAGAAAGACAGTGCCATCCAGCATGTTTGAAATGTATAAGCCTTCAGTGCGCGACAAATTTTGTTTCTTTCATAACTTGTACATTTCTTAATGCAGGATGCAGCAGACTTAACTCCTCGATTTCAAACATAAAAAATAAGGTGATGGTAATTATTATTTAAAGTTTTACTTCACAATTGAAAGATTAGTATTTATCTTTTTCAAACTCACCTTCCCTTCATTTTGAAAATGAAAGCGTCCAAATACCCTGCTTTCCTATCTCTACAGTTTTGAATTAACCCTTAAAAGTTTGTCAACACCATCCTAGTCATTTTTTGCAATATAGAAGCAATTTGAGGCACAACGCAACTTCACAGATCTAAAGCAGAAATTAATACCTCTCAGAATATATTGCTAATTGAGATTATGAATCTTTGTCACTTCTTACATTGACATATTTAAACATACATCTACGCTGGTAGGTTTCATCATTTATTAATTTTAACATTCAAAGTGCATTGGATTACTACAGATGGGTATTACGCCTTGTAAAATTCAATCATTTTATTACTATATATTTGAGATTTTTTTATTTACGCATGGTTAGTAAAAAGACACTTTCTTCATAATGTGTGGTCTACGCTTTTTTCAAAATATTATATGCAAAAAGGAATAAAACCTTTAAAACTTGTTTAATATTGTTTAGGTTTAGAAGTAATAAAAATGTATCATTAATCTTTCTATTTATCGAAATCGATCTTTCAGTTTTAAGAAATGATCTGGAAAAGATTTCTTCAGAATTTCTACCTAATACGGTTGCAATATCAGATGAGGATTTTGTGTTTATTGTACATAAATCTGATTTCTTACCAAAGAGATGCACCAATTCAGACTCAAAATCAAGATTCTTCTTGAGCATCTTATTTATTAAATCACGATCTAACCATCGGCTTAGCAAAGATTTACAAACCGATATAAATTTAAATTCCGTCAACTGCCAACAATTAAAGAAACTCTAGGTTCCTCGTTTTAGTGTCATTGAAACATTTGAATGATCTGGATTTTAAGCAGGCGTATAAACTTTTCCAATATATCTTAAGCCAATTTGGCTACATTGTCTCAAAGCTGTGGGAAGCTGGATTTTCCTTTGAATGGATTAGGAATGAATCTTTCACTCCGTGGCTTCCGTCATCCGGAATTGAAACGAGAATTCCTAAGTATCGATCCTGTGGAAGACTTGCTTCTCTCAAAGACACTTCTTACAGCCTCCGTGATTTATTAAACGAACAAGGAGAAGTTTTGAGAAAAATTTGAATATGTACAACGGCCATTTATTTATTAAGTGATTTTTGCTTGTGTTAGTTACATGTGATATATGTTTCAAATTTTATATTATTTTATTAAAATGTTACATTTATATTTGATAATCCATATTTTACACTTAATCTTTGTTTTCTAATTTTCATAATTTACTAAATTCTGAATATGTACAGTAGTAAAAAATTACCATATGTTTTTCTTTACATTCACTATTTCACATTGCAGGCATTGCTGTGACAGAGAAAACTCAATGCAAATGGAATGCTACCTCATATGCTCAGTTAATATTTTTATTTTTGATTTTTCAAATCCTACTATTAGCTCACACTCTCTTTATATTTATTTATTCATCTTGGTGGAAATACATTTTAAAATGCTCAATTGAGCTGAAATTTTATATACATGATTATTTTGTAAGACAGTACAATAACTTAACCCTTATTAATAAAAATTAATTGATTAAAACTAATTATTTAAAGAATTACAAATACAGCCTCGTTGGCAACTTAGCGACCCTTTTGGCGACTTGTGTCAAAACTTGAAAAGTTTTTTTCCCCTCACGTTTTAAAGCATTCAGTTCAACTGAAATGTTATATACACGATTATTTTGGATGACAATACGATACTTCAGTGATAATTAATAAAAATTAAGGACCACTTAATGTTGTGATTCTGTCCTATGTGTTAAAAGCAGTTGGCTCCTTTCGCCGTCCAGAGATGGTGCCACGAAGTGGGACTTTTTTTTTATTCTAGAAGTATTTAAGATTGGTGGGGAAATGGGATTTTTTTTATTCGTATTCGTGTGTAATGGAAGCATCGTTTTTTTGTGATTGTGTGGTGCAATGTTTTCCTACATGTAATGGGGTGCGTGTGTATTTTTTTGTAAAATATAGACTGGAAAAGTTCTTTGCGTGTTTCTCAATGACTCATATTAATGCATATATTTTCCTCAAGCTTGTATAGGAAATATGCTTAGGTGTCCCAGCATGGTAGAAAGATCGCGGTAAGTCGAAATACATTCGCCATCCAATTAACACATGATTGATTCTAATTCTATTCCTAAATTCTAATTCTAAATCGATTCTTATTCTTATCCATAACATGTGGTCCGTCGAGTTCAGAGTTGTTGATGTAATTTATTCTTTGTTATTTTAATTATTCGTTTCATTTTCGATATTCTTATTCTAGTGCATTTATTCTGATTCGAATTCTTGAAATATTCTTATACATTTTGATTGATATTATTTATTATTTGATTCTAGATTTATTCGTTTATTCTATTTTGTATAAAAATTTTTTGATAGTTTGTATTTGCATTGTGTAGGCATTTGTTATTGTGGTATAGTTGTATATTTTGTTATAGAATTTTAAAAGTTCATTTTTATAAGCATTTTAAAACTTCATTCATAAATCATGGCTCCAAAACAGTAGAAAAATATTGGTAAATTTGATTTAAAAGCCTTTGAAAGTAGGATACATGAATGCGATGATAATAAATCACGTATACATGTTTTAAAAACACAAGTGTTGCAATTGGAAACTAGATTAACTGAAATATTCAGTGAATTGTCAACTAATGAAAGTGATGAATCATTTGATATTTATATGAAATATAAAAATATGCTATTCAATTGGGTTGTAGACCTTGAAGAAAAATCTCATGTTGAGGAAGTAAATAATAATATTCATGTAAAGTCTTCAGTAGTTAATCTACCCAAACTTGAAATTCCGCATTTTGATGGAGATTGCGTGAACTGGATTTCATTCAAAGAGTTATTTAAGTCTTCTATTTTAGATAACAAATCAATAAGTGATTTTGAAAAATTGCAATATCTGCAGGCTTATGTTCGCGGGGATGCAGCCAAATTAATTCGGGGTTTTGCAACTACTGTGGACAATCTTAAGAATTGTTGGGATATACTGTGCAGTCGGTATGAAAATAAACGACAATTAGCTCTTAGCCAAATAAATAAGCTATTTAGTATTAAGATTTTCAGGGCAAATACATCAAAATTGTTTTCGGAAATAATAGATATTTGTAATGAAGTCATTCGAAATTTGAAAACTTTAGACTTAGAAACAAATTCATTAACATAGTTGATCATATTAAATTTTCGCATTTACAAAGTAAATGCATGTATTAGTCAACGGTGGGAATTATCGTTGGAAAGTAATGAAATTTCTACTCTTGAGAAATTTAGAGTTTTCAATGAAAGAGTAGCTCGTGGTCTGAATGAGTTAAAACATGTAAAACCTGACATTAAGAAAGGTAATGTTAAACCATTAAATTCATTTAACAAATCAAATGTAAATTCTACTTTTGTCAAATGTAATCAAGTAAAATCAGGTGTAAAACCAGATGTTGTTAAAGGTAACAATTGCATTCTATGTTGTCAAAGCCACGCCTTATTCAAATGTTCAACCTTTAATTCTATAAATGTAAATGAAAGATGGTAAGTGGTACAGAACAAAAATTTATGTACCAATTGTTTGAGGAGTAATCAAAGACTTGACACATGTATAATAGGATTCTCTTGCAAAAACTGTTCTAAAAGACACCATACATTATTACACATATATTCATCAGTCCTTCAGCAGATATACTCAAACAAATTCTGTTGTGACAGTGTCTAACAATTGCACACAACTGGCAGAAGGTCACGTATTGTTGTCCACAGCATTAATAAATGTTAAATCTAAACATGGTGAACAAATAACTTGTCGTGCTTTGATAGACAATGCTTCTCAAAATTCTTTGATTTCCAAGCAATGTGCTGATCTCTTAAAATTGCCATTAAAACACACCAATCATAAATTAGTAGGTGTAAATGAAACATTTGCTGAAACTTCATTATATTCAACAAATTTTGAATTTTCTTCTTGTGTTTCCTCTGATAAATTTCAAGTAAAAGCTTTGTTAGTATCGAAAGTCACTTCAGTTATGCCAAACACTTTCCAATTAAATATCCTGAGTGGCCTCATATCAAAGATCTAACTCTTGCTGATCCCCCCAACGTTTTATATTGAAAATGAAATAGGCATTCTTCTAGGTGCTGATGTTTTTATGACATTATTTTCAGGGACTCCTATAATGGGACCCAAAGGTACACCATCAGCATTGCCAACAAAATTAGGTAATTTATTGTCAGGTACCATAAATACACAATATAATCAAAATTCATCCCTCATCTGTCACACTCTTTTAAACATAGACCATTCTTTGAAACAATTTTGGGAACTTGAATCTGTTTCTGAGGACATTCCGTCAAAGGATGAGGATGAGCTATGTGAGTCTATATTCGTAAATTCTCATATTCGTAATGCTGATGGTAGATATATTCTAAAACTGCCATTTAGAGATGATTCAAGCCTTGGAGACAGTAAAGAGGGTGCATTAAAACGATTCTATTCTCTTGAAGGAAAACTCCACTCTAATAATCAATAAAAGGAACAATACACAGCATTTATGGAGGAATACAAAAACCTTGGTCACATGACTCCTCTCGCATCAGATGTAGAATCTCCACATTATTTCTTACTACATCATGGTGTGATTAATGATAATAGTTCCGCAACCAAATTAAGGGCGGTGTTTGACGGCTCATTCAAAAGTACAAAGGGAAAATCTTTCAATGACATTCTGCTGACTGGTAAAAAACTACAGTCAGACATTTTTCTCACTTTACATAAATTCAGATTCTTCCCAATTGCTTTTTCTGCTGACATTGCAAAAACGTATAGGCAGATATTAATATCACAAGATGATGCATGCTTTCAACAAATATTTTGGAGGACGTCTCCAGAGGAACCATTAAGGATTTTTAAATTAAATACAGTTACCTATGATACATCTTTTGTACCCCATTTCTTGCTATCCAAACATTGAAACAATTATGTGAGGATAAAAAACATCGTTTTCCACAGGCAGCTAAGCTCGCAAAAGATCATTTCTATGTTGATGATTTGTTAGCCGGTGCTGACTCATTGGACTCGGCTAGGAAAATTGATCACGAACTGCAAAATTTAATGTCAGCCGGTGGATTTGAGCTGCGGAAATGGTCGTGCACTCATCCAGAAGAAGTCTTGTCAGACTTGCCAAACATTCTAAAGACAACTATTTCCTCACTTTCATTTGATGATGAGCCCACCAGAAAATTATTGGCTTATTCTGGGATTTAAACGAGGATTTCTTTAAGGTAAGAGCAGTCTTATCAGAACAGGTATCCTCAAAGAGACAGATGCTATCAATCATCGCACGCATCTTTAATCCTCTGGGGTTTGTCTCTCCTCAACTATAATTTCAAAGATTATTCTTCAAGACCTGTGAAAGGCAGGGCTTGATTGGGATAATGAAATATCATCAGACATTCTTAATAGATGGAATCGTTTTCAAGCAGAAATTTCATGCCTCACACAAATAAATGTTCCCAGGTATGTTCAAATACTAAATGCTAAGCACTGTGAAATTCACGGGTTCTGTGACGCCTCCTCAAATGCATATTCAGCCGTAATATACTTACGTGTTTTTTCTGATTCGCCACATTTATTCTTAATGGCTTCAAAAGCTCGAGTGGCACCTGTACAAACAATATCATTGCCTAAATTGGACCTTTGGGGTGCTCTAATTCTGGCTGAACTTCTAGATCCATTTAAGAAATCTCTTAACATCCCTCACGATACATATTTATGGTGCGACTCAACAATTACACTGAGTTGGATAAATAATCCACCTGTAAAAGGAAATCAATTTGTGCAACACAGGGTTGGGAAAATTCACACACTAACCTCAAAAGAATCTTGGCATCACATTCCGGGAAAATTAAACCCAGCAAATTGGGCAACAAGAGGCCTCTACCCGAAACAACTTCTTGAAATATAAGAGTGGGTAGCTGGTCCAAAATGGCTTCATGATTTCCATCCTTCTTCCAATTCATTTATTCCTTTCTCTGAACAGCCTGTTCCACTTGTTCCTATTGATCATTCTGAATCATTAAGGGACTCTGTTGTTCTTTCAAATGGTGTTGATTATTCTCTTAGTTTCTTGGATAAGTTTTCCTCATACATGAAAGTAGCTAGGACTGTCACCTGGATATTCAGATTCTACCATAACTCCAAATCAGTGTCTAAAGTTACTGGGCCTTTATACACATATGAATTAGAAACCTCAATCAAAAAGGTAGTCAAATTGTTACAAAATGGAGAATACCATACAGAACTTAATCTCTTGAATTGTAACAAGCCTCTTTCCAAATCTAGCAAACTTCAGTCTTAGAATGTATTCCTTGACCCTGAGGGAATTCTTCGTGACAGAGGACATCTTCATCTCCAACAAACTCTTAAATTTGAACAAAAGCATCCTATGCTCATACCAAAAAATCATCATTTTACAAGTTTAATCATTAGACATTTTCATAGGGTCAATTTCTATGCTGGGCAGGAACTAGATTTATCCCTCATTTGTCAACAGTTTTGGATTCCTCATGGTAAATCAGCTGTCAAGAAAGAACTGCGCATTTGCATAGACTGTTTTAAACTTGTGGCAAAACCTGTATCTCAAATGATGGGTGATCTACCAAATCAACCCTTGTCGTACTTTTGAAAAAGTAGGCATTGACTTTGCTGGACCTATCATGACAAAATGCCAACATACTCGCAAGACCAACAAATTCAAATAGTACATCTGCCTCTTCATATGCATGTGTACTAAAGCGGTGCACCTTGAACTCGTATCTTCGCTATCAGCAGCAGCATTTCTGTCAGCACTGCGTCGATGTTTTTCACGCCGTGGCTATCCATCAGACATTTATTCTGACAACGGTACCAATTTCGTTGGTGCTTCAGCTTACTTGAAGGACTTGTTTCAATTACTTCACAACTCTAATGTCCAGGATTATTCGTCAAGGAAGAACATTTAGTGGCACTTCATCCCTGCATATGCACCGAATTTCGGAGGTGTGGGGGAGGCGTCAGTCAAACTCACAAATCAGCATTTGCTCAAAACCTTAAAGGCGGCTGTGCTGAACTTTGAAGAGTTAGATGCAATATTATGCCAAATCGAGGCGTGCATAAATTCACGTCCTCTTTATCCCCTATCATCAGACCCTAAGGATCTCCGAGTGTTAACACCCGGACACTTTCTTATCGGGCTTCCCATGCTTGAACTCCCTGATCACAGTCTGACTAACCAATCTATTAGTATTCATTCTAGGTGGTCTCTTCTGATGAAGTTGAAAAGGATGCTCTGGTCTCGATGGCAGCTCTCACACCTCCACACCCTGCAGTCCCGAACCAAATGGATGCAGGGCCAGAAAGACCTAATGGTAGGATCCCTCGTCCTCATCAAAAATCCAGCCTCTTTCAGCACCAGGTGGACTCCCGGATGGATTGTGGCCACACATCCTAGAGCTGACGGAATATGTCGTGTCATCACTATCCAGACCTCAAGTGGAGTCATGATAAGACCAGTCTCTCAAGTTGCAGTCTTGTCCCTACCACCATCGACTATATCTTCTCGCCCCCGGAGTATGTTAAGAACAGTTGCCTCCTTTCGCCGCCCAGAGATGGCGCCATGAACTGGGACTTTTCTTATTCCAGAAGTATTTGTGATTGGCGGGAAAATGGATTCTATTCGTATTCGTGTGTGACGGAAGCATCGTTTTTTTTGTTATTGTGTTGTGCGATGTTTTCCTACATGTAATGGTGTGCGTGTATGTTTTTTTGTAAAATATAGACTGGAAAAGTTCTTTGCGTGTTTCTCAATGACTCATATTAATGCATATATTTTCCTCAAGTTTGTATAGGAAATGTACTTAGGTGTCCCATCATGGAAGAAAGATCGCGGTAAGTCGAAATACATTCGCCATCCAATTAACATGATTGATTGTAATTCTATTCCTAAATTCTAATTATAAATCGATTCTTATTCTTATTTTTAACACTATGTATATACATATGTACATTAATTGTAATTATTTAATAAAAAGTAGCTAAAATAAAAGTTTTCTTTGTTGATTTAAGTAGGAATTGACTTAATTTTTTTTTATATTACTTGTTTTCTAATACAAGATGTTTAAATTTATGAAACAATACCGGTAATAAATACTCCTTCACCGCATTTGTGAGTGAAGGAGTATTTATTACGGTTGCAATCTAAATTAACGCAACTCGTAATTTTGAAACTGCCGATTTATATATAGATATTAAAAAATGAGAAAATACTGTTCCCATTTGATTAACATATTAAATGTGATTGCAAATAAAATTAATAAAATAACTTCTCGCTCATAACATGAAAATCGAGTCATAAGAGCACAGAGAACATTTTTTTTCCTGACGTTTTTTATTTTTTCCATTGTTTGGAACTGTTCACTTTAGAAATGAAGTGTGGGTATGTTATCACAATGTATGCATAAATTTTATTAATGTAATTGCAGCCACGAGAGCTATAATACTGACAAAATGCTTTCCAGTTTTAATCTCTAAAAATTAGAATATAATAATTTATCATATTATAGAAAAACCCTTTTTTAATAGTTACATGTGACTTTTTTTAATATCCTTTCAGCATTAAATAAAAAGTGTCCAAAGGATATCTGAGTTAAATTTTATTTTAGTAATAGAGTTGGCTGCTACTTTAGAATTTTAACATATAAACAATGATTTATGTTTTAGGGCTGGGGAGAAGAGATAACTTTAGGTAGTTACTGATAATCCTTTCGCAATTTAAATATGCTGTGAAATTGTTGCAAGGAACATTATGATAAAATAAGCTTTAATTCGCTTCGATGTGCTTTTTTAATTGCTTGTGGTTCATAATGTTTTTTGAAATAACGTATTGTAGTGAAATTAATTTAAACCCCTAATAAAACTGAGCAAAATAAAACATGATAAATAAGATTATGTCTAAGTACTATACTACAGTATAAAATGTATTTTTAATTAAATCATGTAATAATAAAAAAAAAGTAAGACTTTCATATATACCAAAACTTAAGAATGTTTTAACTGAATTTTAAGTTTATATCTAAATGTCTTATGATCTTACATTCATTAAATGTTGTACATATATATGTGGAATCGGTTGTGGAGTCGCCACCCAATTGAATATCTCAACAAAAGACAAAACAACACGCCGTCTCCGCGTGCAAGCGCAGCTGTGATCCAAGGTTCAACACGAACTTTGACCATTGAAGAAACCGAGAGAAAAAAAATAGAGACTGGGTTGCGTGAGCAGGCGTTCCTGTCGTCACATCATGGAAATCTATTGGTTAGAAATTAGAAATTTAGAACAGCTAACTTTTTTAACTAATTTTTGTTAACGTTTCAAATAAACCAGAAGAAAGACAAATGATTTGTTGTCTCCCATATATATATATATATATATATATATAGTCAAAATTCTCTACTAAAGAAAGATTAAAAAGAAAGATGAATATTCAACAAATAAAATTGAAAAAAGAAATTGAAATTGCAAGATAAAACTAAACATTGAAGGATATATGAGAAATTAAAAATATAATAGAGTTTAACATATATAAAACAATGGATCTCACTTTATTATAAACATTTCTCTGACTTAGGACAGCTTATATATATAAATAATAATTTATATAAAAGTGGTGTTGAAAACGTTTTGTGGCGAGCCATCTTACCCCCTTTATGTTAATAATATACAGCAAAAACCTATAAAAATAATGGATAGAATTTCTAAATCCATTACAAGGTATATGTAACTTACCTAAAAATTGCATTAAAAAATGCAGGGCCCGCTCTAAATCTGAGTACAATAAACAAGTTATTGTCAGATTCTGGACTCAAATGCAAATTCAAAGCATGGGAATGGCTGAATTGTGGAACTTTGCAAAAGTATAAAAATAATAGAAATAAAAAATTAAAAAGAGAGTTTATATATACATACTACCATTACTTTAGGGACACTAGGATTATATATGAATTAAAAAATAATAATAAATAATTTTACCTAAAATTAGAATATTGAGGTAAATATATTAAGAAGAATGATAAATTATATTAATAAACTTAATTATTCTAAGAAATTTTAATCCTTACTATTTAGAATTTCTTTATTCAAATAACTATTAGCAAAATTAATTGGGTATTTTGAATCTAATATATATTATAAATGTGAAAGTTTGTGAGTATCTTTGTGGGTCTTTCACGCAAAAACAACTCAATGGATTTTAATGAAACTTTACAGTAATATAGCTTATACATCAGAATAACACATAGGTTATAATTTATAGTATAGACTATAATTTATAAAGATATTGTATGAAGTGTCCAAAATATAACAATATTTGTCAAATAAGTAGGAACAAATTCTGCCATCTGCGAGCACTTCTAGCTTGCGCTGCAAAAAAGCCCACGTCAGCATATATCTGTCTTTTGTTTGTGAAAGAACTTTTTTTTCTTTCGGCTACGCAAGGTACTCGCTTCTAATTAATTCCACTGATCAGCATAATGCCTATTTTTTTATTTCAGAATAAAACTAAGTTTTGAAGGGAGAGGTTGTTATAAATCTCTCTTTATTTTAATGTTTTTTTTATGATTTTACTATCCACATTTGGTAGTAAGAAATTGACCTTTTTTTCCAAATAAATGCTTTTATCAGTTCTGATTCATAAAGTAAATAAACTTTCTCTTTCACACTGCATCATTTAGACAAATTTTCAAAATTTGTTTGTGATTAGTAGTTAATTATAACGCTATAATTTTAATTGAATAGGCAGATATAATTATTTTTATACTTAAAAACGCAATAACTACTGCAGTGTGAGAGTGAGTGAATATTAATGTCGCACTGTTCAGCTACACGAGGGTTTTTGGCAACGGATCACGTAATTTTGAACCATGGTCAAGTGACGTGGACGTCACCTGAGCTGGCACCCTCTTCTCCTAACTACCACACCACACCGACTTAGAAGGAATATTCTGCCAATACTTAACAGGAATATTCTTTGAAATCTCCACTATTCCGAGATATATGGCAGCACGGGTTCCATGATGAGTATTTTAGCGGAAAAAATAGTTTGTCAAAATTTAAGTGTCTTATGTTTTTGTATGTTAATGAATACCTTTTAAAATGATTTGACTACTTATTTTAAGTGAATGGTATATATAATTAATTTTACAGTGGTCTATCTTTAATTAATTTATTAGCTCTAACGGATTAAATTTTCCAATGTGGAGTATTTTGTTTATGTATATCCCTTAATTTTAAATGTAGTGATCAAAAAAAATATTCTATGAAGAAAACTGCAGTAAATCATAATGCGGTTGGATAAAGTATTAACGTGCATCACTCCCCTACACGACGGGTCTTACAAAGCTCTAATAAATCTCGTGCTAAGAAAGTAGCTAGACATTTGCCAACTTGACTCTATCGTTAACATTTCGCTATGTTTTTCATTGAATCGCCATTATAATTTAAGAAACGGCGTTGCTTGCGAATATTACAATTTTAAAGTAAAATAAATGCAACAGAAAGTAATATTAATGTATTACACTTTCAGATACAAATTATTTACACTACTTTAAGCGTTCATTACGCAAAACTTTTAAGAATGTGTTACTTTTGCTGAGCAGAGATCAGCTTAGGAAGGTATTTTGAAAAATCGATCCTCAAGAGTGTTACGAGGAATTATAAGTAAAAAAAAATCCTTTTTATCAGCTATTAGATCTACATACTTAAAATTTAACAAAGGTGTTTTTTTTCTTTTTTTTGTTTAGCTGAGATATGCAAAAAGCTTTTTTTGTTTAATTTGCAATTCACATAAAATTAACTCATTAAAAACTTCTTTTTCCTTCAATCTGTTTTGTTTAATTTTTCAGTTCACCCGTGCGAAGAGAACGGGTATACCAGCTAGTTAAACAGTATTTACTGAAATGTTTATAGTTTTTTAAAAATTTTTTTCTTTTAAACTAGAAATTTATTGCGGTGTATATAATTAATAACAATATTTCTGAATATAGAAACATGAACATTACTATACCTATGAGGTGCTTTTATAATATTGAATTTAAATTCTTCTCTTTTATTATAAATATTAGTAACTATAGCATTATCTTTCAAATTGATTTCTATATTAAAAAAAATTGCTTCATAGTTGTTACTGTTTGTCTGTATTAAATTATTATATTGTGGATAAAAATAAGTGTTAGGTTTAAAATTGTTTTGTTTGCCAACAAGATAATATCATCTATATAACGAAAAATGTAATATTTAAAATAATAAATGAAACTATTTTCAAAATAATGTAAATATTTATTGGCAAGACAGTTGCTAGTAGGACCACCTTGAGGCAAAGCTTTAATCTGTTGATAATAGTACCATTATAATATATAAAACCTAAGTAGAGAACCAAATCTATCATCTTAAATAAATTATCATTTCGTAATTTTAAAAGTACTTTTATCATATCATCAATATTAGTACAGTTGAACTATAGACAGAATAAATCTTTTTATTTTTAATTTGTTCAATAAGTTTTTTACTATTTTTAAGTAAGGCTGTGGATTTAAAATTATTTATTGTATATTGTAATACTTCATGGAGAATTTTGCCGTACTTGCTGATATGTGTATTTAAACGATTAGTAATTGTTCTAAACTTGACTGGTTTTTTTATGAAATTTAGGATTAAGAAATATGTGTCGAAATTTAAAATTATTATTATTAATTTGTATTCTTAATAGTTTATGAAAAGCCAAAATGCGATTATTTATTTCTCTATCGATATATATATATATATATATATATATATATATATATATATATATATATATATATATATATATATATATATATATATGGTATACCCGTTCTTCGCACGGGTGAACTGAAAAATTAAACAACACAGATTGAAGGATAAATAAGTTTTTAATGAGTTAATTTTACGTGAATTGCAAATTAAACAAAAAAAGCTTTTGGCGTAACTCAAAAATTAAGTGGTCCGTCGCCAAAAGCCCTCGTGCAGCTGAACAGTGCGACGTTAATATTAACTCAACTCAACTCATTGCCGTAACTCAGGTAACAAAAAAAAAGAGAGAAATAAAACACCTTTGTTAAATTTTAAGTATGTAGGTCTAATAGCTGATAAAAAGGATTTTTTTAAATTTATAACTCCCCGTAACACTCTTGAGGGTTGATTTTTGAAAATACCTTCCTAAGCTGAACTCTGCTCAGCAAAGGTAGCACATTGTTAAAAGTTTTGTGTAATAAACGCTTAAAATAGTGTAAATAATTTTTATCTGAAAGTATAATACATTAATATTACTTTCTGTAGTATTTATTTTATGTTAAAATTGTAATATTCGCAAGCAACGCCGTTTCTTAAATTATAATGATGATCCAATGAAAAACATAGCGAAATGTTAACGATAGAGACAAGTTGGCAAATGCCTAGCTACTTTCATAACTCAAGCTTTATTAGAGCTTTGTAAGACCCGCCGGTGTAGGGGGAGGGATGCAAGTTAATACTTTATCCAACCGCATTATGATTTACTGCAGTTTTTTTCACACAATATTTTTTTTTGGATAGCTACATTTAAAATTAAGGGATATACATAAACAAAATACTCCACTTTGGAAAATTTAATACGTTAGAGTTAATAAATTAAATAAAGATATTCCACTGTAAACTTAACTATATGTACCGTTCACTTAAAATAAGTAGTCAAATCATTTTCTAAGGTCTTCATTAACATACAAAAACATAAGAAACTTACATTTTGACAAACTATTTTTTCCGCTAAAATACTCATCATGGAACCCGTGCTGCCATATATCTTGGAAGAGTGGATTTCAAAGAATATTCCTGCTAATTATTGGTAGAATATTCCTTCTAAGTAGGTGTGATGTGGTAGTTAGGAGAAAGGGGTGCCAGCTCAGATGTCGTCCACGTTACTTGACTATGGTTCAAAATTACGTGATCCGTTGCCAAAAGCCCTCGTGTAGCTGAACAGTGCAACATTAATATTCAGTCACTCTCACACTCCAAGAAATACAGATTAAGAGTTATTGCGTTTTTAAGAGTAAAAATAATTATATCTGCCTATTCAATTATAATTATAGTGTTATAATTAACTACTAACCACAAATAAATTTAGAAAATTTGTCCAAATGATGCAGTGTGAAAGAGAAAGTTTATTTACTTTAAGTATCAGGACTGATAAAAGCATTTATTTGGAAAAAAGATCAATTTCTTACTACCAAATATGCATAATAAGCTGTTAAAAAACATTAAAATAAAGAGAGATTTTTAACAACCTCTCCCTTCAAAACTTAGTTTGATTCTGAAATAAAAAAATAGGCATTATATTAGAGGAATTAATTAGAAGCGATTACCTTGCGTAGCCAAAACAAAAAAGGTTTTTCACAAACAAAAGATAGATATATGCAGACGTGGTTTTTTTTTTTTTTTGCAGCGCATGCCAGAATTGCTAGCAGAAGGCAGAATTTTTTACTCATTACTTGACAAATATCTTTATAATTTTGACACTTTTCCGAAATCTTTATAAATTATAGTCTATACTATAAATTATAGCCTATGTGTTATTCTGATGTATAAGCTATATTACTGTAAAGTTTCATTAAAATCCATTCAGTAGTTTTTGCGTGAAAGACCAACAAAGATTTTTTCACAAACTTTCACATTTATAATATATATTAGATGCATATAAACTTTAGATTGATTAAAAAATAAGTTTATATTAATTCTATTTTCCTTACACTCTCGTTGCGGTATTTTTTTAATCCCTTAAAAAAATCGTTAAGAAAGCATAAAACCAATAAGAATTGTTGTATTCCTAAATAAGAAACATAACTTGTAAATTTCACCATTTACATTTAAAAATGATCGTGATAATTTTTTTTTGTGTTCAAATTGCATTTTTTTAATTAAATTAAATTTTATTAAAATTTATTCGTTTTTCTCAGAATTAAATAAAGTTGTAGTATGCTTTCTAGCGAGATTTCCCTCACAAAATTACCCTAAGGGTCGTTTTCTCTAGAGTTTTGTAGAAAAGCTTAGCCACCATCTTTTTATATAGTGGAAAGGGGATATGTAATAAGTTTTAGTGAATAAGGTGAGATTTTCCCAGGGGTAAAAAAGAAGTGCCAATGTGAAATAGTGTTGATTCAATCGGCTAGAAAAAAACTCTCTTGCCTAGGTCCAATTACGTACCTACTATTTAAGTAATTAGCATAATAAAATTGCCTGAGCTGGTATAATTTTGTTTCGAATTCAATTCGTTGGTTGCGGTGAGCAGCAACATCTACATTGTTGCAATTTTTCGTTTCGCTAAAAGACCCGGCGATTCCAGTTATTAGAATAGTAATAAATTTATTAATAGACAAACGACGAATATTCACAGATTATTTACATAAATCGAAAACGCAATTTTTATTAACAAGCTGAGTATTGCTCCGGAAACTGCTCTCTTGAAGAGCTCCGCTAGCTGGAACTCAAGACAAGTCTCTGTGTCTTATGGTAGGCAAAGTACAAGCAGATTCTAATTTCCACTGTCTGGCTTCTGAACTCCATCAACTTCAGCATCATTGAAATTTCTAGAACAGTCGATATCAGGGAACTCCCAATGGTTCCTTGGCGATATAATATTTCGTCAAATTTGTCACAAATTGGATTAATTTACCGATCTGGTAAATCTGCTCCATTTCCTTGAATGCCATAATCAATTTCAAATTCATACTGGGAAGAGAACTATCCTGTAAAACTCAATTTTCCCCGAAGCGAATATGGCAGCAGGGAAAACAACATTCATAACGTGTTTCAGTTAATTCATCGTGTTTGCGCAAGCGCAACTGCGCTGCCTGAACTGCGCATGCCCAGTAATTCCGATGTGAAAGTAAAAAGAAGTTGAGAAATAAATAGATACCTGTCCACTAGAAAGTGTGTTGTGTGATTGAGTAGAGTTCAAAGTTATCGATGGAGTAAGCCATAACATTTGTCCAGTACAATCCGGAGAAAAAAACCGCGTGTGGTGATGAGAGAAATTTATGTTTGAGAACTCTGTGTACTATAAAGTGAAATTGACAACTGTGCAAAATTAAGTTTATTCAGTGGAAGTTATTTCAAAGAGGATATTTCTGTGCCCTGAGAGTCCAACGCAAATCATCATTCGAAGTAAGACCGATTTCCTTGCTTCTTATTTTGATATCAAATTAATGTTATGTGTTAAAATGTCGACAGTTAAAAGTCTTAAAAAGGACGAGCTTTTGCTGGTCGCCGAGGAGCTGGGATTATACATACCCCAGAATCCAAAATTTATAGTATTGAAAAAATTGAGAGTAGTGAAATCTTTGAAACTGACAAATAGTTTCTGCAAAATGTAATTGATGGTGTTTTGACGGAAAAGAACACTAAAATTGTACAAGAAAAATTTAAATTAGAGTCTGAAAAGGCTATAGAAAGGGCTATAGAATTTGAAAAAAATAAATTAGAACAGTTAAAGAAAGAGCTTGAGATAACTAATGCTAGATGTAAATTGTCCCCTGCCCAGGGTAAAAGTGATCATTTCGAATCTGTCCCATCTAATATTGAAAACTTAATTTAAAGTATTAAAATTCTAACAATACCTGTCCCTTCTAATATAGAAGCCTTTAATTAATTTTTTTCAATTGTTAGAAAAAGCTTTTAAGACAAAAAAATGTGGAGGGTAAATTTAAAGCAGAAATTTTATTGAATATGTTGGGAGAAAAGGTGGGAAATTTAATAATTTCTGTTAAACAAGAGGAACTGGGTAATTATGAAAAAATCAAGCAGTTAGTGTTATAACAATTTTAACCAACACCTCGAGTATTGCTTAATAAGTTTCGAAGGTCCCAAAAACTAGCAAATGAGAAATATGTTCAGTTTGCTCCTAGAATTGAAACAATGTTTGATTATTATTGTAAATTGAGAAACGTTAGTGACTTTAATGAATTATGCCAGTTAATTGTTTCCAATCAGATAATTAATTCCCTTGATCAAGAACTGACTAGTTATATTAATATTAAAATATACGTAAATTAGTACACTCCAGATAAGCTTGGTCGTGAATTGGGTTTGTTTATGTCTCCTAAAGTTTCAAGTAGAAATAAAATAAATACGGGTTTCCGACAAAATAAATTCTTTAAGAGTAGCGTCGACAGAAAAGGGTTAAGGTAAGTAAGGGTTAGTGTTTTTTTGTCCGATGTCAATGAATTGAAATGTTGATATTGCCACACGCATAATTTGCTAATAACCAGATCGGAGATCCATGGAAGAAAAGAACATGGCACCTTTCAGACAGTCGAGCGTATCGTCAATACGAGGCAGAGGATAAACGTCTTTTTTCGTGACGCTATTCAGCTTGCGATAATCGACGCAAAAACGCCAACTACCGTCTTTTTTTCTTACGAGCACAATGGGTGAGGACCAAGGACTTTCAGAGGGTTGGACGATACCTTCATCAAGCATTTTCTGAACCTCTTCATGAATGATGCGTCTTTCAGTCGGCGAGACTCTGTAGGCTCGTTGGTTGATTGGAGCATGATCACCAGTAAAAATCCTGTGTTTCACATTCGTCTTCGCGGCTGTCGACTTGTCGGTCTTCGTGAAAAGCCCAGAAAATTTCCGGAGTAGTTCGGATAGCTTGTTTCTCTGTTCGTCACTTAACTCGGGTGACATCATTAACGAACAATTCATCTGTGACTCCGAAGTTTCTTGCTGGTCATCCAAGCAACCCGATGTGTCGGAAATAACACATAGATGCCCTTCATTTAGGGGTTCAGCTTGGCCTATGCACATTCCTCTAGGGATGATTTGGTTTCGGAACTGCAGGTTGGTAACCCAGACATCACTTTTTCCGTTACGATATGTGGATACCATGGACGGTGTAGCAATATTTTTCTCGAAGAGCAAATGTTTGCTGCCGTCTAGAACTACATTTATGTCTCCTCGGGTTTGATATCCTGATACTGTTATTCTAGTTAAAGAATGCGGCTTAAGTGTATAGTCCCTGGTGGCATACAAATTCCAGGCGTCAGGCGCTGTGGAGTCTCGACAGATGTCTTCTAGAACAAGTTCATTTTGTCCACAGTCTATAACGGCTTGAGACGCCTCTAAAAAGTCCCATCCTAGGATGACGTCATGGCTACAATGTGATAAAACAATAAATTCAAAAGGCAGTTCTCGATTGTTTATACGGACACGTAAAACACATTTCCCTGTCGGCCGAACAAAATTTCCATCCGCAACTTTCAGCATAACGCTCTTGGCATCAGCAAACAGAACTTTCTTTAAAAATCGGCGATACTTATCGGATATGACAGAAAACGATGCCCCAGAATCTACTAGAGCACGTATCGGCTTCTTATCTATTATTACGTCTAGTTGGTTACCAGTCATCTTGGCGGTCGACGGAGGATTTCCAGTACACGCGGCCTCACCTCCTTGGAAGGTCGCTCTCCTTAGTTTTCCTCGCTCCTACGGCCTGGCGACTGACTGGATCGGCGATATGGCGACGGGGATCTGTAACGACGTATTGGGGATCGGCCTCTCGTGGGACTTGGCGTAAAACGGCGAGAAGAGTTTGGTCGGCGTATTTCTTCTTCAGTGCCAACGTCGTCGAAGTTCCGTCGGCGGTTTCGAGAGTTGTCAAAGACAGCCTTTCTCTCTCGGCAGTAGCGCATTACATGTCCAGGACGTCCGCAGTGGAAACAAACAGGTCTGTTGTCAGCCGTTCTCCACACATCTGTTTTTCTTGGTTCAGGTGGAATTTCTGAACAGGAGCTCTGTATTTCCTGGTTACAGCGGCGTATGTTGGTCGTGGTCTAGTTTCTGTAGGTTTTGTTGACACTGGGGCCAAAACCCTTTCAACTTCGTCTTGAACGATCTCTTCTAAGGATTGGGGATCGGAGTCCAAAGATTCTTGCGTCTGGTTAACTAGTCGATGGACTTCTTCTCGTACGATTGTGCGAATAAGAGAGACCAAATCAGTCTCATCCGTCAGGGATGCAACCGGTACGACGTTTGGAAGCCTTTCAAATCTCGGTCGACCAACTCTCTTCTGCTTCATATCTTCGATATAGTTGCACCATTTGATAAAACTTGCTGTGTCGTTGATTTCTCTCGTCAACTGGGCCTGATAAATATCCTCAGCAACACCTTTCATTAGGTGTGACACTTTTTCGTCTTCTTTCATCAGAGGATTTACCTCTTGGCAAAGTCCTAATACACTTTGTATGTAGGACTGTGTACTCTCGCCTGAACGCTGGGCTCGGCATTTTAGTTGTTCTTCTGCCCTTCTGGTATATTTTTTGACGGTCACCGAAAAGTCCACTTAGTCCATTTTTAAACACTTCCCAGGAATCTAAGGCGTCTTCGTTGTTGACATACCACTGTCTCGCAGTTCCGTCAAGAAAAGAAATAAACGTTAGCCAGGCACATCATGTCATCCCACTTGTTAAAGTTGGCTACTCGATCGTACTCTTTAAGCCATTTGAGAGGGTCTTCCCCCAGGCGCTCCCTCGGAAGGTCGATGGGCTCCTCCATTGCTGTAACGAAGGTGTTACTACAGCGGGCTTGGCTTCTTGCTCGGTCGGCATTTTTGTCCTCTTCCTACTATTTTTTAACAGTCCGAATTCGGGGGATAATCCTCTTAACCGGAGGCTCCTGCGAAGGTTGTCACTATTATCCACGTTTGACGTAATTGTACCCCGCGCTTCCACCAAACTTGTCACGGAGTTCGAAAGAAGTACACAGTTCAATTAAACAAACAATTAGATTTATTCTAACGCTTGGAGCTCGATACAACACTGGACTGAGAACATGCCCAACTGGCGATGAACTCTGCTTTTATACACTTCGGAATATTCGAGAAATAACCAGTATGCACTCTAAAGAATGATCTGGATTAATCTAGAACCTAGAGAAACAATACATTAAAAACAGAAACAAAATTCCAGTCTTTGGATAAATCTGCCGGGGCCGGGATTCGAACCCGAGACCTGAGGAAGTTCAGTCCAACGCTCTGCCAACTCGGCTATCGGGACTTGTAGCAAATTATGCGTGTGGCATGGAACAGAAAAAGGATCAAGACCTTGCGAAATTAAAACTTTTGAGCAACTCATCCAAAAACGAAGAATTCAGATTTATCGACGGTATCCTTTGCAGGAAGAATTTTGATCCAGATGGAAAGTTGTGGTTACCAGTCATTCCTAAACATCTACGAGCAGACATACTAAGGCACTTTCATGACGCCCCCACCGCAGGACACCTTGGTTTCGCGAAAAACTTATGACAGGATACGCAAGAGATTTTACCGGGAATGTACCGAAATGTCGTTCGGTATGTCATGCATTTCGGGAAGTGCCAAAGGAGAAAGTCCGTTCCTCAACGACCACCTGACGTTTAGTTCCCATCCCTCCAGCTATAGCTCCTTTCCATCGCATTGGAATTGATCTCCTTGGGAGATTTCCAAAGTCTGCTCATGGAAACAAAAATGGATAATAGTCTGCACGGATTACTCAACACGATATGCAATAACAAAGCCGAAGTCGACGAAATAGCGAAGTTCTTACTTGAAGAAATTGTCCTCAGGCATGGAGCTCCTTTTATCACAGATCGTGGAGCCGTCTTTCGATCCAGACTTGTTTCCTCTCTCGTCGACTTGTGTAACATTGATCATCGTTTCACAAACGGCGTATCATCCCCCAAACAAATGGACTGACGGAGCGCTTCAATAAGACCTTGGCCGACATGTTGTCAATGTATGTGGATGTAGAGCAGAAAAATTGGGATGAAATTCTACCATTTGTAACCTTCGCTTACAATACCGCTAAACAAGAGACCACAGGTTTTACGCCGTTCTATTTACTTCATGGTCGTGAAGCGGAAACGACACTAGATACAATGCTACCATTCTGTCCTAACGATTTTGATGACAATAACATCACCAAGATAGCAGCCAGAGCCAAAGAATCACGACAGCTAGCCCGAGTGCACACTCTGAGAGCTCAAGACAAAGATCGTCGACGTTACGATTCCAAACACCAAATGGTATCCTACGCTCCCGGAGATCTCGTATGGGTTTATACTCCAGTGATAAAAGTCGGTCTCTCCGAAAACTCTTAAGAAGGTATTTCGGACCGTATCAGGTGCTACGCCGTTTATCAGCCGTGACTTACGAAGTACAAGATTTTGATCCTGCTTCACGAAAGAAAACTAAGAGAAGTTGTCCATGTACTGCGTATGAAACCGTACCATGATCCCGCCGAGCAAATCGAAACCGAGGATATTCCTCCCAAAGAATCATACAAAGGACCCATCACTGTTCCAGAATAAAGACCCTTGAACAAAATGACAGCGGGGCGCTGTCTTTTTTTCGAGGGGAGCAATGCCACACGCATAATTTGCTAAAGTCCCGATAGCCGAGTTGGCAGAGCGTTGGACTGAACTTCCTCAGGTCTCGGGTTCGAATCCGGCCCCGGCAGATTTATCCAAAGACTGGAATTTTGTTTCTGTTTTTAATGTATTGTTTCTCTAGGTTCTAGATGAATCCAGATCATTCTTTAGAGTGCATACTGGTTATTTCTCGAATATTCCGAAGTGTATAAAAGCAGAGTTCATCGCCAGTTGGGCATGTTCTCAGTCCAGTGTTGTATCGAGCTCCAAGCGTTAGAATAAATCTAATTGTTTGTTTAATTGAACTGTGTACTTCTTTCGAACTCCGTGACAATATTGCTGTGAAACGGCACGGGTTCATTGTGGATTAATTAAAGGAAATTTAAATCAGACTTTAAAAATGTTTTGGAAATTGGAAAACGTCGAGGTGGAGTGAACTAAAACCGATGAAGCAATTTTCTGTGAGGATCACCTCCTAATAACGCATTCTAGAGATGATGAGGGTCGGTATGTGGTTAAAATGCCCCTTTTAAACGAATCCAATTGTTTAGGTGAGTCGAGGGACATCGAGGGACATTCTAAAACGATTGAATGATCTGTGGACTTGATTAATCAGAGATCCTCAATACCTAAAGTTGTACAAAGACTTTATACATGAATATACTTTGAACAACTTGGGTACATGAAAGAGGTTGTCGCAAAGAATGACAACTCGGAGATTGCCTATTATATGCCTCACCATGGCATTTTTAGACCAGAAAAGAGTACAACAAAGCTGAGGGTAGTTTTTAATGCTACCAATCCTACAAGTAATGGGTTATCGTTGAATTCCATACAATATAATGGAGGACTGGTTCAAAATGACCTGTTAAAAATTTTGAATAAATTTAGAGATTATCCGTATGCCTTTACGGCAGATGTGAAGATGATGTATCGAATTACCACATCCATGAGAGCCAACAGCCGTTGCGTAGAATTTTGTGGAAAGAAAGTCCAGAGGATCCGGTGAAAACCTTTGAGATGAAAACAGTTACATATGGCACGGTGAGCGCATCCCTTTTAGCAACGAGAACTTTACTGCAATTATCGAGAGATGAAGAAAAGAACTTTCCTTTGGCTGCACCTGTTCTTAGAGAGAAATTTTATATGGACGACGTTCTTTGCGGCACTGCGTCTTTAATGGAAGCCAAGGCCTTGAAAAATCAACTTTCCAGCATTTTGAAAAAAGGAGGAATGGAATTGCACAAGTGGGGTAGTAGTCATCTGGAACTGGCTTCAAACCTCATCGGAGATTATGAGTTCGAGAATCCAACTGAAACCAAGACGTTAGGAGTGTCCTGGAAATCACAAGATGATTTTTTTATTTTCAAAATTGCAGTGGAGTTAAAGGATTCCTACACCAAGAGATGTGTCCTTTCGACAATAGCTAGACTGTTTGATCCATTAGGACTATTAGATCCAGTAGTCGCAAGAGCGAAGATCTTCATGCAGAGTCTTTGGAGTTTTAAAAACGACTGGATTGACGAGTTTCCTTCTGAGAGAGTCAAAGAGTAGCATCGTTTCCTTGAAGACTTCAACAGTGTAAGCAGTATCTGCATTGATAGATGTATTGCGCAACCTCAAACGACAAGGGTGGAACTTCACGGCTTTGCTGATGCTCCAGAGAAATATTACGGAGCAGTAATATATTGCCGTTCGCAATCGCCAGATGACGCAACAACAATTAAGCTTGTAACAAGTAAAATCAGAGTTGCACTTGTGAAGAGTGTCACAACGCCACGTCTCGAGCTGTGTGCCGCTGTTCTTCTTGCAAAGCTGACGAAAAGAGAGTTGAAACTCTTTCAAATGAAAACACCCCCCGTGTACCTGTGGTGTGACTTGACTAATGTCTTGGCATGGATCCAGAAGGAGCATAACTTGTGCTTAAAACCTTCGTGGCAAATCGAGGTGCCACAATTCAACACCTGACTGATGCAGAACAGTTGCAGCATGTTTCTTCGGAACAGAACCCAGCTGACTATTTCAATGAAAATAAAAAAAAAGTTTGAGATTATCGAGAAAAATAGAGGTCCAATATTAAGTCAATTTTTATATTTTCTTTTATTTTATAGACAAGTGATTATATAATTTTTTAACAATACGTATTTTTTATTTTTAATGTTTTTGATAATTTATTGCAATATGCAAAACTTTTGAAGCTTAATTATCATAAATATATTGTAATATTATATTTCATTTGTTTAAATCTTAATTTAATGCTTTATTAATTTCATAATTTTCAAAATTAATGTCTTCTTATAATTTCTTAATGGACTCTTAATATATTCCTCAGAACAACAAAACACATAATTTCAGCTTAACTGAGTTTTTATAAAATATAGTAATTGTATATAAATTCATATTTTTGCAATTCTTCCCTCCCCCTTTAAAACTTAATAGTTCCATAAAATAAATGTCTGCTCCGTAAAAAAAGAAAAACTTGACAAAAAGGAATTTTATAATATTTGAACATTTTAATTCAATTCACAACTGGAGTATATATATTGTGTTACGAATTTTGTGTAAAATAGCGTAAATAATTTATATTTGGATGAGTAATGCCTTTATCTTACTCTAAATTAGATTTAATTTACGTTAAAATTGTAATATTCACAAGCAACACCGTCCGTTACGTCATAATGGTGGTTTAGTGGGAACTTGGTGAAATCATTGCGATACAGCCAAGTTGGCGTCATTTTTGGCGTCCAAGTTGGCGACTTGGTGACAAATCTGACAACTTTGGCGATCATTTTGGCGAGTTTGAGACCCTCTGGAATCTTCCTAAAATCAGTAGAGAAATCCACTAATCTGAAGATCTATAACGCAAGCTGGTCTTTCGCGAGTTATCTGCGAGGAATATGAGAGATGCTCGTGGAAAGTCGGCCAGTCTGGTTTTGACTAGCGATCAGTTAGGCATTGCTCTGATTGTTGAAGTGATTACTTGGGCTGTTGAACCAGTAATTGCTTGTGTATAATCTTTCATATACGTGTATTTTAGACACCGATAATTGTGTCTGACTGCTGATGAAGGTGTGGAGACCTTCTTAGATTTATTCTGAGAATATTGCTGCTGAATCCTGTATTTAAAGGATTGGACTTTCGACAATAAATTCTCATCGCTCCTATAGAACTGTCTTGTCCTTTGTGACAGAATTGGTATAAAATCCTCGATCTCCAATCAACGTAACAATATATATCCCCAGAAGTTTGAATTTTTCCTGTAATAAATTAAAAAACTTCTAAAAGGCTTGTAAATATTCTTTGGCTTAAATTGCAGTGGATTTACATTTTTAAAGATTGCTTAAAATTCAAAACAAAAGTTTTATCCAAGCGAAAAATTCTCTGCTTGAAGTTTCAGTTTATATATATATATATATATATATATATATATAGGCTATTTTCTTCCCATAGGAAGTTTGAAGAGGAGAAGGTTGGCTTTAAATCAAATATACAGTTTATTTTAGAAAAAAAAATCTGTGAGCTCTGAGACATGAAACTCTATATTTTTCAATATCGTGGTCAAAATCCTAGTACTTAGCATATTTTTGATAGCAGACAAACTACTGTTGATGAAGAAGAAAAGTTATTTTAAATAAGAATCTCAGTAATAGTTATAATAATGGATATATATATATGCATAATTTTTGTTTGTATATGCAGACAAAAGAAATACATTTATAAAACTATCTGCAAAATTTTGCTAAAAAATACGAAGCTTAAATCAGACAATTTCTGTCTAGAATGAATATGGAATATATTAATTGATATAGATTTATGCAATATGTGAAAAAATTTTCTTTAGCTCTTCAGCACGAATTTATATTTAAAAAAAAACAGAATCACTTCAGACTTCTGCTCAGATACGTTGCTGAGTTTTATTTCTAAAATAAATTTATGTTCGAAGTCTATTTTGCGAAGTCTTCTTGCGTGTGTTTTAAATAAATGTGTAAAATTTCTATTCTATTCAAATAAACGACATTTCAGATAATATGTTACTAACATTCATCACCACAGTTACTAGCTTTGAATGTAATTTTTTTCTATCGAGATTTGTATTATTCCTTTTTGATATTCCATTAATAGTTATTTATTTTTTTCAATATTTTTCGCGAAACACTCAGTTTTTATATAATTAATGTCTATAAATACATAAATGTAATGCATGTAATAAATGTTTTTGTTTGAATTATTTTGTTAAATGAATAATATTTATAACTTATGCATTGTTTTTTAAAAGCTGTTTAAAAAATTATTATGAAAAATACTAGGATTTTTTTTAATTTGTTGCGACTGCAGTAAGAAGATAATGTTAAAAACATGTATATGTATATATATATATATATATATATATATATATTTGTAATCTTTTCGTGTTGTTGTGTCTCTGGTAAAAAGCAAATCCTATAGTTTAAGTATAAACTTGTTAATAAATCAGTCTTTATTTATAAAATGATTAAACTTTTGAAAAAAAACCCTAAGAAATATTATGTAAGGAAGTAATATTTGTTATGCGTTTTCATGTATATTTCTTTTAACTGTAACCGCTGGGGGTCATTTTGCTATGTGAGATACCGGGTGTTTCAAAAGTCACGCACATCAACCTTTGGGATGGAGTTTTAAAGACAGAAGAATTATGTTAACACACAGAATAAAGGACACAAAAAGGTTGCACGGTTATCTTTATTGTCAGGTGACAGACATGGTAAAATCACAATAAATGTTTGAAATGATGTCCATTTTGCTGGACACACAGTCGAACTGTTTTTACCAGATTAATTGACCCTTTAAGAAGCGTGTGAGATTTAATGACCGATATTGAATGAAGGATGTTACTCTTAAGTTCATCAAGCACATGGAGATTATCCCTGAAGACGACAATTTTCAGATATTCTCAAAGGAAAGAATCCGGAATTGACAAGTCCTGGGAACATGGTGGTGAAATTCATTTGAAAATTATACGATTATCGAAGAATTTGAGTTAGGAATTCCATACTTTCCCGTGATATGTGACACGTTTCGCCGCTTGCTGCAACCAAAATACCGTTCATCACTGATCATCAAGGAAATAAATTACGTAACGATGTTTATGTAAACGGACGGGCTTTTCTTTGGACTTCTTTGTAAAGTAGTCTCCACATCTGCCACTTTCGTTTTCACTATGGACGCTATACCCGATTGCTTCCTGTCTGCAACCGATCCTGTGTCATAGAATCGTTGCCCTAAACGTGTTATCGATGACGCATTTGGTGCTGTTTCTGCTGGATATTTCTGCTGAAATGCATGTATCACAGGCAACCAGATTTTGTAGCGAAATAAAATTCCACGATGGCTATTCCTTGCTATTGGAAAAAAATACATACACCTGACATTGTGCTCAACTAACTATAACTGACAAGTATTTTGGAACTGATGACTACTACGTTCAAAACTTCTTATAATAGAGGCCAGTGCAGCAAACTAGTGTCAGAAATCTCAACCAACCTTTTTGGTTTTTAAGCAAAAAGGATTACCATGCAGATGTGTGCAAATTTTGAAACACCCGGTATTTTCATACGTGTGTTTCGTCTTCTAAAAGAACACGTAATACATGCAAAAACTTTACTACTTAGTTTGAGTAGTGAATGGGAAAGAGAAAGTAAGAAGAGAGAGAGAAAAGGCCTTTATAGAAGCGTTACTGAAGTAAACATAACTTTGACAAGAACGACTTTTTTATAATCAGCCAGGAATTCCGTGGTTAGAATTATACTATTCACGGGTTATGATATAGCAGTCATTATAAAAAACCTTATTGGTTCTAATTAATTGGTTAAATTTTTCCATACATTAAGTTTGATAACAATTATTTAAAGACAGAATATTTCAGTCAAAGATAAAATGTGATTCTTATTGAGTAAATATGTCTCTTACTACACTGCTGGCCACCGTTAATGCAACACCAAGAAAGACAAGAGATAGCAAAACAAAATTTATTTGGTAGATAACATGTTAACCAAGTATCAAATGATTAAATTTATAGACTTCTGTGAAGTGTAGTTCCTGCCAGAATCAGTAGCCTGAGTAGCCGCCATTGTTGGAGATAACCACTGTCACACGCCTCGGCATTGATTCAAAGAGACTTTGGATGTGTTCTTGGGGTACAGCAGACCAAGCAGCTTCCTCACATTGCCAAAGTTATCTGCTGTGACAGCTGGGGGTGTAATCTGGGTCAATCGTTGAGCAACCATGGACCACATGTTTTCTATTGGCGAAAGATCCGGAGAGCGAGCCGGCCAGGGAAGCAATTCAATCTGGTGATTGATGAAGAACTTTTGGACAATGCGTGACACGTGTGGTCGCGCATTATCCTGTTGAAATATGTCTGTGGCCAAGCCCTGAAGGCAAGGAAGGACAACTGTCTCCAACACCTAGATGTAGCGCTGGCTGTTTAAAGTACCAGCACTGCGTACTAGAGGAATGCGAAAGTGATATCCAATACCGCCCCATACCATAACACCCGGTGCAGGACCAGTGTGGCGGTGCATAACGCAGCTATTCAACATCCTCTCTCCATGGTGTCTCCAGACTCGAATCCGACCGTGCGGATATATCTATCATATATCTGCTGTCAACCAGACAGATGCACAACTCGTCAGTAAAGACAACTTCATTCCATTCTGCTGCCCACATATTTCTTTCATCGCACCATAGGTGGAGGAGACGTCTGTGGTTCTGCGTCAAGGCTAGACCAAGCAATGGACGTCTTGTGGACAGACCACTCTGCTGTAAACGGCGTTGAATGGTTCGCGCAGACACTCAATGATTCGTTACAGATTCAATGTGCTGTGCTACGGTTCGTGATGTGACTGAGCGATCCATCACTGCCATGCGCACAATTTGTCTGTCCTCACGTGAAGTGATGCACTGAGGTAGATGCGATAGAGCACGTCGGTCTGTCGTACCCTCCTGCATCCAACGGTCACATATCCGCATTACAGTTGTTTGGTTTCGTCCAACACGACTACCGATTATCCTGAAAGATAATCTACACTCTCTCTTCGTAGGCCACTATCCTTCCTCTGTCGAACACGTATACTTGATCAAAAGCTGATGGCTGTTTTCTATGAGACATAACTGATCGTTTTTTGAAAAAAACCACAAGGAAAACACAATTGCCGAGTTAGAAATCGTCGAAATATCCAAGCCTTAAATAGCGCTTTGAGGTGGCACCACAGCCACGCGTGATGTGTGTTTGCGCTGAAATTTTAATCATTTGCATATCTCACCTCCGCTAATGCATGTTGTAAATTTCATGTTATTTGCATGCTTCCTTCAGGATGTTGCATTCACGGTTGCCAGCAGTGTATAAGCTAAGCAATTCGTCGCAATTACATTAAAAATATAAGGCAAATTAAAAAAAATGTTTTGTAACTGCTTTGAAGAAATGATTAGAGTTTGTTATGGAAAATTTGTATTCAAATATTATGACTAAAAAATAGCAGCCAATGTGAATCATTATCAAATTTAATTTTCTTTTTCTTGCGCAAGATATTTTTAATCTAGAGAGAATCACGAAATATATATTTTTAAATATATTAAATAAATGTTCAAATGAGAGAGAAATTAAAACTTAATATGTTTTAAGATATCAAATAAACAATCATCGAATCAAAATGCTGCAAATTACTCGAATTTTATATGTATTTTAATTAGATAAAAAATTCTTACAATTTTTTATGAAAGGTTGAATTTTCATCTTTTTTTTTTTTTTTTTTTTTTGAAAAAATATTTTTCTCTCAAAATGGTATTTTTTACTGAAAAATGTTCTTTCGAAATAAAAAAATTAATTCATAAGAACGGAAATTTTTATCAAATCAAAAAATGTTTTCCTTAAAAACATTTTTGGGTTTATTTATGAATTTCTTTGTTTAAAGAAATTCTGAAAAATGTTACAAAAGGAAAGAATTACTAAAAAAAATTTACAAAAATAATTAATTGTATTATTTAAATATACATACATAAACAGATCAATAAAATGTTCCTGAAAATTTCTCGAGAATTTTTTTAAAGTATGCATTGTGCAAATATTTATGCTTTTTCGTGCACAACACTGGAAATACAAAAACTAATATCAAAAATAAAATCAAAGTTGCCAAAAAGAAATTAAAGACGTTTGGAAAATAACATACAAAACACTTTTGTAACCATTTTCCAACTAAATTGATTTCTGATAAGCAAGTCATTTTCCCTCATGCAAAAAAATGTTTCATTTATCAGCGATTGCCTCAAAAGATTTCCTTTTCTATCACGGAATTGGTAACGATGGCATTTTATTTGCTTCCTCTTAACAAATGTTGGTTTTTGTGGCTTCTGTGAAAATGTTACAAAGAATAGAAGGGAATTGACATCGGAAAGCAATTCTCGATGCTTAAATATAATTTATTCGATGTTCCATAGTAGAAAACGGATTTATGTTTCCTTTTGTTACATCTAATGTTTTTAAGTAATACCTACTTTAAAAAGTTCCTAATATATCAAACGGGGTATATTTGATAAAGATAATTATAACTGGCTCTATTTTAATTATTTAGTTTGTAAACATGGTATCTGTAAAAATGTTCAACTCTTAACACCCTTAAAAAAGGTTTTGCTGCTGAAGAAAAAAAATGATATTTTTTTAGATTTATTTTCTTATTGATTAAGTAAAATCCTTTACACATGACATTCATATTGTTAATAGTTAATGATAAAAATAAGTATTAAGAATAGCAATGGATTTACAAAATGAAAACTTGCAATAATTCTAACTTTACGTTGATATCTTATAATTGCTTGTATTTTTCGCATAATAATAAGTCTAATTTGAATCAAAGGTGAAATGTTACAGCCTTGCTATAATAATGTAAGAAAACTGTAGATAGCGCGCGCGTGGTGTTTTTGAACAAATATATAAATTTGGATTTTCACAGATATCATTCTAATGTACCTCGATTAATTATCAGTACTAACGTAATATCGCAACAATGCCAATGTTTAGGATAACTAGTCAAGCTGGCAACCATGATTTCAAGTGTGTAGTTCGAACTAAATTGACTACCATTTGTTTCGTTTCATGTAATGTTGCCAATACGTGCCTAATTATCTTTTAACACACAGATAGAACTAAAAATGTCACAGCATTTGTAAACAGCTACATTTTTATGTATTTTAAATTACTTAAAAGTTTTTTGGACTGCTAAATATTTGAAACGCTATTGTTTCTTTCAATTTGCTTGCTTTTTTCGATATAAATTTCATAAATTTGAAATCTTTAAAATGAATATAATGAATAATTAAGAAAAAATAATCGAATAATTAAAAGGAATTTTTATACTTCACTTTGATAGTCCACCACCAGATTTTCAGAAAAGGAGTTAATTTTTGTTTATTATATATATATAAAAGAGTATTAGTTTCTTGACTGTATAAGGTTTGGCTACCATTTTACGTCTGGACATGCCAACGGCGCCTACTGTTATGTCCTTGATGTATTGCAGTAACCCTTCGAAACGCAACAATCCCGTCTGCCGTTAAACAAAAGACCGCTAAAACCTCTTTACTTTTCATTAATTAGGTACATGAATGATTAAAGCTTTGAAGAGTTAAAATCGAGTTCACACACATAAAAGAGTGAGAGTAAAATTTGTAAAGTGTTGTGTAATTTATTCTTCAAACTGAATTCCAGTGCGGAATGATAAACGTAATTCTTTTTTTAGCAAAACTTATTTCTTAAATTTAATTCCTGCTTTTTTATTTCTACAACGAACAAATAATAATGTAGCATTTATATACAAACACATACATGGATAGATAATTATACACTGGTGTGCAAAACTTAAGCAACAATGTATAAATTAAGCAGATAACAATGAAATTGCAGAAAAGGAGGTCTGGAGATCAGTATAGTGAACACGTAAGTCAGTAGAAACGTCATGCGTATGCAAATATCAGGAACGAAACGTCAGAAGCGGCGTGAGCGTACGCAAAACGCGTGATGTCGGCGCGTTCTGTTCAACAGTAAAATAAAATAAAGGATGGAGACGCAATTCAACATATTCGCTGCAAGTGCCAGTGAGTCAGTTCGTGAAATATGACTAGAAGAAATCACCTGGACGACTTCACACGTAGAAGAATGATCGGAAAGCTGGAGGAGGGGCGTACCGTCACCAGTGTAGCTGCAGAGTTTGGAATCAACAAAAGTGTCGTTTCACGCGCTGGGAAAGCGTTCCAAACCACAAGTACAGCTGTTAGAAAGGTTGGTGGTGGCCAACCGAGGCCGACAATTGCAGGGGATGACATATATATCTTCCTGCAGGCGAAAAGAAGCCGACGGCAGTCAAGCAAGCGTCATTGCTCAGCAACTCTCTACAGCAATGGGGCGACAAGTGTCGCGGTTTACTGTGGCCAGACGCCTTCACAAAGGGGCCTATTCGCCCACTGTCCTGAATGCTGCCTCCCGTTGAAAGTTGACCACCGACGCCCCCGTTTACAGTGGTGCAGAGCGCACAAACACTGGACAACTGTCAATGGAGTCGTGTCCTCTTTACGGATGAGAGTCGGTTCAGTACCAGAAGCGATTCTCAACGTGAATTGATTTGGAGAGAGATCGGGACACGGTTTTATACCAGTAACATCAACGAAAGGCACCATTACGGTTGTCCTGGAGTTCTTGTCTGGGGAGGCATTATGCAGAACGGGCGAACTGAGCTCCACCTTTTCGATAGAGGGTCTGTAAACGGGGATAGCTATTGTGAGGAGGTACTTCTTCAACATGTGCGTCTGATCCGAGGTGTCATTGGCCCAGACTTCATTTTTATGGATGACAATGTACGGCCACATCGAACTCTTGCTGTTGAGGAGCTGCTGGAAAGTGAAGGTATCACTCGATTGGATTGGCCAGCGTACTCCACAGATTTAAATCCCATCGAACATGTGTGGGATGCTTTGGGGAAACGTATTGCAGCACGTTTACATCATCCGGAGAACACTCAACAACTCAAACAGATGCTGATTGAATAATGGGCACTCCTACCACAAGAAATGTTGCACCAGCTGGTTCTGAGTATGTGGAGACGGTGCGAAGCAACAATTGCAGTAAGTGGAGGGCATATACCATATTAAGGAACATCTGCTTGTTGTTCTTCCTTTTTGATAGACCATCATGAGCCACGAAACTATGCGTTCAATAAAGCTTGTTTTTGTAGGATTCCATACCGTATGCATTGTATTCCTTTTTCAGCGCCGATGCTTTCGTCATCCTTTACGTACATAATACTCTCCCTCATTTCTGAATTTCCTGTCTCTCAGATGATTTTTCGTCAAGTTATGGCAATAAACCCATCTGTTGCTTAAGTTTTGCACACCAGTGTATGTAGTTATCTTTATATTTATGTGTGTGTGTGTGTTTTAGTTAAGATTAACGCGCGAATGAAAATAAATAAGATAGTGTTGACAAATAAATTAAAACAAATTTTAAAAAAGTATCCCATAAAAAAAAACAGAAAATTTCACCAATTTAGAAATAAAATTTTTGCTACATTGTTTTATGGATTAATAAATCTGATATTCTTTTCCCAAGGAATGTAATGGTATTTATACAAAAAAATAAGGTATATAAATCCATTAAAATATTATGCAAAACATCATTAAACAAAATTTATATCTCAGAAGAACTTCCTCTTTTAATCTTCAATCATTAAATTCCGATGGAAGGTGGCGATGTATTTGATGTGTTAATATTTATTTAATATTTTTGAATTATTTATAAATATCTTTGAATGCATTGAAGTGAATAGAAGACTTAGTACTCTTCCTAAGAGAAAAGATCCTAATAAAAAGTTCATTATAGCTACAAATTGTGTGCATTTAATATTTAATTGTATCTTATATTAGTGTAAATAATTTAAATCTGCATGTTTAATTAGATAACATTAATTTCTTTTGTATTTATATTGTGATAAAAACTGTAATATTTGCACAAGCAACACCCTTCCTTACATTACAATGGCGTTCAACTTAGCTAAATATTGGAGATACAGTCAAGTTGGTATTTTTGGTCACCAAATTTTGCAATTTTGCGACCATGTTATCGCCCATTTTTTGCGATAAGGGTGCTTCTTGAAATTTCTGGAAAAATCTTTAAAATCAAGATCTATGACTTAAGCGGAGTTTTTGAAAGCATTTGAACAGTGCTTTTGAAACTCTCCATAAATTACGAGGTCCGTCGCCAAAAGCCCTCGTGTATCTGAACAGTGCGACTTTAATCTTAACTCAACTCAACTCAACTCAAATTTTCCATACTCGTCCAATATTGAATCATAAGTTTATAATAGCATCCCCCCTCCATACAATACAAATGTATTGAATTCAATAATAATATAATTTGACACTAAAGCTACAATATATATATATATATATATATATATATATATATATATATATATATGCGGCAGCCAAGCAGTCTTCGCGCGCAGGCGCAGCAAATCAAAACTAAAACTCTTGGACATTAGAGCAGAATTAGAGAGAAGAGAGAACGCGAGAGGTGCGCGAGCAGGCGTTACCTTCTGAATATCATCGTCAAACTTATCTGTAAAAATATCTACCTTTTTAATTAATTTTTGTTAAAGTTTTAAAATAAATGTGAAGTAAGACAAACACGTCTTGGACTCCTTGTTGTCTCCCACAAATTATGGGGGCTCGGCCGGGATCGATAAAATTTCGATTTTGAACCAAAATCTGGACAATGAACAAAAGCGTCCGTGAGGAGACGCTCCGCCATTTTCGAAACTTCGTTCAACCTGTGTAGAGGTTTGAACTCATTATGAAAATTCCGCCTGTGTAGAGGCCGGGATTGAAAAAAATTTCGATTTTGATCAAAATTTGGAACGTGAAAAAAAAAAAAGCCGTCCGTGGAGGAGAAGCGCCGCCATTTTCGGAAACTTCGTTCAACCTGTGTAGAGGTTGAATTTTTCAACTTCATTCCGCCTGTGTAGAGGTCGGAACAAATAACAAAATAACCTGTGTAGAGGTGTATTTTTCAACGAACCCTCAAAAATCCCGCCTGTGTAGAGGTTGGAACTAACTCAGTGTGAATAATCCGCCTGTGTAGAGGCCGGAACTACAATTTCAAGATATAACCTGCGAAGAGGTGTCAATTCGAACAATTTCAACTATATTACCTGCGAAGAAGTGAAATCAGTGGAATCAACGTTTTTATTGGATACATCGTACGTGCGAGCAACAAGGGGAGCCAGAAAAAAAAAGGTAGGATCTTTCCATATTTTTCTAAAATGTATAAAAACGCTCTTAAAGAGGATTTCATAAGAGTTGTTGAGAATCTAGATGGTACTGCGGAAGTACGGACACTATAGTTAAACTAAAAGACTAAAATTGAGAACAATAGCAGTACATTTGAAAGTGATCCAGATTTCGTTAAAACTTTAATTCAAAACTGTATAGATGAGAGGGTATCGCGAAACGAAAGAGAAGTAACTTTAGAAAAACAGAAAATTGAGCTCGCGAAACTTCAGTTAGCACAGTTAGAAAAAGAAGTCGAACTTCAAAGGGTTAAAAATAAAGCATTAAGTTTAAATCCTGCAGCTAAAGTCGAAGAGAAACAGTTCGAAACTTTAAATAAGGAAACCGCTACTCATATTGGCATTCGAGAAGCAGAAGATTGGTTTAGGCCTATTGATTTAGCTAAAGAGTGTGATATTTATATTTCATCTAGAAGCGGATCACATAAAGAAATTCCTATTACTTATGGATATACCCAAGACCCCTTTAAAAATAGATCACAAAACTTTAAAACAAAGATTAAAGAGAACTATCCCCAATATCATGAAAGAGAAAATAAAAATTGCTTTATATGCGGTGATTCATCTCATTGCGCAAGAGACTGAGAAGCGTTTTAAACCTAAAGAATCTAACGACCACATCCATAATAGAATAAACGTGAATACTTTGAAAATCGAGAGCGAAAAACAAAATAGCGATGAATGCGCAAATCTTCAATATGTAAACATTTTTGTGGAAAATCAACCCGTAACAGCCTTGATCGATTCAGGTTGCCAGATCCCAGTTTTAAATTCCTCACTAATTAGAGTGCAAACACCTTCCGAAGAAATCATAAAATTAAGCTCATGTTTTGGCGAACAGCGTATGGTAGAAGTTAAACCCATAAATCTTTCTCTTAATCAACACTCTCCCGGTATAAATGTGCGAACGGCGATATCACCGACCTTGACCGAAGAATTTATTATACATCCCAGTGTATATTCTGAAATAAAGAAACTAGGTCACGCAAAGAGCGATGTTTTATTGAATGAAAGTGAATCCTCTTTAGGTGCTCATGCTTATGCTTATCCTAATGTTGTTTCTTTTTCAAATGTTCCTGTTTCAAGTGTGATAGAAAACTCTAGTTATGATTTGACACATGTTAAAAACTTTAATACTAGAACTGATTTGAGTTCTCTAATTAAGGATTATAAATGTAATAAAATTAAGAGTACTAAGTTAAAATTGAGTATTGTAAGAGAAAAATGTTCTGATATAGTATTGTGTAAGAAAGCCAATGGTGCCATGAAAACGAGTTCCGTGGAATTTATCTCCCGCTCACCTAACCCTTTACCTATGAAGAGTAAATATCGTCGGTTTGTGTTGCTCCAAAGGATCTTCCAGCCCTGGCAGTGGAAACGAAGGAAAAAGAGAAATCGTTTTGAACAGCCGTCCAGAACTCTACAGAGGAAAATATCGATGCGTTCAACCAAAGATCAACTTGTTAAAAAAAACGTTCTTATGCCTGTGAAACACAATGTTTTCCTGCGGAACCTTCCGGATGTCGAAGAGGTGCCTTCACATGATGGAGAAACTGTCTAGTTCAGCAGAATTATGATATGTTAAATCTTTGTGTATTTGTCGTATAGTCCTTGTCTGTTCCGTCTTTTTTGTATGTTTCAGATTCTCCTTTGGTCTCTATGGACGTACCGCTGCGGACAGCGTACAGTCAGGCTGGCCGATTGTGGCAGCCAAAGCCAAGCAGTCTTCGCGCGCAGGCGCAGCAAATCAAAACTAAAACTCTTGGACATTAGAGCAGAATTAGAGAGAAGAGAGAACGCGAGAGGTGCGCGAGCAGGCGTTACCTTCTGAATATCATCGTCAAACTTATCTGTAAAAATATCTACCTTTTTAATTAATTTTTGTTAAAGTTTTAAAATAAATGTGAAGTAAGACAAACACGTCTTGGACCCCTTGTTGTCTCCCACACATATATATATATATATATATATATATATATATATATATATGCGACTTTAGCCTCTTAAGTGCCACCGGCGTATATTAACGCCTCACTCAGCCAAAGCATTAATTTTATGGACGCATGTATACGCCTTTCTGAAGTACGATCTTTTCTGTGCACTATTGTCCATAAAATTGTTCCGAAGGCTTTGGAATGCAATTGAAGGACTTTGACAGTGTTAGCGAAGGATTTACTCATTTAAGAGGATTTGCTTATTTAATCCCTTTTCTACGTCCCCCCCAAAAAAACCTTTCCTATGATCATCTACTTGGAAAACGGTGATCTTGGGGAGCGAATCGCGATTTATAATGAAGGGATGTAATTAGAAACCGTACAATCATCAAGATAAGTTTTAATACAGACCCATAAGGTCACTGGTAATTATCAAACTTGTTTTTAACTTAATATTGTTGAATTAATTATAAAATACGTTGTATAGACTGAGACATTTTTAAGTGTATATAAGTGTACATGTGTATTTTATTTTTTATTATGTCAGAATGCATTTTGTTGATACTTACTGTAAATTACTAATTTTTTAAAATAATCTTTTGTTTTCGACTTTTTAATATGCTCGCGCCCTCCCCCTTATAGAGTTATCACGCTCCCTTAGAAGGGTGAGGCCCCCAGTTTGAGAAACGCTGGTTTAATAAAATTATTCCAACAGTTGTAAAAGCTTAACAAGCTAATCACAAATTGGTTCAGAATTTATAGACTCATACACACCACTTCTTTATAGAGAAAATGCTCAAAGAAGTTTAAAATCAGTCAATTAGAGCACAGTCTGTTCAAAACAGCAGATGATGTTTCGTTTTATTTTTTATAAATTTATTTATTTGTAGATAGGAATTTTTTATTTAGGAAAAACAGCGCTTGAGAGCAAGTGAGAGATCCAGCTGTTGTTAAAATGCAAAAAGAACAATAGAAGTCTACTGATCGAATCTTATTTATGTTTTTTCTAAGAAACGTAGCTCAACAGACGAAATAGCCATATTTTTAGAATTATTGAAATATTTTCCTCGAGGATTGCATAACATTATAATATGTAAACTTCACTTTCTGAATTTCAAGCCTAATACAACTGTAAAAACATTTTCGCATCATATTCAGAAAGATCTATAATTTTTTGTTGCACACCCCCGTTAGTCAGCAGCGCTAGACCAGGTCCATGACTTCCTACACTTTCAAAAAATCCAACACCAGCAAGGGATTGTCTGCTAAATCTTGCTTGGTGAGCCCCTAGGCATTCGAGGATGTGAGTAGGCGAGGCCGGCTCAGAAGAACAGTTCGTGTACATTTCAAAGCTCTTGCATCCCTCGAAAAATTTCATTGTTTTAAGATGGCCACTACGAAAGCGGGCTAGAAGAGTTTGATCCTGTCTTTTAAAAGCGTGAGCTAGAGAGCATCCAGGACGATAACAATTATACCAATGGTGCTCTGGAGTGACAATCCAAGTGGTCTTATTCTGGTACTTAATTCTAGCGAAAATCTCCAAAAATGCGAGTGGTGCTTACGGCTCTATTACCTCGCAAGCGCCAACCTTGGCCAAAGCGCAATCTCATTTCCTTCTAGATCTACGTGAGAGGGAACCTACTGCAGATGAATTTGATGCGATGTGGAAAGTCGTTTTAACTTGCTGAGTATTGACTCTCCAACATTATCCCTCACACTTTGCCAATTGGACAAGTGATGTATTGCACTTCTACTATCATACAGTATATCCAAATCTCTTTTCCATTTGGAAGAAATGCAAGAGAACTAAGGGCCTCATCAATGGCTATTAGCTGACCACGAAAAACTGAGCAACCGTCTGGATTTCTCCTCTGGATTCTTAAGATATGGTCTTGCGATTTGATGTAAATTCCACTGTCAGATCAGTAATAATCGTACCTACTGCCATCCGTATAAACCTGAATGGCGTCAATTGGTATATCTCCAATTCTCTCTAGAGCTAGTTGCTTCAGATAGGTAGGAAGGTCTGTTTGTTTATTCCCGTGTAATGGCAATTACGGATGGAAAAAGACCCCGTCAAGACATTGTGACAGGTGATGCGGTTCCACAGCATCAACGGTAAGGTAAAAAGAGACCATTTGTGGCTGAAGGGACTGTTTCTTCTGAGTCTCTGGTTATTATACCAGTCTTTGAAGTAAGAAGTACGATTTCGGGAATCCAGACTTCTGAGTTTGTTGTAGTATTTTGTTAGACATGCACGTGATCTAAAGCTAAGGAACTGTAGGTCCGCCTCGAAAAGTACTATATCTCTGGGACAAGTATTTCTTAGACCAGTGATGATCCGAGCAGCGCTGAACTGGACTTTTTCAAGATTCTGAAGATTTGTAACGGAAGCGCTACAGTATACTGGAGCGCCATACTCTATGATGGGCCTGATTAGTGAGATATACGTGTTTCTGAGTGTGCCAGCATCTGCTCCCCAATCACGTCCCGGAATATATCTCAAAATGTTGAGCCATTTTCTTGCGTTCAATACAATATGCAGTATGTTTGTTTCCCAGTATTTTAGGGTCCAATACGAAATCCAAATATTTTGGATGTTTATCCACTGCCAGTGGTTGATCATACAAAAGAACCCCCCAATCCATGAAGATCTATAATAATAATGTGATGTAATCAGACATAAGAAAGTATGATGATTCCCATTCACGAACAAACAGCTGTAATAGCATGCAAGACAATTTGAAATTATTTATTTAATTACGTTTTCAATGTAATTGGTAATATTATTTTAGAGAGGACGGAGTTAATTTAAAATGTATTTGGGTTGAGAATTTCTTAGTTTCATCTTCGGTCTACTCATAAGCATTTTATACACAAAAACAAAATTTCTTTGAATAGGAATATGCACACATGAACTCGGACTTTCGATCAGCTTAAATAATGTCGTAAAAATATTATATGGTAGTAAGCTATTAGTCTTACATCGTTGTAGTTTATATATTTATTTAGAAAAAGTCCATATACCTGTATCTAATTAAATTTGTAAGCACAAATCAGCTTATATTAAAGGAGATGCAACAGAAGTAATTCCAAAAACCCTTAAGATTTCGCTCACATAGGGAAAAAGCTGAGAAACACATTTTGTAATCGCTAAGCAAAAGACCATATATTTAAAGACCTATTCCATCTTATATAAGAGTATAAACTCTCACAGAGGCACACATCTCATGATAATTATTTTAAATTTAATATCTACAGGAAAATATTTCAGTTCTAGCCATTGAAAACTCCTGCGTTGTTAAATTTCGTAGTGAGAGGATGCAATATTGCGCATAAAAGCGGATCTGACCTATAAGTGCATTAAAAGTTGGAAATCGTAAGAATAAGGAAAATTCTAGAGCTTTCGGTAATAGTAGTGCATAAACAAGATCATTAGAAACTAGGGAGTTTTGTCTATTGCAAGCTTTCCGCGTGTACTTTGTTGTTGCCTTTAATGTAATGCTTGTATCTGTAATGTACCGTTAAGAATCGTAAATATTGTAATAGCGGCGGGTCAAAATTTCTAAAAACCAATTTGTAAATTGTTACAAATTTGAGGCGTCTTGAAGTAAATCTTAATATACAGGGGTTCTGGGGCTCAAAGAATCCAAAAGTTAAAGCTTATTGTTACGGAACTACCCATCAGAATGTAATAAACTATTCTACCCTGTATTGGAAACACCTTCGAGATTTTTAGGGTCTAGTTTGATTGGTCGTACGTGCGCGCTTTATTCGGCAAGTTGCAGAAGATAAAGTTGTTACATTGGCTTCATTAGTAAAGCTGTTTAGGGGCCGAGGGTAGCCTAGTGGTTCGAGCATAGGACTCCAGTCCTGGGTTCCGGAAGGCCTGGGTTCGATGCCCGATACCTCCAAATACCCTCCGAATACACACGGAATACGTGCTCGTTAAATCAGTGTGTAAATTTGTGGGTTCTTTTCAGATCGGGTCGTGTTCGAATTGTGAAACGAAAATAATTGCAGTCAGGATTTTGTCCCTTTGTTTTATTCCACACCTTCTATGGGACATTTCTTTAAAAAAAGAATATATTAAGATGCTACAAGAGATTACAATGCATCGTACAGCCGTCTCTTCTTTATCCGACCACGTTTTTCGCGCCACTGCTCTCCTTTCTCTCCTCGTTCGAACCCTTCTCTCCTCTCGTTGCCAGGTCCTTCTCTCTATATCGTGTGTCTCGTTCGACCTGTTACCAGGTGCAGGCAGTAGATCCTTACACAGTGGGTCCGAAGGTCTTGTGGGCTGAATCACGAGTGCAGTGGACGGGAGAATATATCCCTCCCCTTCAGTTCCTAGCCTAAATTGTGGAGGTGGAGATAGGTGGTGTTGCCATCTATCGTCTCTTCAGGGAATTTTGTCAGCTAATTCGTACTGTCACCTGTATGGTGCTCAAAGTCAATGACAGGCGTACTTCTAGTCTCTTGTCACGATGAATTTCGTGGGCCTCGATCTGACTAGGTCAGACAGGTGGCATTAGAAACAACAACAGTAAAGATGTAGACGCCACACTAAAAGATGGTCGATTCCCCGACATCAAAATGTATCCACCAATGAGAAAGAAATTTAAAGGAAAGGGGGGCTTTGGTATCACAAAGTGGCAAGTATCCTTAAGACACTATTGATCGTGTGCGTGATTCATTTTGTAGGGGTCCTCATGAGTCTATTAGGCAAGCCATTAACAACATTCCATTCTTTTCGAACACATGGCTGTACACGTGTGACTGATTTAAATTCCGTTAACCAAAGTACGCACTGCAACTCTTACTGTGGTGTCCACACATCTTTACTAAATAAGTCAATGTAACAAGTTTCTTTTGTTTGCGGCTACCAAATAATGCGCGCACATACGACCGATCTAACTAGATTTAAAAACTCTAGGAGGGTTCACGGGTGAACAGTTTATTACATTCTGATGGTAGTTCCATAATAAAATAGGTCATAACTTTTGTATACTTTATTCCCAGACACTCTGTATATTGGATTAAGTAAATCTCATTACTTTTTTTAAAAAAAAAAATTTAGTCTTATATGTATAATGATGTTAAAGTTCAATCAATTATATATGTATTCCTTTGTTCATAGATATTTTGCCTTTGTTCAGTGAGCTTTATAATTCTCTGTTCCTGGAAGAGCCTGTCTTTATTTGTGCTAAAAATGAGGAATATTATAATTTACAGCCACTTCTGTGAATTAAACGTTTTTCTAATCACGGAATTATGATGAGATCTAAACAAGGAGAAATCTGATCGCACAAGATCAGGCGAGTACGCCATATTAGACAACACGTGCTATCAAAGTTCGATAATTTTTTACGCGTCTCCAAAAATGTGTGTGATCTCGAGTTGTGATGAAATGCTATTCTTTCTTGATTTACGAGATCCAAACATTTCTGTGACAGTTTTGTTCAACCAGTCTAATTGCTGATAGTACGTATTTGAAATGACAATATCATCCTAGATTTAGGGCCACAGATTCGTGAGTTCAAGCAGTAGCGCACAAATTAAGACCAGCCTTGTAGAGGGTCTTATGTTTCGGAAAATCTGTCCAAGTTTACTATCTTCCTATTGGTGTGGTGTGAAAGTTAAAATAGAGGGTCCCAACCTGGCATCGTTCTCGTCTCCTGATAGTAGCTCAAAATTAAGACTATTGCTGCTTCAGATTTTGAGATAAATTTAAATCAAATCACACGAATCAAATATGTAATATACTAGAAAGAAAATATAAATCACGAAGAAAACTTTCCAAAAGTATCCATAGAAGGGATGATTTTAAGGGACAGACAATTTGCTCCTACTTATAGCCCTTTTTTACCTTTGTATATAAAAGAAAATTTCTAAAAGTAGTAGTAGAGTAATCTAAATTTATTTAAGTGGCTCTGCACTTGAAAATAATTGTGAAAAACTAATTATCCCAGTATTTAAAGCCGAAGTGAAGTGTTGAGAAGCAACCAAGGTAGCCTAGTGGTTATGTTCATGAAATCGTGGCCTACATGTCATGAATTTGAGCCCTAGGTACGGATGATGATCTGAGATTGATCAATCGAAAAATTGATTTTTCGTGGCAAAGAAAATCGATTTTTTAAATCGATATGTAGCACTGAATCGATGTTTCATCCTAGAAAATCGACATTCAAATTCTTCTGTTTTGGTAAAATCCATAAAATTGATAAAAACCATAAACAACGAAGAATTTAAACATTATTTATCGCGGACAGTTGCGCACATAAAGTATGATCCTATACTTAAAAAAATTGCAAGAATAAAAAAAACTCTATTATCACGTTCACTCTATAGCCATGATGTATATGAGTATCGTGGGATCATCTGTTCCTTGTGAGCGCCTTTTTTCGATTGCCGGCAGCATCGCAAGTGATGAGCGGAATGCTTGGATCCCATTTAAAAAGTTTAGATATTAAGCATTGGGAACTATAAATTATACAACTTATTTTTTAAACTTTTTAATGTAACAAATATATTTAGAAATTAAATGTCTTCTTTTATACCTGATACTTTGATAAAGTAATAAAAATAATTGTAATTGTCGAATTCCCTGAACTAAAAAAAATCCCTGATTTTACAGATAAGAAATCGTTTATTATGGTATTTTCCTTGTTTATCATAAAATAGACTTCTATTTACATTGTAAATGCAGACTTGAAAACAAATCGATTTTTTAGAAATTAATCTTTTAGACCTCAATTTTTTTTTGTGAATCGATGCGCATCGATTTAAAAGTCGATATTTTTCTGAAGGAATCGCCATCCCTTGTTCTAGGGCCACTGAAGTTCCTTTGTTTAGAGGGCTAGAGTACGTTGAATATGTTGTAGCTTTAAGTTCTCCATTTGTGGTGGTGTGTTAGTTTGGAGAGGAGATGCTAGTTCAGGTGTTGCCATTATTCCTTAAGGTATCTGACTACGTTTGGAACCATGATTTTGCAAAAACATATAAATGGATAATATTTATGATATTTAATGTCACTTAGGTTAGAAAATGTATATAAAATTGTTTTAAGAATATTATTACAATAAAAAACTATTTAAGTACAATATTTTGACAAAAAATGAACATAGAATGACCCATTTTCAAAACGTTCTCCTTTTGTGAAAAATGCTTCCATTAAAATAATATTTAGCCTGTATATAGCTCAGACTTCTGTACAGAGGCTCAACTCGAATTCTTGAAATATAAAACCTAGAAGTGGGTTTATCCATGTTTTACGACAACAGAGGGAGAAATTTTAAGAAAAAACGCCGATAACTATTTCAATCGGTTGTAACTCTGAAAATATTGTGAATTCTTCAAAAAAAATAGTTCAAACTCTCTGGAAAAGTATTTACTTTATATAAGCAAAATATTATTATTTTAGAAGCATTTTTTATAAAAGAACATTTTGAAAAAATCATATTCTAAGTTAATTTTTTGCTAAAATATTGTATTCAAATAATTTTTTTGCAAAATTTTATACATATATTATAATCTAAGTGACACTAAATATCATGAAAATTATCCATTTATGTGCTTTTTTAAAATCATGGTTCCAAACGTAGTGCTAGCTTTGTCTCGAGGGGTGAAAATATAAACAATTTTCAAACAGGTTATCTCTCTGTATTTTAGGTCTTTAACGGTGTTAGGCTTGAACTCATGACATGCTGGCCAAATGTCCGATACTTCAACCACTAGGCTAACATGGCACCACCTACTCTCATGATGAGAAAGAGTGTTCAACTAGATATCTGGATCTTTTGCTTTTCGTATCACCTCATGAGATATATTTCATAGGCACACGATCGCGGTTGCGTAATGGTGAAGGCATTGGATCGTGGCTGGCGTGTCATGAGTTCAAGCCTAGTACCACTAAAGTCCCAACGTGTAGGGGAGCGATGTGCGTTAAATCTGTCAAGAGCTCAAACGTCCTCCCGTTGGTATGGTGTACTAGTTAGGAGAAGTGGTGCCGGCTCAGGTGTCGTCTTCGTCATTTGACTATGGTTCAATATGACGAGGTCCTTCGCCAAAAGTTCTCGTATAGCTTAACAGTACGACGTTAATGTTCATTCATTCAGAGAAACATTTTAGATTAAGGAAAGATATACTGCATATTTCAGGCGTATGATTCGAAAGAAATCAGGCTTGGTTCCACAGACTTTCACAACTCGGCCACAGCTCAGAATGTCACGAAGTTACCGCATTTACTTATTTTTAATCAATTCTAGAAGTTTCAACGGTTTTTAAAATGGTAATTTGATTCTTTATAACGGAATTGTTATTTTACTGTGAGAAAACATATAATTTTTACATTCAATTAAATAAATTATAGAAAAAATTCTATAAACAAAATGATTATTTTAATTATAAACATGTCATACCAAGTCCATATTATTTGCAATTAAATGTGTCCTTATTATTCCGTTGAACATTAAACAGTTTTAATTATGCAAAAACTTAAACTGAGACATTTAATTTAGAATGTTCTTTTCATCAAAATTTTGTTTTATATGATTAATAATGGGACTAAATTTCTAATATTTTAATTGTTTTTAAAAATGAAATTAACTGAAAAAACCCAGTTGATTTTATTTATGCAAATATTGTTCTTTTAACCAGTGACACAGTTTAATGCACAGCAGCATTCAAATAACCAATCACATTTTTTTTTATTTTGAATCAATCAAGAAAAAAATAGAAGACCTTCACTTTGTACTAGGTTTATTCCTGGTGCAATTGTTTCGTAGAATCTAGACTTTAAATTCGTATTTAAACTTTAAGTATAATTGTTTTCATAAAAATCAATCGACCAGTCAGCTGGAAAATACCGGTGAAATTCTTGAAAACTGCAGTTCAAGCACTATAAACAGTTTCTAAGCCATGAATATCAACCAGAACCAATTTCAACCAGAAATCAACCACAATGGTGAGGTATCGCAAAACCCTTTGAACAATTTTAAGAGCTCTTGTGAAATGACATTGGAAAAATTCCTTCAAAAAAACATTCCTTTATTAAAGAACATCTTAAAAATAATGAACAAACTGACTCATCAGAAGATGTTTACAATTCTCTTTTTGTTATAAGTGATCGCTAATCTGCTCAATTTCATCACGACCTGCTCAGTGAAAGCACAGCAATGCCATATTGTCTCGAAAGCGCGATAGAACACAGCCAGGAACCGCATAGTAGATGCCAGTCAAATCCAAAAGGAAATGCAAATGAACGATCTTTATCACTGAAATACAACCAAAAGGAAATTTATAGGCTTGAAGTAAATACTGGAGTAAATAGAAGTCAGTCATCAAAGTTGCCTGGATGCAACCAAATGCAAATTAACACACAAGGAATGAGTGAACAGTTCAACCGAAATCAATCATTAACGACTGTGAATACGATCAAATGCATGGAGATTATCAACAAATTAATGTCAATCTTCCATCTACTTCATTTGTGATGAGACCAATGATTAATATTAACCCTGAATTTAATGAAGATCATTGGGCACTTTTCTTCGAATACAATCCATTACAATTTAATGGTTGTAAAATGAATCAGCATTTCAACACGAATCGAATACCTATGTCACTTGGATACTTGCAAACGGTATTTGATCATTATGAATTGTATCGACAGTGTGTGTGTCTCATGAATGCAGAGAAAATGATTTCTGAACGCATTAAATGAATCGACAAGTTAAAGCAAATCCACAAGTTGTCACAGATGCACATGTTGACATGACATTGCCGGAGAAGAATTCATCCCCGCAACACATGATATTAACAAAATGGACTTAAATCTTCAAGAAAACTCTATAGACAGCCGAAGATAATTATATTCCGTAGACAGATCAAATATTATTTACGGAGAACTAAACACCACTGAAAATACTGAGAAAAGAAGTGCAATTTTTACCAACGTAACCCAAAACGAAATAGTTGAACACGATAAAAGTTTTGTATCTAATTCGTCACTTAAGAACTCCAATATCCATTCAGAGGAAACATCAAAGATATGTGAAAGTTACGGACTGTTAAATAACAAAATGAATTACATTCAAGGTCAATTTTATAATGAAAATACACATAAATGTGGATGCGTTGAAAATGAATTAAAGAGAAATTTAAGTCCAAATCGGAGTAGTTATGTTGATATTGGAGATCCTAAATATTGTTTTGGATTCGAGAATGAATTAATTCAGAAATCGGATCTTTTAAAGAATCCTGTAATTGATTCAGCAAAGACGTATTTTTGTGATTTATGTAGAAAAACTTTCAGTAGTAAATATAATCTAGAAAGACATCATATAGTTCATTCAGGAGAAAAATCACATAAGTTTGATGTGTGTGAAAAGAAACTTAATCAGAAATATAATCTTAAAGTACATTATCGTATTCATACAAGAGAAAAGCCATATAAGTTTGATGTTTGTGGGAAAAAATTTAGCGTGAGTGGAAAACTACAAAAGCATTATCGAATTCATATCGAAGAGAGCTTATATGAGCGTGATGTGTATGGAAAGAAATTTAATCAGAGAAATAATCTGAACGTACATTATCGTATTAAAAACCATTTGAGTGTGATGTGTGTGAAAAGAAATTTCGTCGGAAAGAAGCTCTCCATAGACATCATTGGGTTCATACCAGATAAAAGGGGTTTGTTTAAATTGATTTTTAAACAGAAATATATATATCATCTCGTAAATTGTCACTTTATAACAGAAAATTAATCTGTGTGTAAAATTATTGATAAAATACACAAATTAATTTTTTGAAATGTATCGCTTAACCTTATGCTAAAGAATAATATTTATTTGAATGTGGTTGAAGAAGGTGAGTCATTAAATTTGGATAAGTTTTGTTGTATCATAATACAAATAATGAAATTTGAATGTATGAAGAATAAAAGCAATAAGTTTTCGAAAATAATTTTTATATAACATATTATGTGAGTCAAAGTAAAATTTTCTTCTGTTAAGTCATTAAATGACGGTTTTGTGATTTAAAGAATGTTTTTATAATATAAAAATATATTCAACCAAGTTGCCTGAAGTACCACAGATACAGTTTTATAAGTTTGAATTTAATGTTGTATTTCATGACTTATTTGTGTGCCTATGTGATTTGGTGACATTACTTTTCGATAGCATTGTGTCGCCTGAGGTATTACAGATACAATTTTATAGGTTTGGAATTAATGTTGGATTTCATGACTTGTTTGTGTGGCTATGCTTTGGGGTAATATTATTTTGCGATAGCATTGTGTCACCCGTTTATGTGACGGACGTGTAAAGATTCCTTTTGTTAAAGGAATTTACTAAACAACGTTATAATTCTAAACATAATTTTGATTTAAGTGCATTGAAGAAATAATTGATTATTTTATATTGATTTATGTATATTTTATGTGAATATTTTACAGGACTCTCAATTACATTTTTAATACTTAATTAATTTCTAATGAATTCATGATATATTATTAAATAATTTTTTTTATCATACATTGTTTTTATTTAATTTTTAGATTCCGGTGAAGCATTCAACTTCATCTTGATGATACAAAAAGTTATGCGTATTTTTAGAATAAATAAATGAAATTTATTCACTGCATTGTGTACTACTGGAACATTTATTTTTTCACTAGCGGTAAATTCAATTCTGTAAATTTAAGAACTTCAAAACAAATTATAATTACTTTATTAGGATTTACAAATATTCTCCTGAATTCAAAATTGTTAATAATTAAGTATTAAAACATCTAGTGAACCATGGAATGTAATTGATATTCCTAAAATGAGTTTATGCCGTAATGTAATCGAAACTGAAATAACTGTTTGTAAGGATTAAGATCACAGAATCGGGTCGTGCTTTACAAGGCTATTTCTCTATCAAATTAGTACGTACCCGAAAGAAAAGAAACGAATAATGATAGTAAAGTTTGATATTTTAGCGTATTCACATTTCTCTTTTGTTAAGTAATTTTTGCCAACTGTTGTATAATAGCTTTAACATCAGACCACAAAGTTGTGTTGAGTATAACTCTCCTTCTTGATACGGAAAAAATTCTCAGTTAAATTTTAATTCAGCCAATTATAACGTACTCTTAAAATTGCCGGTGACAAATGGTTTTATAGTTTTTGTAAATTGTTTTATTTAATTTTAGATACTGAGTGAATATTAACGTCGCACTGTTCAGCTACACGAGGGCTTTTGGAGACGGACCACGTAATTTTGAACCATGGTCAAGTGTCGTGGACGACACCTGAACTGGCCCCCCTCTCCTAACTACCACACCAACGGGAGGACATTTGAGTTCTCGACAGATTTAACGTGCATCGCTGTTTTATACGGCGGGTCTTTAATGGTACTGGGTTCGAACACGTGACAATGCCAGCCACGATCCGATACCTTGACTACTCGGCTACGGCAGCCACTAATTATAGATAGAAATTTATTATTAAGAGTGAAATCACGAGGTGGCTATTGTTACAATGCAATAAGAACAACAACAAAAATCTACATCTCGAATCCTACATATTGACTTCTTTTTAATAAAAAGTCATTCCCTTGACAAGCAAAGAATAAGAATTTATTTTAGAATTATGTTATTAAGAAATGTTTTTTTTCTACGAGTTACTCATAACATCATAATATCTTAACTAAATTTTTGATATTTCTTGCATAATACAGCTATAAAATCTTCATCACATGATAATGAGAAAAATTTATACTAATCGGAATACGTAATCAGAGATAAGAATGTATAAATATTCTTATTCACGAACCAACAAATGTAACGAGCTCAAATCATGCGACGTCATAGTCACATGATAGTGAAAGCCACGCGATTCTAGCCAAATAATTTAAAAACTCATGCGACGTCATAGTCACACGATAAAAACTATCTAGTGTTTCTAGATAATCAGTTCACGCGCTTCGGTGTTGCCAAGTTTTGCTCTTTGTAGAAACTTTCTCTTAAAAAGTACATATTTATACAAAATGCATTTTTTTAAATGTATAAACATAAAAATATGATATTTTTAATTTTAAAAAATCTTTTTGAAGAAATTTTTTTTCTTAACATTTAAACACCTTTACCCAAATATGAAATTTTATCTGAGTTTTACAAAAAAAAATAGAACAACCCGTACAATTAGTTTAATGTTTGTTTTGAATCCATTGGCAAACATGTGTTTGTTTTTATCATGTGATTTCATGAATTGAGTCCATTGAACGGATGAGAGAGAGAGAGAGAGAATTTGAACTTATTATTTACTAAAATTACTTTTAAACGTATTTGGCAATACAACTATATTAAGAACGGTTCGGAATTTCTTGACTTCTTTGGTAATTCATAAATATTTTATAAAGAAACGACATTCCATAAATAGAAATACAGTCGAAACTCTATATAGCAAATTTTTCTATATAGTGCACTTTTTCCTGGAACCAAGAACATTTCACCATTTCCTTCGTAAAATAACGTCTCAATAGAGAGGTGCATTTTCTATATAACGAACTTTTATTCTTGTGATTCATTTTTTTTCTCCCTATATTTAAAGTATTTATCGAAAAATTCAAATTTTTCTTTCTTTTAACATATTTTATGTCGGTCATAAATCTTGAGTGAGTAAGTGAGCTAACGCACTGCTCAGTTACATGTGAGCTTTTGGCGACGGACCTCATAATTTTAAACCATGGTCAAGTGACGAGGAAGACACCTGAGCTGCTCTCCCCTCTTCTCCTAACTAACACACCACACCTCAATCATAAATCTTGAACTGGTTTTAGAAGTGTCTAACTCACCGAGAGCAATAGAATTGTGGGCGTTTCATCCAAGAAGTGCAAACTTTAGCCCCCATTATCCCACGGTAAACATGTTCGATATACCTTTTCACCCTCAGTGGCGTTGTCTCGTGTCCTTGAAGTATTCTCCGTTCATTTGTAGTGTTGATCAGCCTTACTTCCAACTTCGTTTCTCATGGCTCGAAAAAGTCAAAACGTAAGTAGTTGAGCATCAAAGAAAAAAGTTTAATTCTTCAGGAAGTGGATAAAGGTGTCAAGAAATTTTCCTTGCAGTTTTTTTTTATCGGTAAAATATATAAAATAAATATATATTAATTTATAAAAATGTGTGAAAATTTTTTTCTCCAAAATATAGTGTTTATGAATTTAAAATATTTTTTATGTGGTTCACATAAACAAAATTGAAAGATGAACCTCTGTAACATAGCGAATTTTCCATATAAGAACGTTTTTTCGAGATTTAGCGGCTTCGTTATATCCCTTTAAGACCCGAATTTTTTTTATCTTCAAATATTAAATTCTACTGGTTGTTAATACTATATGGACTCCAATGACACCCGGAAAAATAATAAAAAAATTCTCACTCCTTCCTTGGAACGTAGACGGTACCCGCACGATCGTGCGGGTTGAGCGTTATATTTGAAACAGGTCACCTATGAAATTTTATGAGTTATACATTTTTAGCTCTAAGTTGAAAGAAGAAACAATATCTTAATTCAACTAAAATTGTTACAAATAGGGAAATTATTGATGCATAATTAACTCTTTTATTAATTCATTATTTATTTATTGTAAAAACTTTTGTTTTATTTTTGACAAGTATAAATAACCATTGCATTTTTCATAACATGTTTCAAACTACTTTCGTAGTTTTCAAATCTGCACTTGCGAGGCCTTGAAATGTCATCAACACATCAAAAATGGCTATACATGTCAAGCCATTTATCCTGGAATGGCTAGGATAAAAGCCATGACATGTATATCAGGTGGATCATAACGCTTCGGTCTTTTTGAGAGTGGAATTACAACACTATTAACTTTATCATCTGTAAAAATACTTTTGTTAGTAGGTGGAGAAGCTGCTAACGCTTCAACTATTTCTAACTTAAATATTAAGCGATCCAAGTTGATATTTTGAGGAATTTTATTTGATATTGCACCTAGTTTGCACATAAACCAAGAATTTGCAATAACTAAAACAGTGAAATGAATGGGCCCAGGAGACTTTTATGGTAAAAAATGATCCAAAGTTTTCTTTCCATTGCAAATATTTCTATGTTTTTCTTCATTGCTCTCATCTGAACTTGATTCTCCTTCCAGTATACGCGATTCATATGTTTTGTTCGTAGCATTGTCGTCATCCCAGAGATCAGCCACTAAGTTCTGATCAATTCAATTTGATTTATTCTTCAATTGCGAAATTTTTTCTCGTGTGAGAATTCTCCTTTGAGACACCTGAAAAAGTTTTTGGTTAAAACCTAGCACAATATTCCATGAAAGATAATAAGATTTATGAGAAAATTTCATTATTTAAAAAACATATTAAAACCACACCATACAAACTCCTACCGGAAAACCCAGAGAAGGGTGAAGAGATATGGATACAGATGTCTATGTAAAGGATGAAGATGCTTTACTCCTCATCAAATGAGTGAAAAGGAAATTAATTGGAAAAAATGGACGCCCCTTTTTTCTTTCTATAAAACCATAAAAAGGGACACGTCAAGGTAACTTCCCCCAAATATGGTTTTATTTATATAATAATATATTTCGTTTTTATTTTGTCTTCTATCAACATTATTGAAACAGAAAAGAAAACTCACATGGCAAGAACTTACCTTCATAGCTCCTGTGACTCAAGTAACGCCCAACCAGCACGATGGGGTGGGTAACGAAATCCCGAGCCCTGCAAGCAACGTTAATAGAGTATAATTAATATTTTTTCTATTTTACACTTATTTAAACTGAATACAAAAATATGTATTAAAACAATTAGAAATATATCGATAATTAATTTTTTACAACAAATAAAAAGAAGACGTGTTTTCGTTGTATTTGAAAAGTTAACTAGATTTGCCATCTGAAAGTAAAATATGGGCCACAACCATCATCTGTTGATAAAAAGTGATACTTTACACTTTATGCAAACCCACTGAATCACTGGATTCGGGATTTTCTTACTGATGACTATTACAGAAGCAAAAACGTACAAGAATGTCTAACTCGCACGATCGTGCGGGTTGGGTCTTAAAGGGATATAGAGGTTCGACTGTATATACTCCAGAACTCGTGCATTTGATCATCTTAAGGCAGTACTTTTCAAACTTTCAATACTTGCAACCCAATATTCAATCATAATTTTAATAACCCCCTCCATACAAAAAAAATGTATTAAATTAGATAATACGAAACTCTCACACACTAAAGCTGCGATATTTTTAAAATTTAAATGCCGCCAGCGTATATAAATGTCTAGCCCAGCCAGTGCGTAAATTGCCCTGTACGTATAAACACGTCTTTCCAAAATACAATCTTTTCTGTTCACTGCTATCCATAAAATTATTCCGAAGGCTTTGGAATGCAATAAAATGAACTTGACAGTGATTGCGAGGGATTTTCTTATTTTTATTCCCTTTCCCTTCGCCCCTCTCCAGTACACCCCATACGTGCAAAACTGTGACATTGGGGAGGGAATTGTTTAACTATGAATCAGTATTTAAGGGATTAATTATAAACCGTACAAATTATCTTGATAAGTATTAATTTTTGCGTATAATTTTACGTATATATATTACAAGCCCGTTGGGTCACCGCTAATTATTAAACTTGTTCTTAACTTAGAATTGTTAAATTAATTATAAAATACATTGTGCAGTACTGATACCTTTATAAGGGTATTATATCAGCGTAAATGTTTTTGAAGTTAACTTGTTATGGCGCAGTAGGGAAAAAATTTCGTTACGCGTTATCCGTTACGCTTTACCAGTCACGGTTACTGGATGAACGTCTGGTAGAAATGTACGAAGTTTCGACTTTCCCTACGTTTCTAAACGCCATCTAATTCTTATTATCTATCTAAGACAAAAAATAATTACAAAATCGTAAAAATCAATTTTTTGCGCTATGATATGGTATATAATTTTTTACAAAATAATGATATTTCCATTTTTTACGACTTTTTTCTAAAATGAGTCAAAATTGATACGTTTTTATGAAAATGATTTCAAAATCATTCCCTTTCAATTTCATTTTACATTAATGAATTGATATTCTATGTTAAAAAGTTCATGCTTTTCTCTTTCAGAATCATTCTTTAAAAAAAAGAAAATACCAAAAGCTTTTTTTTACGATTTTTCAAAAAATACTCAAAATTTTAATTAAATATTTAATAACTTCATTAATTATAAAAATAATCCCATGAAACTGTTTTTCCATATGTAGAATAGTATCATCCGTAACCTGTACAAATATTGTAAAAATGGCTTAAAAATTACGGCTGTAAAATTTTTTGTGTGTGTTTTTGTCCTATTAGTCATTTTACGAAATTTATAACTAAAGTATTATTCTGACATTTTTTGTTTAAAAATTACCGTTGTTTGCAATCGATGTGTGATATTGTAAGACTTAACTTAAGAATTAAGCATTCAAAAAATAAAAACTTTAATAAAAAACGTGATTTTACGAAAACCCAAGGGTTTGGCGGCGAAAACCAGTTTTGCACTAATTGGCTTAATCCCGTCCACTTCACAGGGGTCAGTGAAAATCACCGAATTTAGGGAGTGAAAAATGCGAATGAAAAATTTATTTTCGTTTCATTTATGCTATCTACTTAGCAATATAACATAAACTAAGACCTATAGCAAAAAAAGAGAAAATTTAATGCCTAATGAAGATCTCTATCAATTAATGAGAATGTCAAACGAAAAACAAAAAGGAATTTTGCTTCATGTTATTTCGCCTCTTTTATCCATTTCAAATATTTTTACCGGCCCTGCTGGATGCGGTAAAACGTTCGTCATTAAACTTTTGATGGAAATTTATAATCGCTATACGGACAATGATGGATACTGTCAAAGTTGTATAGCAGCAGTAGCTATTTCAGGAACGACTGTTCATACAGCTTTAAAAATTTCTTTAACAAAATGGCTTCCGTTACATTCTGAAACTGCTCAACAATACAGAACTCTTTTCAAATATATAAAAGTCATAAGCATTGATGAGATAAGTAAGATAAGTGCTCAATTATTGAAGGTTGATTCCAGATTTAAACAAATAACATGAAATTTGCAGCCAAATTTTGGGGGATTCGATATTATTTTAATCGGAGATTTATATCAATTACCACCAGTTCGTTCTACACCCATCTATAAGCAACCGAAACAGACCATCGTTAGACCGATTTTATGACGAAATCTAAAATTTTACGAACTAAATAAAGTCAAACGAATCAACCATTTTCTTCTATACTCACAAAAATTTGAAACGGCGAACCACTTAATGAAATGGAAATAGCTCTGATTGAGCCTCGTTTTTGTACTGTGAAAGAAGCTGAGGCAAGGTATCCTCAAGGTATACGATTATTCAACACTAATAATTCTGTTAATGTATATATCGTATAAAAACACATAATAAAAAAATTACATTGAATGTTTATACGGACAGTTATTGCATGATTACCATAAATATTGATGTGAGAGAAGGATTGGTAAATGGGGCAGTTGATAATTCATGTATGATGATATATATCCTCTAATAAGGTTAAAACACAAAAACCCAATTTCGCCTCTCTGCAAAATAATAGAATGATATCGACAACAAAATTGAAGTGTTTTTGAGATTCAAAAAAACCACATGAAACAAATTTGGTTTATAATTATACCCTTTCCATCCCAATTAATTTTTAAAATACAGTGTGAAATAATAATGATAATAATAAATTTGTTAATTATTTATATAAAATTACTTCGAAATAAAACTTTATTATACAATTCAATATGTATAAGCTAAAGAAGTTAACTTCTACCGCGTGTTCATATTGATGTACACGCAGACATTTTTTTTAAAAAAAATTTATTATGTCAGAATGTATTTTGTTTCTTTTCAAGAAATGAGTAAATTTTTAAAATCATATTTTGCTTTCGACTTTTCAATAGGCTCGCGCCCTCTTCCTAGGGTTATCACGCACCCCTAAGGGGGCACGCTGCACAGTTTGTTAAACAGAAAGTAGACATACAGACTATAAATAGTGGTTCGTTTGCTGAAACTGGGCCAGTTTTCCTTCAGCTTTCATTGTCAGACTAGTGTTAACATATGCATGTTCAATTTGGGGGCACGCAGCCTATTTTAACATTAATATGTGCTTCAATCTTCTCAAAATAAAATTATCAAAAGAATTACAAATGCTATTTGGTTCATGAGAAACAAAGAGCTCTGAACCGCTTTAAAATTACTAACCTTTAAAGAAATATTTCAAACATATTCTTTGAAAATATCGACTGCCATAATAATAGAGTAATTGCTCGTATTGAGAAATACACTTTAAATCCACTCTTCAATCGACCTTTAACCTAATTATTTCTATTTTATTGTTTTTCTATATAATTTTCTACTCTATTGTAGTTTTTCATTCACTTTTCAATGTCAATTAACCGAACTCGCTCTCTCCCATTGGGAGCAGAGTGGACCGACCAATGGCGAAGCTCTAAATCGGGTATCCGGCATCCAGATTTCTTTCACCAAAGACCCCCTCCTCTTCTAAAGGGTTTCAAAGGTTGCCCCCTGATTCGTCCTCACAGAATCATACTAATGCTCTTAAATAGTCACTCTTTCTTGGCTCGGACCAGTCGGAGGCTGACATAGAATCATACTAGCAATTATACACAAACATCCTACTCATACATATTTGAAATAAAGTTTATTACACCACATCTCACACCTAAATTTTCATATTTTTTTCATCTTTAATTTTTAATTTCTTAATGCTAATGTAAACTTTCTTAACAGTGTTAACTTAATTTTAAATTATTATTATTACTAAATGCAGCAATGTGCTAAGGTTAAGCCGAACTCATGCAATTCACAGTCATCCAGATAGGAGTCTAAGTTTCCCTGAGCGAAACAAGTGCTCCAAATTCATTCAACTTCTATTTCACTTCAGCTGTTGAAGAGTTCAATGGCCTACGACTGAGTGGTGGCTTGTGAATAGACTTCAACTTCACGCGCGCGCCTTTATTTTAAGACTCTGATAGTTGTGTCCGAGAGCTGAAGAGATCATCAGGAATTTATTGTACGAATTTTACTTCTGCATCCTGTACTTTAAGAAGAGTTTTCTGCAGTCAATTTCATCATTGTTATACGACTATTTTGATCTTTGGGACTGTTAACATAAAATCCATGAACCCTAATCTACGAACAACAATAGGCTTTCTGTCTATCATATTCTATTGTTATGATTTGATTACGAAGGAAGGACACTTTTCCTAAATACATTGAATGTGTGTGATACCTAAAATTTTGTAAAATATATTTAATCATTTATTTTACAAAGATCTCAAGAACGATTGCTCACATTAAGAAAACTTCTCTTTCACTCAGATCACCTTCTTTTTCAAAATTTTAATAGTTTTTTTAATTGATATTATGATTGAACGTAAATCAGTAACAAAAGATTGTGTTTAAAAAAACTGCTCCTGACTAAAATATAAAGAAAATAAACTTTTTTTATAAATTATACCAACCTTAATCTCAGAAATATTCAACATTTAGTTAAACAGTTTATATTTAATCTAGAGAGAAAGAAGCTAGCATGAGACTCTTCTTTATAGATGCAAAACACTTTTTATCCCTCAAATCACATTTAAAATTTAATATGGGTGAAGAACAACTGTTTACAAGCATTAAAGGAATCATAAAGCAATTTATAACGCAAAATAATACGTAAGACTTGAAACGACGAAGAGAATTCGCTTAACTGCCAGTTTTCCTATATAGAGCTATAACAATTTAATTGTAACTATAAACACACACATGTAAAAATCCCTTTTATGTATAGAATTAAAAACTTATTTACACATAAACTGTTTTATAAGACCTCTTTTATGCACAATAGCATCATTATTTGCAAAGTTTTAAAATACGTAAAAGAAAATTCTTATCGTTAAAGCAACTTTTAAAGGTTTACCTTATATGTATTAGTAAGATTAGATTACTTTTTGATGTTCTTCGATTATCTTTTATTTGATATTTTCTTAGATTTTTACAAATTAATTTTTATGCTAAAAATTTTTTTTTACAGTATTGGAGTCCGTAATAATCGATTTTCATATAAAACCTATGGAATGAAAAAATTATGAAGAGTAAAATTTTTCAAGCTTGAATAGAATTGCGTTACTCTGTGTTCTGCGCATGCGCCAAGTTGTAAAAAGTAAGGGCTACTTTTTATTCTCTTTTAAAATTACGATAATTCTTTTCCTACCAAAATTGGACCAAAAATTATTACAAGAATCGGGAAGATCGCTTATTTCACCTCGATGCAGTATAATTTTATTTTTACAAAATAACGAAATTTTGCATTTTTTACGATTTTTTTCTAAAATTAGCCAATATTGATGCTTTTTTTATGAAAACAGCTTTACAATCGTTCTTTACGAATTTCTTACCATCAAAATGTATCGAAACTCTGTACAAAAAAAGTTCATACTTTTGTTCTTTTCGAATCAGTGATTTAAAACTATGACACAGTGCATAATAATGGCGAAATAATGTAATTAATAATAACAGTGATATTAATAGTGAAGTAAATCAGCCTTCTTAACAATGTGTACTCATGTACTATGAGTAACATATATTTAAGTAACATAATTGATGTATATTATTTTACCCAATCAATGTGAAAATGTGAATAGAATAAAGAAAATACACGCATGAGATTTCAGAATTTTATGATATGCGTTTATTTACCCTGTTTACCTACTGTATAATCAAAGACCACCGTAATTCAGGAGTAAACTCCAGTCGTGCCTCGGGGCCGTCACATACAGTTTTTTTTCTTACTGTATTTTCTCATCTAAATTTTATTTGTAAGTACAGTAATACAGATAAAAAAATAAAAGGGAAGGTTGGTTAGCTTTGATGAACTCTCTCTGGTAAGCTTACCTTTGGAATCTTATAACTCTTATGATTTTGTTAATGCATTGATAGAGCTATTTCATCTTTTCCGATATCAACACTATCTAGCTACATCTTTGCCTATTATTTTGTTTTGACATGTATGAGTTGTTGCGTTACATCCTCCTCGAGTTGGTAGAGTTGGAGATCTCGCTCATCCTTAAAGGTTCCAGGGGTGGAAGGAGCTCAGTAGTGATTGAGAAACATTAAGGCAACAGGGACATCATATACTTTCAAAAAATTTTAGTTCTAAAACATAGTGCTTATTTTTCTGAATCTAAAAATGTATAATTCTTATATGTTTGTTGATAAAATAGCCCTAAAATATTAAAAATGTAAATAAATGAACGCCCCTTTTGACACGCCCCTTTGAACTTTAAATATGTAGTTTCCCCTGTTTTTATCTATATTAACTTTTGATTGTTTTTCGTTTGAAAATTAGCGTGCATTGTTCCAAGCTATGTGACAAATTTCTTACTTTAAATTTCGGTTTATGGCAATGTTTTGAACAGAGTTCTCTATTCCGAAGTTTCTTGTGGCATACAACTACTTAATTTTACATTAATTTTCGTAAGAAATATTTATTTTTACTTATAATAAATATTCATAAGATTTTTAAAGTATCTTAACTTTTTTAAACGAGTAATTATGCCAAGAATAAAAAAATTTGGCAGAAGGAAGTATAGTAGCAATTAACATAAAAGTCTAAATCGACTGAAGAATTGCTTTTGAATTCCGTGGAAGTGCTTCTAGGAGAAAAATTAAAATACCAGATTTACTACAAGAACAAGATTCTCAAAATGTAAACATGATCGTTGAACTGGATTTATTATCTTCCCCTATGAAAAATCTCTTATGTTGTAAATATTACTGTTCTTCAGAGAAAATTGAGCTGAGAGAAGATTTAAAAAGTCGTAGAGATTTAGCTGTGAGTTTGAAATAATTTGTCACAACTGAAATAGATGAGCACAATGTCATCAAAAATATCAAATAAATGTTATGATGTTAACCTAAGATTGACATATGGAATGAGAGCTATTGGAAAGTGGAGCTGCTGCTCGAATATTCTGTGGGCTCAGCCTCCACCACCTGCAAAGTTTGAACGCCATAATTATTTGTTTTAAAATGTTTTAAAAACAATTAGTGAAGACTCATGAATGCAGCTGTTCACGAAGCAGTCATAGCGAATGATAATAATTCAAATATAGCTGTTTGTGGATGGCACATGGCATAAAAGAGGCTATTCTTCAGTAAATGGAGTTGTATGTGCTACGTCTGTTGAGAACGGAAAGGTTATCGACTTTGAAGCCTCAAAATATTGTTCTTCATGTAAGGGTAAAAAAACATGTGAAAATTGTGCTGAAGGATTCAGTGGGGAATGGAATGTCGGGGTATTAAGTATATTTCAGCGATCTGAAACATCACGAAAAGCATGTTATACGCAGTATCTTGGTGATGGGAACTCAAAAGGATTTCTTACTATAAAAGAAGCAAAAGTATATGGCGACACAGAAGTTGAAAAATTAGAATGTGTTGGCCATGTGCAAAAGTATGGGCACAAGGCTAGAAAACATTCTAAAAATGAGCAAAAGGAATTAAGCTATCAGATGGGAAAAATATTTCGACGTGGACTAACGCTTAAAGAAGTGGACTCAATCCAACATTATTATGGGCTAGCAATCCGTAAAAATTTGTCATCTGTGGAGGACATGAAAAGAGCCATATGGGCTATTTATTTTCATAAACTAAGTACTGAGGATAATCCTCAACACGCTTTGTGTGTCCTCTTGGTGAGGATAGCTGGTGCGGTTATAACCGTAGCATTGTTACGGGGGAATTTTATATTCACAAGCATTCTTTACCTGAGTCAATTTTATTGAAAGTGAAAAAAGTGTGTGTTTCGGGATCTCACAGAGAAGGACTACTATGAAAGTTTTTAACAAATGTATTTGGGAGCGAATTCCCTAAAACAGTTTTTGTTGGCATTGAAACTTTGAAATTTGGAGTTATGGATTGTAAGTTTTAACGATGGATATGTAAGTAGGATAAAAGTCTTTGAAGCTCTGGGCATTAAACCAAGATACAACACGGAACGACTTATAATTAATAACAAACGAATTTTTGAGGCTGAACGTATAGTAAATAAAGTGTCATTGGAAGCCAGAAATAAAAAAGAAGGTCTTTAAAAGAAAATGGATAAAACAGAATTTAGATGAAGAAAATGAATACCAAGCAGGGAAATATTAATCAAATCTATAATGTAAGGAGAAATTTTTGTTAAGTTTTTATTATATTTTTTTCTCGAATGTTTAATATTTTTAAATTAGGTACACTTTAAAAAACTATTGTAGCATATTGTTTGAAACCTTTTATATATCTAAACAGGATACATGTGCATACAGTGAACAAAAATATCTTTTTAGTATGTGTCTAATTTTTTTGAAAATTGATTTTATATGTAAAAAGAAAAATTAAGATTTTCATAATTTTAAGGTTTTATGATTATTTTAAGAAATTATGCAATTATATATATAATTAGTTAAAACAGATTCATTATGTTTGATATGTTACTTTATATATATTTGTAAATTTTTTTTGTATATTCAAAGAATACTTTTGTAAGAAATGGTACCTATACATGAAAATATGTATTACAGATCTCGAAAATTATGCCTAAAGGGAAAAAAACATATGAATTTAAAATTGCTTTTGTAAACTCTAGAAAATGGTTAAGGATTATTATTAGTCAGATAAAAATAGGCAAGGAAATACTATATTATGTGAAAATATTGTTTTTTAGTTTTTTCACTTTTCTCAAAAGCATATTTTTTTTTTGCATTTAGGTACATTTTTAAAAACTATTGCACTGTATGATTCCTGATTTTTATACTTCTATACAAGATGCTTATGTATAGTGAACCCTAGTGCCTAAGTTTTTTAAAAATTGTTTTATGCATAAAAAAAAGATAAAAAAATTTAAAATTTCAAAGGAGTTTCACTGTATTTTATGTATTGTTTTATATATGTGTAAAATATTTTGCATAAAAAAGGATACTTTTTTAAAATGGTACCTAAACATAAGTATATATTACGAGTTCTCAAAAATTATGTATTACTTAAATTAAGTAGTAAAAAAAACTTTTGGAGTAAAAAGTTATTTTTGTAGTTCTATTAATTAAATTATCTTTATTATAGACATAAAAAATCTAAGCTCTATTGAAATTTTAAATGATATATGTCTCATAAACAAAGGGTCTTAATTTTGGCATTTTACTCTTTCGAGCATGTCCTGGTTCCCTTAAATCAGACTCGAAAGAAAAACAAACGGATAATTGCATAATTCATATAGTCTCTTAGGAAAGAGCAAATACAATTCATGCAGTACTATAGTGGCTATATTGTACACCTAAAACTTATTCTCTATATCACAGATTTTTTATATACTATTAAGTAGTGAGGTTAATTTTCTGCATTGAGTTGCTCCAACTCAAAGTGCCAATTCGGCTAGATTGCCAAAACCTGAATTAGAGAGGAGAGATTATTGTTACAGAGCGAGGGAGAATCTTTTATTTTGTGTTCGAACTAAATTGATGTCCTATTCATTAAGAACATATGATATATTTTACCAATATGCATTATTTTGTTACAAGGTATATTAAATATTTCCTTCTTCAAATTTTCAAAACATAATTGGAATTTTTATTTTTTGAATAAAAATTTGTTCCAATGTTCAATCTGATGTGTATTTTAAAACGCAAAACAAAAATTGCAATTTTCATTACATATGCCATTTGAAAGTTTGCAAGTGATTTCTCATTCTGTAGGTGTCGCAAGATATTTTGAATCAAATAAGACGATTCGATGAATTTATCTTTAGAATTACAGTAAGAACATATACTTTCCAATTTCATATTTTGAGAAGAGAAAATATTGCAACCACTATCTATAAATATTTGAAACATTTTCGCATGTCTCAGGTTTCATTAAATTTTTCTGATAAAAACTTTTTTTCCAGAAGGGGGTAGTTTTCTCGGCTTATATCTTGCCTGATCATAAATCAAAATATTTATAGAGATACGTCTGAATTCTTTACAGATCTTTGAAGAAACCATTAGGGGAATCGATTTTATTCCTAATAGCAAATCGAACGTATGCATGTTTAAATATTTTATGCTTTTTCAAGAAAACAAAATAATCTTAAAATAGTCCTTCAATAAATAAAATCAAAAAACAAGTAATATAAAAAAAAATTTTCGGACGAATAGAAAGTATTTTATTCACGATTGATAATTTGAATAAGATATATATATATATATATATATATATATATATATATATATATATATTTAAGTATAGGGGAAACAGTGAACTAATAGAGGGAACTGAAAAAGAGTATGCTTTGTCTGCATTGTTGTAACAATGCAAACCTGGTTTGGCTAGTTTGGCTATAAAAAAGGTTTTCGATGCCAACTTTTGACTTTGTCTTAACAGTTACATTGTTACAACAATAGAGACGAATCTATGATGGCATCAGAAACCGGTAAAAAGGAAAACAACATGGCAGCATCTGTAATTCTTTAAATAATTAGTTTCAATCAATTAATTTTAAATAATTATGATTAAATTATCGTATTTTTACCCAAAATCATAGTGTATAGAAAATTTCAGCTCAAATGAGCTCTTTAAAATGTGAGGAAAGAAACCTTTTCAGTTCTTGACACAAGTCGCCAAAGGGTCGCTACGTCTCCAAAATGATGCCGGCGTGGTTCTATTTGTAATTCTTTGAATAATTAGTTTTAATCACTAAATTTTTATTAATTATAATTAAATTACTGTATTGCCATCCAAAATAATCATGTATATAAATTTCAGCTCAATCGAGCATTTTAAAATGTATTTTATTAGCGATTGAAAATTCCACCAAGATAAATAAATAAATATATAGAGAGTGTGAGCTAATAGTAGGAATTGAAAATGTTTATTTTCCTCCGTCGCATTTTCTTTTATCATGCAAATCATAAGACTATATTGTGGATGAAAATGCATTCTTAAATCATTTCTGAATATGGATTCTAAAATATTAAGCATACTTTCGATTTATATTATTTTATAAGCTAAAGAAAATATCATTAGAAGAATAATTAATATAATTTACACTTCATGAAAAATTGAAGCTGGAAAAGCTGCAAAGGCATTTTCCAAAATCCAGCCAAAATTTTCTGAAAGTGTATTCGGCTTTATTTATTTTCAGGTAGAGATATATCTCTTTGCAGAATGTTATGTTCTCAATATTTTATTTTCTTGTGCGTATTGAATATTTAATTACTTTTCAAAACAACATCTGGAATCATTTTCAAAAATAAAAAATTGGCAAAATACCACGGTAATTGAATTTTAGGTTAAGAATGATCTCTTAAATTTTTTAACATTGCATCTTTTTTTTCTTTTCAGCATTTTCTAAATAACAAAAGGTATCATAGAAAACTTAAATTCGAATTCTCATGGACGATCAGTAGGTTGAAATACACTGGTGTGCAAAAGTTAAGGACGAGACGGTTTTTTTCAATATAACTTTGTACAAAGCTTTCCAAATCAACACATTTAATACCGTAAGATCCCCAATACATGGACATGTGTAATTGTAAGCAACACTTACTAAAAGAGAAATCAGAGGGATAAAAAGAAGCTTGAATTGAAAAAGTAGCATGGAGCGCAATGCGACTGAAGGCCGAAACATCCTTGTGATGGGTGTCCAGTAAGAAACATCCGGTTTTTAGTAGGGGATATGATATCCCCCTGAGTGCTAGGCAGATTTCATCTGCCCATTTGAGGGTGTCAATGAGTTGTTGAGGCATTGCTGCCCATTCGTCTTGCAGCGCCAATCGAAGCTCCCGAATGAATATCCTCACTCTAAGAGCTGTTCGGCAGCTACTGTGCGATGACATGGTGCATTGTCGTCCATGAAAAGGAACTGCATAGCGCCTCTAAAAGACGCACATATGGAAGAAGAATCTCGTTACAATAACGGGTTCCGTTGACTGAACCTGCGTCGAAGATGTGAAGGTCTGTACGACTACAAAGCATGATGCCTCCCAAACGAGAACACCGCGACCTCCATACCTGTTCCTTTCAATGATGTTCGAGGGATGATTGCGGCTTCCCCACTCTTTCCAGATGAGGTAAGAATCACTCAAACTGAATCTGCTCTCATCTGTAAAGAGTACTGTCCCCATTCATTGTCTAATTCCGGTGTTCCCGGCACCACAGAGAACGCCTTCTCCGATGGGCAGGCGTTAAATGTACACACCGTACAGGGCGTCGTGCAAACAGACCACCACCGTGCAGTCTTCTGGCCACGGTAAACGCGATATTGGTCGTCCAGTCTCCCAAAGCCGTGTGAAGCGATTTCTCCCGCTGTCTGCCGCCTGTTTCTTCTGGTCTGTAAGACAATGTACCGGTCATCTGCGGGTATGGTTCCTCGTGGACGACCACAACTGAACCCCCGGATAGCTGCTCCTGTAGTTTGAAATTGTCTCCAAAGTCGTGAAACGATGCTATGAGCAATTCCGAACTCTGCAGCCAAACGTCACACTGCGGCCTTCCTCCAAATTCCCAATGATTCGACCTCGATAAAAGCATCCAGATGTCGTCTAACAGATTGATTATTCGCCATTTGTCACTGAGGCAGCAACTTGGTGTTATTTTAACTGCTATACGGCGTGCAAATCTCTTTGCCAGAAATACTGATCTTACACCGACAACATGCTTTATACTACTAGACACTCCCCATTACGTCTACCTGCATATCTGCGCATGTGCTACGGTACATCACCTTACCTAATCTCCCGATTGGACTAGCAGACATGCTAATTTTTTTGACTTCGTATATTTTTGCACACCAGTGTACACTGCTGACAATTGCTACATCCCAAATTGCTATGTAGCATAACATTAAGTGAGGCCTAGTAGAAAAATATAGTTGCCACACTGTTCAGACATTAGAATAAAGAATATTTATTGTTCTGAAAGTACAAAAAGCTGTGAAACATCTGAAAGAAAAAAATGTTCATTTGATCTGCGTACGGCAGTGCTTCTCAAATAATCACAATTTTTATCGCGCCCCTTATACATAATAATTTACTGAATGCAATAATAATGCACTTTTACGATAAAGCAAACAATATTTATTATAAACCGTTTCATGACATATATTAAATTTTGTATATGTTACTTTTACAAAAAAAAAGTTAAGTAATAGTATAATTACCCTTTCTCTGATTTTTAAATTGGAACATATTACAAAAATGCGGTGGTTGCTTAAAGACAAAAAAAATATAGATATCAGCTAAATATAGAAAATGAACTCAGAGGCTCAATTTCTATCTTAAAACTCCTTTCAAAAACTTTGCTCTGTAAGACAAGCCCATGGAAGTAGCTAATAATTATTAAACTTGTTCTTAATTTAGTATTAATTAATTAGTCCTAAAATACTCTGTGCGCCACTCATACATTAAAAGCAGTGTTTCTCAAACTTTCAATACTGGCGACCCAATTTTCAATCATATATTTGTCTCACCCCCTGTACAACAATAATGTATTTACTGCAATAAAATGCACTTTGAGAGAGAGACGCTAAAGTTACAATACGATCTTAATTATAAACCGTACAAATTAATACGATAAGTATATTAAATTTTGTGTATATTTTAAGTAATATATATATATATATATATATATTTTAAGAAAATTACTTAAAATATATATATTACTTAAAGAATTATGTTATTTTTTTCTTTCTAATTTTTAAATTGGAACAGATTGCAAAATGATGTATTTAATTAAAGATTTATTTCCTTCAGCATTTTTTTTTTAAAGCACAAATGTCATTAGAAAAATAGTCTAGTCAATGTCGCTCTCTATCATATCCATCACATCTGGCATTATAGGGTACGTTTGCTGAGTCTGGGCAACCTATCGGACGTCTGCGCAAAAACATAAAAATGCTTTTCCTCGTACAATTCCAGTCAGTTTTGGTCGACTCGATACTCCTATAGCTACCGAATCTAGCTTGAATGTACATTTTTTAAAAATTTCCACGTTAATTGTAATTCACGGTAATTAAGTATTTACGGCAGTAAATTAAAACAATATCATACATACATTTTTAAATCGTAAGCAAACATTCGACCATAATAAAGAATCAACAAGTACACAGACGAACGAGCATGGTTCCGAAAATTAAATCAAGATCTTCTCAAAAATACTTAAATTTTGGATTTACCACTACTGAAGTAAATGATGGAAAAAAGCCCCAGCTCGATATGTGTTAAAACTTACAAATCTGTAGAACAACATGTGAAAGTTGTTTTTAAAAAACATGTAAAATCATTTAGCTATGTTGGCAAAGAATTTAAAAAGTATTTTCTGGATGAGGACAGCTTGGTAGCAAGTTACGAGTGGATTAGGGATCTATTTCAAGATACTCCAGAAGGGCTCTCAACTTCCGAAGAAGAGATCTTCATAGATTTCACATGCAGTGAAAATTAAAAGGCAATTTTGTAATAAATCGCTCTTTTTGAATTTGGGGTAGAGGTGGATGAGGAATTATCTGTTCTGAAAACAAAAGCACTTCGTATACTAAAACATCCTACCTTTTGCAAACCGGATTTATGCCTTGAAGACAAAATATAGATCTCAGAAATATAGAAAAATAACTCTTTAATGTCAATTTCTGATATTAAAAACTTCCTTGAAAACTTTCCTCTACAAGAAAAGCCCGTGGAAGTCCCTAATAATTATTAAACTTGTTCTTAATTTAGTAATAAGATTGATTGGTTGAATATTAACGTCGCACTGTTCAGCTGCACGTGGGCTTTTGACGACGGACCACGTAATTTTGAACCATGGACAAGTGACGTGGATGACACCTGAGCTGGCACCCCCTCTCCTAACTACCACACCACACCAACGGGAGGACGTTTCAGCTCTCGACAGATTTAACGTGCAACGCTGCCCTACACGGCGGGTCTTTAGTGGTACTGGGCTCGAACTCGTCACAAGGCAAAGCCACGATCTGATACCTATGCCACTGGCTACCGCGGCCAAATTAATAATAAGAAATTATTTATAAAATACCTTCTTCAGTACTGATACATTAAACGTATACTGGCTGAAACACCGACTCTTCGCACGAGCGCATGTGCTACGGTACATCACCTTTACTTAATCTCCTGATTGGACTTTCTGTCCGCTCTGCCTCTTCGTTCAGCAGACATGCTAATTTTTTGATTCGTACTTTATTTTTGCACACCAGTGTACACTGCTGGACAATTGCTATCGGTGCTATGTAGCATAACATTAAGCGAGACATGAGGCCTAGTAGGATAAAATATAGTTGCCACACTGTTCAGACATTAGAATAAAGAATATTTATTGTTCTGGAAAGTACAAAAGCTGTGAAACATCTGAAAGAAAAAAAAAATGTTCATTTGATCTGCGTACGGCAGTGCTTTCAAACTTTCAATACTGGCGCCCCCTTTTCAATCACAATTTTTATCGCGCCCCCTATACATAATAATTTACTGAATGCAATAATAATGCACTTTTACGATAAAGCAACAATATTTATTATAAACCGTACAAATTCATGAGATTAAATTTTGTATATGTTATTTTAAAAAAAAAAAGTTAAGTAATAGTATAATTACTAAGTTATTTTTCCTTTCTCTGATTTTTAAATTGGAACATATTACAAAATGCGGTGGTTGCTTAGAAGACAAAATATAGATATCAGCTAAATATAGAAAATGAACTCAGAGGCTCAATTTCTTATCTTAAAACTCCTTTCAAAACTTTGCTCTGTAAGACAAGCCCATGGAAGTAGCTAATAATTATTAAACTTGTTCTTAATTTAGTATTAATTAATTAGTCCTAAAATACTCTGTGCGCCACTCATACATTAAAAGCAGTGTTTCTCAAACTTTCAATACTGGCGACCCAATTTTCAATCATAATTTTTGTCTCACCCCCCCCTGTACAACAATAATGTATTTACTGCAATAAAAATGCACTTTGAGGGAGAGACGCTAAAGTTACAATACGATCTTAATTATAAACCGTACAAATTAATACGATAAGTATATTAAATTTTGTGTATATTTTAAGTAATATATATATATATATATATATATTTTAAGAAAATTACTTAAAATATATATATTACTTAAAGAATTATGTTATTTTTTTCTTTCTAATTTTTAAATTGGAACAGATTGCAAAATGATGTATTTAATTAAAGATTTATTTCCTTCAGCATTTTTTTTTTAAAGCACAAATGTCATTAAAAATAGTCTAGTCAATGTCGCTCTCTATCATATCCATCACATCTGGCATTATAGGGTACGTTTGCGAGTCTGGGCAACCTATCGGACGTCTGCGCAAAACATGTAAAATGCTTTTCCTCGTACAATTCCAGTCAGTTTTGGTCGACTCGATACTCCTATAGCTACCGAATCTAGCTTGAATGTACATTTTTTAAAAATTTCCACGTTAATTGTAATTCACGGTAATTAAGTATTTACGGCAGTAAATTAAAACAATATCATACATACATTTTAAATCGTAAGCAAACATTCGACCATAATAAAGAATCAACAAGTACACAGACGAACGAGCATGGTTCCGAAAATTAAATCAAGGCGATCTTCTCAAAAATACTTAAATTTTGGATTTACCACTACTGAAGTAAATGATGGAAAAAAGCCCCAGCTCGATATGTGTTAAAAACTTACAAATCTGTAGAACAACATGTGAAAGTTGTTTTTAAAACATGTAAAATCATTTAGCTATGTTGGCAAAGAATTTAAAAAAAGTATTTTCTGGATGAGGACAGCTTGGTAGCAAGTTACGAGTGGATTAGGATCTATTTCAAGATACTCCAGAAGGGCTCTCAACTTCCGAAGAAGAGATCTTCATAGATTTCACATGCAGTGAAAAATTAAAAGGCAATTTTGTAATAAATCGCTCTTTGAATTTGGGGTAGAGGTGGATGAGGAATTATCTGTTCTGAAAACAAAAGCACTTCGTATACTATTACCATTTTAAACATCCTACCTTTTGCAAACCGGATTTTCTGCAGTGGATGCCTTGAAGACAAAAATATAGATCTCAGCTAAATATAGAAAAATAACTCTTTAAGTGTCAATTTCTGATATTAAAACCTTCCTTTGAAAAACTTTCCTCTACAAGAAAAGCCCGTGGAAGTCCCTAATAATTATTAAACTTGTTCTTAATTTAGTAATAAGATTGATTGGTTGAATATTAACGTCGCACTGTTCAGCTGCACGTGGGCTTTTGACGACGGACCACGTAATTTTGAACCATGGACAAGTGACGTGGATGACACCTGAGCTGGCACCCCTCTCCTAACTACCACACCACACCAACGGGAGGACGTTTCAGCTCTCGACAGATTTAACGTGCAACGCTGCCCTACACGGCGGGTCTTTAGTGGTACTGGGCTCGAACTCGTGACAAGGCAAGCCACGATCTGATACCTATGCCACTCGGCTACCGCGGCCAAATTTAATAATAAGAAATTATTTATAAAATACCTTCTTCAGTACTGATACATTAAACGTATACTGGCTGAAACACCGACTCTTCGCACGAGTTCATTTTTTTAAAAAAAATAAAACATTATTCTTGATATAATAGCTGAACTGTAAGGAGAGTAAAACTGTGTGCACGACATTGTATACAAAAATGTAAAATGATTTTTTTTTAGATAAATGCTATAATTGTAAATAACTGTTTAAAAGAACTGTAATTTTAAACCTCACACAATTAGCATTTAGAATTAATGTTAAATTATGAAAAAGAATATAAAATTCCGATGAAGAATAATTGTGTTACTTTTTAACATTTAAAGCGAGAAGACTTCAAAAAGTTTAACCCGGGAGCAGGCGTACTGATACTAACATTAATGGTAGTGCGGGGGACTCAGTCACCCCAATCATTTGTTTAGAATTATTTTTACTGTACACGATACAAATCGGAATTCTAGTGAATATTTTAATTTATAGAAAGTATACTTACCTTCTTTCAAGGACTATTCAATTCTTTGATGATTTGAGAAAAATCCAATAAAACTGAACTAAAATGATTCAAAAGTACAAGACCATAATAAAGGACGCAAATCAGACACTTTTCAATTATCCTACAGAAATGTTAAAACCAATCAATTCTTTTCCAAATATCGCAAAACTCAATTATTTACAATTTCCTTAAGCGAAAAGCAAACACATGAAAGATGGGAGGGAACTAATATTGATAATAACCATACCATAAGATTGAAGGTCAAATTAACATTCAGATTTTTTATCCAGAAACTGAAATATTTTGACATCTACTAATTTTTAAGAAACATCTGTCTTTAGGGGATCATAGCCTTTGTTGCTCCATATCCCACAAAACCTGAACTGAACTGAACGTACTTTGCAGCCCTGGCTGAAAAGTGAATCATGACTTCCTTTTCTTTTTCTACAACTAATGTACAGTATTTCAATAATAATTGCAGCGGTGAATTGTTTATCTTCTTAGAATTTTTCTCAGGGTCTGGGTTTCGTTTTTCTTTTAACGAGTAATATTTTATGTTAAAACGTAATAAAAATCTCTCATTGAGGAAAAAACAACAAATAAAACAAAATGTTTTTTTTTTTTTTAATTTGGTTTTGGGATCAAATATAGCTATTTGATGACGGAAAAAGCTAGATAATAAATATAAATTATGCCAGTGTGTTGTTGTGTGTATTTTTTTTATTATGGAAGAAAGCATTTTGTTTTATGATTATTTTTTTAAAAAAAATCTTTAAATTTGATACGCTCGCCCCCAGGGGGCGCGCCCCACGCTTTGAGAAACACTGGCGTACGGAGAAATGGAACAATGCATCTAAAAGTCAGCAGCCACCTTAAAGAAAGGTATCAGTACGGGATATGTCCACCGTGGAGTGTGATGCAACATTCCACACGTCGTGCCATACTTTTCACAACATTATCCAGCAGCTGTTGAGGCAATTTATCCCATTCCTCTGTGAGTGCACGGATGAGGGTGTTCTTGTTTATCGGAGGATAGTTTCGACCAGCAACTTGCCTCCCAAAGCATCCCATACATTTTCAATGGGGTTTAGATCTGAGAACGCGCTGGCCATACGAGACGTTGAATACCCTCGCTGTCTATACAATCCTGAACAGCGAGTGTTCGATGACATGTTGCGTTGTCGTCCATAAAAACAAATTTATCACCGACAGCACCACGGAAAAGACGAACATGAGGAACTAGAACTTCATCAATGTATCGTTGGCCCGTCATAGTCCCATTCGCAACCACATGCAGGCGCGTGCGGCCATTGATCATGATGCCGGCCTACACCATGATACTGAATGTCGGATATCCGTCTTTTTCCTGGATATTTTCTGGACGATAAGCAGTACCACTCTTGCGGCAGATCAGTTGGCGTCTACAATCCGATGACAGACTGAACCTACTCTCATCTGAGAACAGTACGCATGCCCAGTCCAGTTCAGTCCAATTGTGATGCTCACGACACCATTGCAAACGGGCAGTACGGTGCTGTCTGGTCAAGGGGACACACACAACAGGTCTGCGTGCGTCTTCCTCCCCTCAAACGTCTGGCAACAGTTTTTCGGGAGATCTGCTTTCCTGACGCAGCAAGAAACTGATTTGCCACCTGCGGAGCTGTGATGCGCCTGTTCCTTTTTGCTGATAGGACGATATATCCGTCTTCTGCAGGCGTCGTACTTCTAACACGACCTCCTCCGTGCCATCTACTACACATTCCAGTAGTTTTTAATGACTTCCACAGCCGTGAAACAACGCTGTGAGCGATGTCGAACTCCCTGGCAACATCTGTTATTTTTCGCCCTTCTTCGATCTTTCCAATAATTCGGTCATGCATAAAATCATCTATGTGATGTCGGGAAGACATGCCAAAAATTTTAAGTTCGTGTATTTAATCTTTCCTGTAAAACTTTGACTTGAAACAACAACTGTACGCACGCGTCAAAACCTTTAAAGCTCTTATGAACGCTTTCACGTGATGAACAGACGTGGAAAAAATTTGCATACTCATACTTCTTCTTACTAATATCCCGCACTTATTCTAATTTTCCACATTTTGCTTTTTTTTTCATTTTTTGTGGTTGCTATGGATGATAGTGTTATCCGTCCTTAGCAATTGTCCAGCAGTGTATAATTATTTGGACATTTCTCTGTTATGGTTTACAGTAATTACTTTTTAATATCTTGAATGAAAAACAATGGATATTTTGAAAATAAAATAATGTGGTTTAGAAAATAGAAAATTTGTGTGCTCTGATAATTTTTATTCTTTACATACGAATGAAGGGTTTGTTCTTTTAATTTTCAATTCTATTTTGAAATAGAAAGATATGAAAGATGTACTGGAGATATTTTGAAGGACCCACTTTCATCTGGAATGTAAAAGATAATTAATGTAAGTGGCACAAATTATTTTAAAAAAAGATCAAATGGTTTTCTGAGAAATATCATTCAATTTTTCTGATGGGATGTAATAAATTTTAAGTTTACATTATTAATATTGCTTCCAAAAATCTTTGGTCTTTCTGAATTCATATCTTTAAATCTCCTTTTTAAATAAATTTAAGATAATGTATTTTATTTAATTATATAAATCATTAGCTGTTCTTTTTGTATTATATTAATTATAAATTTCTTTTCCATTCTTTTTATCTTTTTTCTTGCGTATTTGCACATTTTTGTATCATTATTTCATGAAAATGTTTAATTTTATGTAATCTAACTTATAATACTTTAGTTATTTTATTCAAAAATGATATTTATTTTTACTCAATTTTAAGTCGAATTTTAATGCTTTCATTAAATTGTATCTGAAAATTACAAATTTGGAAGCCAGTTACATTATTTTAAATAATGCAGCACTTGTAGTGTGTATACGTTATACAACTCTTTTGAACTGATTCTTTTAAAGAGTCTTAAGAGAAAACAAATTATTGTTTGATACAAAAATGCTGAAACTCTAAAAACAAAAATTGATTTCGAGAACTATGAGTCATATATAAAACTGCTTATATACCGATTTACCGTTTTTCTATAATGAAAGAAATTAAACACGCCTGATTATATAAGTCTGATGAAATAAACAATCACGTATTTTAATATTGTATCTGGTTAAACACTATCTCTATATACATAAACTTTTTTTTATTTATTTATTCTGTTTGGTCGAAAGTTTTTGGAACCTTTTAAGCCTTTAGTCACTGATTTTAAAAAAGAAAGTGATCTAAAGATAAATTTCCTTTATTAAAAACTAATGCTTATTCTTAATTGACGTAAGCAGATGACTTTTAAAAAATTATGTGTAAAATTTATAGAAAAAAATGATTTAAGTATAGGATTAAATGTCAGTTATATAATAGCATAATATAAAATAATTTAAAAACATATTTCATCTGAAAAAAAAAAGAAATTTAAACTTATATCAGTGGCATGACACGCCATGAGGGGCAAGGCCAACTGTGCCCAACTCAGTATACGCGACCTTGGGCCCTGAGGTGCATGAGCAAATGTTCCTTTCAGGTGGTCAGACTGACGCGAAACCTTCCGTGTTAAGTTTCCAAGCATTTTATCGACCCACTGAAGGGACTAAAGATTGAGTCAACCGTGCTCAGCTGGGGGCTTGAACCTCGAACCTGTAGAGTGGAAGCGAGATGCACTAACCACTCAACCACATGGATTCCGAAAAGAAACTTAATGGACAGTTAATTTTATACATTGATTCAGGAGTCCCTGTGCAATATTTGATATTTTCGAGGAAGTACAAAGGAAACTGTATAAAGACATTTTCCCTAAGATATTGAGTAGGAAAATTACACCAATGTCATTTTTCTATGTACCTTTCTTTAACATATACACTTTTTCTCAACCTATTGGGATATTTTTATTTCTTTATGATAAAAAGAAGTCGAGAGTATACGAAATCAGTTGCGCACAAACTCTTCTACTCCGTTCGATGGAACTCTTTCTCTTCCTCGAGCTTATTTGAGGAATTCGAAGAAATGGAGAAATCCGAACTAGAGTTAAGTCCGGATTACAGGTAGGGAGTTTGTTTGCTTTAAAGAGAAAAGTTTGCTTAATTTTCCTTGTGTAATACTACCTGTGTGAGACCTTGCATTGCCTGGAGGCAAGAAAATAGTGCGACTCACAATGAAATATCTTTGGTATTGATAACTGCTTTAACTTTCTTCAAAAGTCAAAGTAGACACACACTTCTTTGAGAATCCCAAGGTAGAGAAGACCTTTTCATCGCATAAGAGAGTCTGCTGTTTCACTCTCACTTTTAATTTGTCATTCCACGCTCCCCATTTTGTTTCATAGGTCTATTGATGCACCCAACTTTCCTGACAAATGTAAGGTGTCATTACAGTAGTGCTTCTCAAAGTTTCACGATTTGCGACCCAAAATTCAATCATAATTTTCATCGCGCCCCCATCCGTACAACAACAATATATTGAATTCAATAACACTATTCTTTGACGCTAAAGCTACAACACAACTTTAACCTCTTAAGTGCCTCCGACGTTTATAATCGTCTTGATAAACCAAAACGATAATTGCTCCGGACGTATAAATACATCTTTCCGAAGTACGATCTTTTCTGTGCACTGCTATCCATAAAATTATTTCGAAGGCTTTGGAATGCAATAACAGGACCTTGACAGTATTTGCGAAGGATTTACTTATTTAATAGAATTTTTCGTTATTTATTCCTCCCCCCCCCAATACATCACGTACACGCGCCTATGCTGAAAACGGTGGCATTAGGGACTGATTTTCATAACTTTTAACTGGCAGTTAAATGATTAGTTATAAACTGTAAAAATTATCAAAATAAATATTTTTTTTATATAATTTTTTATATGGCAGGCCCATGGGGACACTAGTAATTTTTAAACTTTAGTGTGATCAATTTAATCGTAAAATACATTTTGAAGTACTGATACATTTTTAAGTATATTATATCAGTATAAATGTGTATTTTATTTTTCATTATGTCAGAATGATTTTGTTAGTTTACTTTCTAAAAATTAATTATTTTCTTAAATAATCTTTTGTTTTCGACTTTTCAATATGCTTGCGCCCCCTCGTAGAGTTATCACGCCCCCGTAGGGGGACGCGCCCCACAGTTTGATAAACAGTACATTACAGAACTGGGCGTTCAATAGTGGGCAAAGTTCAATATATTTAACGTTTTCATTGGTTAAAAGTTTAATAGAGTTATTAGCTGTGCAAGTGCAGTGGATAATTTGTGTTTACTCGCCATGCTAACTACGAAATAATATAAAGTAATAATTGAATTGATAGCAAAGAAGTATTTTAATTCTAAATATCATGTTTGTTGTGCAAAAATATATATAAAAAATAATCTGATGAAAAAAAGTCTGATTTATTTAGAATCCATCTTCGTAATTATAACTATAACAAATAATAATGAAAGGCATTATATTAGCCTGAAGTAAATAAGATATATTTATATCAATAAAGAAATTACGACTTTCACAATTTAAGCGTTCGCTTATGGTAGATTGAGCTGGCGTTTGGAGCCGCTATATGTGATATTAATTAAAAAGATGAGACTAGTATCCATGAACTACCGAACTGTATACTACCCTCTAAATTCACGGAGTATATTTAAAAATGTCCATTCTTTCCACATAAAGTGGTAAAATAGTTGAATGGTCAAGGTCATGACTTCGTGGTCGGCGAGTAGTGAGTTCGAGTCCATGTAATATAGAAAACCCACCTCCTAGAGCGGCTGATATACAATTAATACGTTGTGGTTCAAGTGAGTGAGTTAGTGAATATTAACGTCGCACTGTTAAGCTATACGAGGGCTTTTGGCGACGGACTAAGCAATTTTGAGCCGTAGTCGAGTGACGTGGACGTCACCTGAGTTGTCATCCCCCTCTCCTAATTACCACACCTCATCAACGGGAGGACCTTTGAGCTCTCGACAGATTTAACGTGCATCGCTCCCCTACACAGTGGGTCTTTAGTGATACGGGGCTCGAACTCGTGACAAGGCCAGCCACGATCCGATACCTTGACCATTCGGCTACCGCGACCATATTGTGGTTTAAAGTCCTCAGATTAGCAGAGCGTAATAGTTTGCAAAGTGGAATGCCATCTCATATGCCATCCTCGCCTTAAATTGAGGCTCAAAATTACGAAGTTCGTCGCTAAAGGGCCTCACTTTATTTTAGATAGTGACATTTATTATTAAATCAGAATCAAATCCGTCCGTGGAAAGTACTCAGCATTTCAAAATTTTTGTTTCTAAGCTGAAAAGAAACGCAAAGAATTATTAAGGGCTTTTAGGTTTTTAACACTATTTATTTATAAATTATATTTCATACAGAGAACTATTAGTGAGAGAGCTAAATATAAGGTTCCGTATATAAAGGGTGTTTTTTTGAGAGGTATAGAACTTTAAATTGCAATAAAACAACGATGTATTATTCGATTGACATGAATTTTTTTATTCGAAAGAAACTCTTGTGGCATTACATTTAAAATATGATTTCTGGCATAGGACTTCCACGGCTGGCCCGGAAGTAGTCCAATCTGGACGTCCAATTTTCGATGACTTTTTCTAACATTTGTGGCCATATATCGGCAATAACACGGCGAATGTTGTCTTCCAAATGGTCAAGCGTTTGTGGCTTATCCGCATAGACCAATGACTTTACATAGCCCCACAAAAAATAGTCAAGCGGTGTTAAATCACAAGATCTTGGAGGCCAATTCACAGGTCCAAAACGTGAAATTAGGTGGTCACCAAAGGTGTCTTTCACTAAATCGATTGTGGCACGAGCTGTGTGACATGTTGCGCCGTCTTGTTGGAACCACAGCTCCTGGACATCATGATTGTTCAATTGAGGAATGAAAAAGTTTGTAATCATGCTCTATACCGATCACCATTGACTGTAACGTTGTGACCTTCATCGTTTTTGAAGAAAGATTCCACCAGCCCATGAAGCGCACCAAACAGTCAGTTTTCTGGATGTAACGGTGTTTCGACATAGACTTGTGGATTAGCTCCACTCCAAATGCGGCAGTTTTGTTTGTTGACGTAGCCATTCAACCAGAAGTGCGCTTCATCGCTAAACAAAATTCGCTTATGAAAATCTCGCGACCATTACTTTCAAAATAAAATTACACAATTTGAAAGCGTTGTTCAGGCGTGAGTCTATTTATGATGAACTGCCAAACCAAACTGAGAATAAATCACTTGACAGCTGTGAAATCGGTCGCCATCTTGGAAAGTAATGCCAACTTAAACTTCTATACCTGGAAAAAAATCACTCTCTGTATAAGAAAATTTTCAATTATTTCAAAACTGTTCACAAAGCAGTGTCTAATGAGGGAAGTGTAGCGAAAAATAATTGGCTTGTTATTGGCATTTAAACCGATTCAATCATGCAGTTTTCTTCTGTATTACTTATAAATATCGTTGGATAAGAACATCGATTAAAGTATCAATTATTTGAGTAAAATGCAATTTGCTCACTTGCTAAAATTGTCATTTTTCAAAATTCTTTATATTGTCCCAAAGAAATGTTATATTTAATTACCAATCTTTGCATTTCCTAATTAAGACAGTGAAATATTAATATCCAATTGATTGAATGATTGATTGAATATTAACGTCGCACTGTTCAGCTACACGGGAGGGCTTTTGGCGACGGACCACGTAATTTTGAACCATGGTCAAAGTGACGTGGACGACACCTGAGCTGGCACCAAACATTTAATTGAATACTAACTACCATCTAAGCTCTACCACAACTACAAAAAAAAACCGAAGATATAAATGAAGATATAAATATAATTATAACAGGAAGACAGTTTCAAAATCATTGCTTTCTGGCCGCGGTACAGATTTAACGGACTGTGGCATCGCTGCCCTACACGGCGGATCTTTAGTGGTACGTCCTCCCGTTGGTGTGGTGTGGTAACCCGTGACAAAGCAAGCCACGGTCCGATACAATCAATCATAATCACATTTAACGTGCAATTATAACAATAGTAATCTTTAAACACACATTCTATATATAACTCGCGTATGTTACCACATTAATATCAAACATTTAATTGAATACTAAATTATTCGTCGACAACAATTCTAGCTTGCTTGAAAAACAATCACATCTAAGCTCTAATATTGGCTTATTATCAAGGATAATATTACAACTAAAACAAAAAAACGAAGATATAAATATAATTATAAATGTTGATAATTACATTAATTATGCAATACAGAAGATAAATCGAAACTCAAAATCATTGGTTTTTCTTTGTTCTTAAACTAATAAAAATTAATTTTTAGTTTTAACTAGTTTGTTAATTATTTTTGCTCTCACGAAACATTTCAGAAGATTTAGATTACGAATATCTTGTTTATTTAGTTTTTTTTGTTTTTTTACTAGATCTATTTACGAAGTGGGTGAGTGAATATAAACTACAATTTATGATAGAAATATATATTTCCTTATGAATTTTTTCAGGATGATCATAATATTTAAATAATTGTTTGGAATCGCTTCAGCTTTTACATGTCCAATTATTTAGTTTTGAGTATGATGAATAAACACACAATAAGTACTGCAATTGCATAGCTTGCAACTATTAAATTTTCAACCAATGCAAATGTCAAGTATATTGAAATTTGTTGCGTTAGCTTTTCTCAAACTGGGGGGCCCGCCCCCTAAGGGATGATATCTTTATGCGGGGATGCAAGCCTGCTGAAAAGTCGAAAATAAAAGATTTAAAATAAGTATTAGTTTACTGAAAAGAAGCAAAATAAAATATATTCTGACGTAAAAGAAATTAAATACACATTTATACTGATATTATATACTTAAAAATGAAATCAGCATTGCACAATGTGTTTGATAATTAATTTGTCAATACATAAAAAACAAGTTTAATAATTACTGGTGCCTTCTATGGGCTTGTCATTTACAAAATTTAATACTTATCTTGATAATTTGTATGGCGTATAATTAAAATTGCATTGTATCTTTACTTCAAAGTACATTTTTATGGAATTCAATACATTGTTGTTGTATGGAGGGGGGAAGGGAGGGATGTAAGCGAAAATTATGATTGAACATTGAGTCGCAAATATTGAAAGTCTGAGTAGCACTGTGGTACGTATTAAGCGCCTAATTCTGAAATGACACCTCATAGAGATGAAATTAATGCATTTGTTTTGAAAATTGGGTGTATCATTAGGACCTTTTAACAAAGTGGTTAACATGGAATAACAAATAAAAAGTGAAACTACTTCACTAAAAGTAAGCTTATGCACTGGAAAAGTTACTCCATTGTTTTTAAGAATTCACAAGGGATAGTGCATGCTAAATATATTCATAATCGGCTTAAAACCAATGAAAATCTAAGAACTTTTAAAGATATTTCAAGTAGTATATCCTTCTAAAAATGTTCCATCGCAATTCACACTGTCTTCTTTTTCCCTGGCAATGTAAGGTCTCGTACACCTATTATAACACAAAGAAAATTAAACAAACTTCATTGGAAAACAAACTATCTGCCTTTAATCCGGACTCAACAAAACTTCGGATTTGTATTTCTTCGAATCCCTCAAATAAGCGCTAAGTGAAGAAAGAATTTCAGTGAACGGAGTAAAAAAAAACTGTGCGCATGTATTCTCGTTCGACCTGTTTATCATAAAAAAATTCAAAAACCCAATATGTTGAAAAATTAACAGAAACTGAGAAGATGTTAAAAAAGATGTATAGAGAAATGGTTTAGGGGTGTAATTTTTTTTTTCATTACCAACATCTTATAGAAAAGCCTTTAAAATGTCTAACTTATACATGATCGTTCGTTGTAAATATTAAAAATAGCGCAAGAACTCTCAATTAAAATGTATGGAGTTGATTTTATTGCTTCGTAACTTTTCTCTTTAGATAAAATATATTTTTCATTAACTTTAAATTATGCTATACACAACTTTGATTTTTAAATCTACACTTGAGTTTTATTTGAATAAATTTATATATCATTTCCATAAAAATCCTCAGTTCATGTTAGGAAAATAATAAAGATTATTTTTTAAGGAAATTTATCTCTCAAAACTTATAGTTTTAAGCATACTGATTTTTAAGAAAGATTCAAAAATTTTCGGAAATTAAATTGAAATGAAGAAAAACTTTCGTAAATCAGACATTATTGAAAACAAAATTGTTTATTGATCAGAAAACTGTTAAACGTTTTCTTTCATTATAAAAAAATAATTTACCGATATATAATATCGATGTATTAAGGTATTCGACTACTTCCGACAACTTTTTTTCGAAAAAAAGGAAATATGAGGATTTTTTTGTGATTTTTAGATTTATTTAGTATATTTTAAGGAAAAAATCTTAAAATTGAAAGCAGAAAAAAAATTTATTATTATTAAAATGGGAAAAAACTGGTAAAAATGTACAAAAGATTACATAAACGGGGTCCGCTCAGTACAAAATTTTTATGAGAAAATTCTAAATTTTTCAATTTTGATGTGTTACTTTATTATTCGTGTTTGAAATGACCTTCAGGATAAGAGATATTTCAATTTTTACAAAACCTAGAGCACTTTATCTTAGTGATTATACGAAATTGCTTAAAAAGAAAGTGATTATATCCACATAAAGAACTGCAAATTTTGAAATAAAACAGTTATTGATAAATCTGAAGATCAAAACACTTCTACTGTTATACATAACATACACAAAAAAATTTCAGCAAATTATTTTCAAAACTTTTTGAGCAATCGCTGTCCCCGTTTGAACTTTTCGCAAAAAACACATTTCGAGTAAAACGCATTTTAAAGTTTGTCATCTTGTGTAAAGTTATGGCATCTGCTTTTACTAAAACACTTGTAATTTTTGTTCTAGTGATTGGAAAATAAAACACTTTGTATTTTTATTAAGCTTATATGATGGCCTATAAAATAAAATCATAAAAAAAATTTGTCAATTTTTGAAAAAAATCATGATTTTAGGGTAGTCAGATACCTTAAGACATTTCCTGACACCTATAGTTTAAGAAATTTGTTACACTTATTGGTAAACTAATTTAAATTTTGCAAAGCTAGCAGTGAAATTTATGTGTCGAGGAGGCATGAAGACGAAAAACAGTTTCTTAAAATTGGCCTTTAATAATCAATCATAAAGTCACTGCGCTCGTTACTGGAGCGATAAAAAAAAACAATAAGTTCAAAAATCAACATTACCAGAGACATCCGATTCGAACCGTCTTCTAATATTGTAAAATGAATTTCTAATCTAAAATGGTGATGCAACCTGCAGTTGCATTGCCAATCAGCCGTTCTCTCCCTCTAAGAGTTAAACCACTCACACACTTCTTATATTTCTGTTTCTCCTTCCGTCTCGAAAAACTAACATGAGCCGAGTTTAAATACTCGCTCGATTTGCATTGCAGTTGCTGCCAACCACAAATCACGAAACTCAAAAAGATCGGGTTCGAATCGGTGTGTCGCTTACTTTCATTGAGATCATGGAACGGGATTGAAAAACAACACAAGGAGATCATAAAAATTTGGATCCGATTTTTTAAATGTCTAACAATCGGCCCCCTTTTTCCAATCTCGCACCATTATCTCTTACAAATCAGTAAATTTTAATCTATAATCACATGTTATACAATTTAACACAAAAAATACATTTTATTCACAATCTTTATTGTAATAAACAAACAAATATTTTAATCTTAAAGAAACAAAGTCTTATTCTCTAAAATAAATAATTTTCTACAAAATTCTAACAATTTTTCCTTTACCATGGTTTGGTAAAAATGTCCGCCAAATTATTTTTGGTACCTATATATTTAATTTGGAATACCTTGTCGTATATCAAATTCCTTAGAAAATGTTAACGAACATCGATATGTTTTGTTCTATAATTTTCTACCGGTGACTTTGAAAAACTTATAGCAGCTTGATTATCACAAACATTACATTTTCACTTAATTCCAAATTTAAACTTTTATTATTAATTACATTCTTTAGCCAAATGAATTCCTTAGCTGCTTCTGTTAAACTAACATACTCAGCTTCCATGGTCGACAGACTAACGGATTTTTGCTTGAAAGTTCGCCATGAAATTGGAGTTTCGTCTATAAAAGTTATGAACCCTCCCATCGACACTCGATCATCCCTATTTGTAGCAAAATCCGAGTCTGAATAACATCTTAGTTTTAATGATTTAACTTTTGAAAGTTCTAATTTATATTCTTGAGTGTATTTTAAATAACCTAATAATCTCAATAAGCAATTCCAATGTTTTATTCCCGGGTTTGCTTGGAATTGAGATAATACATTTACTGCATACATAATATCGGGTCTTGTGCGTATAGCAATAAATGACAAAGATCCTATTAAATTTCTATAAGGAACTGTTAAAATTTCTTCGCTAGTTTTGGGTGAATCTAATTTGGAAAGAACTTGACCTTTTGATATAGGTAATGAACTTACGGGATATTTATATTTTTCGTAAATTTCACATAACCTTCGAATGTAAGATCTCTGATGTATAAACAGACTATTACCTATTTCTTCAAATTCTATTTCTAATAATTTCTTTGTTTTACCCATAATTTTTAAATCAAAATTTTTCTGCAATAATTGCAATACAAAATTTACGTTTTCCATTTCTTTTCCAAATATAATCATGTCATCTACATAAAATAATAAAATTACATTATCTTCAAACATATATACACAATTAACCCACTCTAACTTCTTAAATTTTAATTTAATTAATTTATTTTCTAATTCCAAAAACCACTGGCGTCCACTCTGGTGGAGTCCATATATTGCTTTACGTAACTTACACACTTTTTTTTATCAATTTCATATCCAGTTGGTTGCTTCATGTAGATTACAGTATCTAAGTTAGCATATAAATAAGCATTAGTGATATCTACTTGAATATGCGTCCATTTTCACAAACATACACAGATAGTGAAAAATAATCTTACAATAGTAAAGTTAATGACTGGACTAAATACCTCGTCAAATGACTCGCCTCGTAATTGTGTGTAATTACCTCGCGCAACTAAGCGGGCCCCTTGTATCTAACAATTTTATTATTTTCATCATATTTAATGGTATAAACCCAACGGTTTTCTAAAATTTTTATATTATCCGGATGATCAACTAAATCCCAAACTTTACGTTCCATCATTACGTTAATTTCTTTATCCATTGCATCATGCCATTTAGATGCGTCTCTGGATCTTATCGCCTGTTTGTAACAATTAGGAATAGTTACTTCAACCGTAAGAGCTTCTTGTTGCTCTGACAAGTCTGAAAATCCCTGGGATTCGGTATTATCTTTTCTAAAATTAAATAAACTAGGATCATACTCAATATTATGCCTCTTACAGTATGTCTCTATTTCGTTAAAATATTTCAATCGGGTTGCTTCCCCTTCTATACTATAATATACGTTAGATCCAGTTACTTTCCTACCTATATTTCGAATCCACTTAACCTCCGTACATGGGATCAAGTTATGATTATCGGAAGATACACCTGGCTTTTCAGATGTTGAGGGCATTTCTGTACTTGTCTTTGAAACTAAACGACTCGTTAATGAATCTTTTACTCTATCAAAATCATCTTCATCATCATAATAATCAGGAAGGTTTAAATTATATCCAAGGTTACTATTAACTTTTTGTCTAAAATTAATTCCCCTCTTATTTTCATCGAATATATATCTTACATTAATAGTCTCGACTAATTTATTTTCATCTATCAACCATATTCTATAACCCTTAGTACGTTGTGCATATCCCATCATAATTCCCATTTTCGCACGCATATCGAATTTTTTTCTAATTTGTTTTGGCACACCAGCGTATGCCAAACATCCAAAAGGTATTAGATGCAATACCGATGGTTTTCTACCTGAATATTTTTCGAAAGGCGTTTTGTTACTGTCTTTGTGACAAATTCGATTCCACGCATAAGTGAAACAAAGTAATGCTTCTCCCCAAAACTTATGGGGAACTTCACTAGACTTAAGCAATGTTTTGATGCCATCTAGAGCGGTTAAATTGAATCTCTCCGCGATCCCATTCATTTCTGGCGTATATGAATTTGTTACCTCATGCTTTATACCCAGTTCTGTCAAACAAATTATCCATATCCTTATTACAAAATTCTAGTCCGCCATCAGTTCTAATTGCTATTACCTTTTTACTTAGAAAACAATCTGCTCGTTTCTGAAATCTTATAAACGTATGAAATACGTCAGATTTATTTCGGATGGGAAATACAGTCACTTTTCTTGAATAATCGTCAATTATACTCAAGAAATATTTATTACCGTCTTGGCTTTCAGTTGGCATTGGACCACAGAGGTCCATATGCAACAATTCCAATGGACGTTTTGATCTTACGGCCCCCGTCTTTTTGAATGAAACTCTCTTGGACTTTGCTAATTTACACGGTATACAATGAGTCTTACCATTATCAGTTAAGCGGGGGAGACCTTTTACACTATCGTTTTTACTAGTTTTTACCAAGTAATCGTTATTAACATGACAAAAGCGTTGATGCCATATTTCTATTGATCCGTTTTTTGTTTTAGCGGTTACATCACTAAAAAAACTAATTTCTTTACTCTTTGGTATAATATAATGATCCGGCTTAAAAAAATACAAATTTTCATAGCGTGTCGCCGAGAACAATTTTATCCAGTCTTTATTAAAAACATTAATTTTACCTTTAGTACCCACAAAAGGCGCACCTTTACTTTCTAATCTGGAACCGGATAACAAATTTCTCCTCAACTTAGGATTAAATAATACATCAGACAAAGTTATTTCATGAAAACTCCCCTTATATTTTACCCGAAATCTAAGTGTACCGATTCCTTCTACGGGACAACTTTTATTCTCCGTTGCTAACGACATTTTCATGTTAGTTATCGGTTTAAGATCTAAAAATAAACTCTTGTCATTACAAAAATGACTCGTGGCAGCAGTATCCATTACCCAAACACCTTTATCAGAGTTTTCCTCAAATAAGATACAACTAGTTACGAGTTGTTTATCTAGTTCTAAAAGACTACATTCAGCTTCACAAAATCTTAAATTTATATTAAACTCTGTGTTAAAAGTTTCATTTACAGTTGAAGGAGATTTTTGTAGAGACTCTTTCTCTTTACAGTTTACTTTAAGATGCCCGTACTTATTACATACATAACACGGACCTATAGTCTTAATAGATTGTTTAACATTTTTAATAGTTTTACTGTTAAATACCTTACCACCTTTCTTTTGGTAATCATTCTTGCCATTTGGATCTCCATGAACTGCAGCCGTAGCACCAGGTAACGTCTTCGACTTCTTCGAAGTGAAACTACTCAAGTAAGCATTCTCCGCTTTCTCCAAATCTTGCTTCATCAACTGAAGACGATTGGCTTCTAATATCATCTCTGCTTCAATTTTGACAACTCTGAAGTCCTCTTCTTTCCATCTGTAGATTTGTTGCACGGTAGACTGGAATTCCTGAGGAAGCCACCTTATTAATTGAAATCCTATGTACAGGTCGTCCAATTTATGACCCGCTTCTTGTAGTCTGGTTGCCGCTGTCTTTACACGAGATATGAAGATTCTAACATCTTCCCCTGGTTGGTATTTTGTTCCAAAAAATTGATCTAATAGTTGAATTACTCTTGCTCTTGTGACTGGTTCGAAGTGATCTTTTAATATCTTCCATGCCGCTACTCCGTCAGTTGTTTCCGTTATCAGATTTTTCAAATCTGAACTGATGTTAGTATAGATCAACGTATAACATCTATCCTTACGAAGTTGTAGATCTAATTTTTCCTTGTATGTTGCCTCTTCATCAGGTTGCTCTGGCTTGGTCTGTATTATAAACTGCCAGCAACCATAATGCATTAAGAGTACTTGCATATCATGCTTCCACGTGTTCCAGTTGTTTTGAGTCAACACTGATATCTGGTTGTTAAACTCCATATCTGTTACTCGATTTAGCGTACTAGCAACAGAGTTCATAAAAAATAGTTCTAGACTGGAACAGTATTTAAATAGACAAAGTTCATGGCCTGGTTCAACTGCTTAGCCTGTCTCGACACAGTACATGGACTGGGCCCATAACCAAATTTGTTACACTTATTGGTAAACTAATTTAAATTTTGCAAAGCTAGCAGTGAAATTTATGTGTCGAGGAGGCATGAAGACGAAAAACAGTTTCTTAAAATTGGCCTTTCATAATCAATCATAAAGTCACTGCGCTCGTTACTGGAGCGATAAAAAAACAATAAGTTCAAAAAGCAACATTACCAGAGACATCCGATTCGAACCGTCTTCTAATATTGTAAAATGAATTTCTAATCTAAAATGGTGATGCAACCTGCAGTTGCATTGCCAACCAGCCGTTCTGTCCCTCTGAGAGTTAAACCACTCACACACTTCTTATATTTCTGTTTCTCCTTCCTTTTTTTTTAGAAAAACTAACATGAGCCGAGTTTAAATACTCGCTCGATTTGCATTGCAGTTGCTGCCAACCACAAATCACGAAACTCAAAAAGATCGGGTTCGAATCGGTGTGCTTACTTTCATTGAGATCATGGAATGGGACTGGAAAAACAATACAAGGAGATCATAAAAATTTGGATCCGACTTTTTAAATGTCTAACATTATTTTTAGTTGCAACAATAATTTGATTTAACATAAAAACCTTAACCTCTTAAAAAAACAAGTTCAAAAAACTTATATCACATATACAAGAGCTGTATTTTCTTAAGGATAAAGATACCTTTTAAATTTGTAAATTGCAGACAGAATTTGATAAAAGTGTAAAAACCTAGGATACAAGGTCCTGATAAAAATATTATATTATAACAAAATAATTACAGTAATACAAATAAGATTTGGTTTATGTGATACAAAAATAAAAGTTTTTACATAATATTTGGGAAATAATATTATTAACGTGAAAAACGTTAATATATTCATTTAGAAAAATAAATATAGTTTTTAGAAGCCTTTTACTCCTTTGTATTAAAGGATAAACCGCTGAGATTGTCTTTTACATTCCAATAGAACGTACGTCTTCAAGTTATATCCAGTACATCATTCCAGATTCAATAACTTCATGTCATCTATTTAAAAAATATGTAGTAAAAATTCAAAGAACAGATCCCTTATTTCAACCGTCTATGTAATGTAAAATCATTGTATTTTATTCAAGATATTAAAAAAGCAATAAAAACCACATAAACGAAGAATTTCCCAATAATTAGATTTGGAACTACTGATCGTCGGTGGGAATTTCAAGTTAGGTTTTTCTTAAGTGCCTTTTGTTATTTGGAAAAATAATAAAAAAAATCTTTCTTTTATAATGATCATTCTTAACCTAAAATTCAATTAAGTTGGTATTTCGCCAATTTTATTCTCGAAAGAGATTCCAGAAGCTGTCTTGGAAATAATTAAATGGTTATTGTAAAAAAAAGCGCAATTGAGTTTGGAAAAATTTAGTAGAATTTTTGATTTGTTATGAGCATCAAGAGTATTTGAAATAATTTCACGCTTTAATGGATACATATTAATTCAGAGAATGATGCATAGGCTTGAAAAATTGGTTTTAATAATAATAATGTGGGGATTTCTTTCGTGATTTTCAAAGCTGAGATTCATTTACGATAAATATGTTCGGCTTTGGGGAATAATAAGTATAAAATTAATAAATAAAATATATTTTTGTTCTTGATAACAAAACAGCATTAATAAAAATTAACTTTGGGTAACGATAATCATAGATAACAGTAATTGTCTAAAAAAGAAACAACTTGATCGTTCAAAATTTCTTGTTTATCTAAAAAATATCTACATATTTTTATATCAGCCAAGCAAAATATGCACTTATCACTCTATTTATAAAGCATTATTCAATATTCCTAAAAGGCAGCGGCCTGTTTAAACTTTGCTGATTTCACAAGACTTATTGTAATAATAATAAAAAAAAATCATGAATTTTTTTTTAGTTCACATATTACACTACACAAATTACTGAATATAGTACACTCACTTCCAAAAGTTTAGCACGAAGATGTAAAATGTAAAATATCAACAAATACTGCTTTGATTGACACAAAATTTGGCAGTAAAGTAGCATATATATTTATACATAAAACAAAATCAATATTTATATACAGAATTGAAAACAATATTAAATTTTTGTAAGTTATCAGGAAATGTCATACTGGATACTTAAGCAGAATTATATATAAAGTGAAAATAAACAGCATAAAATGAAAAAGGGACATTAATAGGGTATGTAATTCCCCCTCATCTGTATGCAAAGTTTATACCTTCTGACCATGTTTTTAATTAGGAGGTCAACCACCGCAGAATTAAGCAATCACCCATTTTCTTTTAGAGCAGTTTCCAGCTCAGTAAGAGTGGCTGGAGATGGGAAACGTGAAGATTCAGCACGGCCGAGAGCATCCCAAGGATTTTCAATGGGATTAAGGTCGGGCGAATATGCTGGCCACGCCATACGCGCAATCCCATCACTTTCCAGGTGGTCATCGACAATGTCATCTCTATGAGGACGAGCGTTATCATCCATTAAAACAAAAGTAGGGCCAACTGCTGCAGAGTACAATCTCACAATGGATTCTAGAACTTAATCTCGATACCGGACAACCGTCACAGAACCCCGTTTAAAGATGTGCAGGTCGGTGCGGTACACTAATGAAATCCTTGCCCACACCATAATGCTTCCGCCTCGGAATGCGTGATGTTTGGTGATGTTTTGGGGCTGATTGCGTGTTCCCTGCTTACGCCCTATCCTTATACGCTTGCCATCTGGCTCCAGAGCAAATCTTGACTCATCAGTAAAAATGACATTGCCCCAGTCAGAAACAGTCCATTTGCCATGTTCCCGGCACCACTTTAATCGTGCCCCTCTTGATTGGGCGGATAGAGGAACACAAACTCGAAGTACCCGGGCATACAGTCCATTCATATGTAATCTTCGGTGTACAGTAGCTGCCAATATAACCTTAGTAATGGACGCTGTAACCATAGATGTCACACGTGTGGAGTTCGCTCTGCGATTCCGCTTGGCTGCAATAGCAATATATCGATCTTCCGCGGGGGTTGTAACCCTAGGGCGACCGCCTACGGGCCTTCGGATAACTGTCTGTGTGCTTTGGAATTGTTTACATAAACGTGAAATTGCAGAATGATGACCGCCAGAGAAAATAGCGACATCTGTGATCAACTGTCCTGCTTCAATGCACCCCACAGCACGCAAGCGCTCAGAATCATCCATTCGTTTTCTGGAAGTCATAGAAACACGTATGTCTTGAAAACAAATTGTACGAAAGTTTTAAACACCTTTTATCAGCGCTTACAATCAACTTCTGTAACGCTTCATAAAGCTGACTTCCTATAAGACTGCCCTTTTTGCATATTTCTTGACATGAAAGCACGATTGGCTGTTACCTAACATATTTGCATATTTCCAACTACCTATGCAGCGAATTGCATCCTCTTCAATTCTGATTGGCTTCCAGAAATTAGCATTTTCTTCACCGTGCTTAACTTTTGGAAGTGAGTGTATTAACAAGAGCTGCTTTATATGTAACTACATTCTAAAATGGTACTGAGAATTCGAAATTTGAGAAAAAAGGAATAAAAGGAAAACATGTTTCCGGAAGATTTTGAAAAAAAAACAGTTTCGGCACAACCAAGGTTTTTTTTTATTGAAATGCATACATAACTTTGCATGTTTCAGCCTAAAATCTAAGAATTTGCTTATGAATTGCTATGTGTGTGTGTGTGGCTAGTACATATTTTCCCTTACTATTTTCTTGTATGACGTTCTGTAAAACTGAAAAGATTCAAAGTCAAATCAGCCAAGATATTCATCGATTTATAGCATTCATTGTAAATCCGATTAATTTGTAAAAGTAATTACTAAATAAATTGTATAAATTCTTTTTTACACCGATTGCGATTTTTCGGAACATTTTCTAACTAGTAAATAATTATTTATTTAGAAATTACTTACTTTTAGTCATTTTAAAATAACAGAAATAAGCTATCCGAAATAAGTTAGAAATCAATTCCTTCGCAAAATGTTAGAACTTACTTTTTAAATAATTCACAATTAGAACTACTGAACTTGCTCATTTTCTATACTTAGAAAGTTGAATGATGTTTTTTATTTTTTTACATGAGACTGAAAAACATTAGGAAGGCTTTTGTAATACAAAACATGAATGCTTAGAAAATTTCTTAAAAAAGTGTCTGGGGATTTTTTTTATCACTAACTCAAAAATTTAAACTAATTTTAGAAGAAAAAAATACTGTCAATAAGATGAATTTTAGTTTCCAAATTTCGACAGGGCCTTTTTTTTCAATAAGTATTGATCTTGGATCGACTGGAACATTACGCTATGAATAGTTCCAAATAGTTCCGTGTCATCAAATTTTCCTTAAATGACTTGGGAACCACTGTAAAGCCTCAGTGGGTCGCAGGTCATGTTGGGATCCTCGATAGTGAGAAAGCCGACCAAAAAAATCCCAGCCAGGGAGTCAAAGTCCCCTTGACCGTCAGAAAAGCAAAAAGCGTTACAACCACGTACATTGACCAATCTACTTTCAAGAACTAAAAAAAAATCAAGAGCCTTGAAAAGCCATGGTAAACCCTGGTCATTTAGTGTCGTATGGTGAGGCACCTGGAGAGAGCCGAGGCTGTTGCCCGCTTTCGTCTAACCACCGGACATGACCTTCTGGTAGTATATCTGCAATGGTTTTGCTTGGTTATTCTGACGATGGCCAGGATGGATGGTGACCACCTGCTCCAATGCACTGGACTCGATGAACACCAGACGGGTAATGTAGTCTTCGTGGTCCACGTGGTGCAACAGCCCACGGTGGGTCAATGCCTGTTGTGCCTATCTCAATTTTCATGACCTTAGGCACCTGAGGTGCATGAAAATATATTCCGGTGTGGTGGGCAGTCTGAAGCAAAACTCCGGGTGTTTCGTTCCCAAGTCAACTTGGTATTTTTTTTATCCTTCCACTTAAAGGGATGAAAGACTGAGTCGGTCTGACCCATCCCGGGGTTTGAAAACCGGACTTGTGGCGTGGAAGCGTGATATGGTACCACTCAGCCATTGGGAGTCTTATTTATTCAATACACGCGTAGTAATATCGCGGGACGATAATTTCTCCCTCGACTGATCACGGTCTTGCCGCTTTCGAATTCGCAGATGAGATGTTAGCCATTTCTTCTTATCCCTTTAAGACCCGAATTATTTTTATCTTCAAATATTAAATTCTTCTGGTTATTAATACTATATGGACCCCAGTAAAAAAACTCCCCTCTCTCCCCCTGGAACGTAGACGGTATACGCACCATCGTGCGGGTTGAGCGTTATCTGTGAAACGGGTTACCTATGAAATTTTATGTGAGTTTTCCTTTTTTCCTCTAAATTGATAGTAGAAACAATCTTAATTGCAAGAAAGATAGGGAGAAAGAAAAGGGACTCATCCATGGCGACACCGAAGAAAATTTGGTATTACTTATATAACTATGCATTTTATTTTTATGTAGGTTTTCATCAAAGTTATTAAAACCGAAAAGAAAATTCGCATGGTAAGTTCTTACCTTTACAGCTGCAGTGACTCAAGTAACGCCCAAACCATACGATCGTGCTGGTAACGAAATCCCGAGTCCTGCAAGCCACATTAATAGAGTATATAATTAATGTTTTTCCATTTTACAATTATTTAAACATTAGTACAAAAGTTTGTATCGAAACAATTAGAAATATAGTGATAATTACCTTTTTACGACGGATAAAAAGAAGTAGTGTTTTCGTTGCATTTGAAAACAAAGCTAGATTTGCCAGCTGAAAGTAAAACACGGATCACAACCATCGTCTGTTGAGAAAAAGTAACACTTTACACTTTCTGCAAACCGGCTCACTCGTTAGATGCACGATTTTCTTACGTACGACTATTTCTGAAGCAAAAATGTAGAAAAATATCTAACCCTCACGATCGTGCGGGTTGGGTCTTAAAGGGTTAAACAAGGGGCAACGCAATTTTCGTACAAACAATCAACATTCAAATGCTATTTACCCCCAAAAAACTCCACTGCATAACATTCCTTTTGTACAGATCTTGAAATGCCGTTTCGCTCTTAAATTCTAATTATTTGTGCATTCCACATCTTCTCTTCATTCAAATTTGATGGAACTATAAGCGGCATTCTTTCTGGCCAGGGAGTGATATATCGCAATTCGAAACGCCACGATTCTTCAGCTGTCAAATTCTGGGAAATGCTGGCAGCCATCTCTCCCTCCTTCACTGTGTTGCAATTTTAATGGGCATCAATGTAATTATGCATAAATATTGCTAACAATATTGATGCGCTGTATTGTATTTTATTGATTGAAATGTAGCATAAAAACGTTCAGTAATTAATTTACTCGCATCGGCGTTAACATGTGTTTTACTACTTTAATTTTTAAAAGTATTTAAGTACTATAACTTGTGAGTTTTAAAAATTGACTTGCTTACACCTGTTGCAATTTTTTTCTTTTCATTTCGTGAAATGTAAATTATATTAATTTTACTTTTAAAGATTTTATTTTTTTTCCTCGAGTTTGTTAATAACGCATATAAAAAAGATTAATTTTTAAAATCCTTACCCACAAGTTATGTAAGAATTTATTTTCATTAAATAAATACAATCGTATGAATTGTGTGAAAAAAATTGACAGAGAAAGCAAAACTTTTATTGTGATTTATCCAAGATCTATTTTAAGACTATTTTGTTTTGTTTTTTTGAATAAACCAAATGTTATTCAAAAATATATACGTTCGATTTACTGTTTGCAAACATAATCGATGCTCAGAATGGTTTTTCAAATATTTTTCTGTAAAGAATTCGAACATATCTTCATAAATATTTTGATTTATATCTAGACAAAATATAGAATTACAAATAATGCATTCTTTTTAGTATTAAGTTTAAAATGTCAGATTCTAAAAATCTAAGTCACTACAAGCCACGAATACCCCAAAGCAATCTCTGCTTACAAATATATTAGCCCTTAAAAGTTGCCGCAACGATAAGAATTTTCTTTCACACATTTTGGAATGATGCTATTCTGCATAAAGAAGGTCTTAGAAAACGGTTTATGGGAATCAGCATAAAAATGATTTTTACATGTTACACTTAAACTTTTATAGCTCTAAGAAAACAGGCAATTCAGCGAATTCTTTCGTCGTTTCAAACTGTTACGTATTATTTTACGCGTGTTAAGTGACTTTGTAATTCTTTTAATATTTGTATACAGTTGTTCTTTGCCCTTATTAAATTTTATATGTGTTTTTCGAGATAAAAGGTGTAATATATCTAATGAAGAGACTTATAATATTTTCTTGAGATTTTAAATGAACTCTAACGAAACGTTTAATCTTTCTCAGAATAAGCTAAAAATAGTTAATGACGCTTATTTTCGTTATATTATTTCTAGATGTTACTTATTTAAATTCCACCTTTTATTACTGTTTTGAGTAGAATCCTTATACCAATCAATAGCCAGTTAGATTTAAAAAGAACAACGAACTAATTATAACTAAAATTTGCTAATTATCAGCAGTATTGTGGTTTTTATGTATAATGAATGATTAAATATATTTTACAAAATGGTTGGCAACACACGTTGCGTATTTATGATGTTGTATAAATGCTTACTGTTTATAAAATGTTATTGATATCTAAATCCTAGTCGTTTCTAGGATTAATCGTTTTATTGTGTTCAAAAAACATCTTTATAGCCCTCAAGTCTCGATTTAAAAAAGACTGTGGAGTCGGATTACTAAAATTGAAGTAGAATTTTATTTACGCTCCCATAACTCCTTACCGCAAAGTGGATCTCTGCAAAACGCATTTTGAGTGGATTTATAATCATCAAAATAAATATGTTCGCCAGATTTCAAGTATAAGTTTTATAGTTTAAGAACAGAATTTAATTTATCACTATGCCCCGTAACACCACTTGAGCGTCGATTTCTGTAAAATCCTTTCTTAGGAGATCCGTATTCAACAAAAGGAACATATTACCAAATTTCAAGTATATGCGCCTTAAAGGGTATCAGTACATGCTCGAAAGAGTATATTGTCTGCCAAAAATAAGACTTTTTTATGGTACCTATATCTTTAAAAATTTCCAATAAAACTTAGATTTTTTGTGATCTTAATAAAAATATTTTAATCATTCTGAAGAAATAAAAAAAACCCTTTTTAGTTCGAAAATTTTCTTCTTCTTTTTAATTTAACAGGGACATTATTTTCATGAACTCATAATACATACTTATGTTTAGATACCCTTTTTTAAAAAAAGTATCTCCTAAATAGTAAAATAATTTTTGCAGATATATAAAAAAATACACAAAACATACTGAACCAATTTTATTAATAAAATATGTTCTACTTAGACTAAACAAATTGGTTTACTGCATTTACATTGGTATCTTGTATAGAAGTATAAAAAAGTTGGAACCCCATATAGTGTAATAGTTGTTTTTTTAAAGCGTACTTAAATGTAAAAAATTATTCTTTTGAGAAAAAGTGGAAAAACTAAAAGTAGCAATGTTTTCATATATCATACAATTAACTAATGTTTCCCTGCCTATTTTTATATACATCATAATAATACTTTAAACATTCTCTAGAATTACAAAAGTAATTTTGACTTAAACTTTTCCCTTTGTTACAACTGGATATGAACATAATTTAATTAAACATCTTTTCATTTAGGTACCATTTTTATAAAAATATGTCTTGAATATACAAAATATTTTGTAATTTATTATTCAAAATATTTTGTAAAAAGTAATTTTGAATTAAATTTTTCCCTTTGTTACAACTGAATATGAACATAATTTAATGAAACATATTTTCATTTAGGTACCATTTTTTTATAAAAATATGTCTTGAATATACAAAATATTTTACATACATATATAAAACAATGAATACAATCTACTCAAATAGTTTTTTGATGAAAGTGTTGTATAATTTGTCTGAAAAAAGCGTAAAACTTTGAGGAAAATGATGGTTTACATACGTTCAATCAGCGTTTCTCAAACTGTGGGGTGCGCCTCTCTAGGGGGTGGGATAACCCCACTTGGTATATCGAAAACAAAAGATAATTTAAAAAAATATATTCATTGACTGAAAAGAAGCAAAAAAAATACAGTTGAGCCTTCATATAACAAACCTCTATATTGCGAATTTTTCTATATCCCTTTCGGGACGAAAGACGCAAACGCGTGCTCCGCCAGGGCCGGAGGTTTCTGTCGTGAGTGTCACTCACAGACCGGAGGTTTTGTGTAGCTAAGCCTAACTCCGTGAAGATACCGAAACTTGAATGCGTTATTTAGTATAGTTCTGTTGAATATAGAATATATATATATATATATATAAACATATATGTTTTCTCTATATTTTGTATTTACAAACTCCATTCACTTAAGTAACTTTCTGCTCAAATACGATTTTTTAAACATTTTTTTTCATTATTTATTTATCTTTAATGACTCTTAACACTATATATTTGAAATCTAAAAATGTTACTTAAAATTTCTTTGTAGTATGAAAAATTTAAAAACAAGGATATACACAAGATGTTTCATTTAATTACGTTATTTATTTTACGTCAGACAGGTGGCATTAGCCACAGCAACAACAACAACAACGTTATTTATTTACCTAAGTTGTCGCCCATCCAGTATGGTGGCTATGTCCCACGGCTTGTAACCAAATGAGTTCGGGTTCGACTCCCGAGTAAGACTTGGTTGTATTTTCTTCGGGAAAGAAGTCGGTCTTTCGCCTGAAATGGATCCCCGTCTCGAAAGAAAAAGCAGCGCACCTCCTCTTGTGATATGCTGGGATCATCGTTTGTAATAAATCTGTATTCTTCTGGGGTTGTGTTATATGTCTCTGTTCATCAATCTCACGTCTTTCGTATGTATCCCAGTAATAAGCACACAGCAACATCATTTACATAAGTTATTTCTGGTTTAAATGCATTTTTTACATGTTTTATATTCATTATTTATATACCATATTTAAGTAATTTTTTACATAATACATTTCGAAGCTAAAACAGAGTTGCCAAAAACTTATGCAGCAAAGTAGCACGAAGAGGAAAAAAGTAGCAAAAAGTAGCGAATCGATTTTCATTTTTAATTCATAAATATATATATTTTTAATTTTGTAAAACTGTTTTAAAAATACGTTAAAATGCTTTAATTATTTAATTCACTTAAAATACATTCAAATTCTTCCTGCTAAGTATCATGATCTGCTGAGTCTTTTTTATAAATTCCTGAATTATATTGAAGCATTTGTGGCGATGGAATGAAATCAACGCCGCAAGTTCCTCATTCTTCCAAAGTCATTTTAATTCCGAGAATTGACTCAAACAGTTCGAGGCACATTCGATTCCTTAATTTTGTCTTTTTTCACGTCACTCTGGAGAATGCTGTTTCCACAGTGACATTACTTATGGGTAGGCTGTAAAGGATTAAAGCAAATGTATCTAAATCTCTTAAAAATGGATTTCCAACTGCGTCTTTTGTATTAAAAATGTGACACCAAAATAATTCTCCCTCATTTAAAAGCTCAGATTCTGATAGAAAAACATTTTTCAACTGTATGTTGAAAGTTGCCTCCGTTGATTCTCCAGAACATATAATTTAGATTGGTCTGCTAATTCTAAAGGCAGATAAAAAAAGGAACAATTTGAATTTTAAAAAATATCAGGGGAAAAATTATCTATCATTTTTAAAGCTCCGTAATTTGAAGGGATTTCGTTTAAAAATTGCTCACATAAATCTTGAGAAATTTATGACGTCCTTGATAGATTTCTTTGATAGATTCTGTAGAAATTATTTTAATTTTGCTTGTCAGTTTATTCAAAAAGACATCCATCAAGTACTTCAATAGGCAAATAAATGCTTTTTAAACTCATGTCAACTGCAAGATTCACATATTTAGAGTAAATTGTTCTTCTTAAAGGAGTAAAGATATCTTTTAATTCTTTCACTAATTTGCAATGATCAACATGATCACTTTGAAAGACAAACTAATCCACTCATATTCTGTAAAAATTGGTGGATGTAATTTATCAATGCCTAATGCTACCCTTGTATTAATTTAAGTAAAGGGATAGTAAGACAAGTAGTTGATTGGAAAAGATGGATCCAGGCAGTGGCGTAACGGAGAATATTAGGGCCCCTTACTTTTGAACAGCCTCAGCTTTTGAACTCCAAGCCCTAATACGTACTTGGCGTCAGTCAGGCTTTGGGCCCCTTAGAATCTCTAGGCTTTCCCACAATGCGAGGGTGTACGTTACGCCACTGAATTTAGATGAAAACCTTTAAATAGGTATTCAATCAGATTTTTATCACATAATCACTCTAGATGACAAGTGCTTACTTTTGTCATTGTATGCAATTTTTTATAAGTCCAATGCTGCAACGTAAGTTAATTACAAAAATAGATTTTTGTTCTTATATTCAATGCAGTACTGTTGCTGATAATTATATAATTTACTTAGTTCTATAAGAATTTGTCATTTCAAAATTACTTTTCTAGTTTAATGTTTATGTAGAAATTCTCAATAAACCTATTTTTTAAGAATCATTACATGTTTCATTTTCATGCTTCTATTGGGATTAGAAAGAATCCCGCTATTACTTTTCTACCATTTGCAGTGGAGAGAAGTAGCGGGAGAGGGGAACCTCACTTAGATTGTCTCCGGTTCGTGGTTGGTGGCGGGAGAGGGACGGAGAAATTACAGCATTCGAGACGTTTTAAGCAATAGGATAAAAAAGTAGCGAAAAGTTTTAAAAAGTAACGAAATTCGTGAAAAATCGCATGATCTGGCAACACTGAGCTAAAATTGTACTTAGAATTTTTTTTTCGAGTTCAGTTAAACATTTTCTACGCTTCGACATTATAACAAAAAAAGAGAAGTTTCTTCTACAAGATCTAAGTATATAATAAAAACTAGAATACAAAAACCGAAACCCAATCCTTTGGAGAAAATAAAAAGTAAGAAAAAAAAGAAGGATTTTGTCTACCATATCTAATTATCCCTTAAACCTTTACTTCAAATCCAAATAAAATGCTTTAGCGAAAATAAATCTTCCCTCTTCACTATAAACAAAAACCACGTGCACATTTCAAGAGCTGTCATAAAGCATTCAATTCAGAAATATTCCCCTCCCCTTATGCGCGTGTATGTGAGTAATATTTCTCTCATTTCGAGTAGAAGGTCTAATATCCATGCATCTAAAATCTTATGGACATAGAATGCCATCTTTTGCCAAAAAACTAAACTTACAAGACGTCCCAAATGCCTGGCGCACGGGTGTCATTCGGCCTACGTTGAAGAAGCACGCTGTCCCATTTTGCAGAAATTCGGCCTCTGGCGGTGTTTTAGGCTGTCTCACATTTGGAACGTTCATCCCAAAAGGAATATAGTGAACTTTTTCCTGGGACCAAGAACAATTCACGTAAAATAACCCTCCTTATAGAGAAGTTCATTTTCTATATAATGAACTTTTTTTCTTGGGATTCAATTTTTTTTCTCACTATTTTTGAAGTATTTCTAGACATTTCAAGTTATTCTCTCTTTTAACACATTTTATGGTGGTCATAAAGGGCGTTTTGGTGTATTGCAAAGACGTGAGGCGTATATATTATGAAACTAAGTGTTTTTTTAATACAAAAAAACTGAAACAAAATTAACAGATTTGTATGTTTAAAATCTATAGTTATAAAGTAATGTACGTTTAAAATCACTTGATTGCTTTAAATTATAAAATGTCCTTAAATTTATTTTCTTAATGTTGATAATGCAGTATATTCCTCGGCTTTCTTTTCTTGTTTTCATTGCACAGTATCTCTTTCTTTCTGTTTTTGATGGGTAAGATATGTAAAATACATAAATATTAATTTTAAAAAAGTTTTATATAACGAACTTTTTTCGGGATTTAGCGTGATATGATTTAGATAATGAAATATCCAATACACTTTTTCCCTTATATAATAAATACACTTATAAATGTATCAGTACTGCACAATGTATTTCATAATTAACTTAACAGTGCTATGTTAAGAACAAGTTTAATTACAAAATGTAATACTTATCTTTATAATTTGTACGGCTTATAATTAAATTCGTATTGTAGTTTTATCGTCAAAATATATTATTTTTGAACTCAATACATCAGTGCTTCTCACACTTTCGATACTCGCGTCCCCGTGTAATAATGTAATAATAGGTGCAATAATGATAGGCAAAACGCATGCTCAGAAAGGGGCATTAAGTTTTTAAAACTAAAATGCAAATTTCCTTCCCCTCCCTAAGAAAATACAAAGAAATCACACGTGCCATTTTTTTTCAATTCCTACTTTTAGTTCACACTCTCTTTCTTTCTATTTATTTATCTTGGTGGAATTTTCAATCGTTAATAAAATACATTTTAAAGCGCTCAATTAAGCTGAAATTCTATATACATGATTTTATTTTGGATGACAATACAATAATTTAGTTATAATTAGTAAAAATTAATTTTGATTAAAACTAATTATTTAAAAAATTACAAGTACAGCTACGTTGACATCATTTTTGGCGACTTGTGTCAAAACTTGAAAAGGTTTTGTTTCTCACGCTTTAAAGCATTCAGTTGAAATGAAATTTTATATACACACTTATTTTGGATGACAATACGATACTTTAAGGATAATTAATAAAAATTACTTACTACTTAATGTTGTGATTCTGTCTTATGTATATGCATATTTATATTAATTGTAACTGAAAGTAGCTAAAATAAAATTTTTCTTTGTTGATCTAAGTAGGAATTGACTTAAAAAGTTTTTTTATATTATTTGTTTTAACTGAAGGCGGAGGAAATAATTCTCGTGCACCACAAGTATCCCACGGGCCTTATAGAAGTAAGTAAAACAAACAGAATAGGATAAATAAAATAAAAAAACAATAAAACAAAATTTACGAAATCATGAAATAACAAAGACAAATAAGTTGCAAAAACAAGAATACATTAAAAAAATTTAAAAAAAAAACAATTAAAAAACAAAACCAATGATAAAAAAGTTGCAAAAATAGAGGAATGAAAAATTTACAAAATCAGATCAATGAAGATACAAAATAAAGTGAAAGAATATTTATTGAAAAAAGTTGAAAGACATTAGGCTAGTTAATTTTAAAAGCATGCAAATTGGATTTCAGGAGTTTTCTGTCTTTCTTAAATTTTGAACAAAAGAGTATAAAATGCTCTACACTTTGCTCCCTGCCAACATTAACCTTAACGAAGTTTGAAAGGACCCACACAGGTTGAATCTAGTGAGGTACACTTTAAAATTAGTATGACCACTAAGGAATTGCGTGATTTTATAGTTCGTAAGGAAAGGGATCACAAGATTGTCTTTGTGAAATGGTTATATATATGTGGGATTATGGTACAGTTCTAGGGGTATTCAATGACCACACTCTCGTTTGTTTCTAATCTAACGTTTAATGCTGGACAAAATACACAGTTCTACTCACTACGACAGACGTTCTCTCAACACATATAATACAGTATCTACAATTCAATTAAGCCTCTCTGGCTCTAGCGACAGTTCTGGTATAGTTAATGACAATCTGCACACTAGTGCTGAGAGTGACCTGCGCGTCTCTCTCGTGGACAACGGGTTGGTGGGTCCCTATTCGGCCACCGTTCTCGTCACTCTTTCTTCAGCCCCGGATCATCGACCTGCGCGTCTAGAGTCCGCTCGCTGAATTCTGATCTTCACAATAATACTGAGGTACAGGAGTGTTGAGAAGGACCTACGCGTCTCTCTCGTGGACAACGGGTTGGTGGGTCCCTACTCGGCCACCGTTCTCGTCACTCTTTCTTCAGCCCCGGATCATCGACCTGCGCGTCTAGAGTCCGCTCGCTGAATTCTCTCTTCTTCTTTAACTCCTGGTGGCTGCCTTGACAGCGCCTTCCATAGAATGTTCATGTGGAAATTTCCGATATATATATATATATATATATATATATATTTTTCAATTTACTCTTTTTTGTTGCATTTTCCTCGTTATTGAATTACTCTTCAATAATACTTGCATTACCCATTTCTTTTTTTTTTCCAGCTTATTGTCTGGTTTTCAATTCTTTTTTGAATGTTTGAGTTTTTCAAACCATTTATTTTAATTTTATCTGTGATTTATCACTTACCGCATGTAAAATGTATTAAGTTTTATTTTTCCCCTTTTACAATCATTTTTAAAGTTTCTGTTTTTGAAAAATTTTACAATGTATCACTTTAATGTTGTATTTACATTTTTCTTTTTGTAAATTTATCGTTACTATCAATATTTATGTGTATCATTAACGATTAACAATATGAATGCACTGTTTAAAGATGGTTACATAATCATTAAGAGTAAAATGTAAAAAGAATATCATTTTTTGTATCAACAAAATATATTTTGCATTCAGAATTGGAAATTTTTTACAGATTCTATGTTTGCTAACTAAATAAGTAAAATAGAACCGATTTGAATCATCATTCATCGAACTTATACTTTGTGAAACATTATTATTTTTTCACATATATATTAATAAGCACTAGGCGTAACAAATGGTATCAAATAATTTTGTTTTTACATTGTGCAACATCGAATAAATGCTATTGATGCATCAAGAATTACTTTCGGATGTCAATTCAGTGGTATTCTTGTAACCTTTTCGCAGAAGCCACAAAAAGCTACATTTGTTAAGAAGAAGCAAATAAAGTGTTCTCATTTCCAATTTCGTGACCGAAAACCGAAATCTTTTTAGCAAAACCCGTATAAATGATATATTATTTTGCGATAGGGAAAATGATTCGTTTATCAGAAATCAATTTAATTGAAAAATGCTTATAAATGTATTTTGTATGCCAATTTATCCATGTCCAGATTTTTCTCTTCGGCAACTTTTATTTCAGGTTTTGTATTGCAAGTATAGAACTTGAAAATTTATAAATATAATGTACAAACTAAATATTTAAGAAAATTCTTTAGAAATTTTCAGAAAGATTTTGTGTGTCTGTTTATATTATAAACTTAAAAAAACATAATTAATTCTTTTTGTACATTTTATTTTTTGCTAATTCTCTCTCTTTCTCTTTCCTCTTCTTTATACAAAAAAAAAACTCTAAAAAGGTTTTTTAGGAAACAATTTTTATTTGATGAAAACTTCGGATTTATAAAAAAAAAATTTACCTAAAAAATAATTTTTAGTAAAAAAATTACCATTTTGGAGAGGAAACATTTTTTTCAACAAATAATTAACATATTTATTCTCTTATAAAAATTTATTCTAGTGTTTTTCATCTAACTTAGAAATATATAAAATTCCAGTAATTATCATTTTGATTCAAAAATTGTTTATCTGATATCTTCTAAAATATTAAATTTTATTTTTATATCAGCTGGTCAGCTTGAATATTAAATAATGTACGCAAAGAAAGCAAAATTAAATTTTATGATCCTTTATTGACTGCTAATTTTTAGTCATAACATTTAAATATAAATCTTTTATAACAAACTGTATTCATATCTTCAAAGTGTAGTACTAGAACATATTTTTTGAATTTGACATGTATTTTGTTAATATATTTGCGATGTGAATTTGCTTAGCTCATAGTAAGAGACATATTTACTTAATAAAAATGAAATTTTATCTTTAACTAATACATTCACTCGTTATAAGTAGTTATTAAGCAATATATACAGCATATTAACTTAATCCAACTCGAGCTAAAAGGGGTTATTTTAACGACTCCTTTCTTTTTCAATCTCTAAGTAGTAGATAGACAAGACGCCTAGTGGTTGTGGTCACAAACTCGTGGCTGAAGTGTCATGGTTTCGAGTCATGGGGACACTGAAGATCCTCCGTGTAGAGTAGCTGGTGCACGTCAAATCTGTCATGGCTGAATGTCCTCCCGTAGATGTCATGAGGTATTTAGGACAGGAGGTTGTCATCTCAAGTGCTGATCTTGTCACTGGACCGAGGTTCAAAATTATGAAGTCTTTTGCCAATAACCCTCGTGTTGTTTCATAGTGTGACGTAAAGAAACTCTCCCTCACTTTATATAAATCAAGGAATTCTAATAACTGAATTTTCGGCTAATGTTATATATCTCTCTTGCTAAAGTTGTTCTCACCTCAGTGACGCTTCTATGTGAAGCCCTTTTCTCTTCTTAATTCCCCTTTCATCCTCCCTACTCTATTTCAATATTAATGTTCCTTTATATGTATCACGTGTTCTCTCTTAAGACGAGGCATTCGTATCAAAGTATATCACATATCAAAGCATCACCCAAAAGTTAGAGTTAAGAGAAATAGGCATGACAATGGTAACAAATTTTGCTTCCTTAATTAATATTTCTTGTATTTTCCTCAGAAGTCAAATCCTTTTAGAAATAAAGAGCAATTCATGACGTTGAACGTTAGGTAAATATCCCCTGAAATGTTGTTTATTTGAATAGTTCAAGAATTGCCTTTATTTATAGCAAAAAGATTTAACAAAACATATTTCATACAATTTTGTATGTAAAATGAAACTCAGCAGCATGTCTGAGCAGAAGGCTGAAGAAGTTCAAACATTAATTAATCTATTCCAATGTACAAATATAAATTCGTAGCAGATATTTTTTGATTTAAATTTCACATTTTTTTTATCAGAAATTGAAGATGATTTTAGAACTGTATATTTTTTGTCTACAAATATGAGTAAGTGTTATGCAAAATATTCTTTATTGAAACTATTACTGAAAGTCTTATGAAAAATATATTTTTTCTTCATCGACATGAGTTTGTCTGCCGACTTCACGCTCTGGCATTCTGACCGAGATATTGAAAAACATAGAGTCCCATGGATAGCAGTCTAGAGTTTTGTCCCCATAAGCCAGTGTACATTTGATAAGAAACCTGGAATATGTTCACTACTTTCAGAATTGCCAAGAGAAAAGAATAATATATATCAAGGGACACTGAATAAGGAAAAGCAAGCGCTAGGCTTATTGTGTAGCATGGTGCATCATTTATGCGTAAGTGAAGGTGTTGTAGTAACTGCATATATTAAAAGTGCTGTGGTTGTTCTGAATTAGTTGTTCAAGTGCCACTATGAGGCCCTAATATGAAGCCTTCTATTGCGGGAAAATCGTAGGTGCGTGACGCATGGGCCATTCAATTTTCGAAATCGTCAGAGAGCTAGGATTTTAAAGGTGTACAGTGTCAAGAGTATACCAAGAATACATGGATGGTAGACAAAAAACTAGCAATTGGGCAAACTGCAAAGGACAATTAGTCTTGACAGTGTGTAATGAGAGATGGCTCATACATATTGTACGTAGCCAATGAAGCCAAACATTAGCTCAATTTACCACCGCTTGAATTACGGGAACAGTCGTACAGTCAAACGAACTGTGCAAAGCTCGCTTCAACATCTGGGTTTCGGGGGAGCCGTCAACCTTCGGGAGTACTATCGCTTAATGCTTGCCATCGGACTGCATGTCTTTGCCTGGGGAAGAAGGCAGAGAGACTGGAGTGTAGAAGACTGGAAACGAGTAAAATGGAGGGATGAGTCTCGATTCCTACTACTTAATTCCAACAGGATGCTGAGAATAGGGCATCAAACTCAGCAAGCCATGGAGCCTGCGTGCCAGGTTGGAACTGTATAAGGACATGGTGGCTCAATCATGTCCTGGGATGCTTTTTCGTGGTACTGTTTGGGAACTTGAGTGCGTGTACCAACCTCCCTCAATACAATTCGGTATGTAGATTTGATTGGTGATCACCTACATTCGTTTTTCCTGTTCTGTTATCTGCACGCGGTAATGTAGTTTTCCAGCATGACAACTGTAACTCTCACGTCCTTGTTGGCTATTGGCTGGTTAGAGGAGCCTTTCTCTAACTTTTCGGTCATAAATTGGCCACCTAGAAACCAGACTTAAGTCATATTGAGAATATTTGGGAATTTTTGAACAATGCGTGAAAGGCCATCATTCTGTACCAATGAACCTTACTGAATTATCAACAGCTTTAGCCCATATTTGACAAGTCATTCCCGAGGAACATTTCCAGAAAGATGTTGAATCTATGCCACGTCGTGTGGCAGCTGTTATCAAGTCCAGAGGAGGCTCGACTCGTTACTTGGTAGATATCCCTGTTTCAGTGACATTTCTGTGAATATATATCCATATTGCAAATGCAAATATATTCCAAAAGAAGTTTGTAATGTTTTGTTTTTTGTAAAATATTTTACAGAAAAGAAGGAAAACTTCAACTTGATGTTTGTCTTGTTACATATTTTTTAAGTAAGCTCCGTTTGTTTTAAAAAAATAACAACTATATTTTGTTTCAAAAAACCTTTATTTTAGGATTGTACATAATATTTTGCCTATTTTCTACATAGTTTTGCAGACTTTATTAAGGGATTTGTCATATCTTAGAACAAAGTTTTGAAAACCCTCTTCAAAGAAGTCTGCTCCCTCGTTGGTCAGCCAAGAATTCATGGCTGCTTTGACTTCTACGTTGTCACTGAAGCACTTCCCGCCAAGGCTGTGTTTGAAGTATCGGAAAAGGTCGAAATCGCTAGGAGCAATGTCGGTTCTGTATGGTGCGTGATTTAAAACCTTTCAGCCGAATTATTCGATTAAGTCCCGAGTCGTTCGAGAAGTGTGAAACTTTGCGTTAACGTGGAGGACAAAAGCCCCTTTTTGACAGCATTTTGTTTTGCTATGATCATTGGAGCTTCCGTAGAGTTGCGCAGTTAGCACTTGAACTGATCGTTGTTCCTTTTTTTGTGGCATTAGTTCCACCAGCAAAACACCACGCCGGTCCCAGAACACTGTTGCCATAATCTTACGCTTTGATAGCGTTTGTTTGTTTATAACCTTGACGAAAGAGGATGTGTGTCACTATTCCATCGACTGTTGCTTTAATTACAGGGTGATAGGGATACCCATGTTTCATCTTCCGTAACAATTTGACTCAACATGTCATCCCCTTTTTTCTCGTAACAAATCAAAAAGTCCAATGAACTAGCTAACCTCTTCTCTTTGTGTTACGCTGTGAGGAGTTTTGGTACCCACTGAGAGCACAATTTTTTAAAGTGGAGGTCTTCAGTCACAATTTTGTACACCACCGACCGAGAAACACCGGCTTCTAGTGAAAGAGGTGTTGTCGTGAATCTCCTGTTCTCATGAGTTTTGTTTCAACTGCTTGAATCAAATCATCAGTGATTACAAAGGGCCAGCCTGAGCTTTCTTCGCCATAGCCGTTTGTTCGCCCATCTTTAAACTTCCTGACCGAGTTTTAAAATTGCCATCACTCATTGCTCTAAACTTCTGTTACCTGGCGATGAATGTCTGCAGCCGACATGTTTCTCGTAGTCAAAAAGCAGATAACAGACCGTATCTTACACTTGGCGTGCGATTCAATCACCTTAAACATTTTAAGGACGCACAGCGAAGCTTACACATCTGCTACAAAGCTGGAAATGGTGCGAGTGCGTTTGCAAAAGATGCTGTTCATTGATGCAGAGACTCGTTACCGTGCATGCGCGAACAGGGAACTATACGTACCAACGGATCATACTTAAAAAGTAGCCCTCTTATTATTTATGATAATTAAACTTCAATGATCTTGAGTAAACCAGTCAATTAAAAATAATTTTAAAAAATTGGAAGAAAAATTCAGTGCTTACAATTTATGCCACAAAGTGTCTAAAAAGGTATATACTATAACGTTTGCCCAAAAGAAAAGTGAACATATACAATTGCGTCAGAATGAGTGCAGCTGTATCAGAACTACCAAACAGGAGCACGGAGAACGGTTGGAAGTGTACATCGCATGCAATGTTTAATTGTGAAATCTGTCAGTGATAGAGGAAATTAATCGAAAGTAAAGTTGTGTCATATAAGAGGATTTGTCCAGATCAGAATAACGTGCGGTAGTACAGTTTTTGATTGCAGTAGGAGAGTTTAATGCAGACGTTTATTGACAAGAGATCGCCATAGTGGTGGTCCTCGAGAAAATTTCGTGGCCGCGGTAGCCGAGTGGTATAGGTATCGGACCGCGGCTTGCTTTGTCACGGGTCCGAGCCCAGTACCACTAAAGACCCGCCGTGTACGGCAGCGAGGCACGTTAAATCTGTCGAGAGCTGAAACGTCCTCCCGTTGGTGTGGTGTGGTAGTTAGGAGAGGGGGTGCCAGCTCAGGTGTCGTCCACGTCACTTGACCATGGTTCAAAATTACGTGGTCCGTCGCCAAAAGCCCTCGTGTAGCTGAACAGTGCGACGTTAATATTCAATCAGTCAATCAATCAATCGATAAAATTTCGTTGGCCTTTAGAAAATGTGGAATTTACTTACTTATCACGTTAAGTTATGTTTTAAGATGCATTGAATTATTCGATTCGTAACAAAAAAGTTAACACTTAAAAAATCCTATTGGTGGTCCGCGGGATTTAAATTACAAATTTACTAGTCCGTGAGGTCAAAATGTTTAGCGGCTGCTGCTATTCATGAATACTGGTAGTCTATGGTGAGAGCTACTTAGGTCGAATGTCTTGAAAAAGTTGGTGTGAAAAGTTTCGAGAAAGGCAACGAATGACATCGGATCTCCCCATGACAATGTCTACCCATACACAAATAAAATCTATCGGGAAGTGTTAGAATACCCCCCAATAAAAACCGACTTGTCCCATTGTGACCTCTAGGGTTTTAGGTCACTTAAGACTGTATTACGTTTCTATTTGGACGATGAAATAAAGGAAGCTGGGCAGGACTTCCTCAAGAATCAGCCACGTGGTTTTATAGAGAAGACACGGACTTGCTTCCAGAATGATGGGACCTGTGTTACAACCTCCAGAGCGTTTTCTTTTGTTTTCCCAATAAAAACTTTCTTTTGATTGAACTTATACCCTTTTCAGTTGGGAAACCCTTATAAATTAAGATAATGTTTATGCTCTGTTTTATGCCCGATAACTTCAAACACTCTTCTGTTATTGAAATGACAAAGTGGTTAAGTTCAGTTTTGGAAGCTTTGTACAATTTCTTTGCATTGTCTCATTCAAATAATTAGTAGATGAAATCTTTTTAAATTAAGTATAAAAACTTTTCGATAAGTATAATATACCACACAGAAGTTTTCCATATGATTTAAAGCATGGGATTTCACTTGCCTTGTTCTAACATTTCAAATTCTTTTTTCTTTTAAATTATCTTTGGTGAAATTTAAATGTATTGCAAGAAAGTTTATTCTGCTAAAATATGTAGTTAGATCCTCCTTCAGTATTTAATAAAGTCTAAATGCTGCCAGATGATTTTATTATTGAAAATATTAAATTTGTGGAAAGGAAAGAAGTCGTTAACTCCAATCACTCAAATAATAAAAGATTTGTTAATGGGCAAGGACGAAAAAATGACTACACGAAGAAAAATTGACGTATACACACAAAAAAATTTTATAACAGATTATTTACAACAATGTAAAATTCAGTCATTATAGTGTTAGCTTTACAGTGTTCAAAACATGGCGTTTCAGAACTATTCCACTAGTAGGAGTAGTTCTGATACCGTTTAGTTTCTTCACACTTTCCGTCGTATCGAAGGCAATGTACAAGCATATTATAGTTTCGACTGACTCGACTTGTTTACAAGATTGCTAAAAAGGATCATGGAAATTTTAAGAAAGGCTTAGAATTTTCTTTATATAGCCTCCTGTAAATTCCCAAAAGCCTTTTCGATGATTCCTTGGCAATGTTTGTCACCATGAACAGTAGATTCCTCAATCTGGTGATGAATTCTATGGTTGCCATAATCATATTCTGAGAAGCAAACTTTGGCTGTAAAACCCAAAATTCCTAAGCGGAAATTGCAGGGAAAACAACACATGTGGCATTTTTTTAATATTGTTTCTATGTATTTTGCAGAGATTATACTTCCTATATTGTTTCTAATCCATCTACTTTGCATCGAATGAAAAACATTATTTTTGTGTCTTCCAAATGTGTTTGTAAATTTCAAAACCGCCCAAGGTGAACTATATTTTCCATAGAAAATAACGTGATTAATTTTTCACCGTTGTCCAATGACAAGATATTATTATTTTATTTCAACTTTTCTTCTGAGCAATATTCTGGAGTTTTCTTCATTTTCTTAAATTTTGTACCAGTATTTGATTTAAGACTCTTCTTAACTATGAAATGAATGATTTTTTTCTATGTTACGAAATTTTATGAGTAGAATTACATTTTTCAGTTGAATGACAACCAAACCTGTGAGTAAAGGCCTATTAACTCAGAAAGTTCTTCAAGCACTTTATATTTAATACTGAAAGGATATTTAAAAAAGCTCAAATAACTATTACATCATTTTTATTTATTTTTTGGATACATGAGAGAGTATCACAAAGATTAATTTTTCTTTGAAAGCAATTTGTAAACATTAGATATTTCAGTGTTGCAATTTTATTCACAAACTTCATGCATACATAGTGATAACACACACACACTTCATTTCTGAAGAAAGCAGTTTCAAGCAACGGAAAACATAACAGATGCCAGTAAAAAACTATTTTCTTTGCATTTAACACATGAATCAATATTCATATTATTTTTAAGCATTCATTTATTTAATTTTCTTTACAATGTCACTTAATACTTAAATGATAATTAAACAATATTTTTCTCCTTTTTGAATACCTACCTTTCTCACCCATCCATAAAATCAGCGCTATAGATACATACATAAACATGTATCAAATTTAACGCATTAAACGAACATAAATCGCCTGATAAATAAATAAGATTAATAAATTTTCACATCATTTCTCAAAACTTGTCCTTCTTCGCTTAATAAATAATTGGTTTCACGGAGTTTATAAGAATTATTTTTCCGAGGAGCATAAGTCTCCGGAGCTAGTCTTTCAAAGAACCGATACTCAGAATAATTCTCGTTTCAATTCCGGATGACGGAAGCTCCGAATAGAGCTTGATTTATCCCGGATACATTCAAAGGAAAATCCAGCTTCTTAGAGCTCTGATACAATGCAGCCAAATTGGCTTTAGATAGATTGGAAAAGTTTATACGTCTGCTTAAATCTAGGCAAATTCAAATGCTTCAGTGATATTGAAATCAGCTGCTTCGGGCTTTCTGTACTGTTGCCATTTGACTGATTTGAAATTTGTATCAGTTTCTAAATGCTTCACTTAGCCCAAGGTTAGACCGCGATTTAATAACTGCGATACTCAAGAGGAATCTCGATTTTGAGTCTTGTGTGTGTGTGTGATCAGGAAATACACTTCTCTTAAGACGCGGTAAATTGAATTATGCTATAAAATGGATGTAGCAACGATATAACGTTAAGATTTAATTTATTCTTTATCGTTAGTCAGTAATTAAAAAGCGGAAGATCATTTTTAATAGATAGAAAAATCAATAAATCTTGAATAGTTCTTCTCTCTCTCTCTCTCTCTCTCTATATATATATATATATATAAACAACATGAAATTGGAAAGAATTATTGGTAAACTCATTAAACAGAATCTGTACCTCAGTAATGTTCAACATAGGTATTTTTAAGAAACACTTAAAGTTCCTACGGTAATCATAGTGTTTCCTTGTGAATATGGACTGTAATAGCTTTCAGCACTCCGATTTGAGACATATCCAATAGCATAAAATCGTTTTGGGGAATCCATGACTAGATTGCATACTTTTTACTCTCGGTAAAGTTTTACGTCTTTCTATTTAAATATTTGGCAAAGTGATCAGGATTTTCTGAGTCTCTGTGTACAGTCTCTAGTGCAAATGGTGAGTCTATTTAATACATGAGCAGGAAGTGAAAATTAGGAGAAGGTATTACTTTAGATGTCATTTGACCCTGGTTAAAACTTAAAATGTACGTCACCAATATCTCACCTGTTGATTTAGTGCAATTTCAACAAAAATACACCCATCCCCCAAACCCTTTCTTTTTTTTATTCGGCTTCCTACTTTGAATACTTATAGTATGTAATCAGTGCTTCTTCAACTTTCAATACAGAATACGGCAAAAAAACTCGGACAAATTTCTTGCATCCTAGAATAGTTAAATAATTTCCTTTTAATTGGTGTGTTTTCCTGTTTCCTTTATCTCACACTTTAATGTAATAAAACATTTTTAAATAAGTTTATACTTTGATTTATGTGTTTTTGATAATGTCAAGCAAATTGACTTCCATTTTAGAGTTGTTTCAGCAAGGAAAAAGACAGTTGGTTTGCTGAATGTACCTCGGCAAACAGTGTCTGATGAAATCTACCGTTTCAAACATCCTACCAAAAAAGAAACAAGAGTGATGCAAGGCGAAATTTCCAGACATGGTATCATCTGAAGAAAGACCACCTACTCGCCGGCACTCAATCTCATGGATTACAGTGTATGGTCTTTTTTAGAGTCCGGGGCCTGCACTAAACCACACAAAACTTAAGACTCTTTAAAGCAGACTTTACATGGTGAGGTCTACTTCTAATTTCTAAGGTGATGAGGTCCTCCCGGTGGCGTAAATGTGGTACGCCACAAAAAAACTCAACATTTTTTTATATTCTAACAATAATAAATACAAAATATGCACTTACTGCATAATTACAATAAAAACATGAGTCTTCTAAGAATCACGTTTTAAGCAAAACGCAAGATTCAAATATAATATAATCATGCCCACAAATTTAATAATATCAAATGATGCATTTATTATCAAACAACTAAAAATTCATTATTAAATAAATCATTTCATTTTAAGTTCGTTCTCGTAGAATTTTAGTCTCAGTAGAAGACTTAGTCTGCATACTGCCGCCCCAATCTGTTAAATCTCTGTATATAATTACTAAATTCTAATCTTGCACCGGATTCCAAGTGGTCGTCTGTCGGGAAAGACATCTTGACTTAATTATATTCATCGTTGAAAATGCAGATTTCCACAGGTAGGTAGTGCAACAGAATGATGCTAAATGAAATGGAGCGTGGCCGCGGTAGCTGAGTGGTATAGGCATCGGATCGTGGCTGGATTTGTCACGAGTTCGAGCCCAGTACCACTGAAGACCCGCCGTGTAGGGCAGCGATGCACGTTAAATCTGTCGAGAGCTGAAATGTCCTCCCGTTGGTGTGGTGTGGTAGTTAGGAGAGGGGGGTGCCAGCTCAGGTGTCGTCCACGTCACTTGACCATGGTTCAAAATTACGTGGTCCGTCGCCAAAAGCCCTCGTGCAGCTGAACAGTGCGACGTTAATCTTCGCTCACTCACTCATGAAATGAAGCTTTTTTAAATTAGGATACTTTACTTCATCCATTAACCAATGTATGCCCGTAACAGGTTCACTGCCTGTGACCTTCTGTCGCGGAATGTAATATCAAATACAAGAATTCAATCCTGCGGACGCTTGTGCTGTGGAGAGACGTTTCAGTAACCGTTCTCGTGGGAAGAGCTGGTCAACATTTATTTTCCCCTTTAGTCGGCGTGGTGGGGAAGACACATTTCTAGGGCTGCAATCGTGATGATCGCATTTCCCCTCTATCGTATGCTTCTAAAAAGAGTACATGTGTCACACACACATACATATACACATATTCGCATGCATTGTGAAGAGCCGATATTCCAGTCTAACTGGCTTTGGTGTTCCACAAATATATTTATTTATTATGCTTGTTTTAGGTCTTATGTGAAGGCGGTCACCCAAAAATTTCTTAAAGGTTCACCGGTCGATCGCGATCGACTTAATGCCCACCCCGGCTTTATAGAAATCACTTCTGTGGGAATGGGGTTTATTAAAGGCAAAATACTATAGGTTTATTGTTGAAAACTTCTGCAAGCGTTTGCGGCTCAGCATTGCCGCAAACTTTGAAACCAATTAAATTTATTTATTAGTACGAGTGTACTCTTATTGTTATTTGTTATATTTTGTTAATTTCTTAATTTTTTATAAAGTTATATAAAAAAATTGTTTGTCCGGCTTTTTAGCCGCACCCTATACTTGTGACCCAATTTTCAATCCTAGTTTTCGTCGTGCACCACCTCCATACAATAATAATGTAATGGACGCAACAATGATGTACTTGGACATAAAACTGCGACTTTAATTATAAACCAAATAAACAAATAATAATTTTGAATGTTAAGTATTAAATTTTGTAAATAATTTTGAATATGGCAAGCCCGTAGGAGTCACTAGAATTTATAAAACTTTTTTTTAACTTAATGTTGATAAATTAATTATCAAATATATTGTGCAATATCCATACATTTATATTATATATGTGTAAATACGTATTTTGCTTTTGTATTATGTATATTTTATATTTGTACTTTGTTTTGCTTCCTTTCCAAACATTAATAATTTTTTAAATGATCTTTTATTGTCGACTTTTCGATATGCTCACCCTCACGTAGGATTATCACGCCTCCCTAGAGGGGTGCACCTCACAGTTTGAGAAACGTTCTATTAAAACCCTTAAGCAGTGAGATACCGAACTAAATTGGAATTAAGTATATTCTATGCAAAAAAATTGCAGATGGATCGAATATGTTTTACAGAAAGTCTTTATTTTTAAACTTAGAAATACTGTTATTGGAGACTCTTGAATTTTTCTGAAAAGTTTTTAAAGTTAAAAGAAAAAAAACGTATACTTATAAATGTGAGAGGAAAATTTACATTTTGAATTCCTTTACATAGACTGTTGGAAAGAAGTCCATATATTTTATTTTAACAAATATATAAATATATTTTAGATTGGAATAAAACTCAAAAGCATCGTTGTATAAAGAATGCAAAACAACTGACAACAGTAAAAAACATCGATAACTTGCCTCCGTCTCTCTCTCTCTATATATATATTGGGTTCCGAGCGAAAAATATGTCTGGGGCAGTAGAAATGAAAGGATTTGAGCAACAACACTTCAGATTTTGAGAAATACTATTTGTGTCATATTTTTTATGAGGTCCCAGTGTGTTTTGGATTAAGATTTCTAGGAGTATTTCCCTTTTACAAATAGAGCACAAAACGCATTTAATGTACAAATATTTCACTTAAAGTCAAATATATGTGGAAAATCTTTCCTTCTGACTTATGTTTTTCTATATTTCAAAATGTTTAAAGGGAATTTCAAAAACAGGTGTTGAATGAGTTCTTTGTCGATAACTTTTAGCTTGCTTGTTCATGCTTCTTTTTCAGATTGTTTTTCGTCTTTTCCTCTATAAATATATGTCGTCACTTTTCATACCAATCCCAAAAAGAAGCGTAAATACTGTATGAATTTGTTCCGCACTTGTATGGAATTGAATCAAAGAAATTATCAATCTTGGATGAAAAATACACATGTTTCAGTTTTTCCTCTTAAACTAAAACACAGAATTTTAATAATTTGTCTATCTTTCACAAAAAAAGTCAGAAATAGCATAAATGGTTATTGTAAATCTATGCATTATGTAACAGTATTTTGCAGTTTTAGAAAATTCATTTTCATTTAAAAAATTCTATTTTCCTTTAAAAAATTCAATTTTCATTTTAAAAATTCATTTTTGATTCAAAAAATTCAATTTTCCTTTAAAAAATTCAATTTTCATTTAGAATGTTCATTTTCATTTAGAATGTTCATTTTCATTTAATTCATTTCCATTTAGAAAATTGATTAATTCATTTTTATTTAATTATTTTTATTAAGAATATTCATTTTCATTAAATTCATTTTCATTTCCTTAGTTTTCATTTTCATTTCATTATTTTTCATTTTCATTTAGAAAATTCATTAATTCATTTTCATTAAATTCATTTTCATTTAAAAAATTCATTAATTAATTTACATTAAGTTCGTTTTCACTTAGAATATTAATTTTCATTAAATTTATTTTCATTTAGAAAATTCATCAATTCATTTTCATTAAATTCATTAATTCATTTTCATTAAATTCATTTTTATTTACAAAATTCATTAATTCATTTTCACTTAGAAAGTTCATTAGCTTCTTTTCATTAAATTCATTTTCATTTAGAAGATTCATTCACACTTTTTTCATTCAATTTTCATTTAAAAGAATTTCTCTAACACGATGTATTATTAATTTTTACATTGAAGTTAGTGTTAAAATTTGTATATTGTCATTCATATCAATATATAAATACAATGTATTATATAACTATTGAAATATACACACAAGTTCTGCACTTCAAAGAAATGATTAAATATGTGATATCATTGTGCAGATACGTAAATTTCAATGCCGTTGCCTCATTTATGATATGATGGAATGCCAAAATCGTCAAATTACTTAGAGCATGAATATTTCCTATTTATTTAAAGGAGAAACTTAAATCCTTATAATTATACTCATTGCCTTTTAAATTTATTTAAATGAATAAATATGCATTATGTGAATATACTGGAGAAGATCAAAATTTTAAAGGTTATGAAAAGATGGATATCACAATAATGTAACAATATGTATATAGAAATAATTTATTTAGAAAAAAAAATATTTTCTTAGATTGATAATTTTGATATATTTTACAGATAAAAAGAAAAATAAAGACGTACAAATCATGTTATGCATATATTTGCATTTTACTTTTTATAAGTAAAACTTAATTTTAATGTTTTTTTCGGAATCATGACATTTTTTAATGTATGCTAACTGCTACAAGTTATAATTCATAATAAAAAAAATATTGGTCGTTAATATTGTTACGAATTTTGTGTAAATAGTGTAGATAATTTGTATTTGAGTGTTTAATGCATTTATATTACTCTATGTAATATTTATTTCATGTTAAAATTGTACTATTCACAAACAATACCACACCTTACGTTATAATGGTTATTCAATGAGAACTTGGCGAAATCTAGGCAGTAGAGCCAAGTTGGCATCATTTTTGGCGTCAGTGGCGACCATGTTGGCGAGTTCGGAACCCTCTGGAATTTTTTAGAAAGTAGTAGATCTCTCCACTAGTGTCACGTTCAATGACACGAGCGGTTATATTTCTGGAAGTTTCGGCCGCGACTATAAAAAGGTGCTCGTCGGTACGGCGATGAGTCTGGATTAAGCTTGCGAGTAGTGAGGATTGTTTTGATTAGTGATTAGCTCGGCTGTGCTTGTGAATAATCTTTACTTACGTGTATTTGTAAACACTGGTGGATGCTTTTGAAGGTGTGAAGACCTTCGGATATTTACCCTGTGAATACTGCTGCTAAATCCTGTATTTAAAGGATTAGATTTTCGATAATAAATTCACATAGGTCTTAAAGAAGTGTTTACTTTCTTTATGATTGTTTTGCGTAAAATTCACGAACCCGGATCTACGTAATATAAAGTGGACAAAACATCAATATTTTAGTCGAAAATAATATTTTAAAGACGGATCTTGTAAACCTGAAAATTGTTTTATTCCGAAAGATAATTCACGAAATAAATAAAACCCTCGAAAATTCACTTACAAAAGTTTTGTTAAAATAAAGTCCAACTTTCATTACTTTCATTCATTTCACTCACAACTCTTTTCTGGTAATATTTGGAACAAAAGATGGCTCTTTTGCAATGAGAAAGTATTTTTAAAATACTTGGCATTCTAAAAATTGTTTCTAGAATAGATGTTAGAAACTTTACTCCAATGGGGATAAAATAGAAGTTTCAAGTAATTCTTAATACTTCTAAGAATTAAGGTGTTTTGGAAGTTAAGAACCCTCGTTGAAAGAAATTCGATTAGAGTTGAATATTATTAAACATTTTATTTGTTTACGGAAAAAGCAGCAAGAACTGTTTTTAAAATAAAATTTTTTATTGCTAAATTGGCCAGTCATAAAAAAGTCAGCTTTGGAAACTTACGCAATATTCATTGCAGTTACACAGAATTGGTGTTCACCCTAACTGGCTAAAATTATTAAGTTACTATGTTCATAGAAACATACATATGAATAGCATAATTCATTAGCTTCTCAAAAGATTCTGTTCTACATTTTTGATGCTATTTTATTTCCCACATTTGATTTCTTATGTCTAAATTACCCTAAATATTGGATTTCACACAATTCCTCATTTAAGTTTTTGATTTTTTTAGGTTTAAATAAATATTCCTTCTTTTGCTAAATGACGATTTTGAAGCATTTTGTGAAAGCTAATTTGTACTCATACTGAACATTCTTCAAGGTTAATGCCGGAAGCGATGTATTTTTTTATATACTCTGTTAAATATTTGTCAAAAAGGCCTTAAAAGTATAGCAAATCGCATGAAAAATATGAAATGCTTATAAAAGTTATGTGAAAAGTTAGTTTTAGCAAAGAGTATGTTTAGATTTTTCATTTCAAGAAACCCATACATGGCATTTTTTTTTGCAATTCAAGAAATATTTATGCTGAAATTCGCTATTGAAAATCAGTGTCTCAAGAGCCCTTATATTAATAATTAACTTTTAGTTACTGATCTCTTCAGACGCATTTGGTTTGATGAATCGTTTCCTTTAAAGTTACTTGCTATATGGTACCTTACTGGTTATTTTTGAACATCGAGTGAAATCTGGAACGCCTAAGCAATTTTTGGCCTAATAAGTATATAATTCTGTAAAAAATAGTCAGATTCTATGAAGGTCAAATTTTCCATTGTATCTTTAGTATTATATCTTTTTGTAACTTAACAAATAATTAACAGTAAATTAACTATTTAATAAACTAGTCAATAAACACAGTTAAGAAGATTATTAAAATATAATTAACTCGTTTCATAAAGCAATTTATTGTTCATTGCAGATATTTTGATTTCCCAAGATTCTTATATGCTTTTTTAAAAAATTAATTTATTTTCAAAACCCCTCATGTGCCACATTGCATAACATGAGGCTTACAGATGTAAGTGGCAACACAATTATATAATTTAAAACAAAATTAAAAATACATTTAAGATAAAAATATACGTTAAGGAAGAGAGGAAATAAATATAAATAAGGGGAGGTACCACACACACACAAAAAAGCTGTAAAAATCTGTACAGTCAACAAATGTTCTTAAGGCAGCAATGCTTTCAGTACAATGGACCAACAGAGACCAAACATGTGGCCAGGAAATACCTAAACCAGTGCTTCTGAAACTTTCAACATTCCAGACCCAGTTTTCAATCATCATTTTCATCGCGCCCCTCTTAATACAATAACAATGCATTGAAATCAATAATGCACTTTGACTTATAAGTACAATACGTCTTTCATTATAAAACGCACAAATTATTAAGATAATTATTAAATTTTGTATATGAGACAGTCCCATGGAAATGTCACTCGTAATTATGAAATTTGTTCTTAAAATACTATTGATAAATTAATTATCAATACAAGGAACAGTATTGATACATTTATAGGCATATTATATTATTGTAAAGCTGTATTTTATTTTTTATTATGTCAGAATATATTTTGTGTTTTGCTTCCTTTCAGGAAGTTAATAGTTTTTTGAATAATCTTTTATTTTCAACTTTTCGATTTGCTCTCGCTCCCCATTGGAGTTTTACGACCCCCTTGGGAGGCGCGCCCCACAGTTTGTGAAACGCAGCAGTAAGGAAAATGCCACTATAATTCAATTACTTCGGAGCAGGCACTAACTACCGTGAGAACCATTTGTTGGACTGTGGCTTCTTAATATGGTGTTCCTAGAAGTTCTCTTCTAGATGATTTAGTGAACAAATTTTTCTGCAGTTCTATATTTTTGCAATCGAACGTTCAATTTGATTATTGCCTTATTGTAGACGAAGCACTTGGTTTTGAACTGTGACCTCCACATATGCCTCCGTGATCTTTGTTCTCACCACTCTCATCTGCTCTAACGGTTGGGATGCTTGAACTTCCTGTTTTGAAAATGAAATAAAATACCTACATATTTCATTCGATTTTATTATTATTTGACGCCTGTTACGCAATATTGAATTTACACAGTTTTAAACACAATGTCGTCTTTCAGTATCAATACACTGATGCAGTCGATGTTGATACTTGGAGTCACCTTTTCAAGCATATCGAACGGGATATTGTTAATTTCGATTCCGATGTTGTGTTTCGTAGGCATTTCGGATAAGCCAACAAGAAATAACCACGAGGGAATAAATCAGTTAACGTCCTCTCGTGGAGAGATCAGTCATTCGTAGAAGAATCCTGCCAGTCATTCGTAGAAGAATCCTGCTAGTCATTCGTAGAAGAATCCTGCTAAGGTATCTGACTATGTTCGGAACTGTTGTTTTGCAAAAGCGTATAAATGGATGAGAACTTTTATGATATTTAGTATCACTTAGATTAGAATACATGTATAAAGTTGGTTTAAGAATATTATTGCAGTAAAAAATTATTTAAATGCAGTACTTTTTCAAGAAATGAACATAGAAAATATAATGTTTTCAAAACTTTCTCCTTTTATAGAAAATGCTTCTATAATAATAATGTGTCGCCAATAAACAGCTCAGACCTCTATACAGAGCCTGAATATTGATTTTTGAAATATATTAATTAGGGAATATTAACGTCTCACTCTTCAGCTACACGAGGGCTTTTGGCGACTGACCACGTAGTTTTGAACCATGGTCAAGTGACGTGGATGACACCTGAGCTGGCACCCCCTCTCCTCCTACTCACCACATCAATGGGAGGACGTTTGAGCTGGGTTCGAACGCGTGACAAGGAGCGAGCCCCGATCCGATCTTTGACCATTAGACTACCGCAGCCCACATAAATTAGAAGTGGATTAATCCATATTTTACTACAACAAAGTGGAGAAATTTTAAGAAAAAAATACCGATAATTATTTCAATTGTTTGCAACTCTGAAAATAATGTGAATTTTTCAAAAATCCTAGTTCAGCCCCTCTGGAAAAAATTTGCTTTATATAAGAAAAATATTATTTTTATAGAAGCTTTTTTCTTTAAAAGAGAATATTTTCAAAATAAGCAAATATAAGTTTATTTTTTGCCAACATATTGCATTCAAATAATTTTTTATTCAAATAATATTCTTAAAATAATTTTATACATATATTCCAATCCAAATGACATTAAATATCAGGACAATTATCAATTTATACGCTTTTTTTAAATTATGGTTTCGAACGTAGTCGAATACCTTATAAGACCCATGAAAACCCTGGAGAAGGGGGGCAATGGCCCCATCTTGCTGTAATCACACGTTGTCAAAATCCCTTTCTTCGTAAGCGAGTAAGAATCGCTTAATATTGTCACATACCTGTCTGAATTGAGACACGAACTCGTTCCACATTTTCAGATGTTTTGATGGTTTTCAAAGAGCCTTTCGTTTCTTTGGAGGCATTCCCCGTTGCTTGCTCGGAAGGCATCCAGTCACAAAAAAACACATTTCCGATCAGGAACGCAACCTCGTTGGAGTGACGACAAAAGACACGTTGTTCGAGTATGCGCAGTGGGCGCCGCGCGGCGGTGATTAAGTGTATTTAGCGAAACGAGGATTAAGAGTTTTCAGAAAGTGTGTGTGGGAGATCAGACGAGCGAGAGCGCAGAAATGGGGCCCATCGTAAGTGTTCCGACATACTCCCCGAGCAACCGAGTGTGAAAATAAAAGAGTTGTGTCAACATCCTCGTCTGGTTTCCTGAGACAAAAACACATAGGGACTACTCCCCAACATGGTCTGTCCAGCCGAACCGGAGAAGTGAGCTATTCAAGGTGACGTGAGTAGTGGTCTTTTTTGTGTTTTTATTATTATAAATTGAGGACTAAATTAATTTTAGAAAAATGTTTAAGAACTGCCGTAAGGAAGATCGTCGGATCGTAGCTCTTGAACTTGGTGAGACTGTTGCTGAAAAAGTAACTATCGTTGAGTTAACTAAAATTTTTAAAGAAAATAAATATTTTAAAGAGGATGTTGAATTTGTTAAAGAATTAATTCAATATACGATCGAGGACCGTAAGCGAGTAGAGGAAGACCGTAAAAAGAAGTGGAAAATAGGTTACGAGAAACGGAGCTTGAGCTTGAACTTGCACGTTTAAATGTTAGAATTAATTCAGTTGAGGGTTGTAACTCGCTGGATGCGTTGGTGAAAAATGTTCGAATCCTAACGGTGAAGGTGCCTAATAGACCTGTAAGTTAGGCATTCTTTTTCGCTTCGTTAGAAAGAGCCTTTGTATCAAAAAATGTGCCCGAGAAATTCAAGTCGGAGATTTTATTAAATTTGTTGGGAGAAAAAGCTTCAAATGTGTTAATATATGTTAAAGATGACGAGTTCAACAATTATGATCAACTGAAATCAATAATACTAAGAGAATACGAGTCAAGTGCAAATCAATTCCTTGAACAATTTAAAAAAGCTACGCGTCATCCAAATGAAACATATATTCAATATACTTCTCGCTTAATTACAAATTGGCAGTATTACTTAAAATTAAGTCTCTGATTTTGACAACTTAAACGATCTTATTGTGTCCGACAAAATTTTCAGTTCGCTTGAAAAAGAGGTAGCGTCGCACATTTCCGTTCGAGCAGGAAATGATTGGTTTCGCCCAGTAGATCTTGCCAAAGAGATATACATGTATAACACTTCTCGGGGAAAAAGCTTAAAACCTTTGCAGAATGTCCTTCCTAGAAATAATCCAGTGAAAAATGCGTCAAGGGTATTTTTGAGTGAGATTAAAGTTTCTAAATGTATTTGTTGCGCTGAATCGCATCCATTATGTAAGTGTGCAGTGTATTTAAAACTTCCCATAAATAAGAGAATTGATCTGATTAAAACTAATAATCCTTGCTTTAATTACCTTTCTACATCTCATAAAGCGAAAGACTGTAAATCGAGATTTGTTTGTTCTGAGTGTCAAAAGAGACATCATAAAACGATACATTATACAGCCCAAAATCAGGAAGTAACGAATTCTACCTTTGAACCTCTAAACACATCAGTGCCAGTCTTCGAGCCGCGAATCGAAATGCATAACTTATTAACCGCAACGAGTATAAACAGAAAAAAATGTGTTTTGCTAAGCTCAGAAATTTGTTATATAAAATGTGAAAATGGTTTATTCCCAGTCAAAGCAATTCTAGACAGTGGAAGTATTTCGAACTTTTTAACGAGGAACTTATGCGATTTAATTGGATTAAAAAAATACCAGACTAATGTTTCGGTTTCGGGACTAACAAAACAGTAATTTCAATAGACTCGTGCGTTTCAGTATCTATTAGCAATAAAGAAGGGAGTTACATTAAAACATTAGACTTTTTTTTGGTACCAACAATAACGGAAGATCTTGTTCCAACAACGAAAATCGATTTTAATCTGAATAATATTCCCAATCTTAAAATAGCTGACAAAAAATTCAATATTCCAGAGCGCGTGCAAATGCTATTACGTGCAGAAGTATTTTATGAATTAATGTTACCCGGACAGTTCAAGATGGATGGTTCAAATGTAATTTTTCAAAACACTGTTTTCGGATTTATCGTTTCCGGATCCACTTCTGCAGACGCGCAGGGAAAAGAACATTGTGGGTTTATTCAGACTGCGGATAATCTAGAGCATTCAATTAAGAAGTTTTGAGAAATCGAAAATGTAGAAACCGATTCTGTTAAAACCAGTGAATTAGATATTTGCGAAGACCATTTTAAAAACACTCATTCGAGAGATGACCAGGGGAGATATACGGTGGCGATGCCATTAAAAGAAGATCCTTCATGTCTTGGTGAATCCAATCAAACCGAGAATCAGAGATTAAACTCCTTGTGGAAACGACTAAGTAGAGATAAAGAATATTTGTCCCTGTTTGAGAAATTTTTACAGGAATATGAGGATTTGGGCCACATGAGGGAAATCAAGGAGGATGGGTCTGGAGTTGCATTTTACATGCCACGCCATGGTGTTTATCGCCCCGAAAAGTCTACAACTAAACTGAGAACTGTTTTTAATGCATCAAGTCCTTCAACGAGTAGGAAATCTCTAAATTCAATTCAATTTAATGGCGGACTGGTCCAAGAGAAGACCTCTTATCGATTATGGTTCGCTTCCGAAAGCACAAGTATGCCTTTACTACAGATATAGAGAAAATGTTTCGCATGATAAACATACACCCGGAGCATACTTGTTTGCAAAGAATTCTGTGGAAGAAAGGCATAGGAGAACCAATAAAACGTACGAGTTAACTAGTCACCTACGGCGCAGTTAGCGCACCTTATCTAACCACGAGAACTTTGAAGCAGTTAGCGATGGATGAAGTTAATAATTTTCTTTTAGCAGCTTCAGTGATGCTGAGTGACTGCTACATGGATGACATACTATCGGGATCCAAGAGTATAGAAGAGGTAATCGAATTGCAGCATCAATTAATAGAAATGTTCAAGACCGCAGGGATGCATCTTCATAAGTGGTGTGGAAATTTACCCGAGATAACTTCCAATCTACAGGAGTATGCTTTCTTGGAGTCTGATGAGACTAAAGCGCTAGGAATAATTTGGAATTCTAAGTTAGACTGTTTTCTTTTCAGAATAGAGCAACAAAGGCCAACTTCATTCACCAAAAGAATGGTTTTGTCTACTATTGCATGAATCTTTGACCCTTTGGGTCTCCTCGGACCGATCATAACTTGGGCAAAGATATTTATGCAAAAATTGTGGTTGCTGGAATTGGGATGGTGTGATGAACTTCCTTTTAAAGAAGAAAAGGAGTGGCGTCGATTTATTGACTCTTTGGAAGCCGTGAATAACATCTCTATTGACAGATGTGTTGTGATTCACAGAGCGGAGAGCATTGAGTTACATGCATTTAGCGACGCATCGGAAAAGGCGTATGTCTTGCCACTAAATTGATGAAGAAGGTGAAGGAGGCATTGAATCTTCAGATTACAGCTGTGCATTTTTAGTCGGATCCGATTATTGTGATTTCATAGATACATCGTGAATCAAGAGAATTGAAGACGTTCGTGGCTAATCGAGTGTCTAATATTCATCAACTAAGTTCCCGTGACCAGCGGCATCACATTCCATCAGAACAGAATCCTGCAGATGTGTTATCTAGAGGACTACTTCCTGAGGAGCTTCGTGACGACTTTCTATGGTGGCATGGTCCTGAGCTTCTACAGAGTACTTATTCAACTACTGTCATTGTAGAACCAACCCAGAGAGATGACTTTGACTGCGAACTAAGGGTGTCTGAGAGAACTCTGGAGACTTCATTGCTTAGTTTCAACCATCTTATGGACTTATCTAAGAATTATTTTAAAATAATACATATTGCTTCTTATACTTATAGATTTATTGAAAGTTGTAGATCCAAGGTGAAAAAGAGGGGACCTTTAACTACAAGTGAGGTAAAGGATGCAGAAACCTGGCTTATTAAACAGGACCAGAGTGGCATTAACTTAAGTGACCCGTCAGGTAATCTTAAATCTTTGAATATATTCCAGGATGATGAAGGAGTCCTGAGAGTTGGAAGAAGGCTGGAAAAAGCTTCCATACCCTACAGCCAAAAGCATCCAGCTATACTGGCTAAAAATTCTAAATTGAGTAAAATATATTTCATAACTTTGCATAAGAAATTATTTCACGTTGGTCCACAAGGACTGCCGAATGCAGTAAGATTGAGATTTTGGGCTTTAGGAGGTAGAAACCTAGCTAGGAAAATGGTTCATACTTGTGTGGTGTGTTTCAAGTGTAAACCAATTCCCTCTTCTCAAATAATCTTCCTTATGAAAGAGTAAGTATGGCCCCTACATTCAGTATAACTGGACTAGATTTGGGAGGTCCATATTTTGTAACTTACAAACACCAGAGAAAGGGCGTTCTGAATAAAATTTATGTTTCTGTTTGCATTTGCTTTGTGACTCGTGCCATTCACCTATAAATTTTTTGTTTATGATTTTATTTTATAGGCGATTTGACTTCGGATGCAATAATTCGACCCTTAAAATGAGATTCATGTTTTGAAAATAATTTGCTAAATATTTTGTGCGATAACAGTAAAATGTTTTAAAAATTTACAGTCCTTTATAATCACTTTCTTTAACAAATTTTGTTGGTGTAAAAATTGAAATATCTCATTTCAAACACGAATAAATCAAAATTGAAAAAATTGAGCATTTTTATAGACCCCTTTAAAAATCTCCTCATATTTCCATTTTTTCAAAAAAGATCAAAATCTGGCGGCATATTTTAATGCTGAGTGCGAATTCTCAACTAAAAGGCATTTTATAAGACCCTTTAGATCTCCAGATCAAAATCTGGCGGCATATTTTACTGAGGGAGGTATTGAATGGAATTTTATTCCATGTCTTTGGGAGGTGGGCATAAAGTCAGTGAAATATCACCTCAAGTGAGCACTGGGAAGATCCCGACTCACATACGAGGAGTTTGAAACAGTGATTATCCAGATGGAATGAATTTAAATTCCAGACCCCTTACACCAATATCCAATGATTTTGATAACTTTGAGGTATTAACGCTTGTACATTTCTTGATTGGTAGATCAATAATTTCTATTCTTAAGCCCCTAGTAATTAATATTAGAGACAATAGATTAAGCCGTTGGCAGAAAACAACAAAGGTAATTCAGGTAGTTTGGAAAAAATGGAGTACCGATTATCTGAATACTCTCCAACAGAGAGAAAAGGGGATAATCGAGAAGGACAATGTAATGTGTGGTACAATGGTAATTGTAAATGAGGATTTTACACCAGTTTGCAACTGGCTTTTAGGGCGCGTCGTTGAGGTCTATCATGGTTCTGATGGTAAAGTGAGAACAGTCAGAATTAAAACAAAGACAGGAGAATTTAAGAGGCCCATAACAAAGATCTGTATTCTACCTATGGATGAAAATATGTAAGGTCAATTTCCATTTAAGAAATTATGTGTTTATCTTTAAATTGTGCTATTGTAATTTTAACTTTTTTTTACTGAAAATTTATAGTACCTTATATATATATATATATATATATATATATAATAATTTTTTGAAAACCATTGTGTAATTTTTGTGAAACTTGTTGTGAATTGTGAAACTGTATTGCTATTGTTGAATATTAATATTGCAAGGCCGGGGGGAATGTCTGAGCATGCGCAGTGGGCGCCGCGCGGCGGTGATTAAGTGTATTTAGCGAAACGAGGATTAAGAGTTTTCAGAGAGTGTGTGTGGGAGATCACAGACGAGCGAGAGCGCAGAAGCGGTGCCCATCGTAAGTGTTCCGACATACTCCCCGAGCAACCGAGTGTGAAAATAAAAGAGTTGTGTCACCAACCTCGTCTGGTTTCCTGAGACAAAAACACATAGGGACCACTCCCCAACACACGTTTCAGTACAATTACCGACCAAACATTATAGAAATACGCCTCCATGGCAAAATCACGTGCTGCCTCGACCACAGCATGTTTAAGGATGAGATGGTCGAAAACACAAATACCGTTGGACTCAAAGTAAGAGTGACCAATTTTAAAAGCATATAACTATATTTCTGATGATTTTTTATCGTTTTACTACCGGTTTTATTTTTAAAAAGAAACATTTAAACTGCTAATATAACCCTTTTTATTCGTGAGAGTAAATTATAGTACTGAAATTAGATCCTCAAACCTGGACAGAAGTGTTACAGCTTTTAAAAAATGGCTGTTCAAATTTTGTAAAAAGTAAAGCATTTTTTTTTAAATATCTAGAAAAACATTTTCCTCTCTAGGCACAATGGTAGCTTTAGCGAGTTATTTGCAGTTGGAAAATAAATAAATACACTTCTTCATCTAATACGGCTATTCATCTTATATATCAAAATATTTTAAGTTTTTCCTAATCTAATGTTGTAGGCTTTATTTTAGTTTGTCCTAATTTACCTATGGTTAGTTTAGTTATTGTCTATTCTATAAATTATTTTATTTTACCTAGTTTTTATTTAGTCAACATATGTAATAACTGTATTAGTTATATTCATTTTTTCCTGAAAATGATCTATAACTCCTTCAGGAAATTTGCACAGTTTTTTTGCGTACTATTGTGTAATAAATATTATTATTATTTTAAAAATTGAACCTTTCAACAAAGCTATATGGCACAATAAACATGCTCATTATTGCAGAAAAATAAGCGGAATACATTTTTTTATTTGTAAAGAAGATGGCCTTTTCAAAAGCGTGGTGGTACATTTTTTGCACTCTCATATTTTCATACTATCATGCCTATGTGAGGTACTAATTATTTTAATACTGACTTATTTAGCGACATAATATATGTACTTACCTGATTTGCATCAATATCCCAAGAATCACTTTCATTTGAAAAAGTACACAACACTGTCACTTCCAAAAAATACTACGCAACAGGCTTACAGCTGATAAAAGAATAAACTACTGCATAAACCCAAAGCCTGCAATGAGTTTCTGACATCTTTTGGAAACTTGAGTAATTGCTAGGAGTTGACCTCTGTGGTGGTTCAGAGAATATACTATCTAATATCAATTTCTGAGGCATGTAAACGAGTGGTACGTTTTATGTAACGCCACACAACAAACGAATAAGAATTGGTGCTACAACATATGTATCCCTAAGCATGAAAGAGTTAATATAAATGCCCAATGAGAAAAAAGTAACAAAACACATTTTTATTTTTATTTCGAAGATAATATTCCGAAAATACAAAATGCGACGGAATGTTCTTTCTTTCGCTCTCTCTCTTTGAGATTAACAACAGTTGTATAAATTGAAGCATTGTTCTCTTGTAGTGTTCGCTTTGTATTTTTATGTTACTTTAGTCATTTTTAATTGAATTCAAATACAACTAAGTTATATTGTTTAATATTCTATTAAAGAGTTTACATTCCATTGCATTGTATATAGTCTGTCTCAAAAGTAACGAGAATGATTTCATAAAAAATGTTCTCATATAGAACATATAGGCCTTCTAAAATCGATGTAATATCGCTCATTTTCATAATAAGAATCCAATCTTGGGTTTCAGTTCAAAGTTCAATACATTTTCTAGTTTCTATTCTTTTGTTTGTAATATGTATTTCAGATTAAATAATAAAAACAAATTTTCATAGCATCCAGTCGCATACTGCAAGGAAAAAGTAGAAACGTTGAAATACTATATCATAAGATGTTTCATGGATGCTATGTCCATATATGCATTACGAAAATTTGTTGAATTATGGCTTCTTAAAATGGTGTTTCGATAAGTTCTCTTCTAGGTGATTCGGGGATGAAATTTTTCTACAGTCCTATATTTTTGCAATATAATGTTGAATTTTTTTATTGCCATATTCCAGACGAGGCACGTGGTTTTGAACACTGACCTTCACGTATGCTCTCCAGGATCTTTGTTCTCACCAGTGACGTTACGTACACCCCCTCCAACCCCCGCATCATGGGGGGGCAATGGTTTTTGGGGGCCCAAGGCCTATGCTATGTTACGATTTAGCAATCTTTTTTATGATCCGGCTTGCGGCCCAAACCTGACTTTTTAGAAGGGGGGAGGCTTATATTCTCCGTTACGTCACTTGTGTTCTCACCACTCTCATCTATTCTAGAAAGTCTGGCTGTTTCTCAAAAAATATCTATGGGAGAATGAAAACATTAGGGGAATGAAGAGTTTAAATTTTTCTGGAGATCTATTCGAAGCAACATCTTCATATCAATCTGTTCTTCGGACACTGAAGAATTCAAGAGCGTGCACTTCTTTCTTGCCGCGTAAAATTTATTCACGTGCACTTCTCTGAAAGTTTCTCTCCCTGTCAGAGCACTTAGGGAATTCTTGCTGTTTGTACTGCCGTGAAAATGCGTATACTAAAGAATCGAAATCAAGCTACTTTCCTTGTTCCGCATTAAACGCGTCCCTCTTTAAACCCTACCGCTTTTTAACGCGTTAAAAATCATTCTCATTACTTTTGATACAAACCATGTACAATAATTGAATCTCTTTACAGTATCGAAAATACAAACATTGTCATCGTCTGTCGTTCCTTGAATCTTTCAGTTTTCCTCCTCATATCTGTTGTGGTGAACAACACCTGCATCAATAAAAAATAAATACAATAAGCAAAATATATGATTGGTATAATAAAAGTCAATTAAATCAAAATATTATTACATAGAAAGCTTTTTAAATGTTATTTTACTTAAAATCGTTGCAAACTGTTACTATAAGCATATTTAAAAGTTCTAACAAAATATTTGTTAAATGCAGTCGAACCTCTATATTGAGAATTTTTCTATATAGCGAACTTTTTCCTGGTACCTTCAACATTTCACTATCTTCTTTATAAAATAAACTCTCTATAGCGAAAAGCATTTTCTATGTAACAAACTTTTTCTTTTGTGATTCAATTTTTTTCTCCCCTTTTTAAAAGTATTTCTGAAAAAATTTCCAGTTATTCTCTCTTTAATACATTTTATGGTGATCATAAATCTTGAACTGGTTATATTAGATCCTAACTCGCCGAGAGAAATAGAATTCTAGATGTTTCATCCAAGAAGTGAAACCTTTAACCCCGATGGCCCAGTTCACTAGAAACATTTTCGATTTCCTCTTTCACCCTCAGTGGAGTTCTCTACGTGTTCTAATTTTAAAATAATTTATGTTTAATATTACTTGTATGCTTTAAATCATAAAATCTCCTTAAAATTCAATTATTTTAGTATAAAATTAATTTCTTAAAATTGAAAATACAGTGAATTCTTCGACATTCTTTTTTCTTGTTTTCTTTGAGGTTTTTCTTCTTTTCTTTCTTTTTTGATAGGTAAGATGTATAAAATAAACATATATTAATTCAAAAAAAGTGATGAATAATTACTTTTCTTAATATATAGAGCTTAGGAATTTAAAATTTGTTTTATGTGGTTAATAAAATACATTACAATGTGAGCACTCTATATAATGAATTTTCCATATAACGAACTTTTTCCCGGGATTTAGTGACTTCATTATATAGAGGTCCGACTGTATTATAAATTTGAAAATTACTGAAATCTTACAATATTGCCGGTAACATATACAAAATATTCTAAATCCAACTATTGATATAAAAGATGGCATACCTGCTTTGATTAGTTCTTTTTTCGAATATCATGAATTTGTTTTCTTTATTGGATTCTGTTCAGATGATGCCTAAATGGCAGAAAGGTTCAGGCATTCCTTGACATATACCGTGAATAAGATTTTCAGATTTTCATTGTTTATTTTCAGATTACAGATTTTCATTATTTTTCACAAACTCCTTGAATTTTACTGCCGTTGAAGTTTCCTCTTAAAGGGAAATGAAGATATTTTTTTACTTTCGATGTACTGTTTGAAAATTCTAAATATTTATGTTTTCCATAAAAATAATCGAAAAAATCCATTAAATTCTATTGAAATTTAATAAGGATTTTTTAGCAATACTTTCAGCTCTAAGTGGATAATTTTATTGCATTTGAATTTTGACGCGTTATATACTATATTATAATTATTCGTCTACGTATCATGCAATGTGCGAGGATAAGTCATAATTTATTGGCTGCCGAACATATTTCAAGCAATCGTTAAAGACATATTTTTAAAAAATAACTGCGTTACTCTTCAATCCACCCATAATTTCCCTTATTTTTTACAGTCGAAAAAATTATTTTTTGTGAACTGTGAAGCTGCTCGCAGGTCTATCTTTAGCATCTTCAACGCATCAAAATCTATTTTTCCTTACGAGCACGATAAATTCAATATGTGACCAGTTTGCACCTGGAAAGGTGTGTGATTATTACTTTAAAAAAACTGTGATTTCTCTAAAAAATTTTTCGACAAATTTTTTAAATATCTTACTGGATTCTTTTTCTGTCATGTTTTAAGTACTTATAAGAAATTATTGTTAGACGTGAAACCAATAAGTCAATATCAATGTCAAAATACCCGAGATTGGTTTGTTTTTTTTCAATAATTTTTTCAACTCTTTTTCTTAGCCCTTCTCCATGAGCTCTGATATTCCTCGGTCATAATTTATTAACAAGCAATTTGACCGTAAAATACATTTTAGGCTTACATCTGATGAATCTACATGCTTCAGTTAAATATATCTTCATCTGTAAAGGATCAACAGGTTCTTTTATGGATAGTATTAGTGCTATCTTTGTTGAACTATTTTGATACTTTTTTATGGCTGAATTGCTCTTGATGTCACTCTCACTATGACTTTGATAAACATCAATATTAGGAATATTATGAAGCGATCCACTACAAATTGAAAACTGCTTGATGATATTATTCTAAACATGGAACAAACTTGCGTTTCTGTATGCGAAGTTTCCAGAGCACACACAAGCAGCATGTCATCGCATTTTATATTACCTTTATTAGAAAACTCATCTTTTTAATTGCCTTGTTATTAGTTTAATTTATTTTTTCAAAAAGCTATTTGTTATGTGCTTTAAAAACATGAAAAGATTTTCTGATGTATATAGTCAAGCATTCTTTTTTCAAAAAAAAAAAAAAAATTGTGCGAAGTCCCTGTAATTTCCATGACTGGATAGCTTTAATCATTTAACAAGGAACTATGGGTTCTCTTTAAGACGTTTTCATTCTAAATGTTGACATTAAAACGGGAACACAGATACATTGATTATTGGTAAAAAAGAAACGGGGAAAATGATTCATTGCAGTTCTAAGTTTCACTGCATTTCGTCATCTTTGTATTTTGATTAAGGCACGTAATTTGACGCACATCAAGTGTTATGTGCAACTTTCTTGATGTATTCGGTACTTTGTGAGTGTACTCAGTTGGACCTGCATAAGGAAAGACATTTAGTTAGTTCTGTTATTAAAGACGGCATATAATTAGGTCTAGTAAATTTAAAGAAAAAGAACGATGGATATTTCAATTCATATACGTGCTTATTAAGCAAAATACGGACCATTTGTGCTTGGACCTACTCCTGCAATCATGTTTCTAATGAATTATAGATTTAAAAACTAAAAAACACGCTTTTATAATTTTTATTAGAACTAAAAAGTAAAAAATAATTCTTAATATAAGAATAAAAAGTTTAACGCGGGAAAATTAATGTCATTGTGGTCAAAGCTTGGGGTGCTTTGTACTACATTTTTACCTTAACTCTGTATTTCGGAATAGAACTAGTCAGAAGTTAAAACAGTTGATAACGAGCACCCCACGCTTTGACCCCAATAACATTACTTTTATAGTTAATCACTTTATTCTTATATTAAGAATTATTTTTTAACTTTTTAGTCCGATTAACTATAAAAAACGTGTTTTTTAAATTTTTTTTAAACTATAATTTAGTTTTCATTTTTTAGTTCGATATACTATAAAAGTGTGTGTGTTTTTTAAACAATATTTTATTCCCATTTTCAGAAAAGCTGGGTAATCCCTTATATTATGGTAAGAAATTACTGACGCATTCTTCTCTTTTTCACAAAAAGAACATTTTATTGTTTGTTGTATTTGTATCAACCATGAGCTTTTTCTTTTTAGGGTTGTAACTTGATCTTTTAATCACCAAATCTGTAGATGGGATCTGGAATTTGTCGCTATATCTGGAAATGGGAAATTATTAATCCTGATGATCCTGATCAGGACAATGGAACAAATCTAGTAAATTATTGTATTGTCATCAATCCTTGGCAAGTGTGCAAAATTTCGAATAATTCTAACTTTTAAAGTTGGTAATAATCGAGTTCTAAAATTCTGTTAAATGCAGGTGATAATAATAAAAGAGTGTTACAAAAACACAATTCATCTTTCATAAAAATCGATGTCTTCAGTTGACAAAGTATCTCTAAAAGACGTTTCGACCCTTTTTCTAAAACGAAAAGGTTTTATTTCACATGTGGAGTTCGATACTAAGAAATAAATGTGAATCCATTCTGTTAATTTGATAGTGTAGTATAACAGTTAGTCATTAACATATGAGCTTGCTATAACTAAGTGAAAATATCCAGTGTTCCCTCAGAACGATTCTAGAGATCAACTGCCTTAAATATTTACACTAGTGTCTTCTTGGAAAATAATCTATGAATCAAGCTGCTTGAATCCCTATTTTTATTGTTAGGAGATAAGTAGTCTTTAATTATCACTCTTGACTCGGCTGTGAAAAAGAGTTTAACATTAATAAAGTTATTAATATATCAGAGATATATATTAAATTTAAATTAGACTTATCTTGTGTTTGTTATAGCTTCGGCAGCTACAGTTACGCTGAGTTTGATTAGAGAAATTGTAGGAACGAAATTTTCGGAATCAGTAAGTTGAGCTTTGTAGTTAACGTTGGGAAGTGATAAATATATTAAATGCTTTTGCTCTGCTTTCTCTGATTTTGAACTTTATTCTCGATATGAGCTCAATGTCAAGTAAAAAGAATCGTACATTTGAAAACTTCACTGTATTTGGAAATCGCTTGATTTATGTAGAACCCGATTTTTGAATTTTTTAACCTCTTTCATGTTCTTGGGGTGTTTACGGACGTTTTTATACAACATTCTTAATTTCTTTTGAAAGGGAAATCTATACATTAAGAAACAGTTTCCCCCAGCGGTCGACGCATATCATCATCAACAAGTATAAATAGCATCCCAAGGACCCTATTCTTTTAATTATTCTGTACAGAACAGAACTTTTTAAATTTTCTCAGTGCAGCCTTCTCGTTGACGATACCCTTGTCAAACTTGAAGATGATGATTTGATAAGTATGTCTCGCATTACTATGCATTATGGACTCGAAGAAAATAGGATAGCCGGATCTCATTTGTCATGATTAAACACTATGTTCAAAAATTACAACAAATTTAGGAAACATACTGATACGAATTTTGTGGAAAGAATCCTAAAAATAGTGTAAATAATTTATATCTGGATGTATAATACATTGATAATACATTCTATTGTATTAATTTCATGCTAAAGTTGTAATATTCCTAAGCAACGCCATTCCTTGCATTATAATGACGATTCAACAGAAACTTGGCGAAAAGTTGGCGATAAAGCCCAGTTGGCATTATTTTTGGGACCACATGGAGGCTTCTAAAAATTACTGGAAAAATCTATTAATATTACGATTCATTGAAAAGTGGATCTTACGGGAAAAATCCGTGAAGATTATAAATAGAGCTATTTGCTGAAGATGAGTTAGTGTTGTTTTGACCATTGATTTGTCATTATTTTGGCTGTTGAATAGGACATGTGAGTGCTTGTGAATAATACTTAACGTGCTTGTATTTTTGATACTGATAGCTGCGTCTGAGTACTGTGGAAAGTGTGAAAGTCTTCTAGGATTTATTAATAGAGTTTTAGTGTTGTATCCTGTTTTACACAGTATTTCTAATATAAATTTTCATGTCACCGAAAGATATGTATTGCTCTTTGAAACTTATAGATTATTGTTTTCGAAGCCCGATCTACGTAACAATACAAACCACTATAGTGAATTTAAAAAAACATGGAAATTTATAACTTTTAAACATATATTTAACCATTTAAGCAATCACTTCGCGAGAATGTAAAGAAATTCAATATTTTATATTATGTAATCCTGATAATTATAAATTAGTAAAAAGTTATGAATTGAACTTACCTTTTCTTCTTGTAAAAACGTAGAAGTCACTGATGACATTCAGATAAGTCAAGAAATTTCATCCATTTTCATGCTGGTAGACTTCCAGTTATTTATGTTATCAACTTCAAATTGCTTTTCAAGTAGGAACTTTGTCTTTCAGATAGCTTTGTGGCTTTGTGATTTACAAAAAAAAGAAAAGTTTTAGCAAGTGCTAGTACATACGCCAATACAGTTTTCACCAAAAAAAGATGCATCGTCTAAAATGAACGCGAATCGCTCTTGTTCATTTCAAAGAAGTGGCTATGTAGAAATTAAAAAGTCATTTGTATGATGATTTGTCAAGAAGAGAATAATCATTCATGTTAATGTAAACTGAACAAGAAGAAATTTTTGGCAAATCTGTGTCACAGGGAGTAAAAAGTGCCAACATCTACCCTGCTAAGCTGTTGATTGTGGGTCAACCTTTCTATAACAACTATAATGTTCAGGATAATGGCAAATTTTAATAGTATTAAAAAAGCAATTAGGCATTTCATTTACTACACTGCAATTGAAATACCGTTGAGGCAGCATGAAAGGGTTGTAAGCATCTCCCACACACGCACAGGTGTTCAATCCGAAAATATTTCCGTGCTTGCTTCTATAGTTGTACAAAACCGAATGTTTTCTTGCTTCTTCAGTTTGATGCAGGTCATCAAAAAATTGGCAGAACAGCAGATGTAGAAGTGATTTTGGTAACGGTGGTAGATCAGCTAATTAGAAGCACACGAGTTGTAGGCTGTAGTCTTGGTGTGCCATAATCCACGACCTGGTGAATGCTGAAAGGCGAGATGTTGTGCTCGGTACCTTTTTTCACTGATACAATGATTGCATAATATTCTCTAGAACTACAATCAAGTGGCTTTTACAGAAAAGTGCAGCACGTCCAAGTTCAGCTACAGCTGCTCCTTTTTCTCGGTCGGTGATTCTTTTATCGCATGGTATAGTGCATTACAATAAACATATCTATTGGTTTATAATTCCCCATGCGGAGCAGCAATGTTTCTCCTTTAATATTTGTAATTCTGAGCAATCATATACTAAGACTGTATTTTCTGTCGAACTTTGTTGAAAGGAAATGCCAGATTTTTCCTCAACAAGATCCATCAGAGTTGGTGTAGGATGTTTCAACATAACTCTGCTTGCGTAAGTAGCTCCCACACAGTGAAGATCCATTAAGGACGGCATTATGCAGACGTAAAATGTCCAAATATAGGGATAAAGGTAATTGGTCCTCTATATAATCCACTCAGTCAACCAGATGGGTCGTGCCTAAATTTCTGAGAGTCTAGTGTATGAGATTTCTGTCGACGTTGAAAACCTATTCGCAATGCTCTCAACTGGAGGTGAGAAGGGTCGCGATTTTTCTTTAATATATTCTAGAATACTTTCCAATCCTTTTTTATCACTATTCTTGTAACACCATTGGAGATTGCTCTTTCAAGCCACTACTATAAAAATATTCATTAAAATGACTTTTTAAATGTACACGTTATACTTGCATTTTTTCCGCGTTGCGCATTTACATTTCATTTTAGACCGATCATTTTTTTTGATGAAAATTGATTTTGTATGTACTACCACTTCTTTTTTTTTAAATATTTTCCCTTCTTTTCTGAATCAAACTGTTTTCATACTTCTCCACCTTGAGAATTCATCCCAACAGATGAAATAGGTCGATAAACTTCAATTCATTCCCGTTCTTTGTGTTAGCAATATTGTGGAACTCTTACTGCATACACATCAAGAATTACATGCATGTGTTGAATCTGAATACATTGGCAAGAGCAACATTCAGTTAAATTTGGATTATGTGAACTTCTACATTGGAAATACAAATTCAGCATCAGTAAGAAAAAAAAAACTTATACCTCTATTTTTATGAAATTTTCAACCAGCTTCGTTACCTATCAAGAAATTCCACACATTTACATGAATATATTTATGTATTTTTTTAAATCTCATCTGAATATCATTTTTATTTTTGTCATCTTCCTAAATTTTCTTAACGATTGCTTTTGCTTGCATTTCAAACGATCTGCAAGACGTTTTAGAATATTCCATAGCATTCAGGTGACCCTGTAAAAGAATCATTTATTTTATTGTAACCAGACTAAACACTAACGGAATATTTACTTTAAACCCAAACTGAAAACAAATTATCTTACCCTTAAATCAAATGCACAGTTAAAATTCCTATATTTTGAGAGAAATCCCTTATAAATAAACTTTCTTTTTACTTTGATCATTTTCGGACGTGTTCTTTTTCCTAGTCAACTTCATATTTATGATGTACGTTGCAAACGATCATCACGATATTTGCAATACGAGCGCTTTTGTTGGGCTCCGTCATGATTCCATTTCTTGAATCTGGAACACTTTACCCAAATGGTTTTTTGAAAGACTCCTTAATACACATTTGTGTCACATTCTTTTTTTATGTAACGTCACACCAGGAATCTGTAATGAGCACGCAAAGATCTGTTAGACAAAATTAGCTGATTCAATGCCTTGTTATTAATTATTTCGTCTTGTGTAATGCTGTCTTAAGTATTTAAATATTTAGTATAGTACAATGTAATTGTTCGTTGAGAGTGGTTTTGTTTCCGAAGAACACAAATCTGTATCTCCCAAACTCTCAAGGAATGTTGTGCGCAGAGTAGAAATTTGATAAGTTTCTTGCTTGCATCACTTATTTATATTTGATGCTTTAGTTTAAATTAGTAATTTTTTAAGACTGCTGTGGTCTTAGAAAATAGAAAGTTCTTTTCAGAAACATTTGCATGTGTATCCTTTTCCATTAAAAAAGATTTTAATGTTTTTCCAGTTTTCTAAATATGTAATAATAATAAAATCTCTAGTCAGTTTGGGTCATTTGAGATTAATTTCAAGCTACTGATAAACAATTATTTCATCCACTATTATCGTATTATTTTCTACTTTCCATTAAATATACAGTAAAGTATTTATAAATTTCCTCATCAGAAATTGTTTGTTTTATAATCTTATTCTTAGAGAACTTCCTACAAAATAAAATTCAAAATGCTTCTTTACATTTATTCATACTCACAAATCTGAGTGTGGAAACCTAAGGACCAGTTTTTTTTTCTTTAAGGATCACATTGCGTATAGTTACAAGATTTTTATTGTTATAAAACATATATTTATATAAATATCTTAGTTTATTGCATCTGCTTTCTAAAGATGAGTACCTTTTACTTTTTCTTAAGTCTTTTTCTAGTTGTCTCTTTTATGTATTTGTTGCTCGCTTTAGGCTCATAATTATTTCTATTTTTCTGTTCTATTTGACTCTGAGTCAATATTTCAATGAATCTACGTTTTTCTTCAGATCCTATTTTTCTGTCAATTCTCATACAGTACAAATATTAAAATGAATTATGTTCCAGTTTCCAATAGTTTTTACATTCAAGTTTAGCGTTGATATTTTCTATATTTTTGTAATAATAATATGTGATACCTTTTTATCCTTAGAAATATGTCGAATTTTGAAACTAAATTCAGAAAAAAAAAACGGATTTTTCGTTGGTGGTCACTTCTTTTATCGCATTTCATAAAATTCATTTTCCCTTTTTGTAAGATTTTTTCTTGCTGTAGTCAAAGGATTTATCACTAATTGTTTAAGTTTTTAAAATTATTTTCAAATGTTTAGAGTAATGACTTTTAATTTGATAATGCTGCAGGTTATCTAAAAATATTATCATAGAGTTTCAACCATCCTTTTTGTAATTTTTATTCTACGTTTCATATTTGTATTTTCGTATTTCTTTTTATACTTTTATTGAAGTTATTCATTGAAAAAAACTATGAAATGGTATCGGCTCCATTATTTAAAATTTTACCGCTGTAGTATAAATGAAAATTTTTGTGTTATTTTTCAGTAATGCCGTATTTGTTATTATATATATATATATGTAAGGATAATTAAATTAGATTAAAAATTAAATTCCCTATCTAGCACTTGACTCATCTTTCTCAGTTCCCATATTCAAGTACCAAACTAATCACCCATTTATTTCTTCCGAACATATGGCCTAGACAATAAACATGTCTAATTCCAGATGGTTAGATTTAATAGTCAACATATGTCAGCATTAACTTGAAAGCACACTCTTCAAAGCAGCGATACTTACCATATGTTTTTCAAGTGTTATCCACTTGAAACCACCACCATGGCGTGTTTTTTCCTCCTCTCTCGATGTCAGAACAGATGTCGAAACGATGGAATAAAGATCTTCTTTTTTAAACTTTAATCTGATTCTGTCTTTAAAATCATGACAGGTATATATATATATATATATATATATATATATATATATTGATTCCAAATTATTTCTTTTTTTGTTGCACCTCTAAGTACGGTTTTATTGTTCAATCTCAGTATTAACTTCTAGAATACTAGCTCAAAGAGGATTTCTTCAACGATTCGTTTACATTGAGGATACTTGAATGAAACTGTAAAACAAGTAATATAAAAAATTTATAAAATCAATTCCTACTTACGTCAACAAAGAAATATTTCAGTTTAGTTACTTTTTATTACATAATTACAATTATTAGAAATATGTATATACATATGACAAAATCACAATATTAAGTGGCAAAACACCTTTTAAGATAACATTAAAAAACATTTTTTTTAACTCTTAGGGTGTTTACGGACGGTTTTAAACAACACTCTTAATTTCTTTTAAAAGAGCACTCTATATGTAAATAATCAGTTTCCTCCAGCGATCCACGAATATCATCATCGCCGACAAGAATAAGTAGCTTCCCACAAGAACCATATTCTTTAAATTATTCTGTACAGAACAGAACTTTTTTAATTCTTCTCTATACAACCTTCTCGTTGACGATATATATATATCCTTGTCAAACCTGGAGATGACGTTTCGATCAGTAACTCTTACATTACTATGCAATATAGTCTCGAAGAAAATATGATAGCCTGATCTCATTTGTCATGATTAAACACTATCTTCAAATATTACAACAAATTTAGGAAACATACTGTTACGAATTTTGTGGAAAGAATCCTAAAAATAGTATAAATAATTTATATCTCAATGCATAATACATCGATGTAATACATTCTATTGTATTAATTTTATTCTAAAGTTATAATATTCACAAGCAATGCCATTCCTTACATTATAACTACAATTCAATGGAAACTTGGTGAAACGTTTGAGATAAAGCCAAGTTGGCATAATTTTTGGCGACCATATGGGTGCTTCTGGATATTACTGGAGAAATATATTAATATTACGGTTTATTATGTAAGAGGATCTTTCGAGAAAGATCTGTGAAGACTATGAGTAGGGCTGTTTGCTGAAGATGTGTTAGTATTGTTTTGACCATTGATTTGTCATTATTTGGCTGTTAAATAGGACGAGTAACTGCATGTAAATGATCTTTAACATTCTTGTATTTTTGATACTGATACGTATGTAAGATTACTGTGGTAGGTGTGAAAACCTTGTGCGATTTATTAATCGAATTTTATTCCTGTATCCTGTTTTTCAAGGATTGTTTTCTACTATAAATTTTTATCTCCCCTGAAGAACTGTCTTGCTGTTTGAGTCTGATAGATTAAAATCTTCAAACCCCGATCTACGTAACGATACAAAGCACTATGGGGAATTTAAGAAGACACAAGGAAATTTATAACTTTTAAACATATATTTAACCATTTAAGCAATCACTTCGCGAGAATGTAAAGAAATTCAATATTTTATATTATGTAATCCTGATAATTATAAATTAGTAAAAAGTTATGAATTGAACTTACCTTTTCTTCTTGTAAAAACGTAGAAGTCACTGATGACATTCAGATACGTCAAGAAATTTCATCCATTTTCACGCAGGGGGACTTCCAGTTATTTATGTTATCAATTTCAAATTGCTTTTCAAGTAGGAACTTTGTCTTTCATATGGCATATCTTTCATATGTGGCTTTGTGATTTAGAAAAGAAGGGAAAGTTTTAACAAGTGATGGTACACGCCGATACAATTTTCATCAAAGAATGCATGGTCTGAGATGAGATGCAAAACGTCCTCGCTCATTTCAAACAGTTCGATCCGTAAAAAGTAAAACGCCATTTCTGTGATGATTTGACAGGATGAAAATAAACATGTATGTAAATGTAAACTGTAAAAGAAGAAATCGTGAGGAAGTCTGTTTCACAGTGAGTAAAAGACACCTACGTCTACCCCGGTAAGTTGTTGTTTGGGACAACCCTCTATTAGTTATAATGTACAGGATAATGGCAAACTTTAATAATATTAAAAAAGAAAACAAGCATTTTTCATTTACTACACTATGTACGAAATACTTTTCATGGTGCATGAAGATATTGAATGCATCTCTCACCCTTTCGGTATCCAACCCGAAAATATTTTAGTGGTCTCTTCTGTAGTTGTACAAAACTGAATCTTTTCTTGCTTCCCCAGTTTGATGTAGGTCATCGAAAAATTGGCAGAACATCAGATGTTGAAGATATTTGGGAAACGGAACTAAAGCAGCTAAATAGAAGCACACGAGTTGAGTTGTGGGCCGAAGCCTCAGTATGCCACAATCCACGAGCTGGTGACTGCTGAAGGGCGAGATGTTGGTACCTTTTTTCACTGATACAAGGCATTGATTCAGAATATTCTGGAGAACTTCGTCAAATGGCTTTTACAGAAGGGTGCAGCATGACCAGGTTCGGCTGCAAATGGTTTTTTCCCCAGTGATTCTTCTATCGCATGAGATCTCATTTATTCGTTCATAATTTTCCACGTGGGCAGCAATGTTTCTCCTTCAATATTTGGAATCCTCAGCGATCCGTACTAAGACTGTATCTTCTGTTGGAAATTTGTTGAAGGCAAATGCCAGATTTTTCCGCAAAAGTTCTCGTCAGGCTTGTTGGAGGCTGTTTCAACTTCTCTGTCGGTGTATGTAGTTCCCACACAATGAAGATCCATGTTATTTTAGTCGAGAGGGACGGCATTGTGTGGACGTTAATTTTCCAAATTGAAGGATAAAGTTAATTGGTGCTGTACGTAATCCTCTCAGTGCACCGGATGTGCCACTCCTTAATTTCTGTGAGTCTGGTGTATGAGATTTCTGTCGACCTTGGAGACCCATTCGCAATATTTTAAACTGCAGCTATAGGGAAGGATCGCGATTTGTCTATAATATCTCCAATCTCTTTTTCGTCGCTATTCTTGCATCACCAATAGAGGTTGCTCTTTTAAGCAACTACTATAAAAATATTCATTAAAATGTATTTTTAAATGTTTACGTTATACTTGTTTTTTCCACTTATTCTAGGTATTATTGTATTGTTCCATGTTGCACATTTACATATCATTTTAGACCAAGCAATTGTTGATGAAAATTGATTTTTATATGTACTACCTCTTCTTAAATATTTCCTCTTCTTTTCTGAATCGAACTGATTTTATACTTCTGCACCTTGAGAGTTTTTCTGCTTATGAATTCATCTCAACAAAGGAAATAGGTCCGTGAACTTCCCTCCATTCTTATTCTTTGTATTACCAATATTGTGGAACTCTTACTGCATTCACATCAATAATTCAATGCATCTGTTGAATATGAATACTTTGACGATTCTGCAAGAGTAACATTTAGTTACATTTTCATTATGTAAAATTTCAAATAAAAAATACAAATTAAGTATCAGTAAAATAAACTTACCACTATTTTTATGAAGCTTTCTAAATTTTCAACTAGCTTCGTTAATTATCAAGAAATCATACACAGATCCATGAATATATTTTGATTTCTTTTTAAAGTTATGTGAACCTCATTTTCTCTTGTCATCTTTCTAAATTTTCTAAACGACTAGTCTTGCTTGCATTTCAAACAATCTTTGCTCGCCTTTTTAGAGTATTACATCGTATTCAGATGAAGATTCCCTGCAAAAGAATTATTTATTTTATTGAAAACAGACTAAATACTAACGGAATATTTACTTTAAGCACAAACTGAAAAAAAATAATTTTACCCTTAATTCAACTACACAGTTGAAATTCCTTTTTTTTCAGAGCAACCCTTTATAAATAAAATTTCTTTTTCATTGGTCATTTTCAGACGTGTTCTTTCCGATTTAGACTGAACTTTGCAAAAGATAACCACGATATTTGCAACATGGGAGCTTTTGTTGTGTTCCGTCATAATTCCATTTCTTGAAATTGGAACACTTTACCTAATTTGTCTTTTCAAAAACTCCTTAATATACCTTTGTGTCAAATTCTTTTTTTAAGTAACGTCACACCATGAATCTGTAATGCACGCACGAAGATCTTTCAGGCAAAATTAGTTGATTCAGTGCTCTGACATTAATTATTTCGTCTTGTGTAATAATGTCTTATGTAATTAAATCCTTAGGATTGCACACAACGTAACTGTTCATTCAGAGTGGTTTGTTCTTTTTCGAAGAACACAAGTCTGTATTTTCCAAACTCTCAAGGAGATAGAGAGAGTGGAAATTTGATAAGTTTCTCGCTTACATCACTTGTTTCTGTTTTTGATGATTTAGTTTAAATTATTATTTTTTTCTTAAAATACCTGTAGTCTCTTTAAAATTAGAGAGTTCTTTTCGGAAATATTTGTTTGTGTGTCCTTCTTTTCCATTAAAAATCATTTTAGTGTTTTTCCAGTTGTCTAAATATGTAATAAAAATAAAATCTCTAGTCATTGGAGATTAATTTCATGTTATTGATAAGCAATTATTTCATCCACCCCATTATCGTATTATTTCCATTTCTCCAATAAACATAAAATATTTATGAATTTCCCTTCAGAAAGTGTTTGTTTTGTAGTCTTATTCTTAGAGAACTTCCTATAAATTAATTTCATAATGCTTTTTTACTTTTATGCATACTCAAAAGTGTGTGTGAAAATCCAAGGACCAATTTTATTGTCTTTAATAATTTTTTCTTTGTTGTCTTTTTCATGCATTTCTTGGCATATGACTGCCACGGCTGGGTCGGATGTAGTCCAATCTGGACGTCCAATTTTCGATGACTTTTTCCAACATTTGTGGCCGTATATCGGCAATAACACGGCGAATGTTGTCTTCCAAATGGTCAAGCGTTTGTGGCTTATCCGCATAGACCAATGACTTTACGTAGCCCCACAGAAATTAGTCTAGCGGTGCTAAATCACAAGATCTTGGAGGCCAATTCACAGGTCCAAAACGGGAAATTAGGCGGTCACCAAACGTGTCTTTCACTAAATCGATTGTGGCACGAGCTGTGTGACATGTTGCGCCGTCTTGTTGGAACCACAGCTCCTGGACATCCTGATTGTTCAATTCAGGAATGAAAAAGTTAGTAATCATGGCTCTATACCGATCACCATTGACTGTAACGTTGTGGCCTTCATCGTTTTTGAAGAAGTACGGACCAATGATTCCACCAGCCCATAAAGCGCTCCAAACAGTCAGTTTTTCTGGATGTAACGATGTTTCGACATACACTTGTGGATTAGCTTCACTCCAAATGCGGCAGTTTTGTTTGTTGACGTAGCCATTCAGCCAGGAGTGCGCTTCATCGCTAAACAAAATTCACTTATGAAAATCGGGAACAACGGCAATCTCGTTTTGGGCCCATTCGACGAATCTACGCCTTGCTTGATGATCGTTTTGATGAATTGCCAAACCAAACTGAGAATAAATCACTTGACAGCTGTTAAATCGGTCGCCATCTTGGAAAGTAATGCCAACTTAAACTTTTATACCTGAAAAAAAACACTCTTTACAAATATTGAAATAATCTATATTCTAATTTCCACAATCATTTCTTTTCTTTTTTTTTTGCATTCAGGTTTTGCGTTTATGTTTTCTTTATTTTTTTAATTATGATGTGTGATATCTTTTAATCCTTTGAAATAGCTCCAATCTTGAAACTAAAGTTAGAATAAAAGGAATTTTTGTTGGGGGTTGCTTCTTTTATCGCGTTTCATAAAATTTATTTTCCCTTTTTGTAAGATTTTTTCTTGCTGTAGTCAGAGGATTTATCACTAATTGTTTAATTTTTTAAAATTATTTTCAAATGTTTAGAGTAATGACTTTTAATTTCATAATCTACTGCAGGTTATCTAAAAGTGTTATCTTAGATTTTCATCCATTCTTTTTATAATTTTTATTTTACGTTGTATATAGTTGTATTTTCATATTTCTCTTATTAAAATGTTTTATGTTAAAAAATTATGAAATTGTATCTGCTCCCTTAATTAAAATTATTCCGCTGTAGTAGAAATCTACATTTTTTTTATTTTTAATTAACTCCGTATTTGGCATTAAAATTTTAGTCAAAATATTTTTTTTGTTTCATTTCTTAGTAGTGGTTTTTTTTCAATCTCAGTTTTAACTTTTAGAATATAAACTCAAAGAGGATTTCTTCAACGATTCTTTTTCACACATTGAGGATACTTTAATCAATCTGTATAATAATTAATATTTGGTTTGGTTTGTTAGTCATCATAACTTAGAAGTGAAGAAATGCCATCATAAACCTTTTTCCCACTTAATGAAACTTGCTTGTACTTCAATAGTACTATCACATATCATGGATAACTTATTTGAAGTTCCTCATATTTTCAATGAAATTCTGAGCTATTGTACCATTGAGCATCTTTACTGTGTACAGATTTTCTCATCATCTGAGCATTTTTGGATGGAAAATTTTCGCTAACTATCAAGGGTTGCTTTGCAATCCATCAAGTGTGTTATCAAATGTTGTTTTCAGCATAACCGGAGTTTTAAAATGCGTTGAGTGGTCTCAGATAACGCTATAAAAGAATAACATGCATTATTTAGATTGTTGTTTCAGACAAATTATGAACTATTAATTTATCTACAAGTCTAAATTTAACAACGGAAAAAAAATACCTATAAGCCAGCAAATGTTCAATCAATTTCTTTCTTGTCTCACTAATCGATGATATATTTCGAATAATTCACTTTTTAGGTAGGTTTGCCGCCTTAAACTTTAGAAATTATGTTCAGTATTGCTTGTTCCTTTCTTTAATAAAATATTTTTAAAATCTTCTTTTAGTAATCAAATTAAAGTTAATAGGTAAAATGTCCTCTCGAAATCATTTGTGCATTTAGAGAGATAGATTTGAATATTTTATACATCGCCACTGATAAACAATGCTTTTTCTCCAGCAATATTCTATTCTTTTTCCAACTGTATATAAAGACTAAACTTGCTCATCAGAAATTTCTTTCTCAAATTCTGTTCGCAAACTGATTTTTTTTCATATTTTTACTTTTATAACCTTTCTTTTACCCACCGTCATAGAAGTCTGTGGAAATTCTCAAAACAATGGTATTCTGTAAATGTTAGATTTTTATAACAATTGTTTGGTGATATTTTTCTGAATATTGCTTTTTGGTAATTTTTTTCTCATCTCTCTGTCACTGGAACTCTGTTTTTTAGATTCTATATAACAGTTTTTTTTATCTTTTCTTCGTTTTGCTTCCACATTATTGTATGCAATTTTTCAATTCTTAATTTCCACCCTATGTTGCTTTTGACTTCACTGTTTATTTCAATTATATATTATTAGGGTTGGAGAACTAGCCCAAGAATAGAATTATTTTTCTTTTGATGAATTTTTCATTAAGTCACTGTATATAATTTTTGCCTTAATCGTAACATTTTTTTTGATAAAAATATATCTCGGAATGTCTTTTATAAATCAATTTTCTTGAATTCTTATTTCTTCTGTTTTGTGAAATCTTTTCAGTTTGCGTTTTTCTGCAGAATTCTTGAAAAGCTACTCACACATTCCATCCTTCGATTTGATATTTTCTTCCCATCGACAGCGGTTTTTTGTCCATCAATGTTATGTTAATAGTCTGCTAGTCTATAATTTGTTCTATTCCAACACCATCAAATGAGTAAAACATCTCATTTGTCGTTGAACTTTTATATCCAAAATATAATTTTCTGTATTTCACTCTTCAGTAGTGATTTATTATCAATTTTTCTTCGCTTCAAGAAAACTATCGAAGAATCTTCGACAAAATTCGAAATCGAAAGAAGAGTCGAATTATTCCTTCATGGCTCCAGTTCCGTAGAGACCATGAAGGTGAAAGTCCCCATGCCCACCGGATCTAGCTCAGTGAAATGGCAAGGCTCTAACAGGTGTTGAATGTTAGGCCTCACCCTGAGATAATCAAAAGAGACAAACAAATGAAAAGGTTTGGAACTGAACACCTTTTTCATCTTGGACGTTGGGCCGTCCGTGTCCGTCTTGTGGGGACAGCACAACAGCTCTCATAGAGTGCGATAAGTTCTCCCTCGGCTCTTGGAGACACGAGACCAAGTGCCCTTGAGCCTTTCTATGGGAGCGCTGACAAGAGCGGAGAGGATGGCGATCTCCGAGTGCACGTTTCGCATTTGGTGGAGGATGGCGGCGATGTCGATACAATAAGTGATGCATGAATGTAAAAAGAAGTATATCAATTTTATTTTCCCATCAATGATCAACAGCACATTCAAGATTGCTTTGATTTTATTTCAAACATGGCGATAATGACAAAGATGAGCTTTTGCGTATTTGAATATGCAAGTTTTTTTTCATTTATTTCGGTGCAACATGCATTTGAAACTCGCTACGGAAAAGAGGCACCAGCCAACAGGAGCATTCATGGATGGTGTCATCAATTTAAAAATACAGGTTGCTTGCGTAAAAAAGGGCAGCGGCCAGCCAAAGGACTCGGAAGGAGCAATGGAGAGGGTGAGGCAGAGTTTTGTTCGAAGTCCATTAAAGTCTACGTCAGTTTTCCCCTGTGAACTCTTCCCAGAAAAAATACCGGAAACAGTTACGAAAAAAATTAAATTTTAAGCCGTATGCTTTGCAATTGGCACGGCAAATAACAAAGGTCAACAAGTAAGCATTTGTGCAGCATTACGAACTTTTGATAGAGTGAGTAGAAATGTTTGAAATGAACTGGATTACAAATTCTACGTATGCCGCACATTGGAATGTTCACACATTGAACATTTGCAAAAGAAAAAAAAACTTTGTATATCTTTCTTTGTACTAATGTATTAATTTTTGCAATATGTGCAGTGGTTTCGATGATATAACTTTTTAAATTTGGGTTCATTCTTTGTGCTCCCCTTGTATTACTTACTCGTTGCGCACCAAAAGCTGATGCACTATCTGTATATTAATCAACATGCAGTTTCTTTACAGGTAATTTTTTAATTACATTTCCATTAAAAATCAATAACATTTATGAATAAACTCATCACAGCTATTATGTGCTCCATATGTACTTCGCAGTGAAATGCAAAAGCAGTTCCGTAGTAAAATAATTGTTGTTGTTGTGACTAAGGTTGCCTGCCTGACGAAGTCAGATCAAGGGCCACGAAATTCATCGCGGCTAAAGGCAAGCATTTTTACACATGCCGTTAGCCTTACCACTGATCACCACGCAAGTGACAGTACAATTTTACTCGGTTCCCCTTTAATTTAGAGGGAGAAAACCCTGATGGAGGCCAGGGGCCTACCATCTCTCCTACCCTTTCACCAAACACACGAGAAGACTTGCAGCTCTACGGCTATTTAGAGTACCCCAATGCCACAAATGCTTGCGCTATACATATGCAAACATCCATGCCTTCTCCGAGGTCCGAACCCAGTCTCTACGACACCGCAGTCAGCGTCGCTAATCACTATACCGGGTGGATGAAGTACGAAGTAAGATTCAAAAGTTCCCTACTGAATCTACAACTTAAAAAAATAACATCAATTAAATAGCCAAAACACATCCCCCTTTGAAATAAGAGTCTTGAGCAATAACACACTTTTGCCATCTCTTGTAAAGGTCTTACTAAAGTTTGGCATCCTACCGGGTGCTACACTAAAGTTTGATTCTAATCAAAGGGCACGGAAACAAAAATAAAACCATGAAGTCTAAATTTTAAATATTAAAGTTTATTTTAAAGAAAAAACATTTAAGAGGACTTGGTACCCTATAAAAATCACAAACCTATCGCTTTTTTTATTTTCATTTAATCTTATTCTTTGCATTATTATCTTTCGATTGATATATCACTTCTGCATGTCGGAAAGTTAGAAGTTGAATAAAACTTCATTTGAAAACAGATTAGGCAATTCAACCACACCCCCTTTTTAGAAAAAAAGCTAAAAAATGCGTTATGATAAAAAAATGTATTTCATAAATAGAAATAATAACTATAAAAAAGAATGTGTAGTATTAAAAGCAGAATATTTCCGAGGCAATACAATAATGTAATTTTTATTCCTTGTGAAATGTGTGCATGTAAAATTTTTAAATTAAGGCATTTTATATTAATAATTTTATAATTTCAGTTCTTATTCTTGATATATTTTTCATACAAATGTAATACTTTAATATTATAAGAAGAAAAACAGCTAAAATTTCTGTCGTGACAGAAAAAAATTTTTTTTTTAATGTTTTTCTTGAGTTTTCTTATGCAATTAGTACTCTCTAAAAGTTGATCATTTATAAAAATGTGTGGGTTGAAAACATATGAAAATGCAATTATTTTAAAGAAAAACGTATAAGTAATATCTTAAAGTGTTATTTTAAGTTTAGTTAAGCTTATAATAATTATTTTTTCAGAATTATAAACTTTAAAGTGGTTTTTCTCAGTTTGTGTTTTTCGAAACCTTAGTGAATTCAAAATGCTACTCCTTCGACAATTATTTACCAATCACTTCAATTTTTTTCCTGCGTGTTAAAAATAAAGCATGTAATAAAATTAGGGATCCGTTTTGCTATTATAAACTGAATACTTTAAAAAAAATAATAAAATGTAAGACATGTTGGCTTTTTCGTTGATTTTTAGCCTGTATATCAACGTTTTATTTTTTTTCTCGAAAACGAATGAAGTTATTCTAAAATCGATCACTAAAGTTGTTAAGAACATCCATAAGAATATTATAAAAAAAATTCAGTTCAAAAAATTAATTTTTACAAAAGGAATAGGATTTTAAAATTTTCCCAATTTTCTTCAAAAAATTTAAATTTTTAAAATTGTAAGAATAATATATGAAAATTTTCATCTGGTAACATTTTCTTGAATGGAAACATTGTATAAAATGTTAAAATATAATTTTTAAATACGTAAATAAAGAAGTTTGCTCAAAGGGTGCCAAGTCCCCTTAAAGAAAAACACTCAGTTCAAGTAGTAACACTAGGACATGACTTCCCTCCTTCGTACCCAGAGACAGAATGCACTCTTTTCTCACCCCCAAAGGGAGGAGGGGCTATTCATTCCCTTTTCCAGCTAGCGCTTCCTTGAGCAGGTGGTTTTGGAACCTTCGACCCTATCCCAAAGGGGGAAACTGACTATTCCCCTTAACAGGTGTTAATGGACCCTTCCACTCCTACACCTCCCTCCTTAAGAAGCTCATCTGTCATTCCAGGACGATGCAGCTGAAACGAAACTATATAAAAAAAAACACGTGCATACATACATGGCAAGAAACGAGATAACGAGAGAATTTTTTTAGTTGTCACGTGAAAAGAGCTTTTGCTAATACAATTTCCACAAAAATAGTTTTACAAATCACATTAATATGCTAGAAAATTAATATCCATACAAGATACAACCACAAATAACACTCAAAAATATTAAAATGTAAAAGACAAGCTACTAAAAATAAAGCACAAAATCTAAAATAATTATACAATATGTATTAGCAAAGCATATTTAGAAGCCAAAGTTTTAATTTTTAGCGGTTTTTAAAAATTATGGTACAGAAAACGTTAAGTACATATATAATCATTGCCTTAAATCTTATTTATTTAACAGGAGCAAGCAACCTGGATAATTAATTACTTTTACATGCTTTAAGCCTCCTACCAAACGTTAATTCCTATATTGCACCAGGTTTAAACATTTAAGAAAATTCCTTTTTCTTCCAATTTCTAAGTAGAATGAGAGAAAGAAAAATCCTTTTCAATCCCAAAAGCGACAGAAATCAACCAATGCATGTTATTGTCCATAAAATTTCCACGCGAGCCTTAAGTATTTCCAATCCTGCTTTCAACTCCAAATTAACAATACCTGTCATTGGATCACGACACCATTGCACCAGGGTTGAGTCAATAAATTTAGAAATACATTCCTGACGGGGCCGACCACGCCTATTACTATACAAGATTCTATTTTTAAATACACAAGTAAAGGCAACCCCTCTCTTGCTTTCTTTTATACCTTGTCCATTTGTTTGGACATTCGATGCATTAATTTTCACTGCAACCAAATCTCCGTTTGGAACATTAAAAAAAGACTGTGTGTAAGTCCCAGGGAGTAGATCGGTGACCATTTCTTGGCTGCAAACTGATTTCGAATTTACTGAATTAATAATTCCTTTTTCCTTTGAAGGTTCTTGAAGTATCGCAGGATTGAGAGCCATTTGCGAGTTTTTTATTAATCATTCATAATGAGAGGAACAGATTAACATGTCGTTAACCAAATTTTTAGAGACAGGCACAACACTGGGCCTACGGTCATTCAGTTCCATGTTGGAACCTTTCAATTCACCCATTTCATGACATCCAAATACAGACGTTATTTGAATTGACCCTCTATTATCAATGCTTTGTCCTTCGACAACATCTGCTCTTACCACAGTCATCTGTGCACCTGTGTCTATGACAGCTTTCACCATTTCTTGCTCACCCTTGACCTTGACGTGAACCACTCTTAAATCGTCCATTCTCTTTTCTTCCTTGATAGGAGGAGTTACTGGTATCGTAGCTTCAGCCTTCAACACAACAGGAGATGTTTCTGCCCCATGTTCGTCGGCCCTCCCGATACTAACTCGATAATTTGAAGATGTCTTTTTAGGATCTTCTGCACATCTCGTCCGCCTAACATTCAACCGAATTCTTTCGATATCTAACCGCAGTTTATGCAATTCTGATTCCAAGCGCAGCTGTTCGATTGCGTGCTGCCTGACGATTTTTTCCTCTGTTTCCCCCTCAACGCGTTCCTCTGAAATAACGGATAAATAAGCTTTAACGAACTCTTCTTCGTAATCTTTGCTACCTATTATGATATTTTTCAAATCTATAACCGTCATTTTATCTGATACCCTCAGACCCAAATCCTCAGCCAACAAAATTAAATCCTGCTTTCTCCAAAAATGCCATTTGAATTTTTTTAATAATATACCGAAACTACACACAAATAATCAAATGAAAATAACACTAACAGTAATTGCAAAAATTAAATACATCAAACATATCTTTGATTAAAACATGCAACAATAAGCATCCACTATACTAACACAACACTCAATGAAATAGGAGGAATTCAAAAGTAATGTATTATAGATTTCGCAATATACCAAGTGTACTTAAATAACTAATAAAATAATTACTTAATATATTACTGATTATACCACTTAATAATCTCACTTCATATGTTACTAATACACAATATCACTTAAAATATTACCGATATGCACAACTTAATCTATTCCTGGCTGGAATAATAGAACACTACAAAATATATTCGGTAGTTTTTCTCCAATTTTAACTGATAATATTTTTTTTCAAGTAAAACCAAAAAATAATTATGCGTGCATAAACACAAAATAATTTCATTGACATAAAATAAGTATTATTCTCTTTAGCATTAATTTTTCAATAAACCCAATTGTTATTCACTGACGTGAATTTATTATTGAGCATTGAAAAAAATAAAGTATCATAAAAAATACAATCTTTCCACGTTAATTTTGAATTACACAAAATGGTTCACATAACTAGTATATTTTAACGATATAATTCGCTTGTTTCATCAAAATAACTCTTTAACATTAATCTTTCAATAAAACACAATCGTTATTCACTGACATGAATTTATTACTGAACATTAAGAAAATGTAAATTAAATATCGTTCAAAAAACATACAATATTTCCATATTAATTTTCAATTATACAAACTGTTTCAAATAACTCGTATATTTTACCGATTTATATTGCTTAATGCATCAAAATATAAATACAATTAACAGATTAACGTACTAAATTACCGCAACTTGGAATGCATAGCTTAATAAATTTTCTAAAACACTCATAAAATACAATAAGTAATTCGGGTAGTTACTTATCAACAACAATTTTATATAAAATTGTATCAAACAATGTTAAACACACATATAAATCGTGAACTGATGTTCGAATTATGTCCGTCCGAGTGTAACACAAATATTCTGAATGCAGGAATAAACAATCACAGCGTTTTTCTGACTTTATAACCCTTACTAGCAAAAATAATAAATTATAGACTGATGTATAATAATTTTAATTTGAACTGGCGTCCAAAAATCTTACAATTGCATGGATATGCAATGAAATACACAGAGGAGTAATTTATTTTAAGTTTTCTGATTTTTAGAGAATTGACGTTCTAAAACTCTTTCCATTGATATGGAACAAGAAATAATAAATGCTATACTGATATATAATAATTAAAATTTGAACTGGAGTTCAAAATTTTATGACTGCATGGATATGCAATAAAATAGTATACTGAAGAATGAATGATTTTGAAGCTTTCCTGAATTTTTAGAACTGATGTTCTAAAACTTACTATCCATTGATATGGAACAAGAATAATAAAATAGATACTGATGTATAATAATTCAAAATTGAACTGGCGTTCAAAAATTTACAACTGCGTGGATATGCTGAGCAAAAAAACAAAACAAAAAAAAAACCGTACACTGACCTTTACAAAAATACAATCAAATTTCTCTCTTAATAAAATGGATGTTTAACAGTATAATTTCGGAAATTTCTCTCGTTTTACATTACAGGGAGTTGCAATCAAAAACTCTTACCTGATTCATTTTCTCGCGGGAATCCGAAAAACACGAAATTTCAGGTTCTAATATTCCTGTGGGTTTTGCGCCACTTAGGCTACATTAATATCGGCTGCGCCCCTAAAGTTTGATTCTAATCAATGGGAACGGAAACAAAATTAAGAACATGGCGTCTAAATTTTAAATATTAAAGTTTATTTTAAAGGAAAAACATTTAAAGAAAAACACTCAGTACACAATTAGCAACACTCGGACATGACTTCACTCCTTCGTACCCAAAGACAGAATGCCTTCTTTTCTCACCCCAAAGGTGAAAGGGGCTATTCATCCCCTTTTCCAGCTAGCGCTTCCTTGAGCAGGTGGTTTAGGAACTTCGACTCTATCCCAAAGGGGGGAAAACTGACCATTCCTCTTAGCAGGTGTTAATGGACCCTTCCACTCCTAAAGTCTTCAAAACATTTCTAGATTCCTTTTTTATCTGTGTCCTTTAATTCAGCCTGCGATGCACTTTTAGCTTCATCTGCAGATTGACAGGAAATAGACTGTAGTCTCAGTGAGCGAGCGAGGATATCCCACCTTACTCTACTACTTACACTATTGTTTCAAGAATGTTCTTAAGTACACCTGCATCAACCTTTTCTAGATTTTCAGCGGTGAAGGAAGTTTGTGAACGGTCAGAATGTTTGTATTCTTCGACATTTTCCCTGCCTTCTCTAAAACGTCGATGAAACTCAAAAACTTGTGTTCGTTACTATGTATCACAGTCCTTACACATGCTTTAAAATTTCGTAAGTCTTAGTAGCACTCTTTCCCAAGCGAACACAAAATTTGATATTTATTGTCTGCTCAACAACCGCAATTTCTTTCAATCGCTGATTACTCTTAAATCCACTTACAAAATACGACGCCATGGCCAACCGCCTACCACGTGATTTAGGACAAATCTTTTTCAGAAAAAAAAAACGCAGCTGTAAAGAAATGTTATCATTGTCGCTCTACTGCCGAAAATTTTTACTTTATAGGCTCAGTGCGGAAACTTTTGAATCCTACCTCTAATAACCACACTTACGGTTGTGTAATGTGATAAGATATAAAAACAGGGTAATTTCAGTGGCTGCTACTTCTTTCGTTGCGTTAAATGTTACATCTGTTTCATGCTCTTTTCTTTCTTTATTTGTTCCTTTCTTTGGTATTTGAGTGAAAACATACGCTGGTATGTATTCGTGTGGATCCATTCTAGAAAACGATCATCGTAGATTGAACACGAATACAGTCTCTACATCTTTTTAAAAGTGATCGCTTGACAAGTCGTGAGCTGAATTTATTTCTTCCACATCTTCAGCAATCCGTTTGGAGCAGTTCCGTGATATTTTCGATTGGTTTAAAAGAAGAAGTTAGAAGGTTAACACTTCGAACATTTAATTCGTTTAAGTATTACAAAAATGTTTTCAATTTTATTTTTTAATTTAGTACTTAGTTTGAATTACATATTTAAGATAAAGTTTTTGTTATGAAGTCATTTTGTTAAAAAATTGGCAATAATTGTTAGGGATGAAAAAAGTAAGTTATGTACCATTTGGGAATCTTTTGAAATAAACTTGCCTCAAATAGAGTGTAATACTTTTCTGTGTATGGAGATTCAAAGTTACGTGATATTATTTTCTCAAGCTCGTCGAAACTGCGACAACTTTAACTCAACTAGCAAATGTTTTTGCTCGATTTTTAAATGAGATTAATAGCACGGCTGTAAGATCAAGTTATTGAAAAAATACCGTAAAATACACTGATGGCCACTGTAAATGCGACACCAAGAAAGACAAGAGATAGCACAACAAAATTTATGTTGTAGATAACATGTTGACCAAGTATCAAATGATTAAATTTGTAGACTTCTGTGAAGTGTGATTCCTGCCAGAATCAGTAGCAAGAGTAGCCGCCATTGTTGGATATCACCGCTGCCACACACCTCTGCATTGATTCAAAGAGACTTTGGATGTGTTCTTGGGGTACGGTTGACCAAACAGCTTCCACACATTGCCAAAGTTGATCTGGTGTGGCAGCGGGGGGTGTAATCTAGGTCAATCGTTGAGCAACCATGGGCCACATGTTTTCTATCGGCGGAAGATACGGAGAGCAAGCCGGCCAGGGAAGTAAATCAATCTGCTAAATTGACGAAGAACCTTTGGTCAATGCGTTTTACGTGTGGTCGCGCATTATCCTGTTGAAATATGGATATGGCCGAGCCCTGAAAAAAAGGAAGGACAATTGGCTCCAACTCCTCGGAGATGTAGCACTGGCTGATTAAAGTACTGGCAATGTATACTAGGAGAGTGTGAGAGTGATATCAAATACCGTCCCATACCATAATACCCGGTGCAGGACCAGTGTGGCGATACATAACGCAGCTATTCAGCATCCTCTCTCCACGGTGTCTCCAGACTCGAATCCGACAATCATGGTGTTGCAGACAGATGCTTGACTCGTCAGTAAAGACAACTTCATTCCATTCAGCCACCCACATACTTCTTTCATCGCACCATTGGCGGCGGAGACGTCTGTGGTTCTGCGTGAAAGGTAGACAAAGCAATGTACGTCTTGCGGACAAACCACTCTGCTGTAAACAGCGTCGAATGGTACGCGTAGTCACTACATGCTGCGGTATAGACTCAATGTGCTGTGCTACAGTTCGTGATCTTCACTGCCATGCGCACAATTTGCCTGTCCTCACGTGAAGTGGTGCAATGAGGTGGATGTGATCGACCCAGTCGGTCATTCGTACCCTCTTGAATCTAACGGTCACATATCCGCATTAGAGTTATTTGGTTCCGTCCAACACGACTACCGATTTCCCTAAAAGATAATCCACACAAACTCGGTAGTCCACAATCCTTCCTCTGTCGAACTGGAATACTTGATCAAAAGCTGATCGCTGTTTTCCACGAGACATAGCTTATCGTTTTTTGAAAAACCACAAAAAAACGTAATTGCCGAATTTGAAATCGTCGAAATTTCCAAGCCTTAAATAGCGTTTGAGGTGGCGCCACAGGCGCGCATGATGTGTTTCAGCGCTGAAATTTTATAATCATTTGCATATTTCATCTCCACTAATGCATGTTACAAATTTCATGTTATTTGCATGCTTCCTTCAGTGTGTTGCATTTACGGTGGCCAGCAGTGTAGTTTACATTGTGGTCATTGTGCATAGTAATGTGATGGTTGGTGACAAAATTGCACTTTTCAAAATTAGTCTTGCCATTGCTTAGGCAAATCATATGGAATTTTTTTTATTTTTCTCAAAATTAATATGACCCCTCCTCCCTGTCATACCAGGCTTACCAGATATTGAGTTTTGAGGCACTCTGCATGGAGTCATTCAATATCATGAAATGTCAGCGAAGCATACAGGCAACGGCTGGTACGTGGCTATATATTATATATACATACATGTTTACATACATACACACACATATACACAGTTTTTTGGCTATAACTTAATGAAACAAGGGTGGTGACTTAAAAAGTTTTGAATATTTCATACTGATGAAAATATAGAGAGAAAGATAACCAATTATTGAACTCTTGAGAAATAAATTCTTTCGATTTGTTTTAAGGTTTCCCACTAAGTTCTCGGAACCGTGATTTTGCAAAAGCATATAAATGCATAATATTTATGATATTTAATATCACTTAGATTAGAAAACGTTTATAAAATTATTTTAGGAATATAATTACAATAAAAATTATTTTAGGAACATTATTACAATAAAAATTACTTAAATACAATATTTTGAAAAAAAAATGAACATAGAATGACCAATTGTTAAAACATTCTCCTTTTATGAAAAATACTTCTATAATAATAATTATTTGCCTGTTTATAGCTCACAACTATGTACAGAGGCTGAACTAGAATTTTTGAAATTACAACTTAGAAGTGGATTTATCCATATTTTACTACAACAGAGATGAGTATTTTTAAGAAAAAAAACCCTAAGATAATTATTTCAATTGTCAGTAACTCTAATAATAATGTGAAATTTTGAAAAATCCTTGTTCAGACTCTCTGGAGAGAGAGAGAAGTCTTTACTTTATATAAACAAAATTTTATTATTATAGAAGTATTTTTCATAAAAGGAGAACGTTTTGAAAAAAGATTATTCTAAGTTAATTTTTTGTCAAAATATTGCATTTAAATAACTTTTTTTGTCACAATGTCTTTAACACAATTTTATACATGTATTCTACACTCATGTCCATAAATTAGGGATAATTCAGAATTACACAGAAATTGAACTCTAAAATAAAAATTTCACCTGTAAAATTATCACACACATCTTGAAGAAGAATATGCTAATTACAGGAAACCACCAGATGGCGTGGATAGTACGTCACAATGACGAGAGTGTAAGAGAGGGGTATATAAGGAATAGTGGCAAAGAAGTAAAATTGTTCACAAGCGCTTTAAAAGCCTTTCAGTGAAATAACCGCAGAGTTATGGCACAAATGAAGCAGTTGGATGATTTTTTACGTGGTAGAATTAATGGACGACTGGAATGTGGACGTACCCAGCTCGAAGTATCCGAAGAACTTGGAATCGCCCAGAGTGTCATCTCCAGGCTTTGGCAACAATTCCAAGATGATGGTAATGTGAGTAGATGTTACAGCACAGGTCGCCCCCGAGTTACAACGCCGAATCAGGACCGGTATATTTGGAAGTTACTGCCAAAAGAAACAGACGGAGCACAGCATCAGACCTGTCACGTCCGCTCTCTTCAGCTACGGGTACGATAGTTCCAAGACAGACCATGTACAGACGCTTAGGGCACATTGGTCTATATGCTCGTAGGCCTGTCAGATGTGTTCCACTTACTGCAACTCACTGTCGCCTGCGATTAACCTGGGGTAGAGAGCATGCATTGTGGACATCACAACAGTGGTCTTGGTGGATGTTTTCTGACGAGTCCAGGTTTAGTTTGCAGTCTGATTCTCGCCGGACTTTAATATGGAGACCGCCAGGTACCAGTTACCACCAAGAGAGCACCATTGAACGACACCGTTTCGGTGGTGTAGGATGGCTCGTTTGGGGAGGAATCATTCTTGGTTCCAGAACTGACCTGCATGTTCAGAATGTAACGTTGACAGGCCACATCTATCGGGATGTCATTCTGGAACAACATGTACGTTTGTTTCGGGGCACCATGGGTACTGAATTTCTGTTTATGGATGACAACGCCCGTCCTCACCGTGCAAACATTGTAGACGAATGCCTTCAATCGGAGGATATCATCCGTATGGATTGGCTAGCATACTCACCGGACTTGAATTCAATACAGCAAGTGTGGGATATGCTTGGTCGACGAATTGCAGCCCGTCAACCCCCTGCCACCAGTCTACCGGAACTTCGGAGGGCATTGCTTCATGAGTGGTGTAATATTCCCCAAGATCAGATTGATAAATTGATACTCAACATGTCTAGGCGTTGTAAGGCCTATATTGCATCGTCCGGGAGACATACTGCGTATTAACCATCATACTAACCATGTTATACTGTTTTTTGTAAATAAGTTCTTTTTTGAAATTTTCTCCAGGGAGTAAAAATCGTAATTTTTATTAATTATGTCTAACATATAGCATCTTTTTTGCTCTTTACCTTTTGTTTGATAAATAGACTTTACTAATAAGTCAAATTTGTTTTGCTTCTGTCTCTTTTTTTGCCTGACCTTCATTATTTTTTATTTATGGACATGAGTGTAATTTAAGTGACGCTAAATATCATGAAAATTATCCGCTTATGCGCTTTTTTAAATCATGCTAAAAATTTTTTCTATTAGTTTTTCGCCTCAAAATTAATTCTCTGAAGCTTCATAAAACGATTTGCTTACAAAGGCATAGCAAATAACTTATATATAGGTTTCTGACGGGTTCTATCCATTGTTCTACAACTATATATTTTAGGAAAATTTTTCTGTAACTGTGATTTGGGTTTAAAACCGCCTTTAGTAGATATGACTTGATTTTATGCTTATGTAAATGCTATTTAAATCCTGGCAAGGGATGTGTTAAAATTAATCGAGGATCGTTAGTAATGAAATGTTTGTCTCAAACTTAATAATCAAGCTATATTGCGCATTCGGAGAAGAAAAAATACTAGAGAAGTTGACTTGAAGAGCACCATTGCAGTTTAGGAAAGGTCTGACTAGTGGTTTACAAGCGAAACATGAAATAAGTGAATAATCTTATAAGTTAAATTAAGAAATTAATCAGGATTTCTCCCATGGTTATTAAATTTGAATTAATCATAGATTAGTATGAAATAAAATAATTATTTGTGTAACAATGTTTGCTTCTTCAAAGAAGCCTACTAAACCTGCATCCTCCAACCTGTGACAGGTTTACAAGATAAAATACAAATTTTACCATGTTGCTACCTGTATAACAATAAAGACTAAATTAAAATAAAAGAGACACCGAAGAAGGAAATTACTTTTTAAAAAAAGTATAACGCGTTAATCTTTCAAGAGTCACTAAACTTTACAATCAGCGTTCTGTTATCTCGTACAAGGTATTTGAAAGTAGCTAAATTCAAAATAGACTAATGATAATAAAATAAGATTTTTCACCGATACGTGAACTTATCATTATCGCGTCGTTTTAAATCATCGCATCTGTAACGAACTTAAACCATAAGGCAGTGCTTCTCAAAATTTCAACATTTGAGACTCAGTTTCAAGCATAATTTTCATCGCGCCCCCCTCCATACAATAGCATTGCATTGAAATCAATAATGTACTTTTAGTTAAAGGTACAATTCGACTTTAATTATAAACTGCACAAATTATTAAATTTTGTATACAATTTTGTGTATAACGGTCCCTCGGAAATTTCACTCGTAATTATGAAACTTGTTCTTAACTGAGTGTTGATAAATTAATTATCAAATACAAGGAACAGTATTGATACATTTTAAAGGCATATTATGTAATTGCAACTGTGTATTTTATTATTTATTATGTCACAATATAGTTTGCTTCCTTTCAGTAAATTAAAAGTTTTTTTCAAATCTTTTATTTTCAACTTTTTGATTTGTTCAAACACACCCCCTAGGGAGGCGCGCCCCACAGTTTGAAAAACGCTACAGTAAGGAAAATGCCTCTAATTCAATTACTTCGAAGCAGGCACTAACTGTCTTTAAAACCATTTGTTGAACTGTGGCTTCTTAATATGGTGTTCCGAGAAGTTATCTTCTCGATGATTTAGTGAATAATTTTTTCTTCAGTTCTATATTTTTGTAATCGAATGTTCAATTTGTTTATTGCCATATTCAAAGCGAAGCACTTGATTTTGAACTGTGACCTCCACATATGCCTCCATTATCTTTGTTCTCACCACTCCCATCTGTTTTAACGGTTGGAATGCTTGAACTTCTTGTTTTGAAAATGAAATAAAGCACACTACATATTTCATTCGATTTTATTATTATTTTACGCCTGCTACGCAATATTTATTTTACACAGTTTTAAACACATTGCCTGTTTAATGTCGTCTTTCAGTATTAATACACTGATGCAGTCGATTTTGATACTTGGAGTCACCTTTTCAAGCATATCGAACGGGATATTGTCAATTTCGGCTCGGATGTTGTTCGTAGGCATTTCGGATAAGCAACAAGAAATAATCAGGAGGTAATAAATTAGTTAACGTCCTCTCGCAGAGGGATCAGTCATTCGTTGAAGAATCCTGCTAAGGTATCCGACTACGTTCGGAACTGTTGTTTTGCAAAAGCGTATAAATGGATAACTTTTATGATATTTAGTGTCACTGAGATTAGAATACATGTTTAAAGTTAACTGATTTTATTTTTAAAAAGAAACATTTAAACTGCTAATCTAACCCTTTTTATTAGCGGGAGTAAATTATAGTACTGAAACTAGATCCTCAAACCCGGACAGAAGTTTTAAAGCTTTTGAAGGCTGGTTGTTCAAATTCTGTAAAAAGTAAAGCATTTTTTCAAAAATCCAGAAAGACATTTTTCTATCGTTTTACTATCTAAACTTCAAAAAGAAATAAAAATTGGCTCGCAATCCAAAGAAAAAAATATGAACGAAAGAAAGTCCTTAATGAAAAAGAAAAAAAAAAGTTGAAAAGAATTATCGCTGTAGGAATTCCTATGCCTCAAAAACCTATGGCAAAGAAACAACAGATATAACAATAGATAACTTATTATCAGGTAAAGAAAATTGGCTAAAAAAACAAATGTTCCAGCCAGTGGTCAAATGTCTATTAAGATCGTAGAAAAACAAAGAAAAAGTTCTGGGGCCTTTGTAAATAATGTTACGCAAAGGTAGATACAGAACATGGATAACTTTTGATGAAGCACTGTTTCATATGTCATTCACAATTGGCAAAATGAAGATACGATCTACTTCTCGCAAAAAGCGTCGCAAAGATGCAGCTGTTTTGCAAAAGGCAAGTTTGCCATCACATGTTATTATATGGATGGGAATATCTCCTGATGGCTTATCAAAACCATTTTTTGTAGAACCGAAGTCTAAAATTAATGCTAAATACTATGATAACAAAGTTTTGAAACACTCGATCAGACAAGGTAAACATCTTTACACTCAATGAAACTTTGTTTTTCACCAACATTGTGCCCCAACTTCTACTGGAAAATGAACTATAAAATGATTGAAATATAAAAAAGTACATTTTCTTCATCTTGATAAATGATTATCACTATTCTCTGTCTGTTTCTTGCGATTACTTTTTATGTGGATACTTAAAAACGTTTAAATAGACGTAAACTAAAAGCATTTCAAGAGCTTCAAAAAGCAATTTAAGAAGAAGTTGAATAAATATACCAAAAATTGTCGAAAAAACTCTTTTATCTTAGCCGAAACGCTTACGTAAAATGTACTGTGCAGGAGGAAATACATTGAAAATTCCATGTAAATAACTTTATACAATAAAAATTTATAATCCTCTGCAATTGGGCCCACTATATCTGTATCAACCCGTTTTCCACCGAACCCCTTCCCTTCACCCTCCCCTCCCTACGAACATCATTACTACATATTCATAATAGGTAGTTCTCGCTACCAACCCTATGCATGTAGTTAAAAGTAAATAGTTAAAAATTATACTATTCTTATCTACTATCCAAATCGATATATTTTCTGCTTTCTTAAGGTAAAATTGATTATGTGGAGCAAGTATACAAATTTAACTCTTTTTTGTGCTGAATTTTTGACAAAAATAATGCACTAGAGCAGTGCTTCTCACACTTTCAATACTTGCGCTTCCTTTTCAAACACAATTTTTATCGCACCCCACTTCTACATGAATAATGTACTGAATGCAATGATAATGCACTTTGATTTTAAAGCTATAATGCGCGATCTTAATTATAAACCATACAAATTAATAACATAAATATTAAATTTTATATACTACTTTTAAGCAAAAAAAATTAAGTAATAGGATAATTTTTATTTTATTTTTCCTTTCTCTAACTTTGACATTGAGCATACTGCAAAATGCGGTGGCTGCTTAAAAGACAAAATATAGATATCAGCTAAATATAGAAAAAGAACGCAGATGGTCAATTTCTAATCATAAACATTTCTTTGAAATACTGCAAGACAAGCCAATGGAAGTCGCTAATACTTATTAAACTTGTTCTTAATTTAGTATTAATTAATTAGTTATAAATTACTCTGTGCAACACTGATACATTAAAAGTATACCGGCTGAAGTGCCCGCTGTTTGCTCGAATTTATTTATAAGAAAACAAAATATTTTTGATATAATAGCTGAATTGTAAGAAGAGAAAAGTCAAGTGTGCCAGAATGTTTACATAAATGTAAAATGATTTTTTGTAAAATGATTGCTCAAATTATAATTAGTTTTAAGCGAATTGTAATTTTAAGCCTCACAGAATGAGCATTTATATTTGATGTTAAATAATGAACAATAATATAAAATTTAGATGTAGAATAATTGTATTGTTTTTAATATTTAAAGCGAAAAGACTTCAACATGTTTTAACCCGGGAGCAGGCGCGCACTCAATACGGTCGAGCGGAGTTATTGAGTCACCCCAATCCTTTTTCTTATAATTATTTTATTGTACACGACACAAATCGTGATTCCAGTGAATAATTTAATTAAGAGAAAGTTTACTTACCTACTTTCAAGGACTTTTCAGTTTTTCTTTTGTAACAAATAAACAGTTTTTCCAGAATTAACGATTTCGTGATCTGTGTGTCCCGCGCGACCGCTTCTGGTTAAAAAGTGTATTCATTATGATATGTATGTTACGGCTAAAGAAATGTGTAAAACGTTTTTCGTTATGCTTTATATGTTTGAGAATACTCATAAAAATAAGTATTGGGCAAGTATACCTTCAGAGTGCTCTCCGTGGTTTTCCAAATATCATAAAACTGTTTTTCATGGAAAAAAGCGCAACAGAGAAATACATTACTTACAACTTCCCTAAACGAGAAAAAAACACATAAGAGAGGGGTCATAACTAACTGTACCAATAACTTAAAAGGTCAAAAAGATTACAGCTATAATGTGCAGTATTTCAAAAATAAAGACAGTGATGAATTTTTTATGTTCCAAAATTTTTTTTCGAATCTTGGTCGGGGATCTGTTTTTCTTCTGAAAAAGTCGTATGTTAGGTTTAAAAAAGAAAACGTAATAAAAGATCTCTCATCATGGGATTACAGCAAATCTAATAAAGGTTTTTTATTTGGTTATAGTATCAAAGATAGCTGATTAGGTATTGAAGAAGTTCTTATTTTTGATGACTTAATATCGTGTGCCTATAAGTTATATCAGAGTAAAAGTGCATTTTTTTATTATGTCTGAATGTATTTTGTTTTAATTCATTCCAGTAAGTTAATCATTTTTTAAATATTTTATTTTCGATATGCTTACGCCCCCCTCGTAAGTTTATCCCGCTCCCCCAGAGGGGCACGCCCCACAGTTTGAGAAACACTGACCTAAATGCTTCTTATATGCTAACCTTCCAAAAAGTTCCGCGTTCTACTCATATTGTAAAATTCTCCTTTCAGTAATCAAGTAACGAATTTTGTAAGAAATAATTAGATTCTACAGTTATAAAATTTTGCATCAGAAATTTATTAAAGTTTAAAATAACCAAATTGATGTTTCAATAATAAATTAACTTAGTTATTGCTTTACTAATCTCCGGAGGTAAAAATAACGTTTTGAAATATAATCTTTAATCATGTAATGTATAAAAAAACTTCAAAGATCTAGATTGTCCATATTTTTATATATCCCATTAGTATACTATACTTACTTTTCCTAAAAAAAACTCCGAATATAGTGTAGTTCCGTTGTATGTGTTCATGTATATAGCACTCTAGATCGAAATATTAAGTAACATTTTGATGTAAAAGTAAAAAACTCTTCAGTGTTTAAGGTACTGTATACATTATTTAAAACGCTTAGTATTACTTAAACCCTTAATGAGTCAGTAGATGACTTGTAATATGTTGTTCGCACTGTGTATTATGACTTATTGCTCTGAAGCACTTATAACATTTAGTAAATCTCTAATAACGAAGAAGAGATTGCTCAAAATCAAGTAATAAAATTAACTGTTGAAAGTTTTAAAACAATCTCGATTAATATTTGTTTCTGCTTACATGGAATATACTCGTTGAAGTAAATATTACACAGGACGCTTTATATTTGTACAATAATCTATTACGGGATGCAACAAATAAGTACTGGCAAAATTATGACTTCTTCCTTAGTAGTTAATTTCTGCAAGTATAAGATATTTAAATTAATGCATTAAAAATAGAAAAAGGATTTCTTTAGTATTAATGTATACTAAGTATAAACAGAGAGAGAGAGAGAGTTTGTAGAGCGTAAATTAAATTGAAATGAAGAGGGAAGTTTTTAACCCATTGAATTTAGTTTTAATGTTGTATATATATTTATAAAAGTTTCGTTTAAACATTTATAATATGTAATATCTAGCAAACACGCAAACATATTTATCTGCTCTTAGAACAATATTCATCTCTCTGTAATATCCATAACGTAACATTTATTCAACTCCATGAATAAACATTTCCCTTGTTGAATTTTAATTTTTGACATGAGATAAAATATAGCTTAAACATTATGGTCATGAATTCAGAGTGTATTGGGAAATGCACAAGTCTTCATATTTAAATGTGAAACTGAATTTAAGTCTTTGATAAGTTCTCCATATAGACTGAAGACAAGCTTACTTTAAAACTAACTTAGGTTTATAAAGATGGGAAATTTAAAATACATTTATGTCACAAGATGTCAAAAATTCTTATGGCAGGACACATTATTTATTCATCTTAAGCCTAAAAGGCAAAGATTCACAACTCTTTTTTTTCTTTTGGAACCTCCACACGCATTTCAAGTTGCGATTCTAAGTACGTCAACCTTCCTGTAAGGATATGTATTACTCTTATATAAAATATAATGTGTAAGATATTAACTGTTAAAAATTACGCAATTACACCATAATATTTAAAAATGTATACACATTTCGAAGTTTTTAATTGATAGAACTTAAACGTAACTTACTTATAAAATAATAAATAAATAAACATACTACTTGCTTAAATTATACAAATTTATTTTTAAGCCTATTAAATGGAATCAATTAAACAAATAGGGCCTACTGATGAGCTTATTATGGGGTTGATAGTTTAGTATTGGTAAGTAATATTTGTTTGTATATGTATACAAAATTGATTAGAATGGAAGATCACCTAATTTTATTTTGGTTACGATTTTCCATTAACAATTGTGTTACACGAGTAAAGCAAATACCACAAAATAACACGGCGGGTAAAAATGATCCAGAAAGTGCGATATCTTTTATCCTCGAATTTATGGATATTTCAATAATATCAGCTAATCGTACTACTGTGAATGAGTTATTTTATTATTATTGTTATTATTGATAGATTATTGTATATATTTATTTTGTCACACGTTTATTTCAGTTTAAAAATACCTTACTTTGAATTCTTTAGTTCATATATTATTGATTTCCGAAAACTACTTTTTTCTTGTGAATTTACTCAAAGCTTTTATGGATCCCAGTTGGGAAATTCTTCTTTAGGGCTTGCTAGCAGAAGTGAGAACACGGCCAATTCCTTAGAGATGAAGCGAAACATTTGTATCAATGTACTCTAATGAAAATATGTGAAATTCCATTTGTTTGCTAGAACACTTTTACTCTTCAGGACATTTTCATGTATATTTCATTAATTATTAATCAAATATCTCAACTTATTCAAAAGTCAATTTATCATTAGGGAGTTCATCGAGGTAAAGCAGCGTTTCTCAAAATGTGGGACGTGCCCCCTTGGGAGCATGATCACTCTACGAGGGGGGCGCGAGCATCTTGAAAATTAGAAAGCAAAAGACTATTTAAAGGAATAGTTTTTTTTCTGAAAGTAAGCAAACACAATGTACATTCTGACATAATAAGCAATAAAATTAACGTTTACACTGATATAATACACTTATAAATGTATTATTACTGCGCAAAGTATTTTAGAATTAATTTACAAAACTTAGTTAAGAACAAGTTTAAAGATTACCAGTGACCCCATGGGATTGTTATATATAAAGTTATGAAAAAACTAACACTTATCTTGATAATTTATACGGTTTATAAATAATCCCTTAACTGCCGATTAAAAGTTCCGTTATTCGCTCCCCAATACCTCCGTTTTCCGCGTAGGAGTGCGTATGGGATGTACTGAGGGTGGGATAAATAAGGAAATCCTCTGTTATAAGTAAATCCCTCGCTAACATTGTCAAGGTCCTTTCATTGCATTTCAAATCCTTCGAAGTAATGTTATGGATAGCTGTGTGCAAAGGATATCGTACATTGGAAAGACGTATATATACGTCCGGGGCATTTAACGCAACGGTTGAGCGACAGGCATATCTATGCTGTTAGCATTTAAGAGGTTAAAGTCGAATTGTATCTTTAGAATCAAAGTATAGTATTTCGTAATTTAATGCATTTTTATTTGTATGGAGGGGGCGCGTTGAAAATTATAATTGAATCGTGGGTCGCAAATATAGAAAGTTTGAGAAGCACTGGAATCATTGCTGTAAAGTATTAATCTAGAAGAAACCATTACACACCATATTAAAGAAATATATCGTGTACCTTTCACTACAAAACCAGTTTGCTTATTGTATTTTATATCTCTGTCTATACTTATCTATTTAGGCTTGAAGTACGTTGTTGTGAAAGCACCAAAGGGCGAAGGGGTGGTTGACCCGAAGAGTGGTGAGTGCCGGCTAGTTTCTCTTCTCTTGAGTGGCAGCAGGGGGAGGAAAAGTGCTCCGAAAGGGGATTCCTCGAGATGCGTTTGGAGGAAGCAGACGGCTATGAGCGTGCGCGATAATATTTAACCTTTTTTTATATGCATCCTTGTAAATACTTAATAAATGTTTTATTTAAATTGAGATACACTCGTAGCCACATCATTTATTTCACACTTAGTTTAGAGATTTTTAAATAAGTTGTGAGAATTGAACATTTTCTGGCGCCCCCGGGTGGGCTACGAGTGTTAGAAAAACATTTTTGAATTTAAGAAAGTAGAACATGGATGCTTTAAAATTGAGACGCACGCCGTTGAGGACAGCCTTCACGAAGGCTGTAAATCATCTTCAGGAAATTATTGAAAACGATTCTGTTGATAAGAATGCCGTAGAAACGGCTTTTGAAATGCTTGATGCAAAATCCGTTAAGCTGAAAAAAATCGACGAGGACATTTTAGAATTAATGATCGAGACAAACTGTTCGCAGGAAGCGTACAATATTGAATTTGAAGCCATAGAAGGCTATACTGAAAAAATGATTGCCTGGCAAGTCCGTGTGAAAAATATCATGAAAACAGATGCTTTGGGACAGAAGGATAACCACAGCCTGATCACATCTTCGTCTTCATCTCTGCGTCTTCCTAAGATTCAGTTCCAGCAGTTTTCTGGAGAATTGACGGGTTGGCTGCGATTCCACAACCAGTTCAAGAGAATTCATGAAGATGAGAGCATTGATGATGGAGACAAGTTCCAGTACCTTATCCAGGCAACAACCCCAAAATCCCGGGTCAGGGATATAGTTGAAAGTTTTTCGGCGACACCTGAAAACTACAGAAAGGCTTTTGAATACTTGAGAATGCGGTTCGGACAAGAGGATATCTTGATTCAAGTTTATGTGAGAGAACTTTTAAAGCTTGTCCTACAAAATACAGAAGTTAAAGTCAATTTGTCTTCGCTATATGACAAGATTGAGGCCCAGCTACGCGCCTTAGAGTCCTTGGGAGTCACCAAAGAGAAATATGCTGCCATGCTGTTCCCACTGGTGGAATCCTGTCTTCCCGCTGAAATTCTGCGCGCCTGGGAGAGATACGTAGGCTATTCATCAGATGAATCAGGTAAGAAAGTCCTTGATTTTCTTATGAAATTTTTATCGATAGAAGTATCGAGTGAAGACAGAATAAAACTTGCTAGGAATAGTTTTGATTCTGAGAAATCTAATTATAAGAAAAAATTAGGAAATCTTTCGACTACTGCAACTGCTGCAGCTTTATTTAATAGTAACTTTAAAAATAGGAAAGACTTTAAATTTAAGAATAATAATAATAATTGTATATTTTGTGAAAAAAACGCATGCCTCTGAAAATTGTTGTGAAGCAGCTTCTATGTTATATGAAGTTAAGAAGAATGCTGTAATTAAGAGAGGCGTGTGTTATATTTGTTTAAAAAAGGGTCACATGTCACATTCATGTAGATCAGATGTTAAATGTATAATATGTAATAAACGGCATTATGCTGTATTTTTTATGCTCTAAATTGCCTTTGAGATCAGGTTTGGAAACCGAAAGTGCAAGTATTGAGAATAGCACGACTGCTAGTTCATCTAGCTCTAATGTTTTGGCTAATCAAGCTTGCACTTCTGAAGTTCTCTTACAGATTCTTGTGGTTATGTTGCAAAACGCGGAAACCATAAGAGTTTAGTAAGAGCTTTAATTGACACCGGATCTCAAAAATCTTATATTTTAAAATCCACTGCTGAAAATTTAGGATTTAAATATGAAGGAGAAGAAGAGTTTGTTCATTCTTTATTTGGTGGTTCAAAAACAAAAATGTATAGGCATAAATGTTATAATATTTGTTTAACTGATATCGATAATTATTATACTTGTAATCTAAATGTGTATGACCAAGAAATTATATGTAATAATGTTCCGAGTATCAGACATGGTCCTTGGATAAATGAATTAAAAAATAGAAAAATTAATTTGTCAGATAGCGGTCATAAATTAGGAGGAAAAATAGAAATATTATTAGGAGCAGATGTAGCTGGAAAACTACTGACTGGAACTATGTTCTATTTAAAATCTGGCCCGGTAGCAATAAAAACTAAATTAGGGTGGACGCTTATGGGAAAAACCTATAGAAATGAAACTAAATTTGATAAAAATCATTTTATGAATGTTACTTCTATGTTTGTGAATGATATGTGTATTTCCGATTTGTGGAAGCTCGATTCTCTTGGTATTACAGATCCCGTAGAAACTAAGACAAAACTAGAAATACAAAAAGAGATACTAAATCATTTTCAGAAAACCATAAGTGTAGATATTAGTGGTCGATATGAGGTAGCTTTGCCTTGGGTTCTGGATAATAAACTTTTATCCTCTAATAGGAAATTAGCTGAAAATAGACTTGAAAGTACTAAAAGGAAATTAATTGCAACGGGTAAATTTGAGGAATACCAAGATGTTTTAGATCTTTGGTTATCAGGAAAAATAATTGAAGAGGTTAATGATGACAAAGAAAATTTTGTTCATTATCTCCCACATAGGCCCGTTATTAAAGAAAACAGTACAAGTAAAATAAGACCTGTTTTTGACGTGTCCGCGCGAACAAAGGGCTCCCCTTCTCTAAATGATTGTCTGGAGAAAGGCCCCAACTTTATTGTAGTCATACCGACTATACTTAATCGTTTTCGAAAATATAAGATTGGGGTTATTTCGGACATTGAAAAAGCTTTCTTACAGATAGGAGTAAGGGAGCAAGATAGAGATTTTTTGAGATTTATGTGGTATGATAGAGAAAATAGGGAACACATTAAAATCTATCGTCACCGTCGTGTAGTTTTTGGAGTGACATCCAGTCCTTTTTTACTGGGTGCTACATTAAATCACCATTTAGATAATGCTCATGGAAACTTTGATAATGTAGCTAAAATTTTGAGAAAATCATTTTATGTTGACAACTGTGTAACTAGTTTTGAGACCGAAGAACAGTTGCAAAAATTTATAGTTGAATCTAAAATATTATTATCTTCAGCACATTTTAATTTAAGAGGCTGGCAGTCAAACGTTTTATTAAATCCTGAAAAATTTTCAGAGTTGGAAAGCCAACCTGATAACTTTGAGACTATGGTTTTAGGATTAATTTGGAACCTCAAAGATGATTGTTTATCATGTAATATTAACTGTCAGAAAAATGAAGGTAAGTCTATAACGAAAAGATCATTGTTATCCATAGCTAATCATATATTTGATCCGATCGGTTTTACAGCTCCTGTGACTTTAAAACCAAAATTAATTTTACAGGAAATTTGGAAATTAAAATTAAAATGGGATGAAAATCTCCCAAAAGATATTTTAAATCAAGTTAAAAAGTGGTTAGAACAACTCCCTATACTTGCAGGTATTAAAATACCTCGATGTTTGAATTTGAGCTCTAATGGAATTAAACGGCTAACATTGCATGTGTTTTGTGACGCTAGTAAAAACGCGTATGCCACTTGCGTATTTTTGAGGGTAGAATATGAAGAAAATGTTTTTGTGAAACAGATACAGGCAAAAGCGAGGGTAGCTCCTTTGAAAGATATTTCTATCCCCCGTTTGGAATTATTAGCATGTGTTTTGGGAACCCGACTTGCAGCTTCTGTTAAAAACGACTTAAACTTGCCAGATGTGCGTATTTATTATTTGACAGATTCCATGACAGCGTTAGCATGGATACAACGTACTAGAGATTGGGGCGTGTTTGTTTCTAACAGGGTGAAAGAAATCCGAAACCTTTCCGATGTTAGTAGATGGGAACACTTGCCTTCGGAAAAGAATTTCGCGGACATTCTTTCTCGGGGTTGTAGCGCTCAACAGCTTGTTTACTTAAGATGGTGGGAGGGGCCCTCCTGGTTGTCCGAAAGCCCGGTTCAATGCCCCAGATCAAAACAAGTCCCCGATGAAGAGGCGGTAAATTTAGAGTTAAGGAAATCTGTTTTGGTTACTACCGCTAAGAAAATTGAGGAGTTTAACTGGCAATCTCAGTATTTTTCATCTTACTTAAAAGTTGTTCGCATGATTGCTTGGATGTTTCGTTTCTTTAAAAATGCCAAGAGAATTGATGTTTGTAATACTTCGGAAATAACATTTTCTGAATTTGATCATGCGGAAAAAACTGTAATTAAATTAACACAAATGGAAAAATTTGAGGGAGTAACGAATGAGAGAAATTGCGTCCTTTAAAACCATTTTTAGATGAATTTGGAATTTTGCGTGCTAGAACAAAACTTAGTTTTCGAGAAGATACAGACAATTTTAAGTTTCCTATCATTTTACCTAAAGAACACCCAGTTGTTCATTTGATGATCGTGCGTAAACATGAGGAACTTATGCATGCAGGTGTATCAATTGTAATGAATCATTTGCAAGAAAGTTTTGGGATTTTAAAAGCGCGAAAATTAATTAGACAAATAATACAAAAAAATGCACTAGGTACAAAAGATTTTTGGCTCAAAAAACGGAAGTGGTACCATCTTCTTTATCGAAAGATAGGGTAAGCAACTCTAAAATATTTCAAGTTGTAGGAGTTGATCTTGCAGGCCCACTTCATTTAAAAGATAGACGTAAGGGCTGGGTAGTATTATTTACTTGTGCTGTATTCCGTGCAGTGCATTTTGAACTTATTACATCTCTTTCTACCGCAGCATTTTTACAATCTTTAAGGAGATTTATTTCGAGAAGAGGCCGACCGAACATTATTTATTCGGATAATGGAACAAATTTTGTTGGGTCTAATAGCGCACTAAATTCTATTGACTGAGATGTAGTAATGTCTAAAGCTAATATCCAAAAAATAAAGTGGAAATTTAACCCTCCCAGTGCCGCGTGGTGTGGAGGAGTTTGGGAAAGAATGTGATTCAAATGCTAAAACAAATTTTGAGAAAAATGCTAGGGAGAGCTTCGTTATATTACGAAGAGTTAAACACTGTATTATGTGAATGTGAACATGTGATCAATTCTAGACCCTTAACTTACTTTTCTGAGGATGTTAATGATTTATCACCATTAACACCAGCCATGCTTTTACAAGAAATCGAAACGTCAGATGTAACTGACATAGATTGTCTAGATCATCAAGAAATCAATAAGAGGACAATCAATGTTCAAACCATTCGGGAACAGCTTAGGAAAGGATTTAGAATTGAGTACCTAGGCCAACTCAGAGAGCAAACGCAGCTTCACCGTAAATTAAGACCCTTAACGGTGGGAGAAGTAGTTGTGGTGGAAAATAGTTTGAAGAATCGAACTCTGTGGTCTCTTGCAAGAGTAATTCAACTGATTCCTGGAAAAGATGGATATGTTAGAGTCGCTCGAGTCAAAACTGAGACTGGGGAACTGGTCAGACCTGTGCAAAGACTTTATAATCTAGAACTGCAAGAACCGGATATTATTTTATCAAAAGATCTGACTGATTCTGTCATTCGCACGAGGAGAGGCAGAAAAGTAATTTCTCCTAAGCGTTTGACATATGCCTAAAATGTATTATGTAAAATCTTTGTTTACTGTACATTTTGCTTTATTTTAACACCAGCATTCTGTACCAATATTGTTAATCTTACGGTTGTATTTTATATGTTGTGTTTGAGTTTTTTTACAGCAGGAAAACTCAAAGGTGGGAGAATGTTGTGAAAGCACCAAAGAGCGAAGGGGTGGTTGACCCGAAGAGCGCCGGCTAGTTTCTCTTCTCTTGAATGGCAGCAGGGGGAAGAAAAGCGCTCCGAAAGGGGATTCCTCGAGATGCGTTTGGAGGAAGCAGACGGCTATGAGCGTGCGCGATAATATTTAACCTTTTTTATATGCATCCTTGTAAATACTTAATAAATGTTTTATTTAAATTGAGAAACACTCGTAGCTACATCATTTATTTTGCAATTAGTTTAGAGATTTTTAAATAAGTTGTGAGAATTGAACATACGTTTCACGGAGTTCAAAAACAAAGTTTACAAAGCTAAGTCGAAAATAACTTTCATTAAAAATATTGTCTTATAATTTCCACTCATCATATCGATATATTTTTAATTAAGCTGCATTTGGGCATACATGCCTTTGTGGACTTCACAAGTTTCCAAGAGTGAGAGCCATTTCAGTGGTGGCACCAGCTGGGGGCGACTTTCGTTACCAAATTTTGACACTTATATTTACTTTAACTCAAGCTCTAGTCAGACGTTGAAAACTACAGATATCTAATTTTGCCGAGAGTAGCAGATCCAAATAGATACTCAAGATTTTTTATAAGCCTAATAATTATATGACATGTGTATCTAAGATTTCCGCATTTAAAAAAATCTATTGATTTCAGCTGGAAATGAACCCACGACCTTAGGCTTACGAGGTGGTGAAGCTACCTCTAAGCCACTGATCTCACTTTCAATGAATTATTGTGTTGCTTATGATACCACCTAAACGACGGCAGGTCAATCCTTGCATCTAATCGACGACGGATACTCATTGTGGCAGAGGGCTATACTTATGTCTGCCATTAACCACAGCATTGAGCACCACACAGGTGACAGTGTGATTTGACTCGATTCCAACTACTATTTTGAGGGAGAGCACTTTCAGGCTTGTCAGGGACCTCCCATCTCTCTTCCTCTTCCACCCTCTCAAGAGTATTTATGATTTGACTAACATTTTAGAATGCCGCCATGCCGCGCATGCGCCTTACATTTACAAACATCCTTACATCATCCAAGATTCGATCCCAGGACTAAATTCACATCAATCCACGACACGAACCACTATACCGGATGGTTTCTATTGAGTCAAGTCATGGCACCCCTACAGACCTACTAAAAGGAATGACTGATGCACATTGTGTAGAATCCTTTGTTTTATTAGCTATTGAATTAGTCTAAAAATCCAAAATTATTTTTAAAAAATTTTTTAAATATATATAAATATATCTGAAATTTTTTATCTCAGAACCAGAGCCGAAAATACTTTATTATTTGTTAGTTCAGATGATTTACAAAATTTATGAAATTTATACAGTCTCCGTTTCAGAAGGAAATATAACATTTTTTGTACACCGTAAAACCAAAATGATTGAATATCTATGCATATAATTGCGTAAGTATAGGTAACGTGTGAATTGTACACACACACGTGGGTTTACTGTATATTCGGTTCATTTGCTACAAAATACCCTTTTGCTTACACGTGCTATTATCAGGCTTCGCTTCATTCTTCCTTCTAAGTTTTTTCTTCACTTTCTATTGTACTATTATCATGTCGAAATTTTCTACTGAGTGGGGAAGGTTGGATCCTGTAAAGCAAGCTTAACCCTATTTGACATTTCTTAATCAATGGCAGCTCTAGAAACCATAATATTGTTCCATTTTGCTCTATTGAATTTTATATGTCTACTAAAAATTTGGTGGGTTTTTATAGGTTTTAAAATCCATTTTTCATCCAGCTTTAGCTTAGTAGGAATTGCAATGTGTTTTTTATTAATATACTATATACACACAAACACTAAATATATATGTATATATATATGTATATACATATGTATATATATATATATGTGTGTGTGTGTGTGTGTGGGAGACAACAAGGGGTCCACAGACATTTGTCTTTCTTCAGATTTATTTAAACTTAACAAAAATTAATTAAAAAGGTAGCTATTCTAACAGATATATTTTTATGATGTGACGACGGGAACGCCTACTCGCGCACCTCAGTCTTTCTCTGTTCTTCTCTCAATCGTCAAAGTTTTGGTTTCACTTTTCATCAGCTGCGCCTGCGGGCGAAGACTGCGTGCTTTGTTAGAGATTCAATTGGATGACGACTCCACAACCGATTCCACAACGGCCAGCCTGACCGTACGCTGTCCGCAGCGGTACTTATTCCTTTTTTTTCATGGAGACCAGAGGAGAATCTGAAACATACAAAAAAGACGGAACAGACAAGGACTATACAACAAATACACAAAGATTTAACATATCATAATTTTGCTGAACTAGACAGTTTCTCCCCACATCTTCATGTGGTCTGCTGCTGTGGATGTAGTATTGGGTCCTTCATGCAGTCCAATTTTTCTGACATCATATCGATCTTTAGGTTTTACTTTTACGACTTCATAGGGACCAAAGAACTTAGGCCTCAGCTTCAAGCCAGTTCCAAACTGTGTCCGTTGGATGGCGACGATATCTCCGATCTCATACTGGTACGCCTTTTTCCGTTTTTTATTAAAATTTCGACAGTTTTCCTCTTGCATCTTCAGAATGTTTCGCTTGGCTTCCTCCCGAGTTTTTTCACGATTTTCGGTGAATGTCTCCACGATTTCCTCTTCCAATAGTTTTAGAATTTCAAGATCTTGTTTGGTCCTCATCTTTACTCCGGTCAAGAGTTGAAACGGCGTCATCTGAGTACTTCGTGAAATCGTTGAATTGAGTGTTCTCTGTACGGCAGGAACAAACTTGTACCATTTTGATGCGTTGTCAATGGATAGCTTGGACAAGATTGGGATCAGAGAACTATGGATCCGTTCAATTTGTCCGTTCCCTCGGGGTATTCCAGTTGTTAAGCTTAGATGTTGGATGTTCTCATTCTCACAGTACTCTCGAAATTCTTTTGAAGTAAATGCAGTACCTTTATCTGTTATGATACGGTGAGGATTGCCAAATGTAATCTCTTGTTGCTTAAGTTTCTCTAGAGCATCACGGGAAGAAGTGGACTTTACGGGATATAACCATACGAATTTAGTGAATGCATCTATTATTGAAAGAATGTGGTTATAGTTTTTATTTGTGGATGGCAAAGGACCTAAAAAGTCAATATGGTAAGTTCTAAGAGGGATAATTTCCTTAGGAATAGGATTTAACAACCCTTCACCTTTCCCTCGTTTTTTGTTTACAAGAATGCATTCAATACAATTATTAATAACATTTTCCACACATTTTCTAACATTAGGAAAATAAAAACTTTGTTTTACCATGCTTTCAGTTTTATTAATACCAAGATGTCCTTTAGAATGAATATTTTTAACAATTTCTGTTTGCATCTGTTGAGATACTACTAAAACACCATTATCATTTTCAATTTTATATAGGACATCATTTTTAACAACAAAATAATTAATTTGCTTATTTTCTAAAAGGGTTTTCAATGAATTAATGTACTCGTCATTTCGCTGACAATTTGCAAGTTTAGTGGTTATTTCATCATATGTTATGGTCATTACAGGATAACGGCTTAAACAATCTACGTGTCCAATTTGTTTGCTTGGACGATGAATAATTGCATAATTAAAGTCCTCTAAAAATAAGGCCCATCTAGCAATTTTAGGAGTTAATTGTTTTTTACTCATAGTTTTTTGGAATGCCGAACAATCAGTTACAATTTTAAATTTGTTGCCAACGAGATAGTTCCTAAATTTCTTAAGAGATTCGATTACAGCCAAAACTTCAAGTTCATTTGAATATTTTTCCTCCTGGGGAGTGGTTTTCTTGCTAAAAATGTGTACGGGGTGAAGTTTATTGTCGTCTGTTTGTTGTAACAGAATCGCACCATAACCAAATTTACTAGCATCAGTATGCAATTCAAGTTTTGCACCTTGTTTGAAAATATGAAGCACCGGATTTTCAGAAAGTTTTTGCCGTAGAGTTTGAAATGCTAATTGCTGTTCGGGTCCGAAATGAAACACAGCATTATCCCGTAGTAAATCACTGAGAGGTTTGGCTATTATGGAATAATTTTGGATAACTTCCGAAAGTAACCCGACAGTCCAAGGAAACTTTGGACCTGTTTCACGTTTTTAGGTTCTGGAAAATTCTGAACTGCTTTGGTTTTGTCCAAAGAAGGTTTTTTCAAAGAAGGAATTTTCCCTTTTCAATTATGTGTCCTAAAAATTCAATCTTTGACTTGAGGAAGTTACATTTTTTAAAATTTAATTCTAATCCATATTCCGATGCAGTTTTCAACACCCTGGTTAAACGGTTTAACCTGTCAAGTTCATCCGAAGAAGAGATAATAATATCATCCATGTGTAGATTATGACAATTCCCTCTTCAAGAAGGTCTCTGAAAACGTGATTGATAAATCTTTGAAAAACACTCGGACTATTACAAAGACCAAATGGAACTTTATTAAACTCATACTGCCCATTATGTGTGACGAATGAAGTAAATTTTTTACTGCTTTCTTCCATCTCAACGTGAAAGAATCCGTTTTTTAAGTCAATAGTTGAGAAGAAATTTCCCGACTGCAACTGATCTAGAACTTCTTCTATTAAGGGTAAAGGATACAGATCTTTCTCAGTTTTAGAATTAATTTTGCGGTAATCAATACAGATTCTTAAATTACCATCCTTTTTCTTACACAATACTATAGGTGAACAATAATCGGAAACACTCTCTTTTATAATACTTTGTTGTAACCAATCATCAATTTGATCGTTTACCTGTAATTTCTCAGAACAAGATAAACGTCTGGCTCTCTGACACACAGGAATATCATCTTTTAATATAATATTCATTTTTAACTTAGTACTCTTAATTTTATTAGGTTTATAATTCTTAATTAAAGAACTCAAATCATTTCTAATATTAAAGTTTTTAACATGTGACAAATCATAACTCGAGTTTTCTATCACATTTGCAAAATTATAAAAAGAAAAAGCATAAGCACCTAAAAAGGATTCACTTTCATTCAATAAAACATCGCTCTTTGCGTGGCTTATTTTCTTTATTTCAGTATATACACTGGGATGTATAATAAATTCTTCGGTCAAGGTCGGTGATATTGCCGTTCGAACACTTAAACTGCGAGAGTGCTGAGTAAGAGAAATATTTATTGGCAAAACCTCTACCATACGCCTCTCGTTAAAACATGGGCTCAATGTAATTCTTCCTTCGGAAGGTTTATTCACTCTAATTAGTGAGGAATTTAGAACTGGGATCTGGCAACCTGAATCAATCAAGGCTGTTACGGGCTGATTTTCTACAAAAATATTTACGTATTGGAGCTGTTGTGCGAACTCATCGCTTTTTTTGTTTTTCGCTCTTGACTTTCAAACTATTCGCGTTTTTTCTATTATGGATGTGGCCGTTAGATTTTTTAGGCTTAAAACGCTTCTCACAATCTCTTGCGTAATGAGATGAATCACCGCATATGTAGCAATTTTTATTTTGTCTTTCAAGATATTGGGGATAGTTATCTTTAATCTTTGGTTTATAGTTTCGTGGTCTATTTTTAAAGGGGTCTTCGGTATATCCACAAGCAATAGGAGTTTCCTTACGTGATCCGCTTCTAGATGAAATATAAATATCGCACTCTTTAGCTAAATCAATAGGCCTAAACCAATCTTCCGCTTCTCGAATGCCAATATGAGTTGCTGTTTCCTTATTTAAAGTTTCAAATAATTTATCAGAAATTAAAAGATCACATAGAGATTCAAAGGAATTAACTTTTCTTAACGAACAATAATATTGGAAGTTTGCCGTCAATCTTGCAGCAAATTGGATGTATGTCTCGCCTGATGATTTTACAGCATTTTTAAATGAGTTTAAACACTCGCGAGGGGTTACTTGGAATTCTCTGAGTACTATAGATTTTAGTTTTTCATAGTCTTTAATTCCTCTTTTTTAATAACAATAAGACATTATGAGCTCTTTCGCCCAGAAGATTTATTAAAATTTCAGATTTATATTCGTCATTTATTTTCTTGGTTAAAAATGCGCGTTCTAATGATTGGAAGAACAGATTAAAATTTTCAGATCTGGTGGGAACAGGAAGAGATAAAGTTTTAATGCTTTTGATCGTATTTTCTATGTTTGTTTCGAACTGTTTCTCTTCGACTTTAGCTGCAGGATTTAAACTTAATACTTTATTTTTAGCCGTTTGAAGTTCGATTTCTTTTTCTAACTGTGCTAACTGTAGTTTTGCGAGCTCAATTTTCTGTTTTTCTAAAGTTGCCTCTCTTTCGTTTTCGATACCCTCTCATCTATACAGTTTTTAATTAAAGTTTTAACGAAATCTGCATCACTTTCAAATGTACTACTCTTCTCAATTTTAGTCTTTAGTTTAGCTATGGTGTCCGTACTCTCCACAGTACCGTCTAGATCCTCAACAACTCTTATGAGATCCTCTTTAAGAGCGTTTTTATACATTTTAGAAAAAAATATGGAAAGATCCTACCTTTTTGTTTCTAGCTCCCTTGTTGCTCGCACGTATGATGTATCCAATAATTGAAGAAAAACGTTGATTCCACAGATCTCACAACCTCTTCACAGGTTATATCGTTAGGCGAAAAATAGTTCTTGAAATTCTTTAAATTGACACCTCTTCGCAGGTGTTAAATCAATAGTTCCAACCTCTACACAGGCGGAATATTCACGCTGGGTTCGAATGAAATATTCAACTTCTACACAGGTTGAGCCAAGTTTCCAAAAAAATGGCGGCGCGTTTCCTACACGGACGCTTCTTTAGTTCACGCGTTCCAAACTTTGATTAAAATCGAAATTTTATCTATCCCGGCCGAGCCCCCCTAATTTGTGGGAGACAACAAGGGTTCCAGACATTTGTCTTTCTTCAGATTTATTTAAACTTAACAAAAATTAATTAAAAAGGTAGCTATTCTAACAGATAGATTTTCATGATGTGACGACGGGAACGCCTGCTCACGCACCTCAATCTGTCTCTGTTATTTTCTCAATCGTCAAAGTTTTGGTTTCACTTTTCATCAGCTGCGCCTGCTCGCGAAGACTGCGTGCTTTGTTAGAGATTCAATTGGATGACGACTCCACAACCGATTCCACATATATATGTATATATATATATATATATATATATATATATATATATATATATATATATATATATATATATATATATATATATATATATATAAATCACGATGCACACTTAAGCAAAAATTGAAAATATATGAATCCCATTTCAAAATATCAGTGGTGAATCTAAAAAAAAATAAAATTCGTACGTTTTCAAACAAAATTTAAAGTGTATAATATAAAAATTTATAAAATATCCAAGTCCAACTTCGGACGAAGGACCGATAAATGGGATTAAACTAGTTTGATGGCGCCAACTTTAATCTTTTTGCAATTTCATAAGTTAATCTGTAAATATCCAATTCCGAAAAATTTAAAATTTAAAAAGTTAATACCTAATAAATTATGCTGATAGCCATCGCATTCTGAAAGATATTATAACATAAAAATGCTAAAATTCCGAAAAAGTGTATAATATAACTGAACCATTAAACACCAACGATGTGTGATGCACCTATCTTTGAAATAGTTGTAGAGAAGGAAGAATCTCTATAATCCGAAAGTTCAAACTAAGGCCCATTATATTCATAAATGAAATACCTCAAAACATCAACACACATCTTCAAAAACTCACCCAAAGGCATCACATGAATACTTCAAATCAAAGAGATTTCTGAACAATATTTCATTTCTACTACAATAATCACCACTTCTATATTGCTCACTACTCCAACCAATGCCACGTTAATGCAAATGATCTATATTCTCACATTAGAGTTTAAATATTCGATATCAGATGTAAACCAGATTGCATGCCATAAGATGTTTTGATTGGTCGTAAAAAAGTGATTGGTCATAAAGAATTTTAAAATGTATTCGTGTAAATGTTGGTCTATGTGTGTACCAAAATGTAATCTGTGTGAGGAATGCACATATTCTTCACAGCTGGTCCACTATCAGGCTGAATTTGACTACATAATATTTTGTAGTGACGTTATGCATTACCTAAAGTCTATCGTAAAACTTTTCATAAATTGCCAACTTAAGGAGTTTAAAAAGAATTTTAAGAAATATTTTTGATCTACGCATTTTCTCAAGAATATGTATATACACTCAGAAACATTAAAAATAGCGACCCAAGAAGGAAGCTAAGTACAATCGCAAAACTTTGTAAATAAGTACAGCGTAATGTGATATGCAAATGATCCAAGTTTTGTGCCAATACGCATGCTCATACACGCCGAGGTGGCGCTACAATCAGGAAGAGGGTGCTATATAAGCCAGTGCAAATTCGAAGATTCATAAACCTGACGATTACCCGCCAATTGTAGGAAGACTTTGGTAAGCGAAAAATGCCAGATAAACGTGCTAGAAGACATTTCTCACAGTTAAGCGAGTTTGAGAGATCCCTGATCATCGGGATGAAAATTTGTCCAATATTTGTGCTGTTGCACACCCTATATTCGTTTAATTGTCTTGTTTTTGAGATCAAGTGAATCTCTCATCTGGGTCATTATGTGTATTAAATTTCATTTCAATCCGATGCTTTCTTCTTGGGTCGCTATTTTCAATGTGTTCCTGAGTGTATATATACTGCCTTATATGTACATATGGATAAATAAGTGAAAGGCATGAAAGTCAAATTTCTTTATGTATTTCGTTCGATAATAAGAAGAAATTCCTTCAGTATTATGCCCTTTTTTCTTTACCTTAAGAGGAATACAGTGCAGAGAAAACACTCCCTTATTGTCCCACTAATAAAATGCAATCAAATGGGAAAACGAGTGTTGAACGTTATGCACGTTACAACCTTTTTCAAACACTCATGTATTTTTATATGAGATCACACTAAAATATTATGTTCCATGACACTAATTTTTGATTATTTCTTTACGGGTTAGTTCATCTAAGAAATAGTTAGTCTTTATTTTTATTCATTCAATGTGCAATGTGTTGAACAAATGGGAGTGCTTACGAGGGTCACTCTGAATCTTTTTAGGTACTAGTAGGTTTTTAAAGTTATACTTACAAAATTTTAGGAGTGTTCAAATAGTCTCCTCCAGTATCAATGCACTTTTGAAGACGAATTTTCCACAGATTAAATGCTTCAAACCATTCATTTCTTGGAATTGATGAAAACATGCATTTATTGCCACATCATTCTTTTTCTGAATGAAAACGGCGTCCACGTAAGTTCTTTTATAGATTAAAAGATAATCAAAAGTCACGCATAGCTAGATCCGGAGAATAAGGTGAATGCTTTACCACTTTAATTTGTTATTCCTTAAAAATCTCAGTTGTTAATCCGGCTGTATGGGAGGATGCATTGTTATTGTGAATCATTAGTCCCTTAACATTAACTTCTTGAAGAATTTCTGGAAGACATTTAGTGGTATACCAGTTTTCTGTTAATGTCTTCTGTCCTTCCAACTTGATGGACTTGATCAATCTCGTACTACTGAAAAAAACGGCATACATTACTTTTTTCATTGCTCGATAGTCTTTCATCATTGTTGAAGTAGGATCATCTTCAAAGACCTCTAGTTTGCTTTATTGACGTGTTGGAACGTCAAAAACGGCTTGTATGTTTCATCACCCGTTACAATTTTAGAAGTGATGTGGTAGCCACCATCGCTTAACAATTTAAGGGATTTTTTTTACTGAATCTGACATGCTTCTCTTTTTGGTGCTCCGTTAGATTATGGGGAACCCAACGGCAAGCTACTTTTTTATATTTAATTATTCATGAATAATTTTGTAAAAGGCTGCGAATTCAAAGTTAGGTTCCTTCTGTATCATTTGTTAGCTACAGCGATTATCATTCATTAACCTTTTTCGTATGACAGACACATTATCCGGGATTGCTGCCGACCGTGGCCTTTCTGAGTGTTCTTCATCCTACAGAGAATTGTGACTACTGTAAAACTCCTTAAACCATCTGAATATAGTAGCGCGACATGGAGATTTATCACCAAATGCTAATTGCTGCCATTGAACGCATTCATCTTGATTTAATCCAGCTCCATTTTCTCTTCTGTCTAAAATTTATTCTACGCTAAAACACTTGAAGCAAGTCAACAAAAAGTTGTCTGCTGAGTTAAAATATTTGGTATTTTAAAATAAACCATTAATTTTCTTTTGTAACTTTTTGTCTGCGCGTATCTCAAAAAGTTCAGAATTACCCTCGTATTGAGTTTCGTCATTTGTTCGATGCAGACTTCTTTGGCCTCGTCTTACATCGATTCTATAATACGATTCGATTTTCCCTCCAGCGTCTATTACTTTGCCTGAAGTTTTATTCCACAGTGCAAGTAAATAGAAAAGCATTTATTTTAAAGTAAGATTTCTTTTGAAAGAAATTACTCTTTTCTTCAGTTTTGGCATAAATATGACTACAGTTTTTATTTCGCTCAGATTTTTCTATCAAAACTGTCTTACATTGTACTTATGAAGAACCACATTTTCCCATTTTTGCCTTTTCTTGCCACTATTGCAGTTTGTGTCACAGTTAGATTATAAAGGTTGTACTCAGAAAATATTTAAGGGAAAAAACTTTTTTAAGTTATAGAATAATTTTGTTCGAAAATATTTAAAGCTATATATATATATAAGAATAAACTTGATGGTGCTTAAATTCCACGTCATTTTTAACTGTTATTGTACTAAACTTTAAATCTAAAAATTAACAAATAGAATTAAATAACTTTTAAAAGTTAATTGAAAAGTATATAAACAAATCTTAGTAAGATAAATATTCCTTAAGGTTTTCTCTATAACTAAAGAATATTATTTACAAATTACGCAAAATTGTTTTTTATAAGAATGATGATTATATACATGTATATAAATGTTTGCAACAAGCACTTTTTGTTTGCCTCTATTTTAAAAGTTTTTGAATAAATAGTATAATTTGAGTGAATTTCATGAAAAGATCATTTTTTAAGGAAATATTTTCCAGTTTTTTTAAAAATACTAATGCAAAATAATGTACTTAAGTTCTTTATAAAAATTAAATTCACCATAATAGTATTATTCTTTAAAACTGTGTTTAAGAACAGCTCTTTAGATAGAATGAGTTTTTGCAAAGTAACTTGTCCATTGGAGTCAAATGTATAGAATTTTTATTTTACACATAATATTGAATGATATTATAAATTAAAAAAAAATTTGGTACATCAATTGGCATAGATTTCTTATTATTTAATTAGCAAAGGAAACATTTGAGATTTTATTCGATACGATGCTCTTATGGTTTTTATCTTATGGTTCTCATCTTATGGTTTTTAAGCCATGAAATGTTAACAGAAGTAATACCTTTAATTTAATATCAATTGGTTGTAGCAATACATTGAGGATTATGATTTATTTCTCTAAAAATCATTTCGTATTTCTTGATGAATGCGTGAAATGTGTGTGAAAGGTATTTCAGAGATTGCAATGTCAATTTAAACTCCGAATCTTTATAACATCAAAAATTGCGGAATTTTTTACATTGACAGTTTAAGTAATTTTTCTATACTTTTATTACGTCTAAAATGTGACATAGAAGCAATTTGGAGGATTTTGTTATCACTATTTTTATATTTATTACTGATTTCTTGTAAGGAAGTTCTGAAATACTTAATTAAGAACTTAGTTAAGAATACGTAGAGAGATCATTTAAACAGAACGGTACATTTAAAATATAAAAACATACACATCTAATTAAAATATATTGCTAGATTATACTTGTTTAAACTAATTGGTACTCTAATCAATGTGTTTCATTCAAAATGAAAAAAAAACACTTTAAAAAAAGCCAAAATATCAAAAGAAAACACTTACTGCTTGAATTATTATGTGAACTAATCTGTAAAGTAAATTCAAGTATTGTATTTAGAGAGGTTTTGTTGATTTTAAGATAAATAAACATAAAGCGTATACATATTTATATAAACACTATGTACGCGAAAATTACCTTAAGAATTTTAGTAAGTAAATTTATGCACCATAAACTTCAAAAATGCAAGTGCCCAGGTATAAATGAGAAATCACAGTATTATTCTATTACGGCAGATGTGATTTTATCCTGTATATAATAAATTCAGTTAAATAATAGAAATTAGATGGACGATAAACTCCAGGGGGCTTATTTGCAGACTAATGAAAACAAAATTAAAAGATAAGCAATTAGGAAAATTGCTAAACGCGAAAAAATTTCGGGAAAATAAACCAATAAAACAAAGATCATAGCAAATGTGAAATCATGCTAGTGAAACCAGAGTGTAAGTCTTGCTTGGGATCAGTTTGGTTTTTTTTTATTATATACACTCCTAAACTTACGCTTTATTAATTTTGGTTATGTGATGTGAAAAAAAAATATATGATAATAAAAAATGAGTTACTTATGGTTATAAGTCATTTAGTAATCAAAAATAAATTAATGCCTTGGTTTTTTGCCATTTACACATAAGAAAAAAGAAAAAGAAATTACCTTAAAATTAATACGGTGACAAATATTGTAATCAAAGATTGAGTAAAATGCAAGGAACATATTTTATTCTATGGCACATATTCTATATTTTTTTATTCTTTTTATATAGCCCTTACAAATTAGTTTCTTAAATTACTTCATATAATGAATTAATTATTACTGTTATAATTAACTAGTTACATATACATGAAAAATCAAAATTAATTAACAGCTAGACAATTAGTTACATTTTACTTAATTAAGGCTTGGAAACGTCCTAAAGCGTCATAAAGTAAATAAACTTCTTGAAGCTACCTGAGATTTTTCAGCAATAAGAAATATACTTTCAAATTATAATATCATATCAAATATCACTGAAGTAATACACTTGTGTGTATTAAATTAAATTTCAGAGAAATGTAAATATAAATGAAATAATAGTACACATGCAGTTAAAATTGGAGGGATAAAATTCATAAGAAGTATTAAATATTACATAGATTAACTAAATGAATTTAGGCTGTTTTAGTAAATTTGTAAAATCGAATCAAAGTATAATTCTATGGATCTTATGCTAATTTTAAGCATAATAGAAACGAGTTTTTATTTATAAGAATATAAAATAAACCAGATCTTTGTAGAATTCACTTTATATATCTATATTAGGGTCATTAATTTATAACCTAAACAAAAACTTGTGTCCCATCTAACATTTGTTTTCCCACCGTACGTATTCGCGTATAAAACTAAACAGTTAATATTTTGTCAGAAAAAAATCATTAAACTTTCAGTTTCCACTCTTTACTCTCCATTCGAAGCCTAAACTAAAAATAGGATTTAGCAGTTTTTGAAATAAATATACAGTACAATTGAAAATATACACCGTTGTTGTTAGTTTGCCTAGCAGTAAAGATGTTGTTATATATATATATATATATATATATATATATATAGTATAATAAAATAAAAGTGAAGAAGCTCTGGAACCTACAGTACTAAAGAAGGAAGAATTTGGAATTCATAAGACACAACAAATGTAGATACAGAAAAGTCTGGTCTAAACTGGTGACCTATTATGATTTCTAAAGCTGTCGCTGAATTAGGCCATATATGTATATATATATATATATATATATATATACATATATATATATATATATACATATATATATATATATATATATATATATACATATATATATATATATACATATATATATACATATATATATATACATATATATATATACATATATATATACATATATATATACATATATATATACATATATATATATATATACATATATATATACATACATATATATATATATACATATATATATATACATACATATATATACATATATATATATACATATATATATATATACATACATATACATATATATATATACATACATATATATATATATATACATACATATATATATATATATATATATATATATATATATACATATATGTGTAGTGCCAGCAACTATCTCCAAGTCACTCCACTAAATGTACTGCGCATGTTTAGGAGTGTTCCAAATGTTTTGGGAGCATACCAGTTGTTAAACAATCCACGAGGTGCGACGCCGTGTTAAGAAAAGAACTAGAGAGACTAGAAACGACGGTAAAATAAAAATAACGAAAAGCAAGACGCCAAGGCCTAATATTTTGTTAGAAACTAATGACGAAGTAGGGCCTGGTGGTCGAGTGGTAGCGTGTCGCACTCCCATTCCACATGTCTGGGTTCTATTCGCGGGTTGGGCAAGTTCGACTCAACCTTTCATCCCTACTGCAGTGGGTTGATAAATGAGTACGAAAGCTTGCTTGGGGACTTAAACACTGGGGGTCTCACTTCAGATTGACCCCCTGATCGAGGCATCTGCTCATGCACCTCAACGTCCAATTGTCACGTATACTAGGATGGGCACATAATTCTCTGGCACTAATGGGCTGTTGCGCCACTGAATTTGAGTTTGTAATGACGAAGTATTAAGAACTGTTTTAAATTAATTAAAGACGAACTATTCTGCTGTGCTATCAGTGACCAGCCTCGTATGTATATTTATATGCATGTGAGGGTGGACAGTGATAGTCAGTGTATATATATATATATATATACATATATATGTAATCGATATAATAATGTTATATATATATAATATGAAACATATATATATATATATATTAAGTATTGTAGTAGCGTTGGCCGGTGTTCGTTTGTTGTCATATCTGGTTTTGTAAAAACATCTTCAGTTGACGTCCTTTCTTTATTATGAAGCACGCATCAATAGATTAAAACACAATTGCGGTACATTTTCACATTGAACAGAGAAACTTTCGGCGATTACCAAGAAAACAGACTACGACACGCAGCAGCGGCATGTTGGAGGACACAAAGACAAAGAGCTGCAGTTATTTACATTCTTACATGATGAAGGCAAGCAGACAAAGAGAGCGATTACACAAGATTTTTGTTTTTATACCAGAAGTGCAAGCGCGTGATTATTCCGTAATAGTAGTTCTGATTGGAATTGTACAAAGAATGAATGAATATTAGTACAAAGAGTTAACAAAAAGGATACTAGAGGGAATTATTATATGTATATACTATATATAATATGAATGATATTTTATGAATATCGAATTTTTTTGTCAAAGCTATTTAACTTTAAGCCCTGATATCTCAAAAGTTCAGGAATGCATCTCTTTCATATTTTGTGTACATGCTATTTAAAGTACGATAAAGGTAATGAACTAAGGATTTAGCTCCATCGCCAATAATTTTTTGTTATTTTAAACAGTTTATTGTAACGAACACTATGCATTTTATTAAACTTTCTATAAGAAAATATGTAATGAATAATAACGTTTTGGTGATTGCACATATACTTTAGGTTTTGTTTCATTGCCTTACATCTGTGTTAAATACGTTACGTAAAAATAACTTAAATATATGGCTTCAAATTCTTTCCAGTATGTTTTAAATTTCGTACAACTTTCATCCAATTTTATCAAAGATACCTTAATTGTCATATAATTTCCTAATTGGTGATTTTCTTAATTTTTTCATAATCACCTAGAAAACAACAAAATTACTAATCGCACGTAATTTTAGAAAATTTGTTTCCGTACGTAGACAGATACTTTAAGAAACAAAACAGACTTTGAGCTGCCAATATTTTGAAATAAAATTCGTATTTGCATTGCACGTTTTTAATCTTTAGTTTGATACGTATTACACTATTTTAAATAAATATTTATTCATAAAATGGCTGAAAGTTAAAAAAAAATCAAGAGTATATTTTTTTTTTAAATAATTTTGCAGCTATTCTTTTTTTATTATATTTATATAACGTCTTATCTTATATCTCACCTTTCTTATACACAAATACTGAAAAAAATGCTTGAAAAGTACTTAATATTTCTTGCGAATTTTATTTAAAAATAATTTTATTATGCTAAACTTTCAGATCAGAGTTAAAACTTTTTAACCAGTAATAATTTTCTTTTTTCTGATGAGATATTTTCAAAGGTACTAAATAATTTTGTGTGCAGATAAAGGCTAAAATTCAATAATTAACTACTTAAATACAAAAGAGGAAATATTAATGGTGATTTCTTGCGTATTTTGTAATGAATGAATAATGTTATTTACGAGATTAAAAAAAACGGAGATATCGTTAGAATGAAGAACATTATATAGAATTCTTCCATCTATCTCTTACACACATATCTGTTATATAATTATATTGCAAATTAATTAAATATCAAACTAAAATTCATACAAAATCTTGATTTAATATTACTCTCTCTATATATTTGTATAATATATTTTCTCACAGTTTACATCTTTTCCACAAACATCTAACACATTTTTGACAACCGACGAAATTATAGCCTAGCAAATTTACATCTTTGACAACCAACCAATTCATAGGCTACCAAATTTGATTGTCATCTCTGTTGGCATCTATCTTTGTTGGCTAGTTTAAAAAATGCGTTTATGTATATTCAGGTTTTTTAATTCGGTGAATAATTGCTTTTCATTAATTTCAAGTTCTTGATTCTCTTGGAAAACGCTCTGTGAGTAAAGAAATTTTGTTATATTCTTCTTTGAAAAATACTTTTCTTACGTAATTGTTTTAGGATTTTCTACTTTTCTTACGTAATGGTTTCGGGATTTTTCTGCTTGAAGAATTTGGAGAGAACTTGCTGCAGAATAGTAGTCTCAGTGGTTTTATCATACTTTGAATTTTTGTTTTTTTATATACTTTGACTTTTTGTTTTTTTTATATACTTTGAATTTTTTTTTATATACTTTGAATTTTTGTTTTTTTATATACTTTGAATTTTTTTTATATACTTTGAATTTTTGTTTATTTTATTTGATTTTTCTTACCGAGTTGCAAAGGGGGAAGATTGGCGCCTTCAAACTAGTTTACCCCCTTATTCGGTCCGAAGTCCGAAATGGCTTTCTGACTCTCGCTAGGTTCTTTATTATAGTTCCTTTTTTGTATTTTTCTATAAATTTGATCTTCATGTTTTGCTTTTATATTTTAATTACGTCGTTATTTCTTGCTATGTTCATTATTTATTATTTCTTGTTTTTGATATATCATATAAATTCCTTTCTCATATATATATATATATATATATATATATATGTGTGTGTGTGTGTGTGTGTGTGTGTGTGTGTGTGTGTGTGTGAGAGAGAGTGAAAATACTCTTTATATTTAATAATGCGTGTAATTGTGTATTTAAGCTGAATTGCTTTAGTATAGTCGATCCAGTCCTTTATTTTCCTAAACAAATCTCAATAATTACAAAAGACCTTTACGTATCCGTACCGAAAATAAATTTTCGTATATTCTAAATATGCTTCAAAGAATTTCGAAACACTTTACCTTCTGAAGCGGGTTGAAAAACAAAAGATCTCTCTCTCTCTCTCTCTCTCTCTCTCTCTAAGCATGATAATGAGGATGACAAGATGCTCTTTTAAAACTGTGACTAATTAATTCAAGTCGAAGGGAAATTTAGTAGAACCCGTAAAAGAGTTTGAAGTGCGTTCGATGTTCAAGATTTTTTTCAAAGGTAATGCATAGGATTAAAATTTCAAAGGAATAGGTGCAGAGTAAGCGAAGAATTCGATGAGAACAAGACAAGGTTTCATTCAGGAATTTTCGGAAGCATCTGACACCGTGCTGTATGTTTAATTACTCTTAAGGTTAACTCGATATTTCGGAATATTTAATTAATGAGTGTAGAATAAGTAATACAAAGAAAGTATTATCATAATTGCATTTTCTTTTCAAATAAATGCCCCTTTTTTAAAGTTCCCACGTCATGAGGGTTAATGATCAAGTCACAGGGATGATATTCAGGTTAATGAGAGACACACTACTTTGACCTGAACAAAATGCTCTATGGGGAGTGATTTAATTAAATGTGTAAATGTTTTCAGTATTACATGATAGTATGATATTAAATAAAAATTGTAATGCAGAACTCGGTTTTTGAAAATCATTGTCAAAGACATCCTAGTTTCTGATCGTTAAGTCGCCATGAATCTTATAAATTTTCTAATTTGCTTGTTCATTTATGTCACATTAATTGAGTGAGGGAGTGAATATTAACGTCGCAGTGTTCAGCTACGCCATAGATTTTGGAGACGGACCTCGTAATTTTGAACCACGATTATGTGACATTAAGATGACGCCTGAGCTGGCAGCCCCCTCTCCTACCTACCACACCACACCAGCGGAGCACGTTTGAACTCTCGACAGAACTAACGTGCATCGCTCCCCTACACGGTGGGTTTTCAGCAGTACAAAGCTAGAATTCATGACACGCCGGCCACGAGTCCGTTACCTTGACCACTAGGCTACAGCGGCCACTATATCACATAAAACAAAACAGGGAAACTTCTGTCCTCGGACATCAAAATTTTGAACTATTTCAGGAAGGAACATCCGGAGTATACTTTGATTAAACTTCTGCAGCAAGCCAACGTGTGGAGCGAGCTAGTGTTAGATAACAACAAATTAACAACACGAGGTCTAATTGTGACGGATGTTGTATAGATTTTTTCTAAATCCTTAATTCAATTAATCATTTAGACCAGCGGTACTCAACATGTAGCCCATCAAGCCTTTTTAAGTGGCCCGGTTATGGCCCATTGCTCTGAGAAATTCACTTATTTAACCCGCGATCATTCGCGCGGGGTGTTCTGTACATCCCAGCAACAAGAAAAGCCTCCTACGATTATAAATTGATTGCGTAGAACCACGATTTTTTCTGTAGCTGCCCATTTTAGGTCATTGAACCTTCAGGCCTGCTGTAATCAATCTCGCTAGGACGATTGGAATGTAACGACCTTCAAAAGTTTATCTGGGGTGCTGAGAACACCCCGCGAGTGATTGAGTTATATTTTCATACTCGAAGCCTCTACGGAAAAGAGTACGTTTTACTCTTACCATTTTTCAAATATATTAATATGCATGCATATGTTATTTAAAATTTCAATAAATATGGTATAAAAATAATATAATTCTATAAAATAATTGTAAAATATAATTTTAAAAAAATTCAAAAGCTTTTCCAGAAATTATGTCAAAAACTCCATGGGAAAATGGAGAAACAGCGACTTCGTCGTTTATTAGATACTGTATCAACAGATTGTCAAGATGAACAAAGTAAATTCGATGACTGCGTAATTTCGGAACCAAAGTTGGAAAGATGAAACGTGAAATTGTAAATTTTTATAATACAGCCGGTGTTGATAACACTGATGAAGTGTGCAGTACATATGATGTGTCGTGAATATGTAACCTTTGGCCATTGCGAATATTTTATCATATACTTAATACTGCAGGAATTAATGCTTCCATTGTCTATCATCCGGTTCTTCCTAAAAGAAATGAGACTTTCAAGATTATTAGACTAGATTAGAATGGATCTTGTGCAGCCACAGTGGGATATGAGATCGGATCTCCCAAACCTTAACAAAACACTCAAAAGAAGCTTTACTGGCACAGAATATATTAAAAAGAGCATTAGTCCACCAAAAAAGGGATGTTGCACTGTTTGTCTACGGGTAAAAGATGTAAAAATTATTTGTGTTTGTCTTCAATGCAAGAAAAACATGGGCTTAAAGCATATGACTACAGTCTACTTTGAATGTTCGAAAAATGAATAAAATATTTGTTTTCTACTTTCTACTATCCTTGACATCAATTGCAAAGTAAGTTTTTTTACTGGTATATACATTTTACTTGTGCTTTTTTAAAAAATATATAAAAATAAGTATTTTAAAATGAAAATTTTGTAGGTTTAGTTTAAATTAATGTTAACCTCATTTGTAGGCAATAAATTTAATTTTATTTGTATAATACAAAAAACATCTTTTACTTTATAAATATGAACCATATTTGACTTAATTTTATTTTCATAATTAATTACACGTGTTAAAAGTTTGGGGTGTTCTCTACACCCCACGAATAACGACGGTAGTAAAACAGGCGCGAGTGACCGCGGGTTAAGAATATTGTATGAAACATTTGGTGGGAAATTCTTTGTCAAGAAATCAAATATATTAATTTTGCTTTTAAATGTCAGTATCTTACGGGTGCGAATTGATATTCATTTCTATTTGGAACGGTTGTGGCTTGTGATAACTAACAACAGTGGTGTAGCGGTAATTTTATGGATGGAACTAATTTGTAACTATCTTTCATATCTTGCAAACGAAAAATATTCGAATAAAATATATTTTTCAAGGCAATTGGGAGGTTGACTATTTTGTAGTGAAAATTAAACATAGATAAATGATTGTTTTATTTGTCACGAAAGTGTTGTATTTTAAAAATGCCAATAAACATGAATAATTCAATGACACTGTCACTCAAAGATCTCTTTCAAGAGGTGATAATAAGGTTTTCTTGAAAAATCTTTGCAACAACAACAAAGTGTTTTGTCAGTGGTAATATCACAGCGGTAACAAAGCCATCCTATGAAGTTTGTTATATTATTGATAATTATATGAAACCGTTTACTGATGCAGAAATTGTGAAGGAGTGTCTCTTAAATGCTTTTGATTTAGAGCTAGAGATAAAAATAAAAAAAAAATGTAATAAATAATAATTTAAAAAAGCAAAATCGGAGATATAATATTTTGATCAATTGTCCACACTTTAAACTTTCAATATTACCTTGGTTTTAAAGCATTTCTCACCTCTCTCCCCCCATGTATCCTCATGTATGCGGACCGCGAGTAAAAGCTCACATATGTATGCGGCCCCTGTACCCCTGTTTTAGACGATTATATCCATTATGTTTTTATGTTATTTCAATGATTTAGTCCACCCTTTGAGACATTTTGCTTTATTAGATGACACACACAGAAGACATGTATACAGCACACATAACTGATGCTACAAGCTAAACAAAGTAAAACTCTCAGATGACTTGAAGCGCCATCTATTTACTTTAAATTTGATTTACCACAACGGACGTTGTAATTTTGATCCACGTCAAGTGATGAAAATAACTTCTGAGGTGGAATTTCAGTCGCCTAACTTCCACATCAAGTCAACGAATCGTCCCCTCTACATATTGGGTCTTCAGTGACATTGAATTCAAACTCATGACAGTGTGGATTTATGTACGTATCTGATAATTATTGAAAGGATGAGAACTGTGCCCTCGAACACATCCAAAATATATCCACACCTCTAAATTCATGAAATATGTTTAGAATATCCATTCCATCGATATAGTGGCCATGGTAACCGAGTGTGCATTGTCTCGACCTCATGGCCGTTGAGTCATGAGTTCGAGTCCCGGTATCACTGAAGAAAAATGATGTTCATAAAATTAGTTGTTGCTCAAAGTTCTATGACGGATCTATTCACGTACGTACCTTCTTCTAATCCTCTTGGGAAATCTCTGTTTTATCAATAATCATTTATTCACAACCAACCCTTTTGAAGAAGAAACCGTGATATGTGTGTGTAAATTAAGTGTACTATATATAGTTGAGGTCTTCTAGCTAGTTACGGAGGAGAAGTGAAAGAAAGCCAGAAGTCAGGTGAGATTGCTATTGATTAGGTGTCACTACAAAATTATTGTGTAATGCAAATATTTAATAGAGGAAAAGTTTAAAGTGACGATTGTTCACTATAGTTGAATTAATATTATATTAAGTGGGATTATAGATTTGATTCTATAAAAGAGGATCGATTTTGATAGTCTCCTAATAATTCGTGTATTTCGCAGTTGTTCCATTTATATTCTTAGCCTTAGGACATTTTCTTCTAGATATTAATTGAATCTGTGATGACTCCCCTGGGTCACACCTTGAACACCAAGATTAATTTGAGGCAAAGAACCACTAAGAGCCATTTCGAATAATAATAATATTTATTTATTATTATAATTTTCTCAAAAATCTCTGATAACATATAATACGATAATGTTACGTCGCTTAAAGGGATTTGCCTTTATATTAAATTAAATTACTAAGAATGTAATTAATTAATAATTAAGCTGAATATCAAGTAAGGTTTACCGAAATAAGAGATCCGAGAAACACACGTATTCGAATTCTTAACTTTCATTAACTTTAACTAAGTCTCTCAAACTGACGCTTACTTTAAGCGTACGTGAATTATATTTACCGCTGGCTTATATCATCTGTCTGGTACGTCTCGCAGCACGACGTCTTCACGAATCTAAGCTCCTTGAATCTTCTAGTAATGTGTTTAAAGTTACTGGCTCAATAGCCTACCATCATCTCTCTTGCTATCTCGCAACTTTCGACTTAAATACCTTATCTAATTTAAATATCCCGTACCTCTTTTTGGAGTTGATTGGAAATAAACGCGAATTTATATTCCCCAGAAAGACGCCTAAGAAGACTAGAGGAAAGGTTCCGTACAGATTCGTCACAATCCCCTCCATAAAGAAAACGGGATTTATTCGACGGTCACAAACGGCCTGAAAATAAATTACGTAACCAATTCCTAGACTTGATTTATAGTCCCGACGACTTTAATATATATATCTACCAATCGGATACTAAAAATTCTCCTTCCTTAAGGGAAAGAAAAAAAAATTACAACCTAAAACTACACTTTAAAGGACGTAACATTTACAGAATTAGATTTTCCTACACCACGCCCCTTTGGCTCTGAGGCGAGGAAAAACCACCGAAGTGGTAAAAACCCTGCCTGCGTGGTTTACTTTTTTAACTACTTAAAAGCTATTTAAATATTATAAAACATATTCGGACTTGCATTTTGCTTCTTTTGTTGAATATACAATGCTCAGGGTCAGCTACCCTGATATTTTTCTTTGTCCTTTATTCGCTCCTATCCACTGGATCTATCCACACTAGAACTAAACGTATAGTTTTGATTGGATCACAGAATGGTTGCAGTTAATGGCAGAACATTAAAATAAAACCTGCATTTTCAAACTATGGAATTTGAAATTTAAATTAATTGCAGTAGATAAATAGCAAGAACTTAAACTTTAAGAATTGATTTAAAAAATTATAAAAGATTTCTTAAATAATATTTATATTCAATTTAACTTGAATTTCATCCTATATTGATAAATTCTGTGCATATTTATATGTTTCTAATAGTTAATCTGAAAGTAGAATTTTAAAAGTAATATCATTTAAATTAATTCTAATCGACACAAAGGCAAAATCTGAAAAATAACATAGTTTCCTTTTTAACGTTGATTACATGTACAATACTGAAAATTTATTTTGTTTTATCTCGGGGATACTTAGTTATGATATATGGTCCTTTTCATCCTAATATCTAATGAAAGATCTATCTGTTAAAACATCCTAGAAGTGAAGTAGAGCGAAATTCTCTATAAAGATATGTTTTCTCCAAGAAATCTTAACGATGCAACATTTTTTTTTCATTGTTGCAACCTTATCCAAAAATGATTTGTCAATGTCATCTAAGATTTGTCTCATGAGGTCAAATAAAAAGTTTTTTTGTATCCCTTATTTCTATTTCATGTATTTATGAAATAACTCAGTAATATTACTCACAGTATACCCAATATTCTTTGCTTATTAAAATGAAGAAAATTAATACCATTCCTTATACTTTATAAAACTTTTATACACGCATACTCTCTTCACTGGAACCTTATGGAGGATACTGATGAAAATTCTGCACAAAAATCGGTTTCCTGTTGCAATTTTTTTATAAAACCCTGATGTCAGTGCATAATTAAAATGAAAAAATTATACGTAGAAATTTCCGAACAGACAGAATCATTGCTTTTAGATCAATAATGAAGTGACAAACCTATGTCACATGTCAATTAAACTATTAAATCTTTATTTACCTTTATCAGTTTATTCTGCGAGAATTATTTTAGGAAATATTCATTATATATACAATTTTATATATATATCAGTACGCTTTGTTCTTTTTCTTTTTAAATCTCAAGCTTTTATTTAACCCTTTAACTGTTAAGTTATTTTGATGATTTAGGCAGGTGAGTTGTAATTTTTTTATTGTAAAAATCAATTGTTTATTACAAAATAAACTATACTTTGTAGTTAAAATTTGATATTTTGAATTACTCGTATAAATGTTTTTAGGTTTTATAGCAACTGCATATGCTCTTGAAGTGATACACAACGTAGCAGTGGCAAAATTCGTTTCTAATGGAGCATTGTTTTCTAAAAAATTAAACTAAAATATATATAAATAGAAATGAATACCTATAAGTAGGTAAATAAATCAGTTTTGTGTCATATAACTAGAAACACTTTTACAAGCCCCGACCAACTGCGTAATTATTACACCAGAATCATATTTCCTTCCTTATCCTTTTGTCCATTTGCATCTTTTTTTGAACAACAAACTCAGCTGTGTTTTGCGGGCTGACGTTTCGCAGGATTAAGAGAAGTAAGGGACATAAAATGTCTTTCAGTTAGACGGTCAGGGTTATCTTCTAAAGGTAGTCTGCCAGGAATCTCCTGTTCAGAAGAGCTTTATCGTGATATTTATATTAAAGCTCTTTTATAACTTGGATTTGAAATTCTAAAAATGTGATTCACTTCCCAAGTACATTTTTATAGTTTAAAAATGAGATCCAGAGTACTTTATGCAGTAAATGTGAAAATACCTTTTCATATACTTTTTCTGGCGTTTTCGGATTGTTGGGTGAAATGATCTTTCCTGATCATAGCGATCTACACCACTCATGGTAAATTACTTCGAACTATACTCGGGCTTGACATTTTAGAGCACTAGAGCCGTTAACGAGATAATCTGGAACATGACATATAAAAATTAAGCCGTAATTGTGTATATATTAGAGAAATATCATGCAATATAACAGAGTAATTACCATGTAATATATACAATATATTTAAGTCAAATTATTCTTGAGTAGTCCTACAAAAGTTATATTAAGAATTAGACATATATATCTAAAAATAAAAAAAATTTTAACAAATTAATTTAAACTTTTGAATTTATTTTTAACGTTTTAATAGGACATTTGATATTTAGCAAAATAAACAGGGGGACATATTTGAGAGTATATTGTTTAGATAAAATTATTGGTATATCGAAAGATCTTTTTACAATAGTAAAATATTCAATAATTGTAGAAATCTGAAAATTAATTTGTACATGTAACTTTTGTTTGTCAGGAATGAGTTAAGTTTTTAGAATACGAATAGTTAATCGACAAGAATTTTTTAAGCATCTGTAATAAGTACATCAGTGCTTCTCAAACTTTCAATACTGGCGACTTAATTTTTAATCAAAATTTTTATCGCCCCCCGATACAACAATTATGTATTTACTGCAATAAAAATGCACTTTGACGCTGAAACTACAATTCCATCTTAGTTATAAACCGTATAAGTATTAAATTTTGTATATGTTACTTTTAAGTAATATATATATATATATATATTTTAAGAAAATTACTTAAAATACACATATTACTTACTTATTATTATGTTATTTTTCTTCCTCTAATTTTTAAACTGGAACCGTTTGCCAAATGACATATTTAATTAAAGATTTATTTCCTTCAGCATCCATTTCTCAAAGTACAAATGTCATTCGAAAAATAGTCTAGTCTATGTTGCTCGCTATTATATCTTTCACATCCGGCATTATCGGGAACGTTTGCGTGAGTCAGGGCAACCTATCGGACGTCTGCGCAAAACACGTAAAAAAGCTTTTCATCGTGCAAATTCCAGTCAGTTTTAGTCGACTCGATACTTCTATAGCTACCGAATCTAGTTTGAATATACATTTTATAATTTGCACGTTAATTTTAATTCTCAGTAATAATGTATTTACAGCAGTAGATTAAAACGAAATCATACATGCATTTTTAAGCCGTAAGCGAACATTCGACGATAATAAAGGATCAACAACTACACAGACAAGCATGGTTCCGAAAATTAAATCTAGTAAATAATCTCGAAAATACTTAAATTTCGGATTTACCACTACTGAAGTAAATGATTAAAAAAAGCCCTGCTCTTTATGTGTGAAAACTTACAAATCTGAAGAACAACATGTGAAAGTTGTTTTTAAAACCATGTAAAATCATTTAGTCATTTTGGCAAAGAATTTTAAAAAGTATTTTCTTAATGAGGACAACTTGGTAGTAAGTTACGACTGAATTAGGGATCCAGTTCAAAGTACTCCAGAAGGGCTCTCAAATGCCGAAGAAGAAATCTTCATAGATTTCACATTCAGTGAAAAATTAAAGGGCAATATTTTTTTAAATCGCTCTTTGAATTTTGGGTAGAGGTGAATGATGAATTTTCTACACTGAAAACAAAAGCACTTCGTTATACTATTACCATTTTCAACATCCTACCTTTGTTAAACCGGAATTTTCTGCCGTGAATGCTTTGAAGCCAAAATACAGATATTTGCTAAACATAAAAAATAAATTCAGAGTGTCAATTTCTGATATTAAACCTTCCTTTGAAAAACTTTGCTCTTCAAGGCAATCCCATGGAAGTCACTAACAATTATTAAACTTGTTCTTAATTAGTATTAAGAAATTAGTTATAAAATACCTACTTCAGTACTGATACATTTAACGTATACTGGCTGAAGTGCCGGTTCTTCACACATGAGTTTATTTTTTTTAAAAATAAAACATTATTCTTGTTATAATAGCTGAACTGTAAGGAGAGTAAAACTGCGGGCATGACATTGTATACAAAAATGTCAAATGATTTTTTTTCGATGAGTGCTTATATTGTAAATAGTTTTAAAAGAACTGTAATTTTAAACTTCACATAATTAGCATTTAGAAATAATGCTAAATAATGAAAAAGAATATAAAATTCCGATGAAGAATAATTGTGTCTGTTACTTTTTATTATTTGAAGCGAGAAGACTTCAAAATATTTTAACCCGGAAGCAGGCGCGCACTCGATACTAACATTAATGATAGCGCGGGGGGACTCAGTCACTCCAATCATTTGTTTCTAATTATTTTTACTGTACACGATGAAAATCGTAATTCCAGTGAAAAATTTAAATAAGAGAACAAATACTTACCGGCTTTCAAGGACTTTACAATTTTTATTTGATAATTTGAGAAAAAATCAAATAAAACTGAACTAAAATGATTAAAAATTGCAAGACCTTAATAAAGGACGCAAATCAGAGACCCCTTTCACTAATATTACAGGAATGTTATTTGCTGGCAATGTTTTCATATTTTGTTCAGGTTATTGCAGTTTTACACACACTGTGCTTTCATGATCGAGTGAGTAAATATTAACGTCGCACTGTTCAGCTACACGAGAGCTTTTGGAGAGGGACCTCGTAATTTTAAACCATAGTCAAGTGACGAGGACGTCACTTGAGCTGGCCTCTTTTAACTACCACACCACTCCAATGAGAGGACGTTTGAGCTCTCGACAGATTTAACGTTCATCTTTACCCTACATCTACTCTTTAGTGGTACTGGGCTCGAACTCGTGAAAGTTGAACTTTTGTTCAACTTTGAACAAAAGTTGAACTTTTTCTTTCTTGTGTCTTTTTGACAAGGCTAACTGAGCCTTGTGGTATACTTATGGCTTCATATTTTAGTTGATGGCGTTCTTTTGGAAGCATTTGAAAATTTTCCTTTCATTTCATGCTCATTCCTCTTCTCAATCATGAATAGTATGCATTCTTTCAGCAGGTTCTTCCTTTGATTGATCAGTTTCAATTTCCTTCAATAGAAATCACAGATGCCCCACGCCACAGCTCCGCGGGTTAAAGTGTATTCAGAAAGGTGTATCAGAAAGTGTATGTTCTAAAAAGAATTATGACGTTTTCCCCTATGCTTGTTAGGACATACTTATAAAAATGTTTGGCCAAATAATCCTTCAAATCAATCAATCCTTTTTCCAAATATCATAAAACTCTTTATTATTTACGCTTTCCCTAAACGAAAAACAAGCACATAAAAGATGGGATGGAACTAATATAGATCTAAGCCTACCAGTAAGTTGGAAGGTCAATTAAATGATCAGCAAATCATTATGCTGCCTGGCTGAAAAGTGAATAAAATATTCATTTTCTCTCAACAAGTAATGTATAGTATTTCAATAATAATAACAGTGATGAATTTTTTATCTTCCTAGAATTTTTCTCAGAGTCTGGGGGCTTCCTTTTTTTCTTTTAAAAAGAGTAATATTTTCAGTTTAAAAAGAAAACGTAATGTAAAAAATCTCTCATCGAGGGATTACAGCAAATTAAAAATAATGTTTGCTTTTTTTTAATTTTGTTTTAGGATCAAAGAAATCTATTTGATGATGTAATATCGCCATTTAAAATACATAAGTTATATCAGTGTAATTGTGTATTTTTTATTATGGAAGAAAGTATTTTGTTTTACTTCATTCCAGTTATTTTTTCTAAAAATCTTTTTATTTTCGATATTCTTGCACTCCCTTGTAAGGTTAACACGCTTCCCAGAGGAGGGCGCGCCTCACACTTTGAGAAACGCTGAAGTACATCCCTTTTGAGGGAGAAAAACATAAAATTTGCTCCTACAACTGAGTAAATTGGATAAAACTGATTATTTGATTTCGATGTAAGGCAGTGCTTCTCAATCTTTCAATACTTGCGACCCAATATTGAATCATATTTTGCATAGCTCCCCCCCTTTATACAGCAACAATGTATTAAATTAAATAATACAATACTTGGACGTTAAACTTGCAATACGATTTTATCCTCTTAAGTGCCGTCGGCGTATATAAACGTCTCGCTCATCTAGTGCATTAATTGCTCCGCGTATATATACGTCTTTCCGAAGTTACATCTTTTCTGTGATCCATGATATTTTTCCGAAAACTTTGAAATACAATAAAATGACCTTGACAGTATTCGCAAAGGATTTACTCATTTTAGAGGATATATACTTATTTATTGCTTTTCTTCCCCCTCCCCTCCAATGCACAACATATGTTTGCCTACTTATGAAACGGTGGCACTGGAGAGCGTCTCAAGAATTTTTAATTTGCATTTAAGGGAATAATTATAAACGGTACAAATTAATAAGATAAATATTAATTTTTGAAACTAATTTTACAATGACTAGAGCCCATGGAATCACTGGTAATTATTAAATTTGTTCTTAATGTAGTATTCCTATAAATTAATTATAAAATACATTATACAGTATTAATATATAAGTGTTTCATATCAGTGTAAATGAGTATTTTATTTTTTATTATGTCAGAATGTGTTTTGTTTGTTTGCTTTCTGTAAATTAATAGTTTTTTAAAATTATCTTTCTTTTCGACTTTTCAATATGCTCTCGCCCCCTTTTGTAGGATTATTACGCCCCCTAGGGGGTGTGCCCCACAGTTTCAGAAACACTGATGTAAGGTCAGACAAAAATATTTCAGATATATTCCATCTTAAATTAGTTATTATCTTAAATATTTATTTTTTATTATTTTAAAAACTAGCAATTTCGTGAAATGACAGCTTAAATATCATTCATGGAAACAAATACGATTTTACATCATATATGTAAGGGTTGCTATGCTTTCATTCTTCATTTCGAGCTTTTATTTATGACCTGCTTGTTTTCTAAATTTTAAGAACATCCTAAATAGTTATGTCTTAATGTTCTTCTTCTTTTGTTCTGCTGGAATCTGTGTCAAGGACAGAAAAAAATCCCAAGATAGATATAACAACGAACGATTCTCGTGTTTCTTTATCCACGATTATTACTCGGAGTGATTCTTCCCCTTTCATTTGTCATTCTGTCTAAAGTTTTCCGAACTTCCTCCATTCAGAAAGCTTTATTTCGATGCTGGGCTCCGGTTATTTTTCCTTTAACAAAAAAGAAAGTATGTATATCTGAGATCACTGGATCAAAATTTTCCGATTTGTATTAATTAACCGTTATCGTACTTCGTGAAAAATCCAAACCCCTTGGGAGTTTTGTTTCCAAAAGTTGTTAAATTATGGCTGTCATTATAAACATTATGATCCGGTTGAATAATATATTTGGTTCGAAAATATATAATCTGAATGAACATTGATTTATCTAGTTCATTTCTACGTTTAACTTAAAGTAAACAATCTTGATGGTCAACCAATAGAGTGTAAGCCTAAAATTATTTAAGTTTATATATATATATATATATTTAATATTTAAATTCCTCTTATATAATTCTTTCCTTTCCTCTTGGTACATAGTATGACAAACTACAGGTGAAGGTTGGTCGGCCCCAAAACATGTTTTAAACCTGCAATCCTGGTTCCTAAGGCAAGGAGTTTGTCATTATACTACTGTGGCTTCTTCCAATTTAGTTATCTTAGGTTTATAAATATATGTTTTATTTTTTATTTTCGTTTATATATTTGTATATATATATATATATATATATATATATATATATATATATATATATATATATATATATATATATATATATATTGTGATTTTTCTGCATTAAGAGTTTGGGAGAGTTTGTTACATAATAGTAATGAGTGGTTTTTTCATACTCTCTGTGTTATCCAAACTCTGAAGTTTTATTTATTTTATTTTATTTGATTTTCCTACCGAGTTGCAAAGGGGGAAGGTTGGCGCCTTCAAACTAGTTTAATCCCACTTATTCGGTCCTAAGTCCGAAATTGCTTTCTGACTCGCTAGGTTCTTCTTTTTTGTAGTTTCTTTTTTTATTTCTCTATAATTTTGTTCTTCATGTTCAGGTTTTATATTTTTATTATGCTATTTCTTGTTATGTTCTTTATCTATTATTTCTTATTTTTGATATATAATACATATTTCTTTTATATATATATATATATATATATATATATATATATATATATATATATATATATTTAATTCAATGTTCTAGATTACAGTCTCATTAAATAATACTAAACTATAACGGGTTCTTTTAGAGCCCATCTCTTCCTCAAGGGGAAATACTAAACTAAACTCAGTGGCGCATCTCGAGTGGCCACTGTGCCCATTTCAGTTTTCGTGACATAAGACACTGAGGTGCATTACAGATGGTCCGGTCAGGTAGTCAGTCTGACGCAAAACCCCCAGTATTTAGTTCCCAAGAAAGCTTGTCACTTATTTATCGGCCCTCTGAAGGGATGGAAGACTGAGTATATCTTGTCCAGTCCGGAATTTCAGAGGGAAATTGTTTAGTTTGAGAACCTTTTTCTGTGAAGGAACTGTGAGGTGTGTAAATGAAGGTGGCTATTTAAAGTTAAATGAATTGAATTCGAGGAAGAAGATTGCAGAAAGGTTATGCTCGTTCTAAATTGAGCTATATACGTAGAAACTATATTTTAGATGATCAAAGTATCGACTGAGGATTTCGGAACCTTGTTGTCAATGCCAAGACTTATTAACTCGCGTGTCTAATTCTTCATACATTCTTGCTAAGTATTTATTACCATTAATTAGGGCTAACTTGCTATAATTAGATGATTCGGACCTTATTTCATTTAGAGTTGAATAGAATAAAATTTGCAAAGTTTTAGATTTTAGATTTATTTTCCTTCGGTTGTCTCACACCAATGCAAATTTAAGTTCGCCGCAATCTCTAAAATTTAAATTTAATAAGAGTTCTGTTTAAAATGTCATTAAGAATAATGCCATACACATATATTACCGTCTTGTATTTTACATAATGTCATTAAGAATAATGCCATACACATATATTACCGTCTTGTATTTTACATAAATTTGTATCAAATATAATGAAAAAATAAATATGCTCAGAAATATTTGAAATAATTGCGGCTCACACACACACACGTTTATATACATATAATGATTAGTGCTTGCTTAAGCTAATTTCGGGCCCTCTGCGCTGAAGATTTACGGACCTTATTGACATTGTATCGAAAATTATAACCAAATTTCTGATTAAATCCAGCTTATCCGAGCCCTTTCTGGCATCGGATCCTTGAGCTTCGACCACAAGCACCCAATGGATAAACGGCACTGATTTTGATTTATGTTGATGAAGCAGAATTTTTAATAGTAAAACAGAGTGTATAATTTTTTTAAATTTAGTAAAGCATAAAATTCGAAATGCTTTTCAGAAACATCTTCTCATTTACATGATGGTATATGTTTTTATATTTATATTAAAGACCATTCACACACAGTCATTTGTCAAAAAACTCAAAAATAAAACAATGTTTAATAGTAAAAGTCAGTAGTTTTTATTGCGATGTAATTTCCCGATTTTAGATGATAAGTGATGTCCATGATATATTTTGTACTTTTACTGAGGAAAAAATTGAATCTTTCGAACAACTCAGGATATGAAACTGAAAGAAAAAAAAAATGTTTTAAGCTCCACTATTTTCATTAGAAAAGTTTTGATGGGAATGCAATTTGTGAAACATTTTTATTTTATCAGCACATGTTTGCCTTACTTTTTCCCAAATAGATTTAAAGAAGGAACGTAAACACAAAGAGGGAGGAATGATTTTGAAATCGATTGATATCTAAAATTATTTTTACACTTAATTTGGTTGCAAAAGACATGCACATAAATATTACTTATTTAAGGAAAATTTGGAGCACTGATAAACTGAATGTTTTTAGTTAATGGAACAAAAATATTAAGAGAATATTATTTCCAACTTCTGATTCTACAGCAGTTTAAACTTTTCGGAAGAAAAAATTCTTATTTTGGCGAATATTTCTTGATAGTTTATGTACAACTAAGTCTTGAAGTTTTGTAGACTAAATCTTACTTTTTTATAACCGAAACTAGAAGCAGGTTTTAAGATATTATGTGCATTCTTTTCTATGATTCTTTTTGATTCTCTAAAAAGATCACATTTCTTCACAAAAATGTACCAGTTCATAGAAGACACTAAATCATTAAGTATAAGAAATTTTAGGTAAATATAACTGCTAATTGAAATATTCATTATGATAAATGTTTTATTGGATAGCATTAAAGAATTCGCACTGTTTTTTTCTGAACAAGGGGAAGGCACAACTAAAGAAAATCATTTGGGGACGTGACTTTTTGTAATAGTAGTACTTCTTCAGGGCAGTGCTTCTCAAACTTTCAATAATGGCGCCCCCCTTTTCAATCACGATTTTTATCGCCCTCCTTATACATTAATTATGTACTGAATGCAATAATAATGCACTTTGAGAGCTAAAGCTATAATCTTTATTATAAACCGTACAAATTAATGACATAAGTATTAAATTTTGTATATATTACTTTTAAGCAAAAAAAATAATAAGTAATTGGATAATTATTATGTTATTTTTCTTTTCCTAATTTTTAAATTGGAACATATTGAAAATGCGGTGGCTGCTTAAAAGACAAAATATAGATATCAGCTAAATATAGAAAAATAACTCAGAGGGTCAATATTTCTAATCATAAACATTTCTTTGAAAAACTGCAAGACAAGCCCATGGAAGTCACTAATACTTATTAAACTTCTTAATTTAGTATTAATTAATTAGTTATAAATTACTCTGTGCAACACTGATACATTAAAAGTATACCGGCTAAAGTACCCGCTCTTTGCACGAGTTCATTTATAAGAAAATAAAACATTATTGATATAATCGCTGAATTGTAAGAAGAGTAAAAACAAGTGCGCGACAATGTTTACAAAGATATAAAATGATTTTTTTAAAATGATTGCTGAAATTATAATTAGTTTGAAGCGATCTGTTATTTTTTAAGCCACACAGAATTAGCATTTAAAATTGATGTTGAATAATGAACAATAAAAAAAATTCTGATGAAAAATAATTGTATTATTTTTAATATTTAAAGCGAACAGATTTCAACATGTTTTAACCCTGGAGAAGGCGCGCACTCGATACTAATGTTCGAGCGGTGTTATTGTGAGTCACTCTAATCCTTTTTTTATAATTAATTTGATACAACACAATAAATATCGTAATTCCAGTGAATAATTTAATTAAGAGAAAATATTCGAACCTACTTTCAATGACTTTTCAATTTTTCTTTGATAATTTTAGGAAAAAAATCCAAGAAAATTGAACTAAAATGTTTCAAATGTGCGTGCCCTTAAACAAAGACACAAATCACAGGCACTTTTCACTAATATTATAGGGATGTTATTTGCAAGCAAAACTTTTATATTTTGTTCAAGTTATTGTAATTTTACTGTCCTTTGTGATGGTCGACAAATAGCATGTTGAACTTTTGCTTGCTTGTGTGTTTTTGACAAAGCAAAGTGTGTCTTCTGATACTTAAGGCTTCATATTTTAGTTGGAGTTCTTTTGTTAGCATTTGAAAAAAGTTTCTTTCGTTTCAATGTTCATCAATTTTTTCAAATTTACATTAATATGCAATATTTCAGCAGGTTCATTCCTTTTTTTTATCAGTTTTAACTTCTTTCAATAGAGATAAAAAATGCCCATTATTTTATATGTATATCTATCTATCTATAGATATATCTATATGTATGTATATATATATGTATATATATACATATAGATATATCTATATGTATATATATGCATACACACACATACACACACATATATATATATATATATATATATATATATATAAATATATATATATTCTGATCATTTACCAAACATTTACCTGTTCATCATGCTCATTTACCAAACCACAATAACTCTCGTACAATAAGACAATCAGAATCACTAAGTTATTCATGGAGGGGGGAATGTAGCAAGAACACAGAAAATATTTTGGAAAAAAAAGTGATCGCACCAGGAACTCAGTCAAAACAAGTACCTTAAGATTGTAAAATACGTTTGTCACTCCTAAATAAGAGAGAGATATGTGACAAATATATTTTAGTTCACGTTAAGACTGTCAAACAGGAGGATAGTGTCAGGGCCCCATTGGTAATAATTAAACTGTTTTGCCATAATTACCGATTTTGTGCATTATTTTCTCGGCGTGACCGCTCCCAGATTAAAATTTTTTTGATGATGGGTCTGGGTTTTGTTTTTTCTCTGAAAGAGTAGTATTTTAGGTTTGAAAACGTAATAAAAAGTCTCTCCTCATGGGATTACAGCAAATTAAATAAAATGTTTTTTATTTGGTTATAGTATCAAAGATAACTAATGAGGTTTGAAAGTAGAAGCTTTTATTTTTGGTGACGTAATATCGCAGATGATGTATATAAATTATATCAGTGTAAATGTGTATTTTTTATTATGTCAGAAAGTATTTTGTTTTTCTTCATTCCAGTAAATAAATTTTTTTAATCTTTTATTTTCGATATGCTCGCGCCCCTCTCGTAGGTTTATCGCTCCCCCTAGGGGGCGCACCCCACAGTTTGAGAAACACTGCCTTAGGGTGTTCACACCTCAAAGTATTAACGCTGAATGTCCAGTTAATTTGGAGAAATAGACCTACATCAGACATAGCTTTTATACAATGAGGTTAATTACCGTCAGAAATTCAGAAGCTTAGGTGGTAGCCTACCTGCATACCGCGCAATCGGTCAAGGTTCGAGACACGCAATTGGTTCTCTTTCTTGTTCAATTACTTTAATTATTTTTACAATTGAATAAATTTATTTAAAAAAGACTTTTTCAATATTTCGCATAATTGTAAAATAGTTAAATTACTAATATATAGTATAATATATACATTAGTTATATTATATTAACTATAAAATATCTAATGTAATAAATAATTATAATATATTTTATATATTATTATAATATTTATATATAAGATTTTATTTATAATATGTTGTATTTCATATTATAAAACTATTTGTAACTAATTTTTATGAAATATCATTTAATATTTATTATAAAGTATATTTTTATAATAAAACATATTTATTAATAATATATATATATATATATATATATATATATATATATATATATATTATGATAATATATTTATAAAATGTAATATAAATATTTATATAATAACAGTAATTATTTAGATTTTTAAAATGCAATAATTATATAAAGTATCATTTAATATTTAGTAAGCCTTTTTTAAATAAATCTGTTGAACTGTAAAAATAATTAAATAAATTGAAAAAAAAACACCAAGTCTATAGCGTGACGTGAACCTTATCTGCCCAATTAGAAAGCAGATACGTTACACCTATACCACTGCGTCGCTGGAGGTCATATAAATTTAATTGTATAAAAGCTAAAATTGTATAAAGCTTGAATTTCGAAGGCTATTTTCTTTGAATTGATTGTCCATTCGGTGATTTTACATTAAGTGTTGAACACTATAAAAGAGAACTACTATTACACAAAAAGCTTAGCCCGAAATGAATTTCCTCAGTCGTGCCCTCCACTTGTAAGTATTAATACTCCAATTACGTTTCCTAAATTTAAATACTAGTCAAAAAGAAATCGTATGTTTTACTGTACCATGGCGAAACAGTACACATTGTGTATCGGTACAGCTGTTACAAACTTTCATGACAGATAGAGAACATTTATACCCCCCATGGGAAATCACACAGTAATGCATGATCAGAAACGCTTTCCTGGCGCGGTAGAGATGACACAAAACACATGAAAGACAAGGCAGAAATAACACGGGGGCAGATGGGAAAACACGTTTATTGTTTTTAGTATAGTAAAAAAGTTGGGAAGTTTTTGTCTGGTGTACGCGATAGATGGCGCAACGTATACTGAAGCATCAGATGACGGAGTATGTGCACACGTTGTTTTTTGCTGAGGCACTCGCTATGAAGCTTCATTTCTCCTGCCGACAGATCAGTAGTAGGATGGAACGTTACACGAGCGTTGAGCTAACTGGTATGCCTCTGACGGTAGTACGCCGAATGTTATTGCAGAAGGAAAACTTCTAAACATCCCTTCTTTGCATGCTTACGCCTGTGATTCTCCGACTGAGGATCTTTCATCGTGAAAACACAGAAACTAGAACGAAGAGTAACAACGCTAAATAATGACGAGACTGCGCTGAATCTGTAGCAGAACAATATCTGTGTCTTTACGCGGAATCTCGCAAGTCATAACGTGATTAAATGCACCGAAGATGCAATACTTTCCTTAAAACCCAGGGTAGTAATTTCGAACACTTGTGCTCTGAAGATAATCTTTGTCTCTCCAATGTTCTTTTTTCATAGTTTTTTGCTGAACTAAGGCTAATAAGCATGTTTACTTCTCTTATTCGTATCCTGTCTTGAGTCGCCCTAGGAAAGCGTTTCCTACCATGCTTTACTATGGGATTTCCCGTGGCTTAGATTTCTTCTGTTTGTCCTAAAAGTTTGTAACCGCTGAACTGATTAATTTTTTATAGTCAATAAAAGCGCATACACTTCTAAAAAACTAATTGTTATATAATCATTGAAATTTTAGTAATAAATTACATGAGAAGTGTACTTTTTTGAAAAAACAAATCATATTTCAATATTAAAGTGCATACATAAATATTCTTTGAATGTTAGACTTTTTTTGACCTAACTCACTAAAAGTCATTTTAATATATCAAAATACAATTTTTAAATCTACTGTTTGTTATCTATACCATCTTAAAAAAAAACTAAAATGCTTTTTTTAATGATCATATGATAATTCTAATTTTGAGTATGTGTATTAAATGGAGCAAACAGATAATAATTTAAAATATACTATTTAACAAAAATGCAATGCTGTGGTAAATACATACACGCACCGAAGAGCTATTACATTGTGTTGGTGGAATGTAGTCCCCATTCATATTAAACAAGTCATCATAAAAGTAACGGCTCTTCTCAGTATACACGAGATGTGTCGGTAACCTAAGCGTCGCTTTGAGAAAACTCGCATAAAATCCATTTCTCACCATTCGTTACATTTTTACCATACATCTCAACAAGTTAACAATGAATTTAAACTGGCTTGACTTTTCTTGCGTTAAAAAAACGGATTACAGGACACACTTCAAAGTGGGTGGGATCGACAATCGTCTTGAATATTTTGAGCGCTCACTAACACGAGGAAGTACAAACATAATCTGTGTGTAATAGGGTCACTGGACTGACAATCAAATAGAGGCACGTGTGGGCAAGTGTTGAAATACAAAACTACCACTGCGATTGTAGATAAACGAAACGGAAGGTTCTGGTCACGCCTGGTGTATAATAAATCCGTGATAATTTATTTAAGTAAAGTACTTTGAAGACAATGACAGATGAGGAATATAATTAATATTTTAATACATTTAAATTTGTAGGGAAGTCGTAGAAGAGAGGGGAGCCTGGTCAAATCATATTCAGGTCGTCCTGATTATTTGACCGTTCATAAAAATTATGAAGTCCCTCGCCTATAGCTGTCTCACAACTTCGAATTCCTACGTTAATAAATAAATAAATAAATAAATAAATATATATATATATATATATATATATATATATATATATATATATCTAGTATATCAATATATATATCTATAAAAACGCTAAGCGTTTTTTATTTTTCAAACGAAAAAAAAATAAATATATCAGCGTTATTTTTTAATTCTTTTCTGACCTAATATTTCGGAAAAATTAATATATAAAATGGTTGCAAATTTTAAACAATTTGATTAAATAATTGTATAAAATGCGTTTCTTCAAAGAAAAAGAAAGCACAGGATTATTCCTCATTGAATAAACATTTTTTTGCTACCAAAGCTAATATAAGAAACAGAATTGCTGTTCTTACAATTAAACAGCTCTATAAAGATATGTGTTTACTCTAAACGGTACAATTTTTTATACATGTGATTCACATCCAATTTTATATTAAAGCAATTCAGAGATTATCAAGCTTTGTTGTCTTTTTTTAACATAAAACGGTTGATCTATTTGATCCTCTATTTTATTACTCAGTGGTAGAGCATTGGACTGCTGATCGAAAGGTGCGCGGATCAAACGTGGGTGCCCTCTTCTTCAGGGAACTGAAGAGAAATATTGTTTTGAGAATTTCGAAGGCGGGATGTTCTGTCCCGTTCTGTATATTTCTAGATAAAGCATTTTCGTACCAGTTCCTACGGAACGCAAATCAATGGTTCGCTGACACGGGGTGTATAGCTCAGTGGTAGAGCATTCGACTCCAGATCGAGAGGTCCCCGGCTCAAACCTGGGTGTCCCCTTCTTCAGGGGCGTGAAGTGAAATAATTTTCTGAGAATTTCGAAGGTGAGAATGATCTGTCCCGTTCTGTATATTTCTAGACGAAGCATTTTCTCATCCATGACGGTGTGCGCGCGCATCGTAAAAATATGCCCTCATCCTTCTTTCCCAACGCCCAAAAAGAAGTATACCCAAAAAATTACATATAAAATGCGAGCTAGACAAATTACTTAAGAATAATTATTCCATTAAGATATCCTAAACACATAGCGTGAGCTGATTTATTGAATGCATTTTTGGAGTAGAGTATTTCAATGTTCAACATATACAACTAAGCAATTCAATTACTTTCGGTACTGGAATCAAATCCTTTTTAGGGGCTTTGCTTTAGTAAATAATGGGATTAACGATTCCTGGAGCTATCTGCTCCTTTTCACTAGAGGATTACTGTCTTCGGTAAAGGTGGGTGAAGCATCGCCGATATAGCTTAGTGATTCGTTGTAACGCTCGTTTTCCATTGCTTTTTCCATAACGTTTCATGACTACAATCTTTCTTTTAAAGAGCATTTGATTCAAAATATCTTCTTATGTGACAAAAAATGTTTGTGTAGAATTCTGCTCTGAGCTAATTTTACAGCTTCACATGCGTAAGCTCCACGACACACTAAGAGTTTCGATAGAAGAGCAATGTGAAGATTTTAGCATTAAAATCAGCCGTCTAAACTGCACTCTTATTAATAACTGAACGAGACCAAACTGTGTACTATCCAACTGGTAAATCAATAATGTATAGGAGGAAATACGGATGATTTGTTTTTGTACTGCAACAAAGATGAGGAGATAGGAGGAACATGCACGTGAAAGGAAGTTTCGAAACTATAAAGTAGCTACGGTAGCCAAGTGATCAAGATAACGGAATCATGGCCGGCGTGCCATGAGTTCAAGCTTAGTACCGCTGAAGACCCACCGTGTAGGGGTGATTAACATCAAATCTATCGATGTTCAAACGTCCTCCCGTTGATATGGTGGGGAGTTAGGAGAGAAAAGTGCAAGCTGAGGTGTCGTCCTCGTCACTTGACCAAGGTTCAAAATTACAAGGTCCGTCGCCAAAAGCCCTTGAGTAGCTGAAGTGTGCGAAATTAATATTCACTCACTTAACTGAAACTATAAGATGATTAACCCCTCGCAAACCCCTTGGGAGTTTATTTTTCCAAAACCTCTTTTGTAGCGGATCACTACTGTACGACCGCAACATTCCTACAAAATTTCAAGTCTGTAGATCTAATAGTTATAAAACGATATTATTTTTCTCTAACGTGTAATTTAACCCCTCGCAACCCTACTTGGAGGTTGATTTCCCCAAACTTTTCTTAGCAGATCTGTACTCCATGAAAAGAACACGCCTACCTAATTCCAAGTCTACAGATCTAAAAGTTTCGGAGATATCGTGATGAGTGAGTAAATGAATGAGGAAGTAAGTCACTGTGTGTGTTGTCCTTTATATATATACATTTATTCCGGATCTCTCTCTCTCTTGATTGATACAAAATAAATGAATGACAAAATAAGTTAGTGTTTCACAAACTTTCAATATTTGGAAACCAAATTTGATTCATAATTTTCATGGCACCCTCTCCATACAATAATAATCCATTGAATTTAATAATATTGTACTTTGATGCTAAAGCTGAAATACGATTTTATTATAAACTGCACAAATTATCAAGATATGTATTACATTTTGCATATAAACCCATGGGGTCACTAGTATTTATTAAACTTGTTCTTACTTAATATTTATAAATTAATGATCAAATACCTGGTGTAGTACTGATACAATTATAAGTATAGGTCATTGTAAATGTGTGTCTTTTACTACCTCAGAATGTATTTTATTTTTATTCCTTTCCGTAAATTAATATATTTTTTAAATCTTTTTTAATTTTGATATTTCGATATGTGCTCGCGTCCCCTGGTAGGTTTATCTCGCCACCTTAAGGAGCGCTCCCCACATTTTGATAATCACTGCAATGAGTTATTTATCCAGCTCTGAGACAAGCTATAGACACGACATAGATTGATAAAAAAAACCCCGGATGATACCCATGGGACTTCTTATAAAATTTTCTGTAGTTATCGGGAAAAAGTAGAAACTTTCTAGAAAAGACATAATCACATTAGATATCTAATGTGCTCTGTGGGAAGAAGGGGGAGGGGTAAAGAGAAATCAAGAGGTCTTGCTGCCCCAGCAATTGCGTGGCACTCGGAGAATACAATTTACAGGAAGGCATGTCATGTGCGATCGAGTTTTTCTTGTTGAAATGGCATGTCTAGGGGTGGGGGTTGGACGAGACGATAACAATTAGTTTACGCAGGCCATAAGTGTGCCAAAACTGACTAAAAAATGAGTCCTGTTATCAAAAGAAATAACACTCAGACCATCTCTCTCTCTCTTGCTCTATATTAAACTATTTTATATCTTACGTTAATAACAACAAAGCCAGATGGTATCCATAATCGTGTAGGTCAGTTGTCAGAAATACATTTTAAAATGAAACACATCACTAAAAGCTATTTCTTCTCACTCAGAGCAGTTCTAAGGAGATCCTGCTCACCATCTCCGTAATTGGAAAAGTAACGATCCCAGAATATTGTTTATCTAGCTGGAATTAACTTGACAATAATTCCCAAGAAATCCATCCACACCTCTGGGAATTTCACCACGATGAATAGCTACTAGCATCAAGAGAAATATGTTCTTCCGACATCCTCATTTTACTAAAATTAAAGAATAATGGTTCTCTGGAATGTGCATTGAATAGTGGTTAATTGAGCGAAATATATCATATGTTCTTTCGAAATTAAATTCGTTCCTCTTATGCATGTTTATTCCAATTACTAATTATGGTAGAAACTGGACAACTATTTAATGATGAATCAATTTTCATGTCTTAAAATGACTCTGAAATAAATGGTTGTGTCTTTAATGATTAATGCTTCTTTAACAAATTATGCTATTGCTCTAACTCTTTTTGCCTCCCCCCACATGTATATACATTCAACTAACCCATTTTAGTCTTATTTGAAAAACTCGTTTAGTGTGCAACGGTTTTCTTGCTTCTAGTGTATTCAGCTTAATAATTTACATTACACTAATTTAATTATTTTTATTACAGCAATATTTTAGGCCTGAACTTCTTCAACTTTAATTCAATACTACCAAAAGAATAATTGCTTATGAGGAAAAAAATGCACCTTACAATTCTCACTTCTATTGTTAAAAACAAATGAAGTTTTTTTAAAATTTAACGCAATTTTTAAAATTTATTGAATCAAATTCTCAAATATAAGTACAATTCTGACATTATTTTATAACTGTATCGAAAAATACGTAAAAAGAATGTGAATAAAAATACGACGAAAATAATTGTTTAATGAAAACACGTAGTAGTGTTTTCACATTTTATTTTGTAGTTGCCTGTCTTATTTTCTTTAACTATTCTGATATTCCTGGTTTAACTGCAACTGAGATTGATAAAAGGAATAATATAAATTACATTATATTATTGAACCAGAAAGTATAGAAATGCTAACGCATTCAGAAAATCTGAAGCAATCCCAGACATCTGCTCCAATATATTCATTGATAAAAATAGATATGAATAGAAATCTCATACATAATAAGATCTCCAGACACTCAACACAAAAAGCTCATATTGATTTAGAAAATCAGAAAATGTATTAAAGATAGAGTAGCTACATTGCACTTTCGCTTTTTTCACTAAACGAGTGGAGACACATGTATGCAAGTATAAATTGGATTTTCAGATAGCACAAAATAGTACTGCAAAAACGGAATAGACAGGAAGTTTAGTTTTGCATTGGAAAATTTTAGAAATATCCAATCTACAAGAACAGTTTTTAAAGGATGAAAAAAAAATTTTTACTTTGAAGATTTTAAACACAAGCTAAAAAAATGTTTTATGCTGCATCGTCAATTTTAAATTTTAATTCAATTTTATTCGCTTTCTGTTCAAAATGGGTAGCATAAAAATACTTTTTTGTGATGCTTTTATATGTATGGAAATAAAAAGAATATATGCAACAAAGTGATTCCTAAAAGGATGATGTATATTTCTTCTTAAAAGAATGCATTTCAGAAACAGTTACGCGCGTGATTTCGTATTAACGACGCTTATTATTTTATAGCTCATTTTGAAGGGAAACACGTTACGCTGAATAATACATAGAAGTTTAAATACTTTAAGCCATATTTTTTAAATTTACTACATAAAGTTACGTAAAGTTACTTTCCTTTAATGGTAGCGTATAGTTTTTTCACTGAACATAAAAGTCATTTTAAGGTATCCGAACATGTTCGGAGTACTCTTTTAAGAAATAGCATACTAAGACATCAGACATGTTTTTGTTTTAAGAATAGATACCAATAAATACTAATATTTAACTATAACAATATTTAACAAAATAATCTAAATTCTACAAACATTTCATTTATAAATGAAATTTTAGCAATAGTTTTGAAATTCTTCAAATCAATTGAAGGAAATAGTAATACACTTACATCAGCAAAAGTATTACTAAACAAATTAAAGACATTTATCTACACAATGATAATTTTTTTTCATTTTTTATTAAAATTTTAAACTTTAAGAGCTGGTAAAGTAAATATTATAAGAAATGTGACATTCTCTCTCTCTCTCTTTATGAAACCATTATTTAAATAACTGGCCAAAACTCAAAAAAATATTCATGCAATAAGAACTATTATAGTTCATTCTCTAGAAAATAATATAAATATCATGTTCAAAAAGTTTTACAGAAATAATTCCAAAATATTATGTGTTATCAGACTCACCATGATAGATTGTAAGTTGTTTAATTCCTCCTTCTGGTAGATTTGCCGCAACCCGGAGGTTGTTGGTGTAGTTTGGGTTATTGAAGAAGCAGACAGTATAATAAAAATAATGCTTTTGTTTCAGTCTAATCAGTTTATGATCAGTTCAAATTTAATAACATTGAGAGCAATTCAACTAATTTGTTAATCTAACTTATGAGGTTATTCAAAGTACACGTATTTCTTGATCTGTATGTAGATTACTTGTCAGCTTTTTCCTATACAGCTACAGTTCTCTTTAAATCAACTTCTCTGTTATTTCCCCTTCGTCAAAGGGCAGTTAAAGCTCGAATGATCACAACTAACAATTAATGACTAGTTACAAGTAATGATTTAAATCACGCCTTGCCATTGTTTAAATAGCCTTTACATTAACATAAAATCGAGTTATCTATACGGAAGGCTGTTTTAAACTTTAATCACAGTTAAAGAATAATTTCCCCCAAGAGGATTACTTGAAGGTCTGCAGATAAAGCCCGTCACAGATCAAAAAGACCCACTTCTGGTATTTCCAATTTTAGAAAATTGATTATAACTTGATCTCTAGGTAACGTAGAAACAAAACAAAGTATGTTTTGTAAAGCCGAAATATATATATATATATATTGACTGAATTTGGCATTTGAATGTGTTCGGATACCTTAAAATAAGTTATCATCCAAGGGAAAGTGAAGTAAATATTTCATTAATCAAAATATATATAAATATTTAAGCGTATACAGTCGAACCTCCATATTACGAGCCTCTACATTGGGAATTTTTCTACATAGCGAACTTGTTCCTGGAACCAAGACCATTTCACGATTTTCTTCGTAAAATAAGCTTCCAATAGTGAAGTGTATTTTTCTATGTAACGAGCTTTTCCTCTAAAGATTGAATACTTTTTTCTCCCTTTTTTAAAGTATTTCTGGGCATTTCAAGTTATTTTTCTTTCAACTCATTTTATGGTGGTCATGAATCTTGAGAACTGGTTTTATTAGGCTTACCAAGAGCAAGGGAATTCTCGGTGTTTCATCCAAGAAGTCTTTAATTCAGTGCTTCTCAAAGTTTCAATATTTGCGACCCAATATTCATTCATAATATTCATCACGCCCCCCCTTTTACAAAAACAATGTATTGAATTCAATAATACTATACTTTGACACCAAAATTTCAATACGACTTTAACCTCTTAAGTTCCATTGGCGTATATAAACGTCTCGCTCAGCCAAAGCGTTAATTTCCTCGGAAGTATATACACGTCTTTTCGAAGTACGAACTTTTCTGTGAACTGCTATCCATAAAATTATTTCGAAGGCTTTGGAATGCAATAAAAGGATCTTGACAGCGTTTGCGAAGGATATACTTATTTCAGATTATTTGCTTCTTTATTCCTTACCCCCCTCCCAATCCATCGCATACGCGCACCTACGTCGTAAACGGTTAGCATTGGGAAGCGAATCGCGTAACTTTTAATCGGCACTTAAGTAATTAATTGTAAACAGTACAGATTGTCAAGACAAGTGTTAATTTTTGTATAACATTTTATATATGACATGCTCATGGGGGGTCACTGGGTTTTTCTGTTAAATAATTATAAAATACATTGTGTAGCACTGATATATTTATAAGTGTAATGTACCAGTGTAAATGTGTATTTTATTTTTTATTAAGTCAGAATGTATTTATTAATTTACAGAAAGTAGACAAACAAATTTAATTAATTAAAATTTTGTTTTCGACTTTTTAATATGCTCGCGCCCACCTCGTAGAGTTGTCACAGCCCCCAAGGAGAGTGCGTCCCACAGTTTGAGAAACACTGCTTTAATCCCCATCGTCCACTTTACTGGAAACATCTTCGATATCCCCTTTCACTCTCAGTGGAGTTGTCTCGTGTCTCCATGTCCTTGAACTAGTCTCTATTCTTTTGTAGTGTTGATCAGTTGTGCTGGTAATTTCATTTTTTGTAGCTCGAAAATATCAAAACAGAAGTGCTTGAGCATCAAATAAAAATAATTAATTCTTCAGGAAAATGATAAAGATGTCAAGAAATTTTCCTTGCAGTTTTTCTTTCTTTCTTCCCTTTTTTTATACGCAAGACATACAAAATAACTATTATTAATTTACAAAAAGGTGTGAGAATAGTTACATTTTTAATAAATGGTGTTTATCAATTTAAAATATTGGTTTTATGTGGTTTATAAAGAAAATTGATAGATGAACCTCTATATAACGAATTTTCCGTATAATGAACTTTTTGGGGGATTTAGCGACTTTGTTATATGGAGGTCTGACTGTATATATATATATATATATATATATATATATATATATATATATATATATATATATATATATATATATATATATATATATACATGTGTGTGTGAGTGCGTGTGTATGTACATATATTTGCATATACTACATGTATTCATAGAGCTAAAAAATATCTCTAACAACGCATATTTAAAATATATATATTTTTTTATTTATAAAAATCTTCTGTGTGTGTGTGTGTGTACGTGACTGAACTCCTCCTTAGTGGCTGGACATATTTGGATGAAATTTTTTGTCCGGATTCAAGTGGATTCGAGAATGGTTTAGATCCACATTTCGCGGTCCGATATCACAATTAGTTAAAGATATTATTTAAAAACCTTAAAACATCCAACTCAATATATGCCTGCATTATTGTAACAATGTTATTGTAATAAAAATAACATAAGTTGGCATTGAAAATCGATTTTTAGCCAAACTGGGTCTTCATTGTTACAAAAATGCAGACGAATCATGTTTTTTAGCGTTTTTAATTAATATATTTTCAAATAATATTTACATATATATAATTCTTCTGTGTGTATGTATATGACTGAACTCCTCCTAAATTGCTGGACCGATTTTGATGACATTTTTTGTGTGGGTTCAAATGGATTCGATAATGGTTTAGATTCACAATTCGGTCCAATATTGCAATTAGTTAAAAATGTATTAATTAAAAACCCTAAAACGCATAATTTTTTTACACCATGTGTGTGCTGTTTATTCTGCTAATGTGTGACATGAAAAAAACAAAAAAGAAGAAATAAGAAGAAATAAGAAGAAGGGAGAATTTTAGGATATTCGCCGTTTTAAAATTGCCAACTAATTTTTTATCAAAATCAGACAAAAAGAATTACAGAATCGGAAAAATTATTCATTTTGCCACGATACGGTATATATCTTTATATATATAATTCTTCTGTGGGTGTGTATGTGACTGAACCCCTCCTAAGCGATTGGATCGATTTGGATGATATTTTTGTGTGAGTTCAAGTGGATTCGAGAATGATTTGGATTCACAATTCGGTCAGATATCGCAATTAGTTAAAAATGCACCAAAATTATGTAAGGGTGTGCAATTGCTCATAAAATTCATGGGCAATATTGTTGAAGCCACTATTTTCAGCAGCAAACTTCAATGTGTGTGAAGTTGTACTTCTACCACAGATCCCAAATGTTTCTTTCAATTATATGTTGCATGTCCCAGGTTTGGTAAACCATTGCATTTGTTTGTTTATACCTCTCAAGGATTAATCAAAAACATTGTACATTCAATGGCATTACAATAAATTTATTTTTTGCTCATTAAAAAATATACCTGTTATGAAAATAGCTCGAGTGTTATCTTTATTACCCTTTAATCAAAACAAGTTCAAGTTTCTATTCAGAATAGCTTCTATATATTTCACTTTCACAATAAATAAATACTCACACGCAATCGATAGGTCGAATTGTGGTAACTGTACATGTGATGATGTCAGGTATTGTAATAACTTTCTTTATGAAAAATTTCACCAAAATGGTCCAGATTGTTACAATTTATTAAAAAAAAGTTTTTAATTTTCGGATTTAAGACATGTGTACAGGATAAAGTATATATAATATATGTATATAATATATATATATATATATATATATATATATATATATATATATATATATATATATATATATATATATATATATATATATATGTATATTGCTTATGAAATTTGGTTAAAAGCTGCCCCGAAGTTTTATTTCAAATTTTGAATGCTGTATATTTTAATGTACTTCATATTTCAGTATAAATTAATATTTTTTTCTAATATCTTTTTTGTTCCTTTTTACGTTTTTTTCTTCCAACGTGTTTGAGCTTTTGCGATATTTGGTATCACATCCTTTTTCAAAAGTGAACCATAAATCCACCATAATAAATGATGATTGTGAATTATGAAGCATTTTGAATGCTTTTGCTTGCGTACCATTTTTACTTATTGTAATATACACGTGTCCCCAAAATAACCAACGATTTGAAAAATCAATTTAAAATGAACGAAAGGCGATAAAAATATACCATTTTTTGTATTTCCAGTTTTGGTAATCAGAGAAGTTATTCTGAATAATTTTCAAATTAGTTAAAACGTTCTTCAATAGGTAGCGCTTGTGATTATGGGAAAAGTACAAAACAAAATGTTTCTTTTATCTGTTTCGTTAAAGACGCAAGACAGCGTTTCTCGAACTGTGGGTGTGATAACTTTACGAGGGGGGCGAGAGCATATTGAAACAAAATATTATTTTTTAAAAATGGCTAATTTACTAAAAGTAAAAAAAAAAAGAATAAATTCTGACATAATAAAAAAATAGAATACACATTTACACTGCTATAATACACTCATAAAGGTATCAGTACTGCACAATGTATTTTATAATTAATTTAACAATTCTAAGCTAAGGATAAGTATAATAATTACCAGTGTCCCCATGGTCTGATCATATACAAAATGATATGCAAAAATTAACACTTATCTTGATAATTTGTACGGTTTAGAGTTAATCTCTTAACTGTCGATTAAAAGTTCGCTCCCCAATGCCACCCTTTTCCCCATACGTCCTATACGATGTATGGGGAAGAGGAGGGGAAGAAAAGGAATAAATAAACAAATCTTCAGAAATAAGTACATCCTTCTCGAACGATGTCAAGGCTCTTTTATTGCATTCCGAAGCTTTCTGAGTAATATTATGGATAGTAGTGCACAGAAAAGACCGAACTTCGCACAGACGTGTGTGGACGTCATTGGAAAATAACACTTTAGCTGAGCTAGACGTTTATACACGCCGAGGGCAGCTTCCATGTTTATGTCATATATTAGCTTTATATAGCATCAAAGTATTGTATTTTTGAATTGAATACATTGTTATTGTATGGAGGGGGGGCGATGAAAATGATGATTGAATATTGCGTCGGAAACATTGAAAGTCTGAGAAGCACTGACGTAATGCATTCTGCCGTGTTCTAATTAGTAAGCCATTCTCAAAAGACATGTCAAAGTGCTGAAGTGTACAACGAAGCGGACATGAAACATTTTTTTAAATAATTTTTCTCTGTCAGGAGCGCCATCAGTCAACGAACTTATATATTTTTGAATTTTGTCCTTAATTTCTTTTTTGATGTGGTTTGACGAGTAAACCATTTTTGAAAATCACGTCTGGATGCTGACGTTTCTTACAAAATGGACATAAAACATTTATATATATATTTCGTGGGATTATTGTACAGTTCTAGGGGTATTCAATAATCACACTTTTGTTTGTTTCTAATCTAACGTTTAATTTCACAGTTCTACTCACTAAGACAGATGTTTACACATAAAATACAGTATTTACAATTAGATTAAGCCCTCGTGCTGAGAGTGACCTGCGCGTCTCTCTCCTGGACAACGGGTTGGTGGGTCCCTACTCGGCCACCGTCCTCGTCGCTTCCTTCAGCCCCGGATCATCGACCTCCTCGTCTAGAGTCCGCTCGCTGAATTCTGATCTTCCCAATAATACTGAGGTACAGGAGTGTTGAGAGTGACCTGCGCGTCTCTCTCGTGAACAACGGATTGGTGGGTCCCTACTCGGCCACCGTTCTCGTTACTCTCCCTTCAGCCCCGGATCATCGACCTCCTCGTCTAGAGTCCGCTCGCTGAATTCTCCCTCCTTCGTTAACTCCCGGTGGCTGCCTTGACAGCGCCCTCTATTGAATGTTCATGTGGAAATTTCCCACATATATATATATATATATATATATATATATATATATATATATATATATTGTTTTCCCGGTCAAAAGCGTCAACTTTTGACGAACTTTGTAACTAATTTTGAATCTTGGTGACAATAAATTCCATGGTTACCAAAGCAGAATGCAGCAAACCGTACTTTTCTATCGCCTTCCATTCTTTTTTAATCATTGTTTTCAAATCGTCAGTCATTTTTGGAATACCTGTGACAAGATTGATTTTGAAGTGAGCTTTGTATAACTAAAGGTTTACTCGGGGAAGTGCATAAAAAAATGTGTAACCTCTGTGTAAATGGTTTTGCATTTTTATATAACAACTCGTCCATTTATTTTAAACTACTGCAGCGTTGATAGTACTTCTTTTTTTGGCTTACTAAAGCGGTTTCACACAAAATTTAAAAAAAATGTGTTAATATAACGTATTAATTGAACGTCTCCAATTTTTTGTACTTCATGAAAAAGTATTTTTCGAATCACATTAATTACTATTCACGTGTATATTATATCGTTCTGAAAATAAGTATAGGGTTGTGGTTCGTATTTTCTGAATTAAAGCAAAAACAGCCTTCAAATTAATTCAACAGATGAGAAATTTACAATAGTTATACTATAATGTATTTCGCGTTTTAATGTTTCGTTACTATATTTCATCATTTTCCAGAACGATCAGATTTGTTTGCGTGAGTGAAAAAAGAAGTAAGAACATGAAACACAAACTGATTGAAATGATCACCAGGAGAAAAATGAAATATGAGTACACTGCGACATACTAATTCAAGAAACGAAGCGTTTTCCAATCAATTTTCCTGAAATGTCTCAAACAGTTTGAGAAGACAAATCACCTCCTGTCTCGCATTACAGATTTGTTGATGGTACTCACCACTAACTCTCAAACATTATAACAATCCATAATTTTACACATCGCCGCAGCTAGTGGAGTTGTCACCACTTATATCAACTCTTCGGATTGTTTTTCAGAGGCTTAGATCTGCTAAAATATATTACTCTACTATTTTTGTGTATAGTAAATAATATCTTTTTGGAATTTTATGAAGTTTTAAAATTAAATTATTAAAAAAATAATAATAAATAAAATAAAATTCTATGGTGTAAAACATTTACACAATGCTGTTTATTAGATTACAAAGTATATTCAGTACAAACTAATTTACATGTATTCTACTAAAAGTGTGTTCCACAACTCCATGATTTATGAATGTTGATTTAGATCAGATTATATAAAAAGCCAATTGCGTTTTGGTTAAAGAAAATAATTTTCTATTTTAAAGAAGAAAAATGTTTGATTCGCGGGAATTCTCAAAGTACATTTTAATATTATTTAGGAAAAAAGTGCATTTATTGAATTTCTCTAGTTACTGAGTTACTATTAATAATAATTAGATAATTTTAGGAATGAGCTGAAGGCTTTTAAAGATATCGAAATTAACAAAAGAGTACAACATTTCATGAAATATATTTTGAAATATGTACACATTCTGGTTATATTTATATTGAACATGGACACCCTCACTAATAAACAACTCAATATTCAAGTTTTTCTGTCACTCACATGGGTGAATTTTTGAGAGTGGAAACCTAACAAAAAATGTTTTTTCAACAAATAACAATGGGATCACTGACCCAAAGTATTGTAAATAAAGCCCTTTTATAAATTGAAAGCAATTGAGTCATCTTGATGTATCTTAAGTCTGCAATCCAGACATCCTTTCAGCCAATTGTAGAAGACAACGCGTTTCATTTGAATAAGAATTTTTCTTTTAACTATAAACTCTGAAAATAGATGTCATTCCGGCGTTTGCTCATTTTCAGAACCATTAAATGTTCGTTTCGATTCCAACATTAAATTTTCGAGATGTGAATTTTTCTTCCTCCATTTGTGATCCTTTAGATGCTTATTAACTCCTGTGATATATACTATGATACACTTTGAGAGATTGGGGCTAAAAGTTTAACAAACTAGTTATATTTGTCATAACGAAACGTTGCAGAGCTTGAACTAAAATCTGAAAACACTATTTTTTGACAGCAGAAAAGTTTAGTTTTTAAATAAGTTCGGGTAAGTGACGCTTAACTCATACGTTTAAACTTTGAAAATATTTCACAAAATTACAATTTTCATGTTAATTATTTAAGGAGAACAAGTAATGTATATATATATTTAAAGTTAATTCTCTTACTTTGTGAACGAAGTTTAACGGGTCTATCCGAGAATATTTCACTAATCCCTTGGGTGAAATTATTCTTTGTAACTATAAGCTCAGTTGAAAACCTTTCTCGGTGAAGAGGATGAGATTTAGGCAAATGAGTACTTCTTTTGAAACGTTGACATTAAAGTACGTGAAGAGGGTCAATGATTAATAGTTGACTGTTAATAGTTGAGATTAAATTGTTAACAAGATTACAACCAGTGAACTCAAGCGTAGGAATAAAGAGCGCTCCAGTCTCCAGTTAAGTACTTTTTTCAATATGTTAGTTGAATTAATCCTATGCGATTGCTCTTCCGGTATTATTATTAAGTGCATTCCCAACTTTTAATTGTGTTGATTGATTAAGTGCAGATAGTAATAAAACTGTGTTTGATGATATCTATGATTGATATATTTTTGTGACTATGATTGATCTTTGCTCGAACCACCAAACACCAACAACCACTGGTTCATTACAGAAGAAAAATTTTATTTTAAGTAAGTAATTTGAACTAATGAATTAATGTTTGGAAAAACTGTCTTTACATCAAGTATCATCCATTACAGGTTTAAAAAAATGCATTTGAACTTGAATGGATGAATAAAAAGTATTTTATTAAAGATTGAAAATTTGAAAATGATATAAAAATAAACAGGAAAAAAGTGAACTAATTGTATAGGAGCTAAAAAATTCATTTAGCATTACGATACAGGGGAGATGATACATCAAACACATTTTATTTCAGAAAAAAAAGGATTAATCTAAAGAAAAAAGGAATTGTAAAATGAGTATTCTTTACTCAAAAGGAGGCAGATTACAACGTTAAATTGTTATAGGGCTATTTTATCAGAATGATTAATTATTTATTAGCGTTAGGATAAAAAGGTTCATTGTTTATTAACCTTATGATTATCGTTGCAGATTATTGATTAATTTATTAACGTTTGGATAAAGGTCTGAGGATTATTATTTAAGCAGGAATCCGTAGAGAGAAAGGCCCAATGAAACAAGCTGTTGTGTTGTTGTTGTTTCCAATCTCCTCGGAGCAGGAAAGCCTACACCAAGTCCATTTGACCTTTCCGCGTAATAGTTTCACACACCAGGTACACACACAAGCTAATTAAGGTATCAAAGAGCCATTTATAAGCATTCGTGTGCGCACCTGGAATGAGGCATCTTACCACATCCTATAGCGGTTTCAGTTAAGACTGTTGTATTGGGATTAATATCTTAGTAGATATAATTTATTTTAATAATGCATAGACATTGTACTCTGAAACCAATGTTTTCTGATCTTTGCTCTATAGAAAGACGAACCTCATATTTTTGAACCTCACCGAAACCAGTGACCCTTTCCTTATAGCAATTCATGATGAACCTCGTAATGTTGATCCATGGTCAAGTGACGAGGATGATAATCAAGCTGACATTCTATTCTCCACATCTCGCTTTGAATAGTACTTTGAGCCTCGTCATATTTAATGTACATCTTCTCCTCTACACGGTGGCTCTTCAGCGGCCCCCGGATGTGAACCCACGACTTGAGACCGCCGTTAAAGGGTTGACGATCATGATCTCGTATACTTTGGAAAGCTTTACTACGATGTATGATTATGAGAAACTTGCTCTGTGAAAGGACCGTGATGAATACAAATGACTGTTACTACGGTAGAAATGTAATGGATAGAAAATATTACGGGAAAAAAAGGATAGAAGAAAGAGAGCATTATATATATACAGAAACATTACCGAGATCAGACATTCTGAGTGCATTTGCATAAATAAGATCCCATTATTTGAAGTTTACTGTTTATGGAGAATATCAGGTCCGTGTAGTTATTATTATATTACCCTTGTTTGTTGAAATTGAACTAAATGGATTTGTTCTACTTATTAACTTAAGTTAATGTATCAATTTTAATACATTAACATAAATTAATAAGTAAAACAAATCATTTTTTTTCTTTTTTCTATATAAGAATTGTGAGAAGCAGGTCAAAGATTAATTTGAGTAAGTATATCAGTTTTTAGTGAGTAAATACGTCGTTTTTTGAAATATGAAGCACCAGAACATTATTTATTGTAAATTAAATCAGCATTAGCTACTGCATAAAACGAAGTTAAATAACATCTTCTCACAGCATAATTTATGCTGATCTTCATTCAACTTAAGCTCCTCTTTGAACTAGATAAACTAAGATATAAATAACCTAAGTTATTATATAGTTTTCATTATCTAATTTTAGAAAATAAAAGTGTGCACTGTGAAAGCAAGTAGAATTGCTAGAGCAGAATAAAATCATACTAAAGAAACACTGAAAGAAGAACAAACAAATAGAGAAGTATCCCTCTTACTGGGGTTAAATTTGTTACTTTTTAGAAAAAAATTTCGATTTATACGAATTACATTAACTTCGACACGATATAAACTGAAAATTTTAAGGAAATTTTGATATCATAAACTTTGTAATTCTATAGATTGGTATGTAAGCTATATTTTGTATTTTGCAACAACTGTTTAGTAATTAAAAACTAAGCCTTTTTATTTAGAAAAGAATAAATAAATTTCTTCGGAAAAAATCCATTTCAGCAACATATCTGAAGGAATCTAAAATATAATCTTATTAAAAACTGTTTTAAAATTATTATGAATTGAATACGGAATTATACGCTATGAACAACTTCTAAAAAATACATGCTTTTCAATATAAAAATTAAGTATAAGTTAATTATCAATATAATTCATTTAATATGTGTGGGGATGTGCCAACATTAATAGCTACTCAAATTTTAAAACTTTAGAAATCCCTGTAGTGGAACTCATGGAGCTTTAAGAATTCTTCCCAAAACTTCTAAACTTTTACGCTGTTTTCTTCGTAATATTCTTAAAAAAATAATGCGAAAAAGGACAAGTTAAATTATTAGTTATCAAGTTATTGAAGTTTGCTGAAGTCTTTAAGAAACTCTTCCCTTTTCGTTCTTGTAGTTGTTTTTTCGCGCCATATAACAATCCTTTTAATTTTTTACTTATTTTGAAATCTTGTTCGTATTCCCTACGCTTACGGACCTTAGTTAAGGTACCGAACTACGTTCGGAACCGTGATTTTTTGCAAAAGCGTATTTTTAAACATTTTCTTCTTTTGTATTTAGTGTCAATTGAATTATTATATTGATATAAAACTGTCTTATAAGTATATTAGCACAACAAATTTAAATGCTATTTTTTGGCAAAAACTTGGAGAAAGATTGACACATTTTCAAAACATTCTTCATTTTTTCAAAAATGCTTCTATAATATTAATATTTTATCTATATATAGCTATGTCATCTACAAAAGAGTTAGACTGGAATTTTTTTGAGAAACCCACAATGTTTTTAGAGTTACAATCTAATGCAGTAATAGTGGATGGTTTCTGCTAAAAATGTTCTACTCCAATATAATAAAACACGAATATACATCTCCTTTTAAATCATTTATATCAAAAATGTTAGCTCACCTCTGGTATAGAAGGTCTATCTATCTATCTATATAGGCAACATATTATTGTAGAAGTATTTTTCATAAAGGGAGGATGTTTTGTCAGAGTCTTTCTAGACTTTTTGGCGAAAAATTACATTTAAGTATTTTGTAGAGTATACATAATACTTAAATGTAATTTTTCGCCAAAAAGTCTAGAATACCAAAAGAATTATCCTTTTGTACACTTTATCAAAATCCCGATTTCCAATGTAATCAGTCATCTTAAGAAACAATGATTTAAACAATCAAATAGAATATTCAAATCTATTAGCTTATATAGAGGCGATCAAATGAGATAAAATTTCAAAGTTTTTCCCTGTCTTGAGGAGGTTTGAAATGGACAGTTATGGCTACAAAAATTATATGTAAAGAAATCATGCAAAAAAGTGATTTTAAAATTATTAAAAAATTATACGTGATATTGAAAATTTAATGGAGGGGTAGGCTGATAAAAAGTGACGATGTCCTTTTTTTCTCTATGAAAATAGCCTGTGACATTCGGTGATCTAGAAATTCATGGAAGATCTGAAATAAAAAAAAGGAAAAGAAGATTATTTTTTAAAATTAGGCCTCGTATTTTGTATGAAATATTTCACCAATTTCTTTGTATGGAGGAGAAATACAAAATTGTTGTTAATATTTTTTTTAATTTACTTACCATTACGTAAGACTAAGTCGAACAATAAAATAGGATAAATCAAAAAATTTATAACGGAACTCTTTTGGTAAAAATATATTTGATCACTTGCTAGTTTGAAAATGAGTAACTATTATTCAGGGTATACTTTTTTTCTGAATTCCTACTACTGCAAGTAAATGAAAAAACTACAAGTGAAAGTAACTACCAACCATCCGGTATAGTGGTTAGTGACGTTAACTGTGGTGCCGTAGGGTATGGGTTATAATCCCGGGTAAGGCATGGATGTATGTGTCGTAATCCTTCTTTGTGATGTATGCACGCTTACTTCTATGTAAGCCCCCATGTGATACGTTGTGCTACATGAGGTTATAAATGTTCTCAACAAGAAATGAAAGTATTTGAACTCTAATAGCTTAATTAATATTAAATGAGTCGAGAAGTTTGCATTTAAACGTTTTATAAAATCTCATCAAACAATGTCACTTTTTTAAAAAAAATTTGTTACGAAGAAGTATACATATTAAGAAATTTTTTGTGCGGGATAACTACTCTTAAATATTGAAATTTGCGATGCTTAAATTTCTTTTAAGTTTAATAAATTTAAAAAAAAATTGAAGTACATAAAACCACACATTTTTAAATCATTCTTACTGGTATGTTCTCTCTTCAAATGAGTCGAATGTTAAAATAAAACTTAACAGTCCAGTTTCTTGAAGTATAGTGGCCGTGGTAGCCCAGTGATATAGGTATGGAATCATGGCTGGCTTTGTCACGAGTTTGAGCCCAGTATCACTAAAGACCCGCCTTGTAGGGCAGCGATGCACGCTAAATCTGTGACGTCCGACAGCTGAAACGTCCTACCGTTGGTGTGGTAGTTAGGAGAGGGGGTGCCAGCTCAGGTGTCGTCCACGTCACTTGACCATGATACAAAATTACGTGGTTCGTCGCCAAAAGGCCTCGTGCAGCTGAACTGTGCGACATTAATATTCACTCACTCATTCTTGAAGTATATCCCCATTTACAGTGCAGTGCAAGAAGTCATTTACAGTAATTTATTTAACGAAAACTCGACTCATGTTTGTCTTCTATATAATTTTTGGTGAATTTTGAAAATAAGTCCCCAAAGAAAGAATAATTAAGCAGAAAGTATTGCAAAACTTTCATGTTATACTTTCGGGAAGAATGTATAACAAAAAATGGCCGGAATCAATTGATGTGGTTAGTGGTGTAACTTACACTCCCGAAACCACCGCATAGTGGGGGAGGGGGTTAAGCCTGACTGCTCTTCATTACCCACATTTTTAAAACACAACTTGCGGGCCCCAAACCTGACTCTGCAGGGTGGCTCAAATGTTCTCCGCTACGCCAGTGGGCGTAGTAGCCTACCGGTTATGGTCAGGAACTCGTAATCGAAGTATCGAGAGTTCGAGACTTGAACCACCGTGTAGAGGAGTCCGATGCACGTTAGATATGTCAAGGACCAAATGTCCTCACGTTAGTGTGGTGTGGAAGTTAGGAGAGTAGGGTCATTATTTTAGGTGTCGTCCTCGTTGCTTGACCATGGTTCAAAGCTACAAGGTACACCCCCAATAGCAATCGTACAGATTTATATCTAGTACGACGTTAACTTAATACTTTCGGACAGAATAGTAATTCTAAGGGGAAAGGAATTAATGAAATGGTCTAACAAAGGACACGTTTTAAAGCTTGTTTGGCAGGATGACTTATTCGAAAAGAATTATAATTCTGAGATATATGAATAGGTATAACAATCTTCAGCAAAAAACCAACCAAGAAGATACTGGTGGATTCACTGAATAAAGGAGACAGAAGTCGAAAACACGATCATAAGTAAATTTTTTTTATATAAAGCTGCTATAATTGGTATGTTTTCTACGTTCTTTCGCATAAAGAAAGCCATAATTGTTCATTTCGTTTACTACAAGTATAGTTTTTTGTTAAAACATTATATTTAGGAATGTAAAGATTTAATATAAAAAGAAGACAAAAATGATGCTTTTAGCATTAATTTCAAAGAAATTCTGAAGATTCGTTAAATAATTTTCACTACCAATAACGTCAATCTTTCTTATAACATTTGAATTTCTCAGATAGAGCAGTAATCGTAATTCTGCCTTTGAGAGGTATACTTTATGCAAATTATTCCAAAATTCCATTCAATATTGAATTATAAAAAAATCTAAAGCAAGTTTCGAAAAAATCACTTTGATGTACACACACGCAGGCTTGAGAGTATTTGTAATAATTTAAATTGAAATGCGTAAAAAATGAGAAACATGGCTCGTAAATAAAATATCTTCATTTTTGCCATTCGGGGAGTACAATGTTTTGAAATGTATGACTTGTGTTAGAATATGTAGCCAAAAGTTTCAAAATGTTTCACACTTTTTAGAAAAATATAATTAATTTTAAATGGAAAATATCGAACATCAGGATACAAAAAAGGAAAAATATTCGCAACTTAACAAAATTCCTATCACATCTTTTTACTTGACTTTTTTTTTCTTCTCTTTAAGAAACATTATTCAAATAAAAGCCACCATTTCGTAGTAAATTTCCAACAGAGAAAGTTTCTATAGACTTCCACTTCTTTTTGAGAAAGTTTTTCGCTTTTTTTTCTCTTTAGAAACAAGTTTAGTGTAAAAGGTATTCACATGTTCCAGAAATTTCTACTGAAAGAGTCGAATCTTGATAGAAACTGAGTGAATGTCTTTTTCGTCTTTTTGAGCAAGATTGGCAGGTTTATTTCATTTCAAAATATAAAGCCTGTGCCTCATTTCGAATTTTGCTGTTGCAACATGTCAATATTAAAATGAATCAAACAACAAAAATCGGGATTAGAATAATTCGGAATAAGTTCACTTTAAATCGCAGCCAAATAAACATAAGGGGGGGGGGATACCAATTTTTTTTAAAAAAAATTCTAATAAGAGTAATACTGTACGTGATAATATTTCCAACCAAATATATAATTTTTTTAATAAAAATGATAAAAGGAATTTTTAAAAAATTCGAAAATTTAATTGCTAACTTTTTTTTATATATAATATGAGATCGTTTTCGCGCACGCGCGTGTCCTGAGTCTACTTAAGTCTTTCGTACTATTCACATTAATATACGTAAAATCATTAAAGTTCAAAGTCCTCTCGTTGTGTAAGTCTGGGGAGTGGATCTCTAGTGAAAGTATCATTCTCATTATTTGACTATAGATCAGAACTACGAAATCTGTCACCAGTAACCCTCATGTTTCTTTTAATCCTTCGCTGCATGATGCTTTTTTTTTGTAAACAAATCAGGCAGATATAATTCATGCTCTAGATTAAGGGTCTTCAACCCAGTGCCCACGAGTCACAAATGGCCCGCTGAAGATATTTTAGTGGTCCGTCATTTGAATCTGAGGTAATTTCAAGAAAAAAAAATGCCGTGTCTGATTTTTGTCGTAAGAAATCGTCATTCCTTCTGTTATTCTTGATATTTAACTTTCATCGCAACAATGGTGTGCCTTTGTCCTATCCTCTGCGTCGTGAGTCTGCACTGATCGCTCTCCGCTGCTTTAAAACTAAAACAAAACACAAATTATTTTAAATCTTGTTTATTTTAGCTTGAAAAATAATAATTACAATCAATAACAATTCTCACTATAATGATTTATTTTGGTTTCTGGGAGATGAGTTGTCTCGTCCCTCGAAATGAAAACAAAACATTTTATTGATATGCTTAACATACATTTGAGATATAAGTTTCCGAAATTTCAAAAATATCGTTGTATTTTAAATAATTTTAAATAATTTTAAATATAAAAAGGTCAGAATTTATAATATATATATATATATATATATATATATATATATATATATATATACATATGTATATATATATGCATAAAATCTCAAAATAGTTTAGAAGTAAAGGAGGACTTATATCTTTTTTACGTGTAAAGTATTTTAATTCAATTTCAGATAACCGATGTATACATATACAAAAATGTAACACTATCTCTTCTTTTAGGAAATGCCCTTATTATTATCATTCTATTTTCATCTGCGTTACGTTATTTCATCATCAGAATTTTCTTCATCAGGATCATCTTCTGATAGCCATCTGCCCTGTAACTGGTACAAGTGATCTTCAATGTTTCAAATTTTCTAAATTTTTTGACAAAAATAACAATAAAATATTCATAATTTTTTTTTCGTAATACATTAGAAAAGAAATAGCTGGATAGTGATTAAATTTTTGTCACAGGGTTTTAGGAAGATTATTTGAAGTATTCGATGCATAAATTGTACAGAAAATATCAGAAACACAAACTCAAAAAACAACATTTTTCCGCTCATTATCGCTTTTATTAGAAAAAAAAATCTCAGATTAATTATAAAGTTATTCACACAAGAAAAAAAAATAACACGTCCCTTCCAACCACAAAAAACAACTAATTGCAAGCTCAAGCCAACTATAATGATTGTTACATTTGGATTTTTTGACTGCCACGTTCCTCATTACGCAATAGTCGTGAAAAAAAGTTACCAATTTACAGTACACCTGTTTTGAGTACAATTGTTTGTACCATAAATGCTATGAAGGAAATTTTCATCGTCATGCAAAGAAGGGTTAAATACTAAGCTATTAAAAACCCTGAATAAGATACTAATTAACTTAGTACTGAACTGATCTCAGTTGCACAACAGCCCATGAAGGCCAAGACCTACTGTACCTGTCTCAGTTTACGTGATTTTAGGGCCGTGGGTATCCTAGTGGTTAGAACATCGGACTCCAGACCGGAAGGCCAGGGTTTGATGTCCGATGCCACCAAATACCCTCCGAGTACACACGGAGTACGTGTTCGTTAAATCAGTGGGTCCGAAAGTTTTGTGGGCTGAATCACGAGTGCAGGTGACTGGTGAATATTTCCCTCCCCTTCAGTTCCATGCCTAAATTGGGGAGATGGATGTAGGTGGTGTCGCCATCTATCGTCTCTTTGGGGAATTTTCCCGAGCGAATTCGTACTGTAACCTGTAAGATGCACAAGGCCAACGACAGGCGTACTTCTAGCCCATTGCCATGATGAATTTCGTGGGCCTCGATATGACTACGTCAGACAGGTGGCATTTGAAACAACAATAACAACACGTGACCTTAGGCACTGGAATACTTGTGCAGGTGTTTCGGTCAAGTGGTCAGCCTAACGTGAAACCCCCAGTGTTTAGTTCCCAGTCAAGTTTGTTACTCATTTATCAACCCACTGAAGGAATGAAAGGCTGTGTCGACCTTGTCTAGCCCGAGATATGAACCTCGGATCTGTGGCGTGGAGGCGCGATATACTACCACTTAGCCACTGGGCTTCAATTAACATTAGAAAATGTTTTTCAGTGGATCTGATAATAAGAGATTAAGAATACCGAGATAAACCGATACTATTTTTTATCTGTCTCTCTGGTGTCACATTAATTTAAACCTACCAATACAGAAAGCGATAAATAGGAAATTCCACTGAAAGTGAGTGACAGGCTGAGGCAATTTAACTTTTATTAGAAATAAATTTTCTCTCGGCCATCTGACATTTCATTCCCTGTTCCCATTTTTTTCTTGAAAAGTGAATGATTGGGTGACACTTGGAGTTGATTCAATTAGATTCCACTCGTATGAGGAAACAATTTTTAAATTGATTTCACCTTTTGTTTTTTTATTGAGTCTTTTAAAAAAAGGATATTTACAGATTTCAAGTACTTTCCATTCTTCAGATATTTTATTTTTCAACTCTGGACTTTTATCTCAGTAGAAAATTGAGGTCTTAAAAGTTAAATGTTCAAATAGAAAAGAGTTGCTGAATTTCATCATACTTTGACATTTTTTTGTATTATAATGTATTAAAAAATAATTTTATATTAAACAGGGAAATTTTTAATATTATTTATAATGAATATTAGAGCATGTGTTTGTCTTTTATTTATTATTTTACTTTGATTTATTCTTTGTTTTTCTTAAGCCTTTTTGTCTTTCACCTTTTATTTTATTGCGCTTAACTGCCCCTTTTCTCTTTTCTTAGATTAGCTTTAGTTAATTATTTTTACTTGAAGGCGCTCTCTTCATTTGTTATAAATAGTCTCTTGACAATGCACGTTTATTTGCTTTCTCTCAACGCGCCATCAGCCCACACTGGATTGAAGACGATATTTTAAGTAACTGTGGCATTATTAAAAAATTGATAGATTATATAGACGGACAAGAACCGCATCCTTTGAGAGCGTATAAAATGTATGCAGGGATACAGCTTTCCAACAAATTGGGAAAGCATTTTCTCAAAATAGATACCAATTCTGAATGGAGTATGAAAATCCAAAAAGAGCTTCAATCATGCATATATGTTTATCGTGACGTTCACTAGCAACTGACCAACCAACCGTCGTCATGAAAAGTTATCCCTTACTTTATGCTGCCAAAAAATAAATCAATTGAAATTGTATCCTCAAGTGATGAAAACGATTTTGAACTAATTCATCACCAGAAGATGCGTGCTTTGGATTACGATGAGTAGCAGTGAATTACGTATGCGCATTTTGTGTGAACATTTCTCCATGTATACTGTGATAAACGAGCAGTCGCGTTCATCTGTGTTTTCTGATTAGAAGAAAGTTCAGCCATAGTCAATACAAGTCTTATTTTGTTATTTTTTCCCTTAATTTAACAGCCCAGGGTAGGAAATGCCCACTTCTAAGTATAGGAGGAATTACACGGCAGAAAGGATACTTAATATGTAATTATAATGCAATTTACTTACTCTTGGAACGCTTTGGTTACCTACGGTCTAAATCAGTGAATCCCAAAGTGGTCTATATGGACCCCCAGGGGTCTAAGGCAATCTGCAGGGGTCCACGTCAGCGAAAAAGTAATTTGAGGGTCCATGAGGTGTAAATGGGGGTCTACCATAACTTAAACCAGTTCATGACTTTAATTTTAAAACAAAATTTAATCAAGTGTAAAACACATATTTACATATTTAACAGCTTTATTTACTGGGACTAATTTGTTGTTACAAGGTGACAGCATAGTTAAAAAAAGAATCTTCATTTCACACACAGTGTTTCTTGGCAGAATCAAGCTAAAGGAATAAAAAACTAGACACTGCGAATTTTAAAAATTTCTCAATTTGTCACAGACAACCTGCTAGAAAAGTGATGGTTTAACCTATGCTCAACATTTAAATACCCTTTATTCTGGGTTTTGAAACTAGGTTTGGCCGCGGTAGCCGAGTGGTATAGGTATCGGATCATAGCTTGCCTTGTCACGAGTTTGAGCCCAGTACGACTAAAGACCCGCCGTGTAGGACAGCGATGCACGTTAAATCTGTCGAGAGCTGAAACGTCCTCCCGTTGGTGTGGTGTGGTAGTTAGGAGAGGGGGGTGCCAGCTCAGGTGTCGTCCACGTCACTTGACCATGGTTTGAAATTACGTGGTCCGTCGCCAAAAGCCCTCATGTAGCAGAACAATGCGACGTTAATATTCAATCAATCAATCAATTGAAACTGGGTTTAAGAATGCTTTGACTATGTTAATAACACTGTTGGTAATGAATTCATGTTGTCGCATTAAAAAAATCTGATTGCAAAATGAACTGAATTTATCAGCCTTAACGAAGATCTTAAAGTAAAGTTTAGAATGGAAGAATGATTGGATTTTAAAAGATATACCTGAGATATATTCCGAATTATGGAACATCTTAAGAAAGTTTTTGTTTTTCCCAGAGAGGAGTTTCAGTACGCTTTCCAATCTCCCAAATAAAAACAGAAAGTAACAGATTCATCCCAACCGTTAAAAACATTTGTTTGTTGCTCAGTTATTTTATGTTACAATTATTTCATGTATTAATTCAATTTTAATTTAATTAATTAACACGTGTTTAAGTTTTAAGTATTCCACTAAACTACAGTTAGAAACATAAAACTTTTAAAGTAAATAGTGCTATACCAGCTGTCAAAAAACATTTAAATTGATAAATTTGCAAAAATTTAACATTAAGTAAGTAGGGGGTGAACCTCAAACCGAAAAACATGGTAAGGGGTCTATGAGACAAAAAAGTTTGGGAACTTCTGGTCTAAATCACCGTAATTCTTTTCTCAGTGTTTCGACCTACGGTCGTTAATATTCAATTGTAACTGTATCTTCAATTAACAATCTTGGGTTATTCAGCAATTAATCGTCTCAACTACTTTTCACTAACCACTAACTTCGCGTTCCTAAAAGTTATTCCTTAAATATAACCCTTCATTTACATAAACCGTGTCTTCTCCTTCTGGACAAAATTTTCAATAGAACAGCATTTAAAAGAAAGCAATTTACCACAAGAGGATTTGTGAAGGCTCGCGAATAGGCCCGTTACAATACAATGAGAAGTTAAATTTTTTAAAAAAATGTTTCCATGGATAATTTAATTGTTTACCCTGTTTCTTACATTCTCATAAATTTCTTAAATAATTAATATATTTTGTAAGTGCGACTTTTTTATGCGGGTTTACCTGTACTCTGCTAACAAATCATATTCATTTACCTTTTGTGAACTGAGTACATGAGCGAGAATTACATTAACGTAATTCTCACGTAACCCTCATTAACCCTCTCGCTGCGTAGTTATTTTATCAAAGTAGGTTCAAAAATTGACAATTTTTTATCATGTATTTCAAATCTACATTTTAGAGTTAAAATTACAAAAAAATTGCTAAAGAGTTTTTATTTTAAAATATAGAATTATATCTTAACAATATAAGCATAAAAACATAAATAAAAGTATAAACAGGATCAGCACTTGTTGCACAACTAAATAGTCAGAAAAAATGTATAGCGTGCGGAAATGGCTGGTTTCGCATTTTTTGCTACATCTACGTTGCCCGTGGAAATCGCGAGATGCGCAGCTAGAGGGTTAAGCAACATGAGAGCTGTTGGCGATGGTTCTCATAATTTTGAACCTCAATCAAGTGACGAGGACGAGATACCTGAGCTGAGAGAAATACAGTGCATTGATAAAACCTAAAAATAACACTGATGTATGGTCAAAATCCCGGAGTAAATAGGATCTGAAAAAGCCTTTTGACCCAGTGGTCGAGTGGTAGCATATCGCGTTTGCACACCACAGGTTCGGGTTCTATTCCTAGCCTAGGCAAGATTGACTCAGCCTTTCATCCCTACTGCAATGGTTCGATAAATGAGTACCAAGCTTGCTTGGGGGCTTAAACAATGGGAGTTTCAATTCAGACTGACCACCTGATCGGGACCTCTGCTCATGCATCTCAGCTTCAAATGGTCACGTATACTGGGAGGGGCATAGTAGGCCCTGGTGCCCAAAGTCTTTTTAATCTTGGAACTGAAGATCTCTTAAGCGACTAGGGAAGGGAAATTACAAAAAATTACTTGTAGAACCTACGGCAATGTTTAGGAAAACATAATGTGGCGAGAATGGAACTAAACGGTTCGAGTCCCAAGAATGCTAATATCTTCGACGATTAATCGAAATTAAAAAGTTTCAGTTGTTGAAGATCATATCTGAGGATTGAACTGTTGATCCGTGAAGAAATGCCATGTGCTCTGAAGAGTTGATTCGACCTATTCCATAACAATGTGCACTTTCAAGTAAGAAGGCAACTGGAAGAAGTGGTTGTCAATTCGCGTTATTCACAAACAACTCTTCGGAAGAAGAAAATCGTGATATTCAGATTAACTTATTGTAAATAGTCAAAGTTTTCTAGCTATAATAGAGATTAGGAGAGGAAATAAGCCAGAAACCGTGTGGGACTGTTATTGAAGGTATCATATTTGAATTACTGTGATTAAAAGATTTATTAGGAGGAAGGTTTAAAGTGGCGATAGTTCGCTGAGATTAAATTGATATTAGATTAAATTGGATGATAGATTATATCCTTTATAAAGTCAGGATCAAGTTTGATAGTCTCCTAATCATTCGTGTATTACCATCATTGTTCCACTTCCGTGGTTAGCATCGAGACATTTTCTAACTATTTTTAATTGTATTTGTGTCCTTTTATTGTGTGATAAAAAATAAATGGATTGATTAGATCATGTCGAGAGTGTTTCTTTCCTATCTCCCACATATCTAGGTGTCCAAGAGAGAGGTGTTAATCTCTCTCAAATAGATTTTTTAATTCTAAATAGAATGTACAGATACGTTTACGCTTCTTTTTATGAGAAATTGGTTCCTCATTAAAAGTTTTGTCATCTTTTGAGTAGCAGTGGATGCATTTTTCTCTGGCTTTGAATTATTCCCAATGATTTTAATCGATGTGAAATTGCTTGATGAGTCACTTCTATTGTAAGTCACTCTTGATTTTGACTCGAACCTTCCCTTAATAATTTTTCACTGCATTCTTTATCTTAGAGACTTCAAACTAACCGTTCTTAAAATTAGAAACTCACTTAAGGCAACCTCACCTTATGGTTCTACAAGCAATCCATGCGAACCAACTGTAAATTTCTTCAATTTAAAGAGTAAATACAAAGTTTCCTCAAATGACTTTAATTCAGCTCAAAACTCGACTATTATGTGATGCTGATACAGAATCGCTAATACTTCCAGGTTATGGTTATCAGATGCCCAATCTTACGTATGATCTTTCACATCTGTAAACTTCAAGCATAACTTAATGGCGAGGTCATTTTTTATCAAACAGTGGAAACTTATTTGAACTACTCATATATTCTAACTATAATCTATGTAGACTCACCGAATACAAATTATTCAAAACTAGATCAAGGAATCTGCAGACACGTTTTGCTACAGGAATTGGCAACCACAAAAACAAGTTCATAATCCTATCAAACATCTTTGAGATGTGCTGAAATACCGGCAAAGAAATGTTTTATCTTTTTCATCATCATTTCTGAGTCTCGAAGAAAAACTATCATGAACAGGAAAGGTAATATGTGTTTTAATGTCTTACAGAATCACACTGAAGCAATGACGAGTCGAATATTTGCTTTAATACAAAAAAACAGGTAGTCCAACCAATTATAAAGGTTATATAAAGATAATATTTTATTTTGCCCACGTAGTTCGTTATACACTGCTAGACAATTGCTAAGGACGGATCACAAATTGCTATGTAGCATAACATTAAAACCTTTAGAATTCGGCATTCGCTGAGGTAAAATTTCCCTTCCATTCGGCGCATTCGAATCCGAGCAGGAAATTTCTTTCCCCCTCGGGAAGGTCCTGCTTGACCATTTTCTCCCCTCCTGGTATTGTAAAAGGTTTCACACTTTGCAAAGAAAGAGGGAAGGGTTGCCAAATTTTAGTCAGGGATGTTTCAGGAGTACGGAAAATCGCAATATTTGGCACATTATTATATCAAAATAGATTTTTTTTAAATTCTAAATCCAAAATACCCATTTTGAATTGAACGGCCTGTAAATTTTCTAATGAATATTTTGTTGTTTTTCTTGTATTTTTAAGTAAAATCTGAAATTAAAATAGATATTTTCTAGAGTTTGATGAATAGCATTTCAGAAGTACTATGAGAGTAGAACAAGATTTTTATTGTATTCATTGTTTTAGTATGAAAAACTATTATAGAAAGTTTAAAAAAGGGTCTTTATAATATAATCATTTGTATGATAAAATGATTTAAAAGTTTTAAAAACTTTTTTTCTGTAAAATATTTCTTTTGTTATGTAAAATATTTTCATGTTCCAAAAAACCAGTAAATAATCATTTAGCGTTAAATACTAAGATATCATTACAGTTGTGTCTTACGTAAATTATTTTAAAAAGTTGACAATCATATATTACTAAAATATTTGTTCTAGTAAAACGTTAAAATAATACGCCGAATATTTAATTCATAGCTTCTATAATCAGAGCTTAATGACAACACCCTCTGAGAGTAGTATATTTCAATTATAAACTCGCAATAATATCGATGCTTGCATTTATATATATGTTTTGTAAGATAGGTAGTTATGTAATAAATCTGTTAAAAGTAAGTGTACACATGCTACCTTCGGTATAATTATTGCAGCTTATATATTCAAGTACAATAATGAAAATCATGTTATAAAAAGATCCACCCCATGTTTTCAAAATTATTCGACAGAATTTCTAACAGAAGAAAAACTTTACGAAAATAAGCATAACATTATTATACTAAATGTTTTACTTCACTCTAAAAAAAGCAGTTTACATATTTAATAACAATAATTAAACCATGTAATAAAAAAAAACTCCTCAAATTTTCAAAAATATTCGATGAAATATGTAAAAACTTTAAGAACAACATGTAGGACATTTTTCTAAACATTTTAATTTTTGAATTAGCGCCCTTTTATTGCACGAAAAAATAATAACAATAAATGTACTCCAAATATTTTGTGATTAATTAGATTTGAGTTTTTAATAACATCGCATTCTATAGCAATATAAAGGCTACTGGGGCTGTACTTCAGAAATCTGACCCTCTCACCAAACTTTCACACCATACCAACATGGTGACTTCGAACCTCGACAGAGGGTTGCGGTAGCCTAGTGGTCCAGGCATCTCGGATCATGGCAGGCATGTCATGAGTTTGAGCCCAGTACCACGAAAGACCCGCCGTGTTGGGGAGCGATGCACGTTAAATCTGTTGAGAGCTCAAACGTCCTCCCGTTGGTGTGGTAGTTAGGAGAGGGGAATGCCAGCTCAGGTGTCGTCCTCGTTACTTGAGAATGGTTCAAAATTATGAGGGTCGTCTCCAAAAGCACTCGTGTACCTGAACAGTGCGACGTTAATCTTCACTCACTCGAACCTCGACAGAATTAACAACTGGTTTTATGAATGTTTAATCTTGAAAAAAATGTATTAATTTGTTTTAATTTTATTTTACGGTACTTTTTTTTTTGTTTCTAAGAGAAATTTATATCTTAAATTGAAAGCTTTTGTAAGCATGTTTTTGAAATATCTGTTTGTGAAAGTGAGTTCTACTTTTTTGAAATTTTTGGCTCTTAAAAGAGCCTTTTTTTTTTTTTCGTTCTATTTTTTTTAAAAAATGTATCAGTTTTAATATTTTGAACTCTGGTCTTTTATTTTTATTGGTTTATGTGTTAAGAAAGTTTTAAATAAATTGTGTGATAATCTTCGAAGCAGTTCTGGTCAATACAAAGAGCCACATTGCATGACTTATAGATTACAGTGGTTCTTTTTTGTACATTTTTTCGCGCAATAAGCGCACCTTCTTCTTTTCTTTTCGTCAAATGGCCAATGAGAAAATGTATTATCATTTGTCCTAACTTTTTTGTTACTGAATGCTCTGCATTTTTATGATTTATTTTTTCCTATTAGAGATGTAATTAAATTCATTCTAAATTCTTTTAAACTGAATTTTGACGAAGTTCGGCATGATTTAAGCATTAGAAAAGCATTCAGAACAGCAATATCGATGAGGCTAAAGAATAATTTTTTGTCCATTTTCTAGTTCGTCTAGCAAAAAAGATAGGTGGATGACATGCGGTCTCCTAAATCGACATATCCCATATGCTTGTTGTAATCTGCCACAATTTTTGGCTTGGTAGTTGTTAATTTTTCTTTTTCGCATAGAGAAACGTCACCATCAAATTTTTTTTTTAAATCTTTTTCGTTCTTCAGTGATTAATTCGTTTCGGGGGCTGTGCATATTGGTCAGCATATATACTTCCCTCTTATCTTTCCAACACAATGCTGTCATTCCATTACAAAATTTCACGGCAACATCACCTTGTCTCATTTTACAAGGAGCCAGATCCTTTGGAAAATGTTTTCTATTAGATCGCACAGTTCCACAGGAGTTAATACTTCTTTCTTTTAAAAGGTCTCGAAAAAGTTCCGGCGAGGAAAAGAAATTATCCATAAAGACTTTATGACCTTTACCTTTTATACAATCTGTCATTGTATATACAACGTTATAGGAAGCAGATGTTGAAAGGTTTTCTTTTTTATCTTTACCTAGATATACTCTCATATAATAAGTATAGCCAGTGGCATCTGCAATTTTATACATTTTCAAACCCCACTGTTTGCGTTTTTTTGGAATGTATTGTTTGAATAACACTCTTCCTTTAAATTTAATGATAACTTCATCGAAAGATAAATTTTCTGTGGGATCATACACTTCTTTAAATATCCTGTTAAAAGAATCAAAAACTTTTCGTATTTTCCACAATCTGTCGTAAGTTGGAGAATCTCTGCTTTCTTTTAAACTATTATCAGAAAAGTGTAAGAATTTTAAAATCATTAGGAAACGATCTCGGGGCATCACTTCTCTGAAAATCGGAGTTTCTATCAGATTATCAGTTGTCCAATAATCCTGTATGCTATCTTTTTCGATGTGTCCCATCAATAAAATAAGGCCAAGAAATTTTAAAATCTCATTTTTATCGGTTGGTTTCCATGAAGATGCATGCTTTCTTTTATCAGATGATTCTCCATGAAGGTTAAGTAGATCAAATGCATATATATTAGTTTCTTCAACCAGAACTGCTAAAATTTCGTCTGTTAACATCAGTTTAAAAAAATCGTTTTCAGTTTTGAAACTGATAGCATCAACTTTCAATCCAACTTTGCTAGAAAATGGCAATACATTTATCATTTCCGAGCCTTCTACCTCTTTCCATGAGAATAAGCCATCAGCTTCCTCATCAAAATTAGCTGATACATCTAATTCAATCTCATTATTTTCCAAAATACTATTTTCAAATTCATCTTCAAATTCTGAATCACTATCATCAAAATTTTCTTCATCTAAATTTTTCATCAAATTCTCGATCTCGATTTGTGTAAGAAATTTTCGGGGCATTCTAAAAAATAGAAGGAACAGCAAGATAAAAAGAAAACTATGTTGCTCAGACAACGTATAGTCATCGAATGAAGTATATATATATATATTTTAAAGTCGAAACTTGTTCCTAAATGTCGCCAATGATAAGGAATGCGCAAAATGTTGGCGAAAAATAACCCACCCAATTATGGACAATAGAAGCAAAGTCATAAAAAGGGGCAGGGAAGATCGTAAAAGGATGTGCAGAAAAAAAGGGTGGGGGGAAGAATTCTCTCTAAAGCCTTGGTACGACAGTCGTACCAGCGCCGATGCGAGTGACAAAAAAATTTCTGGTACGACAGTTGTACCGCCGATGTTTAAAGGTTTAAGCGAGACATGAGGCCCAGTAGGATAAAATATAGTTGCCACACTGTTCAGACATTAGAATAAAGAATATTTGTTGTTCTGGAAAGTACAAAAGCTGGGAAACATCTGAAAGAAAAAAAAATGTCCATTTGATCTGCGTACGGAGAAATGGAACAATGCATCTAAAAGTCAGCAGGCACCTTAAAGAAAGGTATCAGTACGGGATATGTCCACCGTGGAGTGTGATGCAACATTCCACAAGTTGTACCATACTTTGCACAACATTATCCAGCAGCTGTTGAGGCAATTTATCCCATTCCTCTGTGAGTGCATGGATGAGGGTGTTCTTGTTTGTCGGAGGATAGTTTCGACCAGCAACTTGCATCCCCAAAGCATCCCACATATTTTCAATGGGGTTTACATCTGGAGAACGCGCTGGCCATATGAGACGTTGATTACCCTCGCTGTCTAGACAATCCTGAACAGCGAGTGTTCGATGGCATGTTGCGTTGTTGTCCATAAAAACAAATTTATCACCGACCGCACCACAGAAAAGACGAACATGAGGAAGTAGAACTTCATCAATGTATCGTTGGCCCGTCATAGTCCCATTCGCAACCACATGTAGGCGCGTGCGGCCATTGATAATGATGCCGGCCCACACCATAATACTGCATGTCGGATATTGGACATTTTCCTGGATATTTTCTGGACGATAAGCAGTACCACTCTCGCGCCAGATCAGTTGGCGTCTACAATCCGATGACAGACTGAACCTACTCTCATCTTAGAATAGTACGCATGCCCAGTCCTGTTCAGTCCAATTGTGATGCTCACGACACTATTCCAAACGGGCAGTACGGTGCTGTCTGGTCAATGGGACACACACAACAGGTCATGCGTGCGTATAGTCCTCCTCCCCTCAAACGTCTGGCAACAGTTTTTCGGGAGATCTGCTTTCCTGAGGCAGCAAGAAACTGATTTGCCACCTGCTGAGCTGTGGTGCGTCTGTTCCTTTTTGCTGATAGGACGATATATCTGTCTTCTGCAGGCGTCGTACTTCTAACACGACCACCCCGTGCCGTCTACTACACATTCCAGTAGTTTTAAATGACTTCCACAGCCGTGAAACAACGCTGTGAGCGATGCCGAACTCTCTGGCAACATCTGTTATTTTCCGCCCTTTTTTGATCTTTCCAATAATTCAGCCACGCTTAAAATCATCTATGTGATGTCGGGAAGACATGCCAAAAATTTTAAGTTCGTCTATTAAATCTTTCCTGTAAAACTTTGACTTGAAACAACAACTGTCCACACGCGTCAAAACCTTTAAAGCTCTTATGAACGCTATCACGTGATGAACAGACGTGGAAAAAAATTTGCATACTCATACTTCTTCTTACTAATATCCCGCACTTATTCTAATTTTCCACATTTTGCTTCCTTTCATTTTGTGGTTGCTATGGATGATAGTGTTATCCGTCCTTAGCAATTGTCCAGCAGTGTACATTTAAATACCACGTGTGGCACGACAGCTTAGTAATCAAGATCACTGACTCGTGGCTGGCGTGTCATGAGTTCGAATGTAATGACTCCGAATACCCGCCAGTGTATAGTAAGTAGATAAACGATAAGTCTGTCAAGGCACAAATTCGTATGGTGTGGTAATAAGGAGATGGAGATACCATTTCAGAAAACCATTAATATCCATCTTCCTCACTTTATTGAGGCTTTAAATTAAGAGGTCTGTCGTCAATAGTTATCGTGTTGCTTTATAATGCAGCGCTAATATAACTCTCACTCAATCTCTCTTAGCTACCACGAAATGTCGGTAGCTAACATAGTGCTGCCCTAAACAAGCGAATGGTAAGTGTACAATTTATTAATACTATTGTTCTTATATTATACTTTGATGTTTGAGATAGTTACGCTTTCTTAGTTATTTGGTAAATTAAAAACATATTTGACCTTCCCCTGACAAGGTTAAAAATGCCTTCGAGAGAGAGAGAGAATTCCCATAACCTAAAACTGTATCCTAGTTGCGTCGCTTTTCGGCTAACATAATTTCGTTCGTATCATCATTCAAAATGCATAGAAACAAGCTTTTCAAAACTAACAAGAAAAATAATAAAAATACAATGTACATATAATACAATTGAAACATTCCTTTTAAATGACGAGCTTCCCCCTGATCTTGTTTTAGCTCCCATTACTCCAAATCGTCCTCAGTACAAAACAAGTTAGCATTGAGCTTTTAGTTACAGGATGGATTTTCAGGTCAAATTATAGTCCATCTTTGGTTTCGTGAGGGTGAATATACATATATTATGGCGTCGCTTGTAAATTTGCATTCAGTTATCACGAACGTAATCGGGCGTGTAACGTGCACCTATACCTTCAAGCTGCAATTTTTAATTTTTATGTTTATCCACCATATTTTGCGCCTATTTATGAAGAAACCTGAAATGTATACATGCAATGCTCTTATGTACCGAAATCGTTTATTCGAGGTATTATTCCAAAGCTTTAGAAAAAAATAGTATACTTCAAGAGCACAAAAACTCAGTGGCGCAACAGCCCATGAGGGAAAGAACCTACTGTGCACATTCCAGCATATGTGACCATTGAGCGCTGAGCTACATGAGCAGATGTCCCGATCAGGTGGTCAGTCTGAAGCGGGACCCCAGTATTTAAGTTCCCAAGCAAGCTTGATACTCATTTTTTGACCCACTGTGGTAGGAATGAAAGGTTGAGTCGACCTTGCCCAACCCGGGAATAGAACCCGGACCTGGGGTTTGGAAGCGCAACACGCTACCACTCGACCACTGGGCCTATACTTCAAGAACTACAACCCTTTTAAGTTCATAAGGGATGTCTTTTCATTTAAATAAACGTTATATCGACCTATTTAGAAGTCTAACGCCTTTTATGCGCATTTTTAATTTTCATTTCTAAAGCTCTTTTTATTATATTCGACGTATAAAGCGCACTTTTAAATTTTGATTTATTTTTGTTTACTAAAAGTGCGCGTTACACGCAGGATTTTATGGCTTATATTGTTATCTAATTGTAACATCTTTGCTGCAGCTCATCTCAATCGGCTGGTGACTTTTAATTTAATTAGATTCGAATAAGGGGTAGTAAAAAAGATTAGTTGTATGAAGTAGTGATTCTTCGGACATGATGGAGCTTCGCAGGTCGTTTTTATATCAAATATTTAGGATTTTTCCACAGATGGATGTGACGTCGTTGAATATAAAAATGAAATATTTTATATAAAAAAAAACATTTTATTAGTTTTGTTAAAAGTTAGAAACATTTTATGATTTGGATATATAAAGCACATAAAGAACTCAAATAGATTCTTTTTCTGTAAGTTTTTTAAAAAAAATTAGAACGAGAACCATGTACATAGTATTGAAACTAATCTGGTTAAAATCAAAAATTTTATTACCTTTTTTGCAAAACATTCCTCGTGGTAAAAATAATGACGCTTTTTTGGAATATATTTAAATGCGACAGTCGCGTTTAAGGAATGCTTCAAAGAAATTTTTTTGTTATCTGGGAGGCGGGGGAGGATAAGATAGTATAATTTTTTCTCTCTGGGAAGTATCAAATAATGCATCTGTGTGTTATTTGAACGTTTGGAACAGATCCAAAAATTCAACAGCATATAAATTTTTATTCTGCAGTTTCTTTTGAAAGATGACAACATTCATTTGCATCATGCGTTAATTTGTTTCTTTTTCGAAATGAAGAGTTTCGAATTATCAGAGTTTCTGCCATTTTTATTTCCTCTTCACAAAATATTTTGCATTCTGGCATGGTATAAATAAGGTAATTCTATTCAACCCTCAGGAAGGGCTTAAGCTTCTTTCGTATGCTCCTTAACATTATGCTAAAATATTATTATTAATATAGGTTTATGAATAAATTACTTTCTTACTTTGTTCTCTAAATATTCTGATAACGAATATGAATTATGATTTGTGCATTTAATTGTTGCTGTTTATTAGATTCGTGATTTCTTATGGAGGTATATATAAATTGTAAAGGGAACACAAAATTAGTTTTAAGAAAATGCTGTTTTATGAAGGTAACGAGAAAAGGTGATGGAACAGAAATAAAATACACTTTGTAAATCATTAACCAAACAAGTAAATTATTTGTTTCGAATCAAGCTATTTATAGAATCTACTGTGGCTTTGTGTTAATGGGCTAATTTTTTTACAATGGTACATTCTTTCCATTACATTTATTTTTTTTCTCCCAAACTGAATTATTTTGCATTAAAAATAGTCTTTGCAGGTCAAATAATGTTTAAAAATATTTTAAAAACTTAACTTTATTGCAAAATAAATCAGTTTATGACTTATTCGTTTTAATAATTTATTTAAAAAATATTTGATGGAAATTGTTTGGAGAAGAAAATATATACTCATGCAATGCTCTTTTAATATTTCAAATGTGCAGAACTTTATCCCAAACTTTTCAACTACAAGCAGTAATTTCTATGTTTTAATACACATACAGAATAAAAGAAAGCAAACATTAGGAACTTTAAAAATATTTTTTCAAGGAAGGTTGTTATATGATGTAAATATACAGTAGAGTCTCTTTGTACTGAATATTGCGAAATTTTAACAGGTGTAAGGAATTTTATTATTTTGAGTTAGATCTGTGATGGTCTCCACAAAGGGACCGGTTTCATGCTAAGCCGTTAATGATTTCCTTTCAGTCACTTTAATTTATCGTTGGAAAATATTCAGAAATAACAATGCCGACACCTGAGTTCGGGACGAGTCAGCCAATGACCTCCCTTTGATCAAACCGGCAAAGATCCCACTCGAATATCCGACTACAAATTCTCCACCATGATGTATGTCAAGAGTCCAATTCCCAAACAGAAATTTCGGCGACGTCTAACAGTAATAAATCATTCTGTATCACGTTTTTTCTTTTTAAAGTATGGCATATTCCGCCTTTAAAAAGACATAGAAAGGAAAAACTAGACTCGCTTACCTTTGCTGACGGATCTTGCCAGACTCGCTCTTGGACTAGACTAGACTCCAGCATACCCCCTCGATATCAATCTTAAGACCAGAAATGCGTCATGTGTCGTTTTGAATACCGCAACGCAGTCTTCAAGTTTGTAATCAGAGTTGTAATACCACCTGTTATCCTCGCCACCCTGGCGAGCTGGATCAGGTCTTTCATTTGTACTTAAATTACTTATGTAAAAGGTTTTAAGGTTTTCTCGCCATATTAGGAGTTTATATGATTTGGATTATTAGACTTTGACGTAGGGTAAATGATTTTTTTCGTGGAATTTTCTGGATATTGTGAACCAAATTACCTACAGCTTTTGGCGATAAACAATCACACACACAACCCGTACACATGGTGCGGCGAAAGTATGATCTTGGCACATTATTTCTTTAAAAATGTTATTCTTAAATCATACTTTAATGGTGAGTATAGAAAGACATTAAGTACGTTAATTATTGGAGGTCAATGCATATTATAGAGAATTTATTGGGTAAGAGTGTCACGTTTGAAATACTTAGTTGTTATCGTAATTTTCTCTTGGAAGCATGTCAAAATAGCTCCTGTTTCTTCACGCGTGTATCAAAATCATAATGTGTTTAGTGGTCAATTAATCAACTGCCGGGTCCCTCTAGTACACATTGCCGGTACACTAAATAAACAGTTCAGCATTTCTTATGTGTTGGAACATATGATCCTCCAATATATTCAGCATTGACATCATCCATATTCCATTAGGATAATTCGTGACAACACGAGGCACGCAATGTTCAAGAGTTCTTCTTTACCCATCAGATTGAATTGCTTCCTTGACCTGCTTGTTCTCGCGATCTACCGCCAATCAAAAATGCGTGGTTCATTTTTGCACGACGAATGGCCCGGGACATACCACCCACTGCTACAACAGACCAACTTTATAAATATGTGGAAGACGCATGGGCTGGGGGAAATGAATGTACTACAAGTATACATCCGAAGTCACTTTGATTCCATGCATAGGCATGCGGCAATGGGAATAGCCAACAATGGCGTCTACACTAACTACTGATTTTGTCATCATCCATGCATCAGAAGAGGCTGTAATTATAATAGTCTGATCTTTGTATAACATGTTATCTGCCAAACAAATTTCGCTGGGATATCTCTGGTTCTTTTTGTTGTTTTATTTTGTGTGGCCAGTAGTACATATATATATATATATATATATATATATATATATATATTCATATATATATATATATATATATATATATTTCATATATAGTTATATATATATATTCATATATAGTTATATATATATATATTCATATATAGTTATATATATATATTTATATAATAATTCCCAGTAATTTAATCTTTAATAGCTTTTGATTTATCTATAGTTCATTCCTTCAAGACCCACGTTTAATTAATAACGACAATATCTTGATCTACATCTGTCCACTCATTTAGATCATGTGATTTGAGCGTCACATATAAACCGAGGTTTCTGTAAATTACTCTCTCTCTCTCTTCTGTTTTTGTCCGCCTTCAATATGTGGCCCGGTGACAGTTGGCGTGTGTGTTTTTCTTTGTGATGCCGTCAATATATGTTTGTGTGTCTCAACATGTTCAATGCAATAAACTGGATTACTAACTTACAAGAATGTCTCGTTAATACTGCAATAATATCATCCACTCTACCACGTACTACTACGTACTATTTAGAAATTATATATATATATGTATATATATATATATATATAATTTCTAGCAGCAGAACTTGATGAATATATCAATCACTGAAATGAAAGAACACTCAAACCCACAATGATTAACAGCAAATCAGGAGCAATAAAACAAGAATTAAAAAAACCCCAAAAAACAGAAGCATAAACACCAACATACAGTCATTCAGATTGCAGTTCTTGGACATCTCTCTGGCTTTTCAGTATCTACCTCAAATGTTTCCAAAGACAGCAAGGCAACACCCCAGTTGCTCAGCATTTGTCAAAGATTTCTTCCCGCACAAAATATAGTTTGAAGAAGCAAGGACCTTTAGTCTATGTTGGAGGTTACCGCCCCGGCAGTCGTGCTTGGTTTCTAGCCTGAAAGCATCAACAGCATATCGTCTCAGATGATCTGGAATCTTATTCGGTGTCTTCCTTGAAGACATATCACAATTTAGTTCTTTAATATAATTTTTCTATGTCTTTTTTCATGCTATTTTTAATAACACTGCTTATAGATGAGTGCAAAATTTTTCTGTAAAAGCACTGTGAAACAGCAGCGGCATGTTGTAGCTAGAAATTCAGCCCTCTCTCATTTTCGTAAATATCACAGTAGAAAGGATCCCATTGTAATAAAAAAAAGATTACTCTTTTTTATTCTTTTTCAAGAGCATAAGCAATTCAACGTTTTCTTTATATTTTTTAATCCTATGATGCTCTGATTGATATATATATATATAGGCCCACTAGAACTCAAACCATTTACCTTGAACAATTTTGCACTGAAAATTTTTACGCCATTGCAAAAAAATAATATTTTTCTGGGTAAACATCTTTTTATCTGTTTTCAAGTATTATTCAGTACCCCTTATTATTTCCATTGTACATGAGTGCACAATTCTCTTTAGTATGTACTTTATATTTATTTGTTGAGCTAACAAATATATTCCCTCTTATTTTAACGTGTTTGAATTATTTCTCACGCAATATCACATGCTTCAGGGAGTTTTGTGAAATTGGCGAATTTTTAATTAGAGCGACTTACGTCATTTTTCAACAGAATTCATTTGAATAATACTTATTGAATAAATTGAGTATATATTTTCCGTAGAGCATAACATTATTTAAGCACAGTTGATTCTCTCCCTCTCTCTCACACACACAAGCATACTAGCAGGCATTAGTCATAATTGTTTAGTATTCCACAAAGTATTGACTTCTTAAGACACATAACATGATACGAGGAATCATTCTTCTTAAACTGAGAAAAATTTAATAACTTGACACATTGTGCTTTAGAAAAATTTTAAAATGCTTGAAAAACCAGTGTTTTTTTTAAAAAAATAAATTGAACCAAAATTTTTTGATGAAGAGAATTATATTCCAATAGAAAGTAAAACACAATAAAAATATCATTAAAAGGAATCACATGGAACATTATTAAAATGTTTAAGGTTCTTTGAAAAAAAAAGTAAGACGCATATTCTGGTTTATTTTGTTAAATTTTCAAGTAACAAGAGTAATATAAAAAAAATTAAGTCAATTCCAACTTATAGGTCAACAAAGAAAAATTTTATATTAGCTACTTTTTTAAATATTACAATTAGTATAAATATGTATATACATATGAAAAAAACACAATATTAAGTGAAAAAAAAAAACGATTTTTTTTTTGCAATTTTTCATTTTCTTTTCTATGTATCGTATTGGATTTTTTTTGTTTGTTACTTTTTATTCATCGATTAAATTTAATTATTCTAATAAAATAGCATAATAGATGGAAATTACGTTCTCATAAATTAGACCGTCCCAGGTGGCCTTAAACCCATGGCCTTTGGATTAAAAGTCTAACGTGTTATACTCTGTAGCGCTATCCATTGTGCTAGAAGGACAAAACAAACGATTTTCCTTTCTATATATGCTGTTAGATTGATATTTTTGTTGGTTACTATTTACTCATCTTTAATTCAATTAATGAATTAATATAGGAAAAAACTGTTTTCACATCAAGTGTCATCCACTACAATTTTAAAAATTATTTGCACTTGAATAATGATTGAAAATTTGAATGATATCTATATATATACCTGTTACCGTTAAAGCGGGAGATCCGTTATTTCATAGAATAACCAGGTATTTCATAAAATAAATAGATTAGTCAGTTAAAGTATAATATTTAAAATTATTGAATTCTACGATTTAACTAGGTATTCTATAGAATAACGATTACTTGATTGTTAAAATATGAAACACGACACTCGAAAGTTCTTTGGACCGGTTTTAGCTGCTTTGGGAAGAATTTTTCCGATCTGTTCATTATATTGTCAGCGAGAATTAATTTACGTTGAAGAAGTTCCAAATATTGACTCAACGCTTCTATCTTTTGCAACAGTTCAAAGTTGCGGTACTGGACAAGGATTTAAAAAGTGCTCGTGTAAAAAAAATGCGTAATGCTAAACAGAGTGAGCTTGTTTCAAAAATAATAAGCAGTTTAATCCAGTACGTCAACACAGCAATCCTTGCTCTTATAAATAATAAAAAGTTATATAAAGGTATATCTCCTATAAATTTAAATTAATATTCTCTTACATTTTGGTTTTAAAAAGTTTACACAATGTTTGTATGAAGCAACAGTTTTTCTTCCAGCATGTATTTTTGTTGATAACATTGAAATATAATCTATTTTTGCAACATATTCTTTTTTCCCCTTTTTCTGCTTAACCAATACCAATATAATAAATTTTATCATCCCTGTTTTCCCTACTTATTTATCAATTATTCCTTTTTCAAAAGGTATAAAGTGTATTTTTTCGGGAGCTTTCAGCTATTTATGATCAATTAATTTAGAAAACATCTTTAAAATTGTTTATTTCTTACTTTAACGGTATATTCTTACTTATTTCATGGAATGCCTAGTTATTTCTTAGAGTAAGTAGGTAAAGTATGAAATTGTTCATTTATTATATTCTAAGCGAACTAATAGTAGGAATTGTGAAAAAAGAAAAGTTCGCATATTATATTCATATAAGTAAGTTAACGTTTAATTACCACTACTATATATGTACTCGGTGGCTTTGAGGTAGCGTGCTGACCTCTTAGGCCTAAGGTTGCGGGTTCGATTCCGGTTAGAGTCTATAAATATTTTGTATGTGAAAATCGTTGATTTGCATGGCGTCAGATTATGTGACATGTAACAGAATGTTTGGAAATATTCAGTATCCAACACCACTTTGAATTGCATAAAATCCAAACGCCATAATTTAGTAGCGGGAACCACGAATGAGATATGGCTTTTACTCTTGTGGACTTGCAGTGTCTGGAAATGACTTAGCTACCAAAATGTAGCTAATTTGGGAAAAAAAGTAAGGTCATTATTCTTAAAAAGAACCAACAATTCATTAGAAAACAGTTTTCATTAGGCTAAGTTTTGGAACATCCGTTTCGTTATAAATAAATCAAGGATTCTAAACTTAAAAGATATATTTTCATTTTTAGTCAAGTAAATGAGTGATATTAAGTAAATGATAGTGACGTAGACGTGTAAGTTTTGGGTAACAGCTCAAGACCAATTATTTTTTTTTTTTGAAGCGCTGCGTGTGTCTCTATTCTCATCCTCTGGAATTTTCTTCTTCAGACTATCATAATAGAGCTCGATTAGGGACTACAATCATTATGTACGTAAAAGCTATGCGTATTAATGAAAAAGACACTGAGGCTATATAAATGCTTTGTGCTGCCATGAATCTGTCTTTTTTATCATGAGATTTACATCTTATAATAAGATATTTCCAAATGCATTTAAGCTTGCTTGTGAGGAAACTTTAAAAAGTTTTGCAATAGAAACTGTTTGTGGAAATACAAGGACTAAAAAATTTAAAAATTTAGATGTTGTTCATAATTTTTTCTTTTGCCATTTCAGCTACCAAATGGCTTCGTTGGTGGTATATAATGTTACAAAAAGTTTGGAATTTTTTTTGTACCGGAAGAGTGTTGAGGCAGAAAGTTCGTTTTGTAGAAATATTGCTTTTTCAGAAATATTTACTTCGAGAATATATGGCTGCCAAATGACATCGCATTCATCAAATTTGGTGATATAAATAGATGTTCAGACAAAATACCAGATAATTCCAGGGTGGTTATTAAGCTTAGCAAATCCCGATGATCCAAAAATGTTCTTTTCCATCTATTTAAGAACGATACAGAGAAGCAGCATGAGAGTTAAATTTTTGTCAATGTTTACGCGCTTCATTTGTGTAATGCGAATTTTTATTCAATTGTGAATTGCTGTATGCAATATTTGTGGGAATTTTGAGCCTGTGCAGATTTGACATATTTGTTACATGCTCTATATAGCTAGAAGAAAATCTACCATAATCACTACAGAGTTACAGAATGGATTACGATTTAACCCTCCCTACATTGAAAAGATGATCTACAATATACATACATATAACTGAAAGGATGATTCAAGCTGAAAATGGGTGTAGATGTCACCAAAGTCAATAATAAGTAAAATTTCCTGTACAGTGGGGAGTCAGAAGGGGCAAATGCCAATCGGTTATCTCATACATATCTTAATGAAGTGTTAAATTGTTCTGGAACTACATTACCAGTCACAGATTCCTTATAAATTTAGCAGCATTTTCTACAGAAGAGTGAGGTACTCCTATTCCGTTATTACAATCGGGTAAGAGATGCGGTTCATTTAGGAAATCAGAGATTATCACTGCTCACACATTCCCTAAGAACCTAACCCGATGACCTCTCGAACATATAGCAAAATAATTATTGATTTACCTTCGAAGGTTGTTTCTTCTATTTTTTCTACAGAATGGCACATTCAGTAATCACGAGACTCGTTAGTGTTGCTTTTGATCACATAAGAATTGAAAATCAACCCTGTTGGTCGTATAAATGAATATTGAAACATAATTGACTCTATTTGAAAAGAAACTATTATGTTAAAATTAAGGGCAATTTTAACAAAAGATAATTCTTTGTAATATAGCGGATAATGAATCTTCAATCTGTGAGACAGGTTTGAATTTGCACCAAACATCTTCTATACCGAACTGTTAATTTCATGTTTGTAAACATTTCCTGCATGTATTTTAGATCTCTAAGTTTCTTTAACTTTTGTGAATTAGTAATCCATTCTTATGGGAAACTACATTTTATTTTTACTTCATTTCCCGTGAGTATTTTTTATTCAAGATATTTTGCGTACAAGAAAATTTTCGAGTCTATGCAAGATTCAGGTTTGATCTATACTTAAAAACTACAATTCGATCTGTAATTAGTCACTTCTAAGTAAAATGAAACAGCAAATTCCTGATTGTCCTAAGAATTATGAATATTTTGAAATGCGAAAGAAGAAAATGATCATGGTTCTTTTTTTCATTAAATTGTTTTTATATTTTAAAAAGTAAAAACGTGTGTGTGAAGAGTTTCTTAGAATAGATACATTAAACATGTATTCTAATCTAGCCACGTGTACAAATACATTTGATTGAGTTTCAAAAGCATCGACAGTACTTATAAATTTGCGGGAGGGAGAATTATATTCATGAAATAATAATATTATTTTTCGAATTAAATACTCCTGTTATAATTAAAAATATTGTTCAAGAAAATATCGAAACATCACTTCAAATGTTTCTGTAAATGAATTTACTGATTTAAAAACATATACCGGACCAAATTGTACAGTCACCTGCGTGGTGCTTAAATCTACTTCTAACAACAACCGTACAACTAACCACTTGCCCCAATGGATTTCGTGGGACTTGATATGATGTTAATGTTGATCGGGCGGGATAAGTAACAATAACAAAAACATAAAATTTAGATTCATTACTCTTTTTTTCCCCTGTTTGCAAAAAATACAATTTTTGATAATTATAATTTTGAGCCGAAAATGATATTAGATATTCCTTTCAAATGCATAAACTACTGTCTGTGATTGACTTTATCATATGTATGAATTAAAAAAAGATAAAAGAAAACAGGTCTTGAAACCTCTAAATAAAGTTCCACAATAAATTTGGAACTAAAGCTGATACAATCACTTGCTTTTAGAAAGTATAATACAATCACATCATCTGTAGATGAGCCACCCAATGTAAGAAAGAGCATAGATTTCTGCTTAACAGAATAATAGAAAGAAAGAAATTTAATTCCAAGATTGAAGGAATATAGTTATATTAATCATTATATATGTGTACTCAAATTCTACTTCTGATGTATATTAAATGCTATTAGTGTTAATGTAGACTTTTTTCCAACTACAAAACAAAACAATTATTGGCTAATTTTGTTATTAGGGAAAAAAGGTCAATATGCATTGAGAGAAAAATCCAAATATTAATGAACAAATAATTTTCTTTTAGATTTTTTTATATCATACGTATATAAAAATAAGAAATATTAGCACTTGCCTCTAAACTATATTCGTTAGGAAAATAAAGAATTTCAAAAGCTATTGTAAGAACCTATGAAAATTCACAACTGATTTTATGTTACAGGAGCGTAACGAATTGTTCAAGATTAAGAGAGCCAGGAATTTGGCAGTATTTTGTAAAACAATTAAATTTTTACTTTTCAATTTGTTGTCTTAAAGTAAAATATGGAAATCTTTTCTTTTAGTATGAAAAGTACAGGACAATTTTATAGGAACACTAAACGAAATGTAATAGACAGAGAAATCTGTCTCTTAAGCTTGAAACCGCAGGAGATGATATATATTATTCTACTAGCCGGTACCCACCCGCTGCTCTGGGTATTTCACGATGTTGTATACATATATATGAATTATTGATATCTAGCAATAAGAATTCGAATGTATTGAAAAATATATTTATAGCTGTAACTATCGCCTCTTGATATAAAAAGAACATAAATTATAATATCTAATTTCTATTTATATCTAAAATAGAAGTAGAAAGATTTTTTGCGCTCACTTAACCTAATAATCAAATGGATTTCCACCAAAGCAACTTTCAGTCGATCTCTACTCCATAAAATAAACATGCGTGTTAAATTTCAAGTCTAAATCTAACAGAGAAAACACGGAATTTTTACCATCAATACCTCGTTGAGAGCATTCTTAGCGGATTCCAATTCAACAAAAGAAGCATGCAAACCAAATTTTATTGTTATAGTCTTAGCTTAAAGTTATAGTCAAGGGGAAATTTGGTCTATCAATACGCACCAATAACTCTCCCCGCTCCCCGTGGGAGTTGATTTCCGTAGAATCCATTCTTAGTGGAACTCTATTCAAGTAAAGAAACGTGCTCAACAAATTTCAAGTAAATGATTTAAATTCAAAAACAGGAATTTTTTTATAACACGCCTTAATCCCTCGCACCCCCAATCCTTTGGGGGTCCGTTTTCGCAAAAAACTTTGTAAAAGGAACTTTATTCCATGAACGGAACATACCTTCTAATTTTCAAGCAGGTGGGTCTATTAGTTGAAAAGCGGAAATATTTATCTATTACGCCCCTTAATCTCCCTGAGTGACCCTTGGGGATAAATTTTCCCCAAAACTATTTTGTAGCGGATCTCTACACGTATAAAGGAGTCTGCTTATACCAAATTTTAGGACTGTACGTCTAATAGTTTAAAAACGGAAATAATTATATATAACGCCCCTTAAGCCCCCGCAACGCCACTTAGGAAACGATTTTCACAAAACCCATCTTATGACAGATCACTACTCAGTGAATGGAATTTGCTTACTCAATTTCAAGATTTTACGTCAAATAGTTTAAAAAAAGTAGTTAATTGCCTAACGCCCCTTAATTCTCCACAACGCCACTTGGGGGGTCAATTTTCACAAAACCCATTTTGTAACGGATCTGTACTTTATGAAAGGAATCCGCTTACCAAAGTTCTCTCTCTCTCTCTCTCAAGACTATACGTCTAATAGATTAAAAATGGAAATAATTATGCATAACGCCACTTAAGCTCGCTCAACGCCCCTTCGAGGTCGATTTTCGTAAAAATCATTATGTAGAGAATGTCTACTTTATGAAAGAAATATGTGTATCAAGTTTCAAGACTGTACATCTAATAGTTTAATAAGGGAAATAATTATCTATAACGCCCCTTGGGGTTCGAACTTTGCAAAATCCGTTCTTAGCTTATGTCTACTCCATGAAAGAAGCCTACCTACCAAATTTCAAATCTGTAGTTTTAATAGTTCCGGAAATATCGTGATTAGTCAGTGAGTCGCTTTTCTTCTTTATGAATATAATAGATATAAGCCGTTATTTTCTTGAGTTTTTCCCAAAATTGTTGACTTTTCAATATTTATCAATATTGATAATTAACGTCGAAAATCAGATTTCTAGACCAGAAAAATATATATATTTTTTATGATTTAAAAAAAGGTTCGAAGAAAAAATGGGTGGGAAATTAAGAAAAAAGTTGGATTATTTCACAATTTCCGAAGCATTCATTTCGGCGGGAATTAATTTTGTTAAGGATATACTTTTTTCATTGTTAACTTTTGAAAATTGTCATCTCTGGGGAGTTTTATAGAAAAAATTGCTTTTCTTTAGGAAGTTGCGTCTGATCCATCCGGTATTCTTTTGAACCTGACATAAGCCCCTTGAAGCCTGACATAAGCTTTATAAAGAATCATAAAGCTGATTTTTTAAATATTTTTAGTCTTTATATCCGCCGCTATCTATTTTTTAAAAAGGACAATTTAGGAAATAACTAGAAACAGAGACCATCATAATGGTCACATTTTTAAGAGATATATTTTGAATTTTTTTTTCATGACATTTTTACATAATACTCACTACATTGATCGTTCATAAAATTCTTTTGTATTTAAATACTTCGACTTATTCTGTTACATTTCATAGTTTTAGAAAAATTCGTTTTCAATTTTTACATGGCATTGTGTCAAATGTCCATATAAAAGTAAAACAATTTAGTTCTAAAATAAAAAAACACTGAGATAATTATCGAATATTCACTAAATTCATACAGTTTAAAAATAATGCTTTCTTTAAAAATAACTGTATTGAGATAAGCATTTTACTGAATTTTTTTTAATATTATTTGATTAACTCAAAAGGTTTCTAACATTATGAAAGACTAGCACATAATTTCCATGCATATATTATCGATTCTTAGATCATACGCATACACACATTTATTCTAACTTTAGTTGTGCTTCAAATTAAAAAATATATAGTTTTAAAAACATTTAAGAAGCAATACAAAAACTATTTAGAAACACAGGTTATCAATCTTTCAAAGAAGTGACATGTTCTATAATCCTCAAATGAATTATTTCACTTCTTAAGAGTATTTATTATTTCCTGGAATAGTTAATGTTATTTTAACTAGTGGGAAATTACTTTCTAGTGAAATGATCTGCGTTTCCCGTACGTTTCATTAAACAAATTTATTTAATTAATGAAATTAATGGACAAATTACTTTGTGGTTTAATATTCTTTTTCACGAGGAAATCCTTTGGAATACTGGACATATCAAAAATCTGCTTTATTTCTCTTTTCTAAGTGGATAGATAATTAGATAATGGATAATTTTTAAATGTGAAATAAATGGAATTTTTTTTAAAAGTGAATTTAACATATTTCTAGTAGCTGCGGTAATCGAATTTTCATGATTGCGAATTTGTGGCCGGCATTTTTACTATTGAGTAGTGGGTTCGATTATTTGCCTCATTGAATAAATACCGTATAAAAGGCTTTGAGAATGTTAAATCTACTTAGGCTCAAATTCCTTATGAAGGTACAGTGTGAAAGTATAGAGAAGTGGATGATTAGGTATCATCCTCTTCATTTGATCGTAGTTCAAAAACAATTAAATTCTCTGCGCTTCCTATGTTAATAAGAAATGAATGAATTTAAGTAAATGTGAATGATTTTTTCTTTTACATTCTAAAATACAAAAATAAATTTATTACTTATAAAAATCGTACTCTGAAGGGCAGAGAAGGTAATAGTGTATCAATACATGTGTTTTATAAAATTATGTGTGTTTTATATAGACTCTATAACAAAAAAAATGACGCATGCTTGATTGGAGAGAGATCTGGCGACCTATCTAGCCAAATAAGTATTTGGCAAGTTGTAAGAGAGTTCATAGAAATGCGTGCCATATGTTGTCTGCCACTATCTTGATGAACAATAAGGCCTGAGTACTACAAAAGAAATGGTAACAAAACAGTTCTCAGAAGACCGTCGACGTACTAATGTGCTGTAAGCGTGCCTATTTTAATGATGACCAAAGGGGGCGGGCTGTTAAACGAAATGGCGCCCCTGACCATAACTTTTGTTTGAAGGAGTATGTGGCGTGTAATAGTGAAAGTAGGATTGGCACGCTGCCCTGGGTGTCTCCAGACACGTCTTTGATGATCGTGAGGACATAGATGGAAGCGGGATTCGTTGCTAAACACTATACGTCCTCAGTCAACAGGATTCCAATCTGTCGAGCCAGGCACCACTGTAATCTGGCTCGACAGTTTGCAGGCGTGAATGGCGGCTGGGACGAGCTAAAATTTCACTCTACCAGCCGTCTATGAATCGTCATGGGGGATACTCGTGTGCAGACATCACGTCTGATGGTTGATAACGATGAATCGTGTGCTGTGACTGCTGATCTGACAATCAATCTGTCTTCACGATCTATTGTGGCCCTAGATCGACCGCTACCGTCATGACACTAAAATCTACGATTGTCCACCCATTCTTGCCATTATCTTCTAATGGCCGCATCGCTTTGGCCCGTATGATGAGTGATTCTCCAATTTGTGTCCTACCAGCCTCTTTCAGTCCAATGATACATCTTTCAACTCTGACAGCTGCTCGTAATGAGCTTGTATCCTGCGGCAAGGCATTTTTTTAGTCGTTGAAAGGTATCCTAAATCGCAATGCGATCTAAATTTTGATTATAAGATTGAGAATCGCTTATTATCGATATCTGCTGAGTTTACAGTTCCGATGCGCTGTAGCTCCTGCTATTCATTCATTGGACACCAAATTTGAATCATTTCATGTTCTGTAGAAATGTCTTAGCATACTAAATGCCATTACAATCGGGCAACTCCTTTTTGATGCGTCGTTTTGTTTTTGTTTATTTATTGTTATAGAGTGTATATATATATACATATGTATCTGGGTAAATAATATTACTAACTATTGTCACTAATAAAAACGCGAAGTTACAGATAATGTTAGATACTTCGCATTTTTGCTAATAAACACGCATAATAAAGAATATTATTTTTTGGTATTTATTTTTTTATATTGTTTGGTATTTTTACAAGGTAACAAACAATAATTTCTTAACAAGTAAATGATTTTTTTTCAAATTATTTAATTAACTGGGGGAGTGGGAGGTTACCCCCTGTCCACCGAAATGCAAACCAACTTCCATTGTGTAAATTTTACAACTGTTTATACTAATTGCTCAAATTCTAAAACTGTATTTTTTAAGTATTATGTAGTTCTTTTTTTCCAAATTATTGCTAGCAATATTATTTCCATTAAATTGCAAGTCTTCATATTCGCATAGTTCGCAATACATATTCACGTTTAACAATTTTTGCACGTTCATACAAAACCTTCTCCTCATCATAAAATCAATTTATTACAGCATCACGAAAAACATATAGAGAGACATTTCATTTAGGCTAAGGATAGGAAAATAAAATAAATTCAATTTAGTTTTGTGTTGGTGAAACATTCTCAGAACATTTTTAAAAATTATATAAACAGATACTTAAATATTCAACAAAAGCATTTTAAAATGATTATTCTGTAGCGTTGTTCCCATCTTTTTCAATAACTGTTTCCTCTTTTTTAGAAGATAGTTTTTTCCATGGGGAAAGAAGTCACAGTTCTTAGACGCAATCTATTCCTTAACACCGGACTATAAGATTTCGAAGTTATCATAAGCTTTGTCCGCTTTTCAGTTTCTTACAATCAAATACTTTAATAGTCCGTATGCACTTTAGTTAGGGATGGCAATTCTTTCTGAAAAAGATCGATTTTTGAATCAATTTGAATCGTAACCTGATCAATCCATTCACAAAAAAAATCGAGTTCTAAAAGATTGAATACTAAAAAAGAGATTTTTTTTATCAAGTCTGCATTTACAATATAAATATAAATCCATTTTATGAAAAACAAGAAATATACCATATTAAACACTCTATTGTCAGTGAAATTAGGGCATTTGACACTTACACTTATTTTTATTTCCATATCAAAGCATCAGGTATAAAAGAAGACATTTATTTTCTAAATGTATTTGTTACATTAAATAGTTTAGAAAATAGATAATATAGCTCTTAGTACCCAATGCTTAGTATCTAAGCTTTATATATATATATATATATATATATATATATATATATATATATATATAAGGATAATTAAATTAGATTAAAAATTAAATTCCTTATCTAGCACTTGACTCACCTTTCTCAGTTCCCATCTTCAAGTATCAAACTAATCACCCATTTATTTCTTCCGAACATATGGCCTAGCCAAGAAACATGTCTAATTCCAGATCGTTAGATTTAATAGTCAACATATGTCAGCATTAACTTGCAAGCAACCTCTTCAAAGCAGCGATACTTACCATATGTTTTTCAAGTGTTATCCACTTGAAACCACCACCATGGCGTGCTTTTTACTCCCTGCTCTTAGCGTCAGAACAGATGTACAAATGAAAGAATAAAGATCGTCTTTTCACTTTTCTAACTTTAATCTGATTCTGTCTTAAAAATCATGACATAATTAAAGCCGGCAGGATCTTTGCCTAGGATCTTAATGTAAAAAACTAATATTTTTTATGAAATATTTTAATATAAAAACGAAATCCAACTGCAGTAATAACTGATATGAAAAATTTTATGGAAAACTGACGGCACTCTACATTTGTTAGCTGAGGACGTTGGGTTACCAGAATTAATCTATGGTACGGAAAAAGAAACGCGCTAGTAATCTCCGAAAGAACATCGCTCTTACCGCCAAAGAAATAGAATCATCTTCTTCTCCTAACAAGATTTCAGAAAGTCATACTTCAAAAATGGAAACAATGAATGAAATTAAAATTAAGCAAGAAGAGAATGTAGATGCTGATGAAGAAAAATTTCAACAAACTATAACCATTATTAAAAATGATATTCGATTTGTGAAGATCTACAGACTTTTTTCCAAAAATATAACCTGGTAATACCTATCCAAATATTCATTAGAAATTTTGAAAGTACGTGCGATTCCTTCAATATACCAGAGAAACAGAAAATCCTATTTATAATCAAGTTAGTAGATGGAGCTGTGAAGACTTAAAACCAATCACAATCGTTCCCTAAAAGTTTTTACGAACTGAAAAATAATTTAATACGGTAATTCGGAACACAAGTCAATTCAGCGGACATTCATCTTCAGTTACCTAAAACAGAAAAAACCTCAAAAGAGACCCACATAGAATATTTCTACAGAGTAAAAGAAATCGCATTCCGGATAAACATGGAAGAAGAAGCTGAAAAATATTACATCATAAGGGGATTAAAAGAAAATAGAGCCATAGAAATACAGTTACAAAGCTGCAGCAACATAGAGGAACTGAAGGAATAAATGAAACTCTTAGATATCTAAGAAAAGTCAAAATCAAGTAAGAATGAAGTTATATACCCAAAGTATTCAATGACAAGAATACTTTATCATACGAATCAATTTGCCCATAGACAACAATATGGAGGTTGGAATTGGAGAAATGACCAATCTCAACATCCGGATACCATAAAAAATACAAGATATAAGGTATACTCTCCTCAATTTCCATCACCTTATCATCACCCTTCCTTTTCACTTCAGCGGCCGACCCTATATCCGAGAAACCAACGATTTCCACAACAACTGACAGTTTTGCGACCCAATGCTCCAACTTTCTACCCCCGTCAAAGAACACAAAACAATAATACGGTATTCCAACCTCATCAAACATGAGAACTTATGATCATCCAGGGAAGAATCAACTTCAAACAAGTTGATGTCCTCTTGGATACAGGATCAAGAGAGTGTCAATATTATTCCAAAAAATATAATATCACAAATCAAGGGATACCACAATGTAGAGTATATCAAAACAAAACTTGCCAACATCAATGGAGAAATTGAGGTGAGTGAGGCAATTACTTTACAATTGAAAATAGGAGAAATTATTGAAAATATTAAATTCCTCATATTAAATGTAGAACTGAAATATCTAATAATTTCTAATAAAACTATGAGGATTTTTGAATTAAATATTAATTTGAGTGATTGTAAAAGTTTTCAAAGAGGAAAACAAATTGTAAAAAATTATGAATCTAAGAAAAATATTAAAGAAAATGAAACTCTTAAATTTAGTAATAATAAAATTATCACTAAGAAAACTGATAATGTGTTTAATACAGAAATAATTCCTAATAGTGATTATGATATTATTAATATGATTACTGATAAATATAAACATGTCTTTGCTAAAAATAAGTTTGATGTGGGCGAGTTAAAATGTAATTCTCCTAAAATAATACTTACCTCAGAATTACCCATTGTAAATCTACCATATAGGACATCTTTTAAAGATGATACGGAAATAAAAAAGCAATTAGATGCATTATTGAAAGCAGGAATAATATAAAACCATCTTATACTTCTTACGCTGCCCCTATAACATTGGCTTTTAAAAAAGAGGATAATGCTCGTACACGATTATGTATCGATTACAGAAAGCTAAATGCATTCACAAAATTAGATGCAGAGCCAATTCCCCGAATAGATGCAGTTTTAGACAAATTAACACATGCAAAATTTTTCTCAACCATCGACCTATGTAGTGGTTATTGGCACATTAAATTAGATGATAATGAATCTGAAAAACTTGCATTTACATCAAATTACTGTCTTTTTCAATTTAATCGTTTGCCTTTTGGATATAAAAATTCCCCAGCTATATTTTAAAGAGCTATTAGACAGATTTTAAATAAATACCAAATAAAATTTGCATTAAATTATTTTGACGATATAAGAGTATTTTCGGAATCAATTGAAGAACATGCAAAACATTTAGAGGAAATTTTTAAAATTTGTGGAATAGAAAATATTAAATTAAAATTCTCAAAGTGTAAATTTGGCAAAGATACAATTGATTTCTTAGGATATGAAATAAAACAAGGGTCATACACTCCAAATAATACAAATGTCGAAATAATTAAAAAACTTTTACCCCCTAGAAATGTAAAGGATTTACAAATATTTCTTGGTAGTATTAATGTCTATTATAAATTCATTCCTCAATATGCAATATGCAAAATTAAGAATGCCCTTAAATAATCTTCTTAAAAAGAATCAAAATTAGAATTGGACCCCAGAATGTCAACAATCTTTTCAAAAACTTAAAGACAGCTTAATTTCAAAGCCCATTTTAGCTTATTTAATCCAAATTATCCCTGTCATCTTTATGTAGAGATGCATCGAAAACTACAATCTCATGTATCCTCAAACAACAAAAACCCAATGGAAATCAACATCCGATTTCATTCCACTCGAAACGACTGAGAAATTATGAAATTAAATATACAATAACTGAATTAGAATGCTTAGCTATAATTGATAGCTTAGATAAATTCCATTGCTGTTTTCATGGATCTCATTTCACAGTTCATACCGATCATACTAAATTAGTTTGGGTTAAAATTTCAAAAATCCCACAGGTAAACTTTTTAGATGGTCTTTAAAAGTTTCTATGTATGATTTTGATATAAAATATAAGAAAGGTAGCACTAATGTTGAAGCTGATATTTTAACAAGAAATCCTATTGCTTATCATATAATTAATACACCCCCAGAACCTTTATTATATATCAATGAAATAAGTCACTTTCAAAATATAGAAAATACATCAGCTCCTAAATGTTTTAAGAGAGATGGTGTTTTTGTAGTTAAAAGACAAGGTTTAACTAAAATAATTGTACCCAAAGCTCTAAGAGTGAAATTAATGGAAACAACTCATAAAAAATTTGGCCACCCTGGTGTAGCTACCATGTTAAAATTAATATCACCACAATATTATTGGATAAACATTATTACTGATATACGAAATTATGTGAAACACTGTGAAACTTGTCAAATAAATAAGAAGTCACATCAGAGAAAATATGGACTGATGCAATCACTTCCTTTTTGTGAAAAATTCTTTGAACTTTTATCGATAGATAGTGTAGGTGGTTTAAATTATTACAACTCTGTTAAAAATATTTACACATTATTATTGATCATGCAACTAGGTATATTTGGACTTTCCCATCAAAAAATGCAACAACAGATACTTATATAAATTGTTTTAGACAAATCTTTCAGAATCACATACCGGAAAAAATTTTAAGTGATAGAAATACTGCGTTCACCTCTTCAAAATTTAAGCATTTTTTAAAACATAATAATGTCACTGAATTATTAACTACCTCTCCCATACTACAAACCAATGGAAAGGTTGAACGTGTAAATCAAACCATCTTTACCCGCTTAAAGTGTGAAAGTAGTAATAGTTCAAATAAAGTCCAATGGACAAAAATTCTAGAAAAAGTAACCCATCAGTATAATCAAACTCCACATACAATAACAGGTTTCCCTCCAACCTACTTAATGTATGGTAATTTACCTTTCGAAATTTCGCTAAAAGATAATGAGATATATCCTCCCTTAGAAGAAGCAAGAAAATTAGCCAAAGAAAGAACAGAAGAATATTATAAAATAAATAAGATTAGATACGATAAAAAATTTCAAGAAGCTGATTTCAAGGTTGGTGACTTAGTAATGTATGAGGAATTTCAATACCCCAATACAAGGAAATTAAGTCCCCCTTATTCAGGCCCTTATACCGTTTTAAGAAAATGTTCTGATGTATTATTTGAAATTGATGGACCCTATGCCCTTAATACAGCTGACACTGAATTGGTTCATTCAGTTCGCTTAAGACATTTTCATCCATACGAAAATTTTCAGTTAAATTACATTCAACAAAATACCTATGATAATGAGAAGAAGATAATAACTAAAAGAAACATCTTACGTAATACAGAAATAACTGAGTTCTGCTCAACAAGACTTTTCGGCGAAAAAGAATAATATATGATATGATATGGTATTTAATTTTTATAATATAGTTAAATTATAAATGAGATATTTTCTTTATATTTTAATTGAGAAAACAAAGTATATAGGTTTAGTCATACAAAATTTTGAGAAATTTTAATATACTTCTCATAATTTTATCTTAAGATGTCGAATTAGTTAAGAGTTATGATAGAAATTGGTGTTTTAAAATTGAAAAATATAAATTAAGTTTTTAGAAAAATTATCAATGTACTAATACTAATGATATTTTGATAAGAAGCACAAGTAAAGTCACGTTGAATTCTCTTTTCTCCACTGAATTTAATTGTTTTGTTAATTATTTTATTTAGCAGTAATCTTATTGCATGTCATTTAATTTTTTTTTATTTTGAAATTGTGTGTTTTGATATACCGGCCATATATCAGGATTCACTATTTCTTAAAATTTTCCTCTTATCTAAAATTAAAATTAATTTAATAACTTGAAGTCTAATTTTGGATATTATACAGTGGATAAGGGAGAATACAATCATTATAATTTTGTATATGTCTCGAAACATTAAGAGAACAAACTTGATTAGTTTGATATGTACACCTCTCATTGTTTCTTATCAGCATCCCTGAACATCTGTGAGAGTTGATGACGCAGATTTCTCAGAGAGATGTGTTCAAAATTAAGTAAGGTGATACAGTTTTATTAGTGAATGTGTGATGTAAGAAAAACTCAAGAACTTTTGTCTATGAAACGTATTTTTAGAAGGTTACGGAAAGATTCAAAGTATTGCATGCGATATTAAGTTACAATTAATATTGTGAAAAATTTTCAGAAATACTCAAAGTTATTATTGAAGTGAGTCCACTTTTCGACTCAAAATAATAAAAAAGACCTCTTATATTCTTATATTCTTATATCCTTATAATTTTTATATTTTATAACGCATATGAAATAAAACATTGTTTATTGTGTTGGATAGTGCATAGAAGTTGTGTGTTATACACCGTTTTCATATTATTAATAATTTCATTTTATTAGTTGTTATATATATTTTTTTATCTTTTTAAAAAATTTATTTCATATATGCAAAATGTGTGTAACAATATAAGGTATTACTACGATGGCGCCAGAGTAGATTTTTATACAAAATTATTATTTTAATGTTTACATGATTTCATGTATTTTTATATTTACTATCTTATTGTTTGATATATTATTTTCCAATATAAATATTTTTCGAAAACATTATCTGCTAGCTATAATATAAATCTATTATTATGAAGGAATAGGAGGAAACGCGAGCTCTTTTTCTGGATGTCGAATAGATTTAAACAAGCTAATCTTCAATTATATGTATGGAAATTCATTTTTATCAATTAATTGTCATTACTGTGTTTGTTGTTATAGTTTTATTATATTGCATTTTGATTTTAGTATTCCTATTGCTTAAATATTTCTACTGTGTGTAATATGTCTTTCTAAATAACTATGTATTGTTTTGTGTTTGTTGAAAATTGATTAAGTTTGTAAAGAGAGAAAAACCACGCCATGACTCCCTTTTAAAATTGGGGGCAAATGTAAGGATAATTAAATTAGATTAAAAATTAAATTCCCTATCTAGCACTTGATTCATCTTTCTCAGATCCCATCTTCAAGTATCAAACTAATAACCCATTTATTTCTTCCGAACATATGGCCTAGCCAATAAACATGTCTAATTCCAGATCGTTAGATTTAATAGTCAACATATGTCAGCATTAACTTGCAAGCAACCTCTTCAAAGCAGCGATACTTACCATATGTTTTTCAAGTGTTATCCACTTGAAACCACCACCATGGCGTGCTTTTTCCTCTCTGCTCTCGGTGTCAGAACAGATGTACAAATGATTGAATAAAGGTCGTCCCTTTTTCTAACTTTAATCTGATTCTGTCTTAAAAATCATGACAGAATTAAAGCCGGCATGATCTTTGTCTGCGATCTTAATGTAAAAAACTAATCCCCTTTTTATAAAATATTTTAATATAAAAACGAAATCCAACTGCAGTAATAACTGATATGAAAAATTTTATGGAAGACTGACGGCACTCTACATTTGTTAGCTGAGGACGTTGGGTTACCAGAATTAATCTATGGTACGGAAAAAGAAACGCGCTAGTAATCTCCGAAAGAACATCGCTCTTACCGCCAAAGAAATAGAATCATCTTCTTCTCCTAACAAGATTTCAGAAAGTCATACTTCAAAAATGGAAACAATGAATGAAATTAAAATTAAGCAAGAAGAGAATGTAGATGCTGATGAAGAAAAATTTCAACAAACTATAACCATTATTAAAAATGATATTCGATTTGAAGATCTACAGACTTTTTTGTGAAAAAAGTTTCCTAAGTGGCGTTGCGGGGGCTTAAAGTGCGTTATACATAATTATTTTCATTTTTAAACTATTAGACGTACGGTCTTGAAATTTGGTAAGCGGATTCCTTTCATATAGTACAGATTCCCTACAGAATGGGTTTTGTGAAAATCGACTCCCAAGTGTCGTTGTAGAGAATTAAGTGGTGTTACAGGCAATTAACTTCTTTTTAAAACTATTAGACGTAAAATCTCGAAATTTAGTAATCTGATTCCATTCTTTAAGTAGATATCCGCTATAAGATGGATTTTGTGAAAATAGTTTCCTAAGTGGCGTTGCGGGGGATTAAGGGGCGTTATAGATAATTATTTCCATTTTTAAACTATTAGACGTACAGTCTTGAAATTTGGTAAGCGGATTCCTTTAATCGAGTACAGATCCGCTGCAAAATGGGTTTTGTGAAAATTGACTCCCAAGTGGAGTTGTAGAGAATTAAGGGGCGTTATAGGCAATTAACTCCTTTTTTAAACTATTAGACGTAAAATCTTGAAATTGAGTAAGCAGATTCCATTCAATGAGTAGAGATATGCCGTAAGATGGGTTTTGTGAATATTGTTTCCTAAGTGGCTTAAGGGGCGTTATAGATAATTATTTCCATTTTTAAATTATTAGACGAACAGTCTTAAAATTTGGTAAGCGAATTCCTTTCATGATGTAGAGATCCGCTACAAAATAGTTTTGGGGGAAATTGATCCCCAAGGGTCACTGAGAGGGATTAAGGGTCGTAATAGATAAATATTTCCGCTTTTCAACTAATAGAAACACCTGCTTGAAAATTAGAAGGTATGTTCCGTTCATGGAATAAAGTTCCTTTTACAAAGATTTTAGCCGAAACGGACCTCCAAAAGAGTGGGGTTGCGAGGGATTAAGGCGTGTTATAGAAAAATTCCTGTTTTTGAATTTAACTCATTTACTTGAAATTTGTTGAGCACTTTTCATTAGTTGAATAGAGTTCCACTAAGAATGGATTTTACGGAAATTAACTCCAGGGGGAAGCGGGGAGAGTTATTGGGGCGTATTGATAGACAAAATTCCCGTTTTCGAACTGCTAAGACTACAATAATAAAATTTGGTTTGCATGCTTCTTTTGTTTGATTGGAATCCGGTAAGAGTGCTGTCAACGAGGTATTGATGCTAAAAATTCCGTTTCTGCTCGGTTAGATTTACACTTGAAATTTAGCACGCATGTTTATTTTATGGAGTAGAGATCCACTGAAGGTTGCTTTGGTGGAAATCCACTTGATTATTAGGTTAAGTGAGAAAAAAAAAATCTTTCTCCTTCTATTTTAGATATAAATAGAAATCAGATATTATAATTTATGTTCTTTTTATATCAAGGGGCGAGAGTGTAACAGCTATAAATATATTTTTCAATACAATCGAATTCTTAATGCTAGATATCAATAATTAATATATATGTAAACAGTATACATGTTTACAACATCGCGAAATACCCAGTGTGAAGCGGGTGGGTAACGGCTAGTATATATATATATATATATATATATATATATATATATATATATACAGTCTGTCTTGTCTACTGGAATCTAAGCAGTTCCACTCATCACTTGCGATGTTACCGGCAATCGGAAAAAGGCGCTCGCTGGGAACAGATGATCCAACGATACTCATATACATCATATGTTTTGAGTAAACGTAATGGCAAATATAGTTTTTGGTTCTTGCCAGTAAATTAACCTTTAACCACCAACAACGTAATGTAACTGGTTATAAAGATAGTATATATAACTAACTTTAAATAATTTTATGATTTTTACCAAAACAGAAAAAAATGGAATGCCGATTTTTTTGGATGAAATATCTATTCACTGAATCAATTCAATGCTACATATCGATTTTTGTTGCCCGAGAAATCGATTTTTCGATTAATTGATCTCAGATCGCCATCCCTAATTTCAGTGGGAGAATGGGACGGATGTTGAACCAGTTCCTAACTCTTATTGGGGATGCGTTCGACAGCACGACGTGTAACATGTGGATGCGTGTCATCGGAGTACAAAACGATAAGATTCTTTTTGTGTGGTCTTTTTGTCTCCACTTAAACAGGAAAGTTATCGACCAGAGACAGGTAGAAATCACTTTTAATGTTGGGTTGCTGCCTGCTGCTTTTGTCTAGAAACTTCCACTGTTGACTCGCATGATCTTTCCAGCAACAAGAAATCCAATTTAAGATTATTTCCCCATAGGTGTGCCCACGTCTATCAAAATAAACCAGCGTTTCTCAAACTGTGGGGTGCGCCCCTAGAGGGTACCAGCATATCGAAAATAAAAGGTTAAAAAAATTAATTTATAGGAATGAAGTAAAACAAAATACTGTCTGGCAAAATAAAAAAAATACAGATTTACACTGATATAATTTATATAAATCATCTGTAATTCAGCAAAGATAAAATATTCTACTTCAACGCTCATTAGCATCTTTTATCCTATAACCAAATAAAAAAGTACTTTGATTGCTTTGCTGTAATTCGACGATTAGAGATTTTTATATTACGCTTCTTTTAACCCCCCAAAATATTACTTTTGCTGACCTTCGAACTTACTGATATAGTTAATTTCGTCCCTTTTTGGGGGGAAGTTGTAAATATGTAATATATTTCTGTTGCACATTTTCCCATGTAAAATACCTTTATGATATATGGATAAGCATATTGAGCACTTTGAAAGATTATTTGCCCAATATTAGTTTTTACGAGCCTTCTGAAACATATAATCGTGCGAAACGCAGAGTCATCCCATGCTCACAAAATTGTTAATTTTGGGTAAACTGTTTATTTGTTACCAATGACCTTGACAGGTCAATATGACAATCCAATATGACAGTTTTAATGGGAACTATAATGAATTTATCACATTTCACCCTCTGTTTTTGGGAGTGGCAAAGGGTTTTTTTTACAATTTTAAGGTACTTGTTTTGACCGAGTTCCCGGCGCGACCACTATTGTTCAAAACTATTTTCTATGGTTATGCTGTACTTTTCCCTGTGAATAACTTTGTGGTTTTGATTGTTGTGTTGCAAATAATTATTAGTGACTTCCTTGGGCTTGTTTCCAGAGCAAAGTTTTTGAAAGGAACGATTAATATTAGAAATTGATACTGAGTTATTTTTCTATATTTAGTTGAGATCTATATTTTATTTTCAAAGCAGCCAACGCAGAAAATCTGGATTCAGAAAAATAAGTTGTTGAAAATGGTAATGGTATAAGAAATGCTTTTGTTTCCAGTGCAGAAAAAATTCATCATCCACCTCTTCATTAAATTCAGAGAGTGATTTATTACAAAAAAAATTGCCTTTTAATTTCGTTACTGGATGTGAAATCTATGAAGTTTTCTTCATCGGTAGTTGAGAGTCCTTAATTATTTTGAAATGGATCCTTAACCCACTCGTAACATGCTGCCAAATTTTCCTCGTCTAAATACTTTATTAGTGTTCGAATGCTCACTACGACTTAAAAATATATCCATGATTTTGTTTAAATCTACTGCCGTAAATACTTAATACAGTGAATTATAAATAACGCGTAAATTGTAAAATGTATATTCAAAATAGATTTGGTAGCTAATCAACTAAATCAAGACCGACTGGAATTGTATGAGGTACAGCATTTTTACACGTTTTGCTCAGACTTGCGGTGGGTTGCACAGACTTAGTGAACGTTCGTGACAATGCAAGATGTGATGGATATGATAGAGAGCAACATATAGACCAGATTATTTTTTAATGACATTTGTACTTTTATAAATAGAGGATGAAGGAAATAAGTCTTTGAATGAACATCATTTGGCAATCGGTCTCAATTTAAAAATTAGAGAAAAAAATAGCATAATAATTAACCTATTACTTGAAAGTAATTTACTTAACATATAAATTTCTTCAGAGTAATATATAAAAAATGTAATACTTATTTTAATAATTAGTACGGTTTATAATTAAGATCATATTGTAGGTTTAACGTCAAAGTACATTATTATTTCTTCCAATGTATCATTATTGCATAACGGGGGCGCGATAAAAATTATGCTTAAAAGTTGGGGCCCCAATGTTGAAAGTTTGAGAAGAGCACTGCATTAAACTCAATACATTTTATTTTTTAGAAGAAATGGCTTTCGTTATTTCTTTTGATGAAACTCCTGGTGTAGTGCTGTCCTTCTTTCTTTAAAATTTTTAAAGCAAAACCATGATTCATTTGTAGTAACACGATTATTCAGGAACGAGATTTAATCATTTCTTTGCTGCAAATCATTAAAAATACGGACAAATTTGGCTTTATTGTTGTTGCCGAATTTGTAGAGAGAGAAAAAAACCCATCCAGGTAATTTCTCCATACCTTTCCAAACTATTTGAAATGGAGAATAATGATTGAATGGTCCACAATGTGTCAGCGTTAGCATCTCAGTTATGAAACTTCTGTCTTTTTGCACGGCTTCCAAAATGCATAGTCATTGAAATCTGGGCCATATGCCAACCATTTCACGCGGGCCGCATACAAATGTCAGCCATTTTACGCGGGATGCATACATATGCTAACTATTTAACGTGGGCCGCAATATGAGGTTAAACGGGGGGGGGATGCTTTAGACTAAAATTACATTTGAAATTTAACATATAGAAAATTGATCAAAATATTATAACTCTTGCTTTGCTTTTTTAATTAATTTTTTATGTTTGTCACTAACACTAAATTAAAATAATTTAAGAGACTCTCCTTCACACAATTTTTGTATCAGTAAACGGTTTCGTACAATTACCAATAATATAACAATCTTCTTAGGATGTCTTTGTTACTACTGTGACATTACCACTGACAAAACACTTTGTTGCTGTTACAAAGAATATTCAATAAATCGTATTTATCACTTCTTGAAAGGGGAAAAATGTCTTTGAATAACTCCTGTTTATTAGTATTTCTTAAATACAGCACTTTCGTGACACATCCAACAAATACTGATCCATGTTTTTTTTCACTATAAAACAGTCAACCTGCAAATCATTCGAATATTTTTCACGTGCAAGGTATGAAAGGTTGTTCACACACAAACTCACGCACACAAAATTAGTTCCACACATAAAATTGTTGCTACTTTACTATTGTCTGTTATCACTAACCGTAACCGTTACAAAAATAAAAATAATATAGATTCGCAGCCATACAACAGACACACACATCACAGCAAAAAAAAGCAAACTTAATGTATTCGATTTCTTGTCAAAAAATTTCCCACGAAATTTTTAATACATGGTCTTAAATAAAAGAATTTCTCAGAGCAATGGATTATGACACGGTCACTTTAAAAGGCTCACCGGGTCGCAGTTTGGGTATCACTGTTCTAACTCTCTTTGGTTTAATAGTGGGTGATTTTAAACATTAAATTTAGGTATATCTCAAATTCCTCATGCTATTGAGAGCATTAAATGAAGAAGGTATTATTTAAGGTATTATTCTTGTCATCTGAATATTACTAATAGCTTTAAAGTACCGGAGTGAACGAGGTGGTCATGATCCCAAATTCATAATCGATGTTGTTTCTAGTGAGTCCTCGGCTCGAGTTCTGGTGCCAATGAAGACCCTCCATGTAAAGGGATAGATGCACATTAAATCTGGCTTTGCTCAAAATCCTTGCTTTGGCTTAGTAAAATTTTGGAGAGAAGCGGGCCAACTGAGGGGCCTTCTTCTTCCCTTGAACGTGGTTGAAAAATACGAGGTCCATCACTAGTAGCTCTAGGGAAATTTCAATGTGAAAAAACAATCAAAATGAACCTATAGGGTAGTTCAAATCAGTTTACAAGATATATTTTATAACGGATGTGTATTATATATTTTATAGTTTTAATAATATAAACTATCTCTCTCTTGGAAGCGTTCAGTAAAAGTGTTATTCGTGAGCCTTTCGTTGAAATTTTTTAAACTTTTTATTTCGGTTAAATTAATTGACTTTTAATTGAAAAGTCAACGTCAGCATTTTATGGGCATTTCGCATGAAAATATATCATCTGCCCAAAATTTTCCAATCTTTCTTTGCAAACAAGATTTCCGAGTTAAAAATCGATGAACACATTTAAACGATAATGGTGATTCTGAGATTTTATCGGAACAAAAAATAGATCCATGCATTTTTCCAATGTAATTAAGCTTCTTTGTCTTTTATTGGAATTATTGTTTTTCAATTATTGAAAAACAATGATTTTGCATAAATAACTTAAGTAGGTTGGTAGATTTAAGTGTAAAACTATTAAACACTTCATTCCACACACACATTTTCGGATTTTTTTTACTACAAATCGATATCTGCTATTATTTAACTCAGCATCAATTTATTGTGTCATATATATGCTAAAAAAATTTCTAAATATATCTAATCTAAATTATTTGACAAATGTTGACTCTTATTGAATTTAATGTTTATGTCGAATGAGATATATAGAAAATTTAGAAATGAAATATGTATATACAATCGTGTCCAAAAGTTAAGCATAAATCGTAAGACGCGAAAAGCTTGGAGTTAATATTCGTAAAATTATTCCAACTTTTTTGCGGATATTAATTGGATGAAGAAGAAACATTGGGTTTATGTAAAATTTTTCATTTGACTACGTCCTGCGCGAAACACCGGCGCATGTTGGAACTAGGAGAAACCGATTCACGCAGCATTGGCAGTTCATACAAGTTTCATGCAACTGATGTAAGAAAGAACGTTGTTTACCATCAAACAAGGGGAATGATGGCACAAAGACGCCAATTGGACGTGTTTACGAAAGGAAGAATCGTTGGAATGCTGGAATTCTCACAATCACAAACCGATGTGTCTCGAATTCTGAATGTGGACCAGTGTGTGATCTCAAGACTGTGGCAGAGGTTTCAAGGAACGGGTGATGTTACTCGACAACCAGTATCAGGTCGAGCAAGAGTCACAACCCTTCGCCAAGACCAATATCTGGTAATAAGTATGCGACGTCAGAGGGGCAGTACTGCCAGAGCACTGGGTTTGGCGCTCACAGTCGCCACAGGAATACTTATTTGGAGACAAACTATTTACAGGAGACTCAATCATGCTGGCATGTATGCCAGAAGACCAGCAGTTTGTATTTCCCTCACGTCTGCGCATAAGCGCGCTCGTTTGAACTGAAGTTTGAAACATCAACATTGGAGTGTGGGAGAGTGGGCCAATGTGATGTTCAGTGACTAGTCCCGGTATGAGTAGTGATTCTTGGCGGGTAACGATATGGAGAGAACGTGAAAAACGTTTTGAACCAAGAAGAATAACGGAAAGACATCATTTTCCATCAAGGGGAGTAATGGTATGGACAGGCATCATGATGGATGGCAGCACATGCCTCCAATTATTTGACACGGGGTCTGTGACTGCTCAAAGATACAGAGACGAAGTTCTTGAGCCTTATGTTCGCTTGTTTCGAGGTGCTGTCGGTCCTCACTTCATATTCATAGGTGATAATGCGCCATATCACCGAGCGGTGCTGATTGATGACTTCCTTGAAACGGAAAACATCTAGCGCATGTCGCGGCCTGCGAACTCCCCCGATTTAAATCCTATCGAGCATATATGGGATATGGTCCGATGACAAATTGCAGCCCTTTCGCACCCACGAAGATCCGTTACAGAAATGAAGAGAGCTCTCCCAGAAGCTTGGAAACGTTTGAGCCCACAACTCATTCATCATCTCATAGCAAGTATGGTAAATCGCTGTGCAACGTGCCTGGCTCTGAGAGGTGACCATACGCCTTATTAAACTGCGGCGTCAGTATTTTATTTAATGTTTTCTTTCATTTTTTCTATAAAGTGTGAATCTTTGCTATGCTCAGTTTTCTTTCAAACTGCTACTTTGGATAATAAAATTAATTATTATCATTCTTTTGATTTGCTTCCTTATTTTATAACCATTTTACACTCGCATATCACACGTTTCCCGCCATTCTGATTTACAGTTCCTTCTTTATTCACATAATTATGAATTATGCTTAACTTTTGGACACCAGTATATATATATATATATATATATATATATATATATATATATATATATATATATATATATATATATATATATAAAGTTTAAAAAAATTAAAATTTTTTCGAAAACTTTTGAAACCTATTGCCCAGTTCCATTATTGTTTAACATAATACCTTTATAGTTTCGAAGTAAAAATATTCAAATTTTAAATCTAACTTAAATTATTACATCTGAGAGGGTTTCAATGAATTTTATTTGATGTTACTTAATATTTATTGTATATTTGTTTATTTTAATAATTTTTTTGCTATCTACATTTATAAACGTAGTAAATAATAAATACAACGATGAAAGTGGCTGAAATTAACTTTTTTATGCCATAGGTTTTGGTAAATTAACATTATAACTTTCACACATTCCAGTAATAGAAATTTCTACGAATTTTTATAACATAATTTCCATTTTTTTAAAAAAATTTCACTAGAATATATAGTTTATAAATTTTCACTAGAATATGGGGAAGAAGTCCCACAAACTTTTTGAAAATGTTTAAGGGCAATTAAAAATCAGCCATATTTTTAGGTAAACAAAAAGTATTAATTTACATCAGTGGCGTAACGTGCACCCCCGCAACCCCCGCATCGCGCGGGGGGGGGGAAGGGTTCTAAAGGGGCCCAAAGCCTGACTGACTCAAATACCTACCCTTTGTAAAATTCAACGTGTGGGCCCAAAACCTGACTTTTCAGGGGGACCCAAATGTTCTCCGTTACGCCACTGATTTACATTAATAATATTTACTTCAAACAGTGTAAATTCTCGTTAAAAATGATCTTGGTAATATGTTTTAACAACAAATAACAAGTAAAAAAGCGCATTTTACAAGCTATGAAATCGGCAAGAAAGGCATTAAATTCAAATTTTATACAAACTTTGATATAGTCTTTACCCAAGTGTTTTCATTTTTTTCTGGTAATATTCAAGATATTCTTTTATGTAAAATGATTATTAACATTGTTCGAAAGTTAGTCACTACATAATTTTATTTATTTTGAACGTTTGGCTCATTTTATTTTCTTCCTAAAACTCATTTATGTGAATTTTATGTCTAGTAGATTTTTTAAAAGGGTTAAACCAAACAATTATCAGCATTTGCGTTCTAAATTATAAATATATATATATATATATATATATATATATATATATATATATACCTTTTAAGTCTGTAAGATTACCATTTGTGCTGCTCTCACACCCAAGAAACTTCTGATCTAGGCTGCAAATTTCAAATACTGAACTCACATGATGCGACACTGATCTTATGAATATTCGAATATACTCTATTGTATCTCTGTTCGCTGATAGTAGAGTATATCAAAGGAATGTCAGATGAATTCTTATAAACCCATACATTATTCTATTCCCAAAATATATTTATGCACCGAGTAATTCGAAATATCTCGAGTTTTTTAATTAATTTTTCCAAAATGACTTTTAGAAATTTGTAATTCTTTGAAAATATTTGTATTAACTTTTGTGTGTGTGTGATTTTTTTTAAATTTAAAGAATATTTTGAATAATGTGAATATATATATATATATATATATATATATGCAAATGTAATATATATATTATAATTATACAATTATTCAATAGATGGCGCAACATGGTTAATTGATTAATAATATTACTTAAATATTTCTTGTAATCATTTATTTTCTACATATATGTATATCAATAAATATGTATGGTTTTTTAAACGCATGTATATATAGACTTTATATTATTCTATCATAAATTATTAATTTTATGCAGTTCTGAAATTTCTCTGTTGTATTTGGTGGCAAATATAACTAGTTGATATACTCACGAAGTAAGTTATACCATTTACCTTATTGCGTCGACTTTAAATCTATACTGTGAATACTAGTATGCTATAATTTTATTGTTATATTTTAATAGTATAGTGATTTTATTTGTAATATATTTAAATTTTTCCTAATATTATTCTTTCCTTTCCTCTTGGCACATTGTACAGACAAAATACAGGTGAAGGTTGGCTAGCCTTAAAACTTGTTTAAACCTGCAATCTTGGTTCCTAAGACCAGGAGTTTGTTATTGTACTACTGTGCCTAATATTTCCTATCTTGAATAGTTATACTTAGGTTCTATAGCTATCTATGCATATATATATTTATGGATTATATATTTTATTTTTAATTCTTTTTGGCCCTCACAGGGGAACTAAACGTGCAAAAATTTTGATTAATACTATCTTTCTATATTTCGTTATCAAGAATGATAAAATATTTTAATGAGTAAAGTTACTGAAATTGGAATTAAATTTTAGAATAAAATAAAAAAAAAGACAATAAAAAAGATACACACTAACATGTTACGCTTCCAAAAAAATCAGTATAAACCAAAGAAAGGTAATCAATATTTAAAATAAATTGAATACTTCATGAATGCATGGGACATAAAATAAAATAGTGTAGATCAATTTATTTATTTTTTGTTTAACATTGAAATATATAAGCTGTTTTGATCTTTAAAAAACGGTAAAACATACAGCAAATCTTCTGTTACAGCTACAGCCGGTCTCCGATTTAACGAACCTCTGTTTAACGAATTTTATGATTAAGCGAACTTTTCTTTACCCTAGACTGAAATGGAGGCAAACAATCAATAATTAACGAACAATAATCCCCGATTTAACGAATTTTTAACAATTGAAAACATTTTTTTATTAGTACATATTTGAAAAAAATGGATTTTTTCTCAATTGCCCTCCCTTTTGTGAACAGAAAAAGACTTTACTTGTTCGCAAGAAATTTCGACTGAAAAGAATGTTTACTATTATTAGACTTAACTGCTGCAGCTGAGTCATGAATGTAACATATCTAGGGAGTTTTGAATAGGACAGAAAATTCATTAATTACCTCATCCGATTCCACAACGCAGGATATATTTTAAGATTTTAACTGTTATATTACATTTTATAGCAGACTGTCTATTTGTGCAATTGTAGTTGAGGAGTTTGATGATTTCTCAGAACCAATGAATAGCAATTCTGAGATGCAGATATTGCTAATGAGAAACTCTTATCAAGACTGTTACATTTTCTCAAGCTTTACATTGCTAGGAAACTGCCAAAATAGCCCTTATGCAGCAAGATGTAAATGACGCAGTATTTTATTCTGTGCATAAAGTCGAAAAAGATATCTTTAGAGTCAGGAATCAAAAAGATTGCCAAGCATCTATTTGTCAGTATTCTAAAATTTCCAATTAACTCACGCGGAGCAATTGACTAACAGCATTTTAAGCTGTGAACCAAAAGTGTGTAAAGCATGCACCCACGGGGTTTGCCCTGCTTCTATGTTATCCTCACGACCTAGATATGTGGGAGAGAATGAAGAACCAGACGTTGCCATAATCTTAATATCTCTTTATTAAGATCTTAACTTAAACAGTATACAATTATAGCATTAATATTCAAACCAAGCGAATCTGAGGGGAAGAGACACACAATACGTATTACCAAATAATCGCGTAACTGACCACGATGTCTAACTTTACTGTCTAATCCTAATCTCAATAAACACACTTCCTAGTAGTTCAAATAAATGTTCTCACAGGCTCTATCTTGGGTAAGCAGACATTCGCTTGAATCCTAACTAACGCGGCGGTTATCTTTGTGGAATGGTTTCCACCTTTAACTTGAATGCACAGGCACGGATAGATAAAATCTTGGATGCGGGATCTCATCTCACTTAAGTTTCACTCTCTCTCTCCCGTTTCACTTTTTGAGTTGGTTGGAAAGAATTGTCATTATGGCCCCCAAAAAACCCGAAAGGAGTTTTAGTGGAAATTGCGATGAGCCCGTCACAAGTGTGTAGTTTCAAACAATGTATAATTGTTTGCGTAGTTCCTTATTTCAGAGTTTCCAAAGGAAAGTTTGAGTAATTCATATTTTGTTTGGATCCTGAGATAACGAAGAACCATGAACTAACGAATAAATTGTTCGGTAACGATGAATTCGTTAAATCGAGGTCTGGCTGCATATTATTTATTTCACTAATCCTTTCGTTTCAGTTCATATTATTATAGTTTACCGGAAGAGTTGAAATAAACTCTCTACCCGATAATAGGAAAAATACTTTTTTTATGGGCAACATGATTCATTTGCAATATTTCTGAAAATAAAATTTTTTCTAATGTAGACAGAATATTATGCAGTTTTCGTAATTGTTAGAAACCATTTCTTCCTTCTGGTTATGCCCCCAATATTTTATTATCAAAATTAAGTTAACTAGTAAATTTGTTTTACTTTTTATGGAATTTTGTATTCATGAACATTTTATAGATTTTAAAAATGATATACCCCATTTAAAACTAGTAGATAGTACATTTATAAACTATTATTTTTGTGTACATATGCACAGAGTTTTAGACATTTCGTTAATGTTCAAAAAATGAAGAATTCACTCTTGAATTAATTTTAGGCAGCAACAAAGTGTACACTATTGTAAATAGTCTAAAAGTGAAATTGGAAAAGTCAAAATTAGTATTTGAAATGTAACAATGTGACGCTTTAATGCAGTGTTTCTGAATCTTTGGGGCTCGCCTCACTGGGGGGCGATAACACTACAAGGGGGGCACGAGCATATCGAAAATAAAAGATTTTTTTTAAAAATCAATTTACTGGAACGAATTAAAAAATACTTTCAGACATAATAAAAAATGATCTTTCACTCTGAAATAATTTATATGTATCATCTGGCGAAATAACGTCATCAAAAATAAATACATTTTCAATACCTAATTAGCTATCTTTGATCATATAACCAAATAAAAAAAACTTTTATTTGATTTGCTGTTATCCCAAGATGAGATATTTTTATTGCGTTCACTTTTTAAACGTAAAATGCTACTCTTTCAGAGAAAAAACAAAACCCAGACCCAGAATCGAAAAAATTTAGGAAGATAAAAAGTTCATCACTGTAATGAAATACTGTACACAAAGCTGTAGGTAGCAGAATATATTTGCTCAACATCTTTTTGACCTTCTAAGTTATTAGTACCGTTAGTTATGACTCCTCTCTTATGTGTTTGTTTCTTATTTAGGTCAGTTGTAAATAATGTATTTCTGTGGAGGAGGGGAGTTCCATGTATAAGCGTTCGATATTTGGAAAACCACCGAGAGCACTTTGAAGGATTACTTGACCAAGATTTATTTTTATGAGCACTCTCAAACATAAAAAGCATAAAGAAAAACGTTTTACACGATTTTCTTAGCAGTAACATCCATATTATATTATGGAACACACTTTTACCCTGGAAGTGGTCGCGCGACTCACAGAGCATGGAATTGTTAATTCAGGCAAAACTGTTTATTTGTTACAAAAAAAAAATTGAAAATTCATTGATAGTAGGTAAGTATACTTTCTCTTAATTAAATTATTCACTGGAATCGCGATTTGTATCGTGTACAATACAAACAATTATTAAAAAAAATATGGGGTGACTCAATCACCCCGCGAGACCATTAACATTAATATCGAGTGTGTGCCTGCTCCTGGGAAAAAACATTTTAAAGTCTTCCTACCTTAAATATTAAAAAGTAATACAATTATTCTTCTTTCATCGGAATTTTATATTATTTTTCATTATTTAATATTAATTCCAAATGCTCATTCTGTGAGGCTTAAAATTACAGTTCGCTTAAAACTAATTAAAATCTGAGCATTCATTTTAAAATATCATTTTACATTTTCGTAAACATTGTCGCGCATTCGGGTTTACTCTCCTGACACTTCTGCTATTTTATCAAAAATGTTTTAGCTTTTTTTTTAAAAAATGAACTCGTGTGAAGAGTGGGTACTTCAGACTTTAATGTATCAGTGATGCACAGAGTATTTTATAACTAATTTATTAAAACTAAATTAAGAGCAAGTTTAATAAGTATTAGCGACTTCCATGGGCTTGTCTTGCAGAGGAAATTTTTTCAAAGAAAGGTTTACGGGTAGAAATTGACATTCCGATTACTTTTTTTATATTTGGCGGAAATCTATATTTTGTTTTCAAAGCAGCCACCACATTTTGCAATTGAACCAATTTAAAAATTCGAGAAAGAAAAATAAGATACATTACTTTAAAGTAATATATATAAAATTTAATATACTTATCTTATTAATTTATACGGTTTATAATTAAGATCATATTGTAGCTTTAGAGTCAAAAAGTGCATTATTATTGTATAAGAGGGGGCGATAAAAATTATGATTGAAAGGTTTTTCGTCAGCATGGAAAGTTTGAGAAGCACTGCTCTAATGAATAAATATTAATTCAGCGAATGACGCATAAGCTTAAAAAAAGGTTTTAATAATATTAAACGTGATTTTCAAAGCTACGATGCATTTAAAATAAAAGTTCGATTTTGGGGAATAATATAAATATAGTATTAATAAATAGAATATTTTTCTATTTGATAAAAGTTCAGCATTAAGAAAAAATAACTTTTTCTAACGATAATCATGAATAACGAAGCACAGTGGCTGAGTGGTTAATGCATCGCACTTCCACACCACAGGTCCGAGGTTCAAACCCCGGACTGGACAAGTTTGACTCTGCCTTTTATCCCTTTAGTAGGTCGATAATTGAGCACCGAGCCTGCTTAGGAGCTTAACACTGAGGTCTAGCGTCAGACAAACAACGTGACTGGAAGATCTGCTAATGTACCTCAGGGCCCGAGGTCACGTATGCTGAGTTGGGCTTAGTAGACCTTTGCCCTCATGGGCTGTTGCACCACTGAGTTAAGTTAAATTGATACATTTAAAATTCTCCGCAACCTCATTTTTTATCTCTGTCTCTCTCTCTCTATATATGTTAGTGCAAAATTTTTATTTCCAAATTAGAAAAAAAAAAACTCACTGAAAATATTGAACTGAATTTTAGTCGCTGAAAAATATAAATGAACATGGGACAAAATTAAAATATCTTTCAGGCTATTTTCGGCTAGTGTTAAAGAATCAGACCCAAAATCCGAATATTTTTTCAGATATAAAAGTACTCATACATAATTACTATATTCTGGCCTCACTATCTTGTAGAGAATCACTTATTTTATCATATCACTGATTTTTACCGAAGTTGAGGCCTTTTTCTTCTTCAAAATGTATGTTTCACTCTTTTTCTCCTATATCATAATGCTAAATATTTTATTCATTTATTTGTTAAAAGGAAAAATTAATTATTTATCAAATATTTTAAAATTTTCAAAACACTATTTTGTAAACGAATGCATGATTTTAAATGTCACAGTTTTTTATAAAAATTGATGCATTTTTTCTGTCTGAAAACGTGTTTCGCGCTAAGTCAGTAGGTGTTGGCTAAGTCAACACCTCCTAGATACGAGGTGCTGGCTAAGTTCACGCTCTTGTACATATGGGGAAAACAGCCTTAACCTTTTTGAGACGGCGGTTATCAGTTGAAAATTTTCCACAGGACGGCACTTTTAGCCACGGTGACTTCCCCCATTTTGTCACTGATTGATGCTACCGTACACCGATGGATAGCTGTTAGTCTCCTGATGTGCAATGGGGATGTCCGCGCCTTAGAAAATCCCTAAATACGAAGATTTCCCTTTCTTAGGGAAACATGTTTTCTTACAATACGGAGTAATAGTTACTAATGATTTCAGTTCAAGAAATTTAAAAGAGTTATCTATTTATTTATTTTTTTTTTAAAAAAAGATGATTTCTTGCAATTTATATTTAAGCTGCATTTCCTCTAGATTTCATCTTTAATATTTTTAAAGTGAGTGAAATAGCATAAAAAATTTATTATTATATAAAACAGTGCTGATAAAATATAAAGCATTGCGTAAAAAAAAAGAAGCGTTTATATCATTTTAATCAAAGGTACAGAAAACTTAGCAAAATTTAATTAATTTTATCCAAGTAAAATTTATTTTTATATTTTAAATTTTCACTAAATCCATTAAAATATATGTAAATTATTATAAATTCATTTTTCATTCTATTAAATACAGGAATTTGTTAAACTAACTTAATTTACGCAGGTGTCAAAAATAATCAAATTATAAGTAAGAAATAAATAATGTAATTTTTAATTAATTATAATTATGTATAAACAATATTACAAAATAAATTAAAAAGTAAAATGCTAAGTTTTATGTCATATCTAAAAATTAGATTTTCTTAGATCGTTAAAGAATTATTCGAAAATAGTATGGTTTAGTACACTATCTTCTTTTAAATGAAAATATCTACTTTTAGACATATGCCTACGACTTCAATCAAGAAGAAAATTACGCGGAATATGTGTTTTGTTTAAAAGTTGTTGTACATATTTGCAACATATGTATTCCAATAGACATCGTCAAAAGTCAACTATTCATTTTTGGAAACTGCACTGTTAATGATTTTATAATTGTTTTTCTTTTTGGAATATATTTGCAGAATACATGCCACTCTTAATCCATTCTCTTATATTCTTAGCCTATGGATAATCCTTACTTCTTATTTAAAATTTCAAAAGAATTGCATAATGCTTAAATTGTAAGATTACTGCTCTGATTTTTGTGCGATGATGAACTGATTTTTGCGTGTGATTTTGTGCATAAGATAGAGCCAATACATTCGTACGAAGCTAACTCCTTCGAGCAACATTAAAAACAATTACAAAAACCTTTCCTTCTCAACGCACAGACTCCTCAATCGAGTTACAGATAACTGTGGCAACAATTTTTCTTTACTTTCTTTGACTTTCTTCAAAACGAAGAAAGAGTTTCCTTTTTAATATCCCCCCTGCTTCATTTGGACAGTCCCCTAAAGTGACTGGGTCCTTTTTACTTTCTCTCAAAATCTAACACAATATCAGTTCTCCGAATGGTTATTTTAATTCTTCTGATAACATTCACAAAGTAGATGAGACTTTTTGGAGGGCTGCGTCGGCATAGTTTCTACTTATCCTATGTCGGAAAATTTAACAGAAAAGGAAATACCTTTCCTAAAGATTTATTACGGCAATAAGAGGACGAATAGTTTTACGGCTACTTGAAAGCAACCTTGAAAGATTTACAGGAAGACAGATGTGCATTTCTACGTTTTCTTACACCAAAAAGGCATATGATAATCAATAATGACCAAAAACTGAAGAATCAAAAATAATCAAGGGGGAGAAGCATTATGTGTCCATATAAAAGGTTTTACAACTTGCTCATTTACAAGAGCCATCTGATTCTGTATTCAGAGTTTCAAACGTTCAATAACCTTAGAGCGCATCCGAACACTCCGTTCTTTGTACTGTTGTACATAAAATACGTGACTCACGGCGGAAAAAATAAGAGATCGAACGGATTTCTTACTTCAATATAACTATCTGTTAGACTACGTTCTGATTATATTTATTTTTCAGGTCGATTTTAGGGCATTTTTCAAAACTGTCCGTAATTATTTTATTAGAAAAGAAACTTACGATAATTTTTTTAAAAAAAACTTCTTTAAGCTTCGAAAAATCAGGAAATCCAACATTGTAGAACTTTTGAAGTATACTCGTAATATATAACAAAAGCAAAAACTTCATTCTTGTTTCTAAGTTTTTTGTATAAATCAGGGCATTTTCTTATGCTGAAGAACTCGTAATATTCGTTTTCTACAAATGTGAAAGAAAAAAATATTGAGATTAATAGTTTTTGTGTTTTGTTTCTAAGACACAACTTTTATACATCAATTGTCATAATAAAAAAAAAATGTCGAAGTTAGTTTCTTGCATTTTATAAATAAATTCGAAGGACTAAATTGGATAGTTTTAAAAATCTATAACAAATATTTCTGTAATTTTTTTTTGTTGCAAATATATTTTTTTTTCGTTTTATGTTGTTTTTTACTACTCTACTACTCTCTCTCGATTAAAAAAAATTTTTTTTAGGGTTCGATACACAATTTAAATTTTTTTAAACTAAGTATAACGTAAGATAACCTTAAAAATATGATTCTGTACAGCAATACATTGTGTAATTATGAGCAAATTTTCATCAAAAACTAAATGCTTAAAATTCTCCAAAAATACACTTTTAAGTGGTTTTACAGGCATAAAAGTGTAGAACTAAAGTATTTTTAAATCTGGCAGATACATAGCTATACGTGTATTAGTAAAAAAAAACATGCATTATGAAAATACGTAAATAAATTCTTTAGCATGTAAATATAATAAAAATCATAAAAAAAAAATCGCCAGTTTAAGTTACTTTAACATTTTTTTGAATAAACTGTGAAAATAAAATTTTTATGTGACATATATTTCTTAGTAATACTAAAATATATAATTATTTGAAAAATAAAGAGCAACACAAATTGGAAATTGAAAATTAATTTCCTAGTAATTAAATATTGTTTAACTTCAACATATTAATCCAATAATTTCATATTTTAATAAAAAAATTTTTATTCTAGGTTAGAAATTTTTATACAATAAAAATTGGAGTAATAGAATTTATTCATTGCAAAAAGGAAATAAAGTTATTTATTACAAGCAAATTTATTTAAAAAAAGTTGTATTAGTGTAATGATTTTACAGATTTTTTTATAGTTCATTTTAATGTTAGCAAATCAAAATTATAAACATTTTCTAATTGAAACAAAAGGACCAGATTTGGGAAATATGTAATGTACTAAAACGATTTTAATTACAGTGGGACTTTTTGAAAACAATTATTTAATTATTTTCTATTAATATAATGAAATAGAATTTAGAACTGAATAAGTAAAGACGAGAAAAAAACTCTTTACAAAAATAACTGTGTAAAGATTAAATCTGCTAGTGAGGAATGGGCATAAAAGGGAAAAAGAGGAAATTCTAGATAAATGGGAAAGAGGGAACTCTTCCGCTCCCCTCTGAATACAAGAGATTGACGTTTTTAGATTCTAATAGACACCACAGTTACCCAAACGAGGGGGTAAAGAAGAGCTTGGTCGCTACTCCGACCAGCGCAGTCCTTTAGGGAGCTGTTCTTTTTGGTGGCACTATCGACCAGCCGTCCTCTTTAAGGGTGAAAAAAGAAAGAATTGCAAATAAAAAAAAAAGGTTTAGATATTTTCAGCCTTTTTTCAATACTTCAATAAGTAAAGTGTTACAATCATACAAATCGTGAGATAGCAGTATGCATTTCTAAATTTGTAAACATTATCAGGTTTATTTTCCCTTATAATTATGATACCTGTATGATACATGCGAGTTCATATAGATACTACCAATAAAATATTATTTCGGTGTTAAAGAGATGAAATGACAAATATTACTTTTACATATAAATATACATTGTGGGATTCCTTTCTTTCCATTTATTCGATAAAATAAACTTCATTGTAATGTTAATTCTAGCTGAGAAATATTATATTTCGTGCATCGGTATTACGGATTAATAAAGCCAACAGCATGTTTTTATTAATAATACTTACAACTACGATGTAAATGAGAACATTTCTATTTTTTCAGCAACACAAAATAACGTGTAAGAGGTTTGGTAGAGATGAAGTACTTAAATTTTATTCTGTTTGGATACATTATTCAAGCGTTCAGCGAAAAATATTATCGATACTCATGTATGAAAGTAATGGAAGCTGTCTTTTTCTAAGCGACATGTTATCGGAGGATGGGGGCGAATTTCGAGTTGTGTGTGTGTGTCTTTGTGGTTGATAAAAATATTACGTACATTATTAAAACATATCAGGAAAGAATTTTCGCCTTACGTTAAAAATTTCGTGTTTCTTAATGGTTTAGAATTGAGTTATTTCTATTTTTTTCACTCCATAAGTCTTAAAATAGTTAGCGACGCTTATACTAGAAAAAGTCATTTAAATAACATCTGCTTTTTTTAATGAGCAAAATATAGAACATGACTGTAGTAAGAAAAATGTTAATGTCGTAGTTGCATGGTGAGAGTAACGGAAACATCTGCATGGAAATCGATAAAACAGACTAAAACGTTTCTTCAAAATTTTGTTTGTTTGTCATTAACATTAAAACTTTCGCGTTCCTGAGACAGAGTGTACATTGCGCATCCAAATACTTTAATTTTTTAAATTTAATATATGAGATATTCGGTTTAGTATTAAAAAGGAATAATGTTTAAATATTTTTTTTTAATTTTCATTTTAGTAAATTAAATGCATTTCGAAAATTTTTCTGTAAGAGTAAGCAATTGTTTTATACTCAATAACGGTTAATATATCTTTATACCAAAAATAAGTAACCTCTTCAAATTTTTATATATTAATATATTTTTTACGGTATAAAAACAAATATTCGGGCTCACATTTTATATTAAACTAGCTGGTATATCCGTTCTTTGCACGGGTGAATTGAAAAATTAAACAATGCAAATTGTAGGATAAAGAAGTTTTTAATGAGTTAATCTTACGTGAACTGCAAATAAAAAAAAGCTTTTTGCATATCTCAGCTGAACAACAACCCCCCAGATTTGTTAAATTTTAAGGCTGAAGGTCTAATAGCTGATATTTTTTTTTTTACTTATAACGCCCGTAACTCTATTGTGGGTCGTTTATTGAAAACATCTTCCTAAGCTGATCTCTTCTGTGCAAAAATAATGCATTGCTGCAAATTTTGTATAATGAACACTTAAAATAGTGTAACTGATTTATATCTGGATGTGTAATAAGTCAATATAACTTTCTGCTGTATTTATTTTATGTTAAAATTGTAATATTCGCAAGCAACGCTGTTCCTTACAATATAATGGCGATTCAATAGAAACATAGCGAAATGTTGGTGATGGAGTCAAGTTGGCATCGTTTTTGGCTACAACGTTGGCTACTTGGCAATTGATTGAAGGGTGCAAATGTTAATATGCAGTAGCACTACCTGGTGGAGTTCTACAACAGTGAGTATAGCACAAAAATCTTCTCCGCAAAAAGATACATATACATACCAATTTGCAAAGTGATTGGTTGATCCGTGTTGGAGTGAAGCGATTTCATATATACAAACATCCATTTATATATATATATAAAATATTATGAATAATTGTTAAAAATTAATTACCCAAAATTTTCCTAAAAAGAGAATTGCAATTTAAAAGAAAAAAAACATTTTCGAAAGTAGTTATATTTAAGAAAAAAAATATCCTACCATAAACACATATATTTGTATTTCAAAAAAAAAGAAAAAAAAAAACATTAGAAAGTAGGAAACATAAGTGCAAAATTGCTTCCTATTTCTAAGAATATTACATTAAATATTTAGACAAAAAACCCTTCTCTATTCATTCAATTCAAACAAAAGAAAAAATTACAATTTTTAACATCAATTTAATAATCACCACCTATTCAATTGGAACAAAAAATTCAAACTGAAACACCATCTGACTGAAAAAATTATAAATGCTTCAAAATCTGAATCGTATTCTATCATCAAAAATATACGTAAACTAAAACTATTTTAAATGTATACATTAAGTGAAAAGTATTTATTTTGATAAAAGGATCAATTTGTTACTACCAAACGGGCATAATAAAATCATAAAAAAACGTACATAGAAATAAATTATTAATTTTTATTGTATTTATTGTTCACTATTTTGGCGATAATGGCTTACACCAGTGCTTTTCAAACTTTCAGTACTGGTGACCCAATTTTCAATCATAATTTTTATCCCACCCCTCTTATATAATAATAATGTATTGAATGCAATAATAATGCACTTTGACACTAAAACTACAATACGATCTTAATTATAAAATAATATACACAAAATAAATGTTCGAAAATGTCATGAATTCTTACATATAACAAGCCAATTCTTCGAAATACTGCAGAAATTCTTTTTAATGCTATCGCACAAAAATAAAATGGAATAAAAAAAGGACCACAGAAAAACAGGTTCAACTGTATTAAGTATTTACGGCAGTAGATAAAAACAAAATCATAGATATATCTTTAAATCGTAGCGAACATTCGATGATAATAAAGTATCAACAAGTACACAGAAGAGCATGATTCTGAAAATTAAATCAAAGAATTATTCACAAGAATACTTAAATTTTGGACTTACTACTGAAGTTTACTATTACTATTACTGAAAACCCTGTGTAAAATTTACATGTGCACTTACTATGTGTTAAAACTTGCAAATATGAAGAACGACCTGCAAAAGTTGTTTTTAAAACCATAGAAAATCATTTAGTCATGTTGGCATAGGATTTTAAAAAGTATTTTCCCGTTGAGGACAACTTGATAGCAAGTTACGAGGGGGTTAGGGATTCATTTCACAATACTTCAGAAGGGCTCTCAACTGCCAAAGAAGAAATTTTCATAGATTACACATCCAGTGGCATTGTTAAAAGACAGTTTTGAAATAAATAGCTCTTTGAATTTTGGACAGAGGTGGATGATGAATTTTCTGCACTGAAAACAAAAGCATTTCTTATACTATTACAATCTTCAATATCCTACCTCTTTGAAACCGGATTTTATGTTGTGGTTGCTTTAAAGACAAAATATAGATCTCAGCTAAATATAGAAAAAGAGTGTTAATTTCTGATATTAAGCCTTCCTTTGAAAAACTTTGCTTTGCAAGACATGCACATAGAAGTCGCTATTACTTATTAAATTAGTTACAAAATAACTTAATTTAGTATTAATAAATCAGTTACAAAATACATTATGCAGCATGATAGATTAAAAGTATACTGGCTGAAGTAGCCGCTCTTCGCACGAGCTCGTTTTAGAAAAAAATAAAACATTCTTCTTGATATAATAGCTGAATTGTAAGGAAAGTAAACCCAAATGTACGACAATGTTTACAAAAATGTAAAATGATTTTTTAAAAATGAATTCTGATATTATAAACAGTTTCTAGCAAACTGTAATTTTAAGCCTCCCAAAATTAGTATTTAGAATTAATGTTAAAAATTAAAAATAAGGTAAAATTCATATAATGAATATTTTTTTAAAAATATTTAAATCGCGCGCGAGAGAAGACTATAGTGTCTTATCCCGAGAGTAGGCGCACACTCGATACTAACGTTAATGGTCGCTCGGGGTGATTGAGACACCCTCAATCCTTTTTTTAAAATTATCTTAATGCAGAACTAATAATTTTCAAATTCAAATACTATTAATATTATACTATACAACATTTCTCTTCAATACTGCATTCCACTTCAGTCTATCTTAAATATGAAGTGTCATTTATAGTGCAAAAGGATGTATTCTTAAGACTGTGGCTGTAGACAGAAAGACTGATGGTTTTGAGTAATCCCTATTCCTAAATAAATTTTAAATATTTTAATTTTATTTTATATTTCGAACTAAATTGATTTTGGTTGATGTCTTGTCATGGTAAATAATTAAAAAGGGCCAAATGTCTTATAGACGGCATAGGCAATCTGGAAGCAGTTATCTTCGTATAAGTGCTAATTGTTGCTAATGCGCTGCAGTTTTGCCTAAATGGCAGAAAGGAGAAACAAAGTTCTGTGTTAAGTTCTGTGTATTTCCAGTGTTAGCAGATAGTGGTCGCAAAACAATTACTAGCTGCTTTCCTAGCTCCTACAAAAGTTGTCTTTTTCATCGACTGCCAAGTCTCATTTTCAACCTTAAGAAGTAACACACCAACTGACAACCTTAACACAATTTACAGCCGAACTCAAAGTGCGGAGCTCATTTCATATGGCTGGAGTGTGGCTTTACAGCGGATCTCAAGTCATGTTGGTATCCCCGGAAATGTGAGAGCCTACCAAAAAGATAAGAAGGGAGCCGAGTCGTCTCAACTGGAAGTCCCCCTTGACCCTTAAAAGAGCAAAGAACATTCTATCCTCATGCATTGGCAAATGTACGCAAATAAACCAAGAATCTTGAAAAGTCATGGGAAACCTTGACCACTGCGGGTCCTATCCCGAAGCACATGGAGAGTGTCGATGCTGTTGGCAGATTTCACCTAACCACCGGACATGACGTTTTGGGAGTATACCTCCACTGGCTTGGTCTGGTTGCTGACGAGGCCTGCCTGCTCTGTGACTATTCCAGGATAGATAGCAATCACCTGCTCCAATGCATTAGACACGATGAATATATATAGCCGACTGACGAGGTAATCAGTCGGTGCTGGGAGGTGTGGTGCCAAATGGTCAAAAAGTCATGCATGGGCATTAGATTAATAAATGAATAAACAGAAAGAATACTTTCCAGTCTCATCCTTCTGAATTTGCATTCCTTTAAAGTGTTCTCTTTTAAGCCTTGTTAATATGCTTGGCAGCTCCTACTTGCATTAATTTCAGGAATTCGTAGTTTCAGTTTGATTTTGCCATCCTTATATAAGTGTTGATTTTGCTGCAGAGTTTATCTCACTTAGGGTAATGCGCTTTGCAATGTTATCGTTGCTGTTAAGCTACTTGGCTTCCTTAGCCAGGACATCTCTCTCTCTCAGCCACCTCTTTTCCATCAATATCAACTTGCGCTGGGATCCATTGCATGATGTACAGTTTTTTTTCAAACTGAGAAGCTGATGAAATGTATAGTGCTGGTTATCATAAGCCTGAGTAGCCTTTATGAATTACTTGGAGGGCAACTTTACATTCATTGAAGATTACAATCCCTTTAGCTCTATGTTGGTCACTGAGGTTTATGTACTCATTTAGGGTCGTGTATTAAGAATAAAGGTAGAAGGGCTGTATAGGGTCAGAAGCATAATTAACTAAGGTGAACCATTGCTAGACGTAATTAATGTAAGGCCAGAAGATACATAAAATCTCTATTGTATGATTCTGAAATTAAAACTGTTTTACAGTAACAGTAATTTAATTATATGAATTAATTCAGTTATTTAATTTACTCAATCTGGTGGGTTATTAGAAAACATTTTTTCACAGAGTGTGCTTGACGGTGTTTTTTTGCTGTAACATAGAATGAAGGTTTTTGTTTTATTGAGTTTTTAATTAAATCCATATTTACTTTGTCGTCGAAAAAATCATTGTCTAATTTATTTTGAGATAATATTATTTCAGAACTTTTTTAATAAGTAATATGACTTTCTTAGATTGCGTAAATATACTCTTTTCCATAATTTATATGGTCTGGTAGTTTTATTTTTATTTAGTAAATTTAGTATAATACTTTCTTACGGTAATAAATTTCACTTTTCATGTATTATTTTTTTATTCTTGACGTATCATTCTTAGTGTGTAATAAATTAGTTTTGTTTTGATAATCAGTTTACTACGGGAAAATAATTTCATTGTACATGCCTTAAGTTTATCATTAATCAGAAATCATTTAATTTTTTATTATTAAAAAGGATTTTTGATGATGAAATTTAACTTCATATTTATACTAGTATTTGATAAATTAAACTGATTTCCGCGCATCAACGTTAGGAAAAGTCTAATATAAATAATGTATATTTGTAAAAAAATATTACAATATAATATATGATAAAACTATTTATTATTAAACGAAAATTGTAAAAGCCCCCTGCTTTATAACATATACCTGTAATTTGCTTAAGAGAAGTACAGTATTTTTTATTTAGAAACTATTTTTCTCCTCGAAAAAATGCATTATTTGTAAGAAAACCTTTGGTCATTTCAATCTATTTTATTATCTCTCTAAATGCAACACGCGTTTTTCGGATAGTGTAATAAACTTATTTATTTATCTCACACATAAAAACAATCATAAAAAAGGTATTATGTCATTTTCAATGTTATGGTTATAAATTGATCTATTACCTGCACATTTACCCGATCAGAATTCCGTAGTATTTGAGATTGAAAAAGAAGAAAGAAGGAAGCTTTGGAAAAGGGGAATAGGATGAAGCTAATGGCGTACATTAAACTAAACGTATCGGATGTAGATGCAAGAAATTATACTTATTCACAAATGTCACAACACTAATTATGAAATAGGAAGTCAATGAAGCGACAGAAAAGGAAAAATAATTACAAAGTCGTCACTCGGGTGAATATTGTTTCTCCACGGGACATGGCAATATTCCATTTGAAACTCTTGTTTATTAAGTAGAAAGGCGTTGTTTTATACGAAAACTTACTAACAATCAAGGGAACTAAATAAACAAATTTCCGTGAAGCTGTAAGAGTTGCTGGTTTATCATAAACTGAGAAATTTATCAATGAAGCGTTGGACGATTTAGCTTCAGTGATAAAATAACTACATAGTACATGCGAATTGCAGCTTTACAATTTCAGCAATGTATATGAATATTTATATAATTTGTACACATCCACACTGTTATAATGTATCAGTACAGCAAAATATATTTGATGACTAATGTACACAGCCCAGTCATATTAATGAGACCACTGTCGAAAGCCAGAATAACCATCTTCCGCAGAGGGGAAAATAGTCATTTAGGATCCTCAAGGTATTCACTAGGATGTTGAGTCATGCCGACTCTATTGCTGCACGAGATTACGCGCGTGAGGATCCATGGCTCGAACAACCCGATCGAGATGGTTCCATAGATTATTGATTGGGGTTTAAGTCAGGTGAGTTTTCTGGACACGGAAGAACGATAAACTGATCCTGGTGCTCTTTGAACCACGCACGTACGCTGTCAGTTGTATGACACTCCGCAATGTCCTGCTGGTAGATGCCCCCATCCTGAGGAAAAATAATGCGCATAAAGGGGTAGACATGGTCTGCAAGGACAGATGCGTACTTCTACTGATCCATCGTGCTTTCCACAATGATGAATAAACACAGAAAATTTAAGGAAAATATTCCCCACACCATAATGCTCCCGCCTCCAGCCTGAACCTTGCCAGCAATTATTGCAGGGTGTTTGCTTTTAGACGTTTCATGCCGTATTTGCCACCAACCATCCGTCCGATGGAGTATAAAGCGTGATTAATCAGAAAACTCTACCTGTCGCCTCTCATTGGATTCCCAGTTGCGGTACCTGTATGAAAATTCCAGTCTTCGTTGCTGATGAACAGCAGTCAGCATAGGTGCATGAACCAGGTGTCTGCTTCGGAGAACCAGACGCTACAATGATCGCTGAACAGTAGTTTGGAAGACACTGTTGGTAGCTCCTTGGTTCATCTGGGTGGTATGTTGCTTAACGGTAGCACGTCTATTCTCCCGAACTCACCTCTGCAGCCATCAGTCACCTCTATCACCTATGGCCCGTGGTACACCACATTTGCCACGTCACTGTCTGGACTGTCTCATTTTGCCATGCACGGTATACTTTAACCACGGTGACACATGGACAGTCCACAAACTTAGCCGTTTCGGAAATGCTTCCAACCTTTTCCCGAAAGCCAAAAATTATGCCGTTTTGGACTTCGGATAACTCTTTACATGTTTGCATTACGCCAACGACTGTAATGTTTTCCGAAGCCCTCACACACCTTTTATATACGCTCAATAGCACTGCGATGCCAGCATACTTCTGTGATTGGTTATTTAACGTCAAAGTCGAAAGTACGTGGTGGTCACATTAATGTGACTGGACTGTGTATGAATACTAAATTAAGAACAAAATCTTAATAATTACTAGTGACTCCCATGGGCTAGTCTTGCAGAGCAAAGTTTTTCAAAGCAAGATTTAGTACTAAAAATTAATGTTCTTAGATACTTTTCAATATTTAGATAAGAACTATACTTTGTGTTTAAAACAGCCAGTGTAAAAATCTAGTTTCACAAATTTAGAATATTGGGAATAGAGTAATAGTATACAAGTGCTTTTTTGTTTTTCACTGCAGAAAATTCATCATCTATCCCCTGCCCAAAATGCAAAGAATGCTTTATTACTAATTTGCCTTTGATATATATGTATTTAATTTAATTAAAATTTATTTTGAAATCTGTTCCATTTGAAAAATTAGAAAGAAAAGTGACATAATACTTATCTTATGACTTTAAACTGACTCATACTTAAAATATGTGTGACTTATATATAAGAGTAACTCATACTTAAAATATCTATGCCTTAAAAGTAATATATGCACTACAGTAGATTATCACTTTCGTTGCGATTTGGGGAAGGAAGCAATAAACATATATTGACTAAAGTAGCATTTCTAAAACTATGGGGCGTGAGTAGAAAAGATTATGTAATAAAAAATACTAATTTACTGAAAATAAGCAAAACAAAATCCATTCTTAAATATGAAAAATAACATAATACTTATCCTATTATTAAAAAGTAACTTAAAATAGTTATTAATGTAAAGTACCATATGCAAATTTTATTCTTATATTGATAATTTGTAAAGTTTATAAATATGGTTGCAATGCACTTTTAGCGTCAAAGTATATTATTATTACATTCAATAAATTGTCATAATAGGGAGGGGAGAAGAAAGGGTGCGATGGAAATTATGATTCGAAATTGGTCATTAATATTGAAAGTTTGAACCACACTGCATAACTGCATGATTTTGCATATTTTGTGTAAAATTTCGAAAATAAAAGCCAATTTATTACTATAGCAGATACTATAATATGAACTTCCAAAAACATATTACGCACAGGAATTTAATAATATACTTCGACTGAAATTAGCATTATAATAAATGTTTTCCATTCAAAGAGGCTGCATATATAAGATAATAAAGAATGCTTGAGAACTGTAAACAGAGTTCACACACACACACAACGCTCCTTTATTAATCATAGTTTTAAAAAAATGCTTTAGATGCAGTTTTTTCAAATCTATGAATAATCAATTTTGTAAATGAAGAATTGTAACAAGCAATGTAGTCGAAGTTCTTAAATTTGTAATCCTTTCAGCAGTTTCAGGAAAAGAAATTTAGACGAAAATCACAGATTTTTTTAAATAAGCATATATTGGAAAATATGTAAATGGAAATAGTTTTGATTATACAGTACACACACACACAAAATAAGATGAAAAGTTTAGATTTTAAAATACAACAGCTCCCCTTAAAACAATAATTAATTTGATGTATGTGATTTTTAAAGAAGAATTTATTTCAGTTATATTACTAATAAAAAATTAATTGAAAGTGTTTTAAAATCAACATAGAGAGATTGAAAATGAGTAAAACCCAACAAGTGTATGGTAACTTATATGTCGTGTTTTTGATAATTTACACAAATTCAATAACGCTGTAACTATGTAAAACTTGTTACTTAATTTAATCTAAATCAGAAAGGTTAAAATGCAAAATAGTTACATCAATGTATTTGGAGCAGCTATGAAAATTATTTACTAATTAGTTATATTTCTAATTAGTTATTCGAAAATGTTTGGAAAATCAATAGAGAGTGAATAAAAGAAGAATAAAACCCCAACAAGAGTATTGTAACTTATAAGTTGTGTTTTTGCTAATTTACAAGTTTAATAACTCTTTAACTTTTTAAAGTTGTTACTTAATTTAAGCTAAAAGAAGAAAGTTAAAACGTAAAAAGTAGTTACATCAATGCATTGGAACAGTCATGAAAAAAAATACAAAATCGATCTTAGAATGCAATAATGTTGAAGTTGAAGGTGTCACTCCAGCAACGGCGTTAATATATCAGATAATGATTTGCTGCTTTATTTCAGTAAAAAGTGAGTCAAATCATAAATATTTCAAAGCAGGCAAGATACTTCACAATTGACGAATTTTATTCAAAAGAAAAAAAAACTGAAATTTTAGTAAACATGTACAGACTCCATATTCACACACTAAATTATTTGTTTTAAAACAGTGTTAAATCCCAAACTATTTTAATGTAAAAAATGATTAATATTGCCACGCCATCCCAACTGTGAAGAGCTATTTTACTGGAATATATAATTCTTTTTAAATTATTGTGCCATTTAATCCAGATGAATTATGCTTTTTTAAAAGAACATGGAAGACATTGAAAAGTAAATGATAATATTTTCAAAATAAATGGCTACATCATAATTATAAATTGTATCCCACTTATAGAAAAATACATGGTGAAATGGAATTCTTAAAATAGTAAGTAAGCTTAAAATAACAGGTTTTCTAAAATCAAGCATTAGCATTAGTTTAAAATCAAAAAATTTTACGGCTTTTTTTTTTTAGAAATAAGTTCCTTCCAAAAAATTTTTCTTTCACTTTGATTCCTCGGTAAACGATCCTGAGTTAAATTCAAGACTTGAATTAAAATGTAGTAGCATTTAATTATTAATTTAGAAAATGATTTTTGAAGCAGAATTTTTAAAAAAACTGTCAAAAATCGGACAAAGCTACGCAATTGTAGATATAAAAAAGTCAGTCAAATCAGAATAACAGGGATGGGATACACAACTACGCTATAAAAAGTGCGTGTAAGCAAATGAAAGTATTTTTAAAACTGTATTGAAACACAAGTTCCATGCAACAATGGGCTATCCCCGAGGTTTTTCCTAACCTAATTCAGTTGCTTTTTTCATCCAAAGCCAGATTGCACTTTGAGCAAGAACAACTCAAAGCCGCATATGAACGCTTTACTATGTAGGAGATGATTAGTAAAATAGAGAATATTTGGGAATGTGTGTGGGCAATATATATTGCCTTGCTAGTACAGCCTGAATTTTAGTAGTTTATTCCTGAAATACAGTCGTTATTAGAGGATCTTAGATTTCTCGTCTGCGCGAGTTTCAAATTGCATTTTAATTCTCGATATAAGTAATCATTATTTCTTATTTATTGTTTTGTGTGCATACCTTGAACTCAATTCCAAAGCACTTAAACTAATAAAGTGTATCCTTGCGAATATCAGTCTTGTAAATCCTTCGAATTCTGATGCAATAGTGTCTGAGCATGCACAGTAAAAACGAGTTAGTGGGGATAGAAATAAAGAAGAGAAGGAATAAAAGATAGTTGCTGTTAGTGAAAATTCAAAGTGTTTGTCTGGCTTTTACGGTTTCACCATTTCCTTCCGTAGCGAATTTTAAATTGCAAAGTTTCTATTATCTTATGTGTTAATTTCAATAAACTGTTTATTACAATACGGTCCGTCGCTTTTGTAAGGTACATACAGCACAAATAGTTGTTTCTGAATCTCTGTTGCGTTCAAATATTCCGGCACCCTAAAGATTAGTCAGATATCCACTTCAAACAGTACGATGATGAATTGTCATGACAAAGTCGTCAGAAAGGAGAACATAAAATAAGAAAAGATGAAATAAATGGTTTAGTGATTTTATTTCCGTCTTTTCTGCTACTATTTTTATGTTTTTGGAAAGATTTTCTTAACATTTATTAATGTCAAAAAATGAAAAATAAGATGATAGAGTACATAATTTTTCTTAAATTACGAAAGTAAATGCCCATGCCAGAGCATTTGCAAACATTGAAATGATTTATTATCGAATACCATTCAAATCTTTTGCTCAAGTGCATAAATTTTATTTTTATATGATTTTCAAATATGAACCGGTCATTGAAACACTTTAAAAAAACCATCTCTCACTAAAAAAGTTGTTCGTGACAGATGAGTAAATTATCTCTATTGTTACAGGTGTAGTTAGCAAAAATAGATCATAAAAAATTGGTACTTAACTGCAGAATAGCGCCAAAAATGATTTTAGCTTTGTATCCCTCCACCCACACATTTTATCCATATCAGCAAATTAAACCTCGCAAAGGTCTAAAAATCAGATAACTTCCAGAAACTTAGCAGAATTCCTCGCGAATGGCTATTGCAAACAAAACAACGTAATAATGGTTTCATTGCACGTATCCTGTCTCCCAATGAAGAATGTTTCACTCTAGATAGGTATTCAACTAATTCAAACAGCCATATGTGGATCTAAGCCATTCCACCTTTGTCCGGGCTGCAGAAAAGTCAGAACATTGGTAAAACAGTGGGCTAATACTCCCGGATCGAATGAGTAGACCATATCTTTGCCTGAACGGGCAACAACAGTCCAACTGGTGGTATTTTTTAGTTATATCTTCACCTGGAGATCCAGAAATACCCTAAGCGAAAATACACGGTCTTTTGTCCTGGTAAAATGATGATACTGGCGGGCGCATTTCTGCGCTTCCCTGTTCGTGATTAGCCTGATACGGTACAACCTGGTCACTGATCGGGCGTAGAGGGTGTGCAGTGTTTTGGCAATTATGGTCATCAGGTTTCGCAGTGGTGGATTTTTTCCAATGGATAATCTTTAAGAATTGGTGTCAAAGAGCGATGAATTTTTTTTTGACGAACTCATAAAAACGAATTTGGTTGCTCGTCTGTATGTTATGGACGTGCACATGCGTTCCACTTTTAAGCCTACCCTCGAGAAGCACCTGGCACCTTAAACATGTACCTCAGAAATATTTGCAGCATGGCGGTCCTTGCGGCATGTTTGCTTTGCAACGCCTGTAACGTCATATTATGCATTTCGCATTTTTCTCGTAATTTATGGATTTTGCAGATACAGTTTTTTTTTTTTTTTTTTTTGTATTTTGCATGTACTCCCAACGAGAGATATGGTTGTGCAGAGTTTGGACACTATTTTATGGAGCAAACCTGTTTTAGATCAAATTAAAACTTTTATGTTAATTATATTTTTAATAGGAATATTTATAATTATTCAATATTAATACATCCTTAAAACAATAAAACTGTTTTTAAGAAATCTTCTTTCTTTTTCTCTCATAAATTTTAATGAGTTTTAACTGTTGTCAAAGAGAAGTAAGTTCTGAAAGTTTAAAATTTTTCTTCACATGAAATATAAACCGATGTCTCGACAAAACAATGGTAATCATTTATGAATTTTGGTACATATTTTATGATAAAGGAGTAATATAAATATTTATTTGGATCATTACACTTAAAATTTCAAATTTTTGCCCAGTTAATTATTTTATATTTTCAAAAGGCTAGATAAATTTTTTCCAGTCTGGTTAAAACAGAAAATTCCGCCAACAATGATCTAAATGTGAAAAGAGATAGAAAAATATGCATTATGACTTCTGTTCAAAAGGACTGATAAAAATAAAAACACACAATCTGATGAAAATAGAAACGCCATTAACTTTCCCCCTCTCTTTCTTCAAAGAGGCTTTGTTTTGCAGATTTTAGTAATAAGTGAGTGCGTGTAATAGCTTCGTTTTACGCATTAGCTGACGGAAAGAAATCATATTTTTATCATCTTCCCCAGAACAAAAGTATTCTCAAGAGTGAAAATTTTTCAAACTAGAATCTTCCACGCATTATTCTTTGAGTAAACATTCTAAAGAAACTTTTTGTAAAATAATAGACGTATTTTCATTTTAATACGGATATTCTTGAATGTTTCTCCAGAAAAAAATAATAATTTCATCAGATATCTGAATTATATATGGAACATTTCCATAAGACACTATGTTAAAACCCCTTGATTTGGAGTATATTATGAAGAAGAAATTGCAATGAGATCTATCCAGAATGAAACAGTTAATATATAAAAAAGGACCTAATTATATAAAAATAGATTTAAAGATATTTTACATTTCAAATATCATTAATTTATTTCTTTTCTCCTTACTGAAGTATAAAGGTACTTCCCAAAAAAGGAAACCTTTTCTCATCCCATGCCTTTTTTTTGCTAGAAGATCAATATAATTTCTTTTAAATTTTTCTAAATATTGCCAACGATAAATTTAATTTTAAAACTATACCGTGGCTAGTCTTTTCCATTTTTAACAGTTTTGTTAAGGTTATTTATGCCTCACGTCAAAGAACCGTTGTAAACATGGGGGAACACACGTATTTTTTATTGGAGAACAATTAAAGAGATCCCCGTGCACCACGGATTATCATACGGGAGCGTATAGAAGCAAGCGTGGAACACACATCACAAAGGAAGAAGACGTATTAAAGTCATGAATGATTACAATAAAAACACTCATGCCTTCTCCGGTATTCGAACCCAGGCCCTAGCGGCTCCAAAGTCATGACGCTAACCAATATACTGATGAGCGGCAAATAAGTATTAAGAGAAGAAACATTTTACGATATTAAAATAATGGATTATTGCTTTCCACGCACATTCTGTTATTGCAATTAGTCTTATAATTTAGGAGCATTTCACAAACACGCCACCTTTTACTCAGACATCTAAGACAGTAATGAGTAGTGTACTTAATGGTGCAATGACGTGGTGCGTAATGGTGCGTGATTAAATGGTGCCAAGCCTTAAATGATATATAGTTTTGGAACATTTTTCTACAAGAAAGTATCTAAAATTTAATATTGAGCACTATACGCGAAAGACAACATTTATAAAAATCCATAGAGCCAATGAAGGAAATGAACATTATACCTTTGAAAAATTATTTCAAAGGTTGGGTTTCAAGACGCTAGAGCTCTGTATTATGCCACAAACGTAATGGTTTTTCTTTAACCCTGTAAGACCCAACCAGCACGATCGTGCGGGTTGTATATTCTTATACCTTTTTGATTCTGGAATAGTCAAAGGAAAGAAAATTCCAAATTCAACGATTGAGTTAGTTTGAAGAAAATATAAGGTGTTACTTTTATGTTAACATACGCTGGTTGAGGTCCATGTACTTCAGCTGACAAACCCAATTTAGTTTTCAAAATGCAACGAAACACGCTTTCTTCTTATCTACATGTAAAAAGTAATTATCGATATATTTCTAATTGTTGGATAAAAGATTTTGTATTAATGTTTAAATAATAGTTAAATAAAAAAAGTATTGGTTATACTCTCTCTCATATATATATATATAAGGATACTACTTAGATTAAAAATTAAATTCCCTATCTATACTTAACTCATATTTTTTCATTTCAGCTTCAAGTATCAAACTAATCCCTCATTTATTTCTTCCGAACATATAGCCTAGCCAATAAAACTTTTTAATTCCATATCGTTATATCTACAGCCCCATATGTCAGCATTAACTTTCAAGTACAATAATAAAACTTATGATACTTACCGGATCTGTGTTTTTATAAGTTTTCTCTGCCTTCTGAGAGTCACAGCTTGCATAGATCATCCAAACAAGGATTCTTTTTAAACTAAGTCTGATTCTCACTTCAAAAAACATGCCAGAATTAAAACCGGCAGGATTCTATCTGCGAAAATTTCAAATCTTTTAACTTAAATTTATTCTGTAAGAGTAAAAAATCTTAAATAAACACGAACGCCAACGACCATTACATGGAGAATTTGATGGAACATCGACGGCGTTTAGGATATCTTTGCTGAAGACGTTAAGCTGCCGGAATTAAAAGGTATGGTAATGGAAAAAGGTGGAACGCGCTATTAATCCCCCGAAATAACATCGTTCTTACTGCCAAAGAACTAAAAATCATCGTCTTCTCCTAACAAAATTTCAGAAAATCATATTTCAAAAATGGAAGCAAAGAACGACAATAAATTAAGCAAGAAGAGAATTTAGATGCAGATGAAGAAACAATAAAGCAACCTATAAACTATTATAAAAATGATATTCGATTTGAAGATTTACAGACTTTTTCCAAAAATATAACCTGAAAATGCCCATCCAAACATTCCTTAAAAAATTTTGAAAGTACGTGCTGATTCTCTTTGATATAACAAAGAAAAAGAAAATCCTATTGTAAACCGCTAGTAGATGGAGCTGAAAACTTACATCAAATCACACCGATCCCTAAAAAGTTTTTACGAACTGAAAATAATTTAATACGTGGAATCCAGAACACAAGTCAATCCAGCGGAAAGAGATTCATCTTCAATTATTAAAACAGAAAAAAACATCAAAATAGACCTATAGAATATTTTCTACAGAATAAAAGAAATCGTATACTGATAAACATGGAAGAAGAAGTTAAAAAATATTACATCATAAAAGGATTAAAGGAAAAACAGATCCATAGAAATACAGTTACAAAGCTGCAGCAAACATAGAGGAACTGAAGGAAAAATTAAACTTTTTAGATATCCAAGAAAAATCAAAATCAAACAGGAAATGAAGTAGATACTAAAGGGATCCAATGACAAGCATTCTACATCATACGAATCAATCTCTGCCCATAGATAACAGTATGGAAGATGGAATTGAGAAAAGATCCATTTTAACACCCGATACCATAACCGGTTCAAGATACAATGTATACTCAGCTTCCATCACATTATTATCACCCGTCCTTTCTTCAGCGGTGCACCATGTATCCGAGAAAACCAACGATTGCCGCAATGACCAATAGTTTTGCGACAGGATGCTCCAACTTTCTTACACCTGTCAAAGAACCCAAGAAAATTATACAGTAGTCCAACCTCATCGAACATGAGAACTTATAATCATCCAGGGAAGAATCAACTTCAAACAAGTTGAAGTTCTCTTGGATACAGGATCAAGTGTCAACATTGTTCCAAAATATAATATCACAAATCAAGGGACACCACAATGTGGAGTATATCAAAAACACAAAATTGCCACCATCATGGCCAAATTAAGGAGAGTGGGGAGGCAATTACTTTACAATTGAAAATAGAGAAATTATTATGCATATTAAATTCCTCATAGTAAATGTGAACTTTAAATATTAATAATTTCTAATAAAACTACGAGTATTTTTGAATTAAATATTAATTTTAGTGACAATAAAGCTTTTCAAAAAGAGGAAAAAAATTTTTAAAACTTGCATGAATCTAAGAAAAGTAGTTTAAAGGAAATATAGACTTAGTAACTCATAAAACAGACTTTAGTACTTAGCAATTAATTAAAATAATTCTTAGTACTTGAGAAATAATAAAATCATGTGTAAATCTAGTAATAATAAAACTCACTCACTAAGAAAACCGATAACGTGTTTACTTATAGAAATAGACTCCTAACAGTGATTATAGATATTATTTAATACGAAATCATGTTTGATAAATATAACTCATATCTTTGCTAAAAATAAGCTTGATGTAGGCGAATTAAAATGTAATCTTCTAAAATAATATCATTTACCCTCATAATAACCCATTGCAAATCGACCATATAGAACATCTTTTAAAGATGCGCGCACGGAAATAAAAAGCAATTAGATGTATTTTTTTGAAAGCAGGAGTCAGTAAAACCACATCTGTGAGTAGTTCTGCACGCCGCCCCTGATAATCGTTGGCTTTAAAAAAAGAGGATTAGGTCGCTCGTACACGATTATGTATCGATTACAGAAAGCTGGGGTCACTATCGAAAAACTAGATGCATGAACCAATTCCCCTGAATAGATCTCTAGTTTCTTACAGCCAGTTCATTAATATACATGCAAAATATTTATCAAACCATCGATCCTCTGTAATGGGTTTATTGACACATATCAAATTAGATGATAATGAATCTAACAAACTTTGGCATTTCATCAATTCAGATTTACGGTCTTTTTCTCAGTTTAATCGTTTGCCTTTTGATATGAAAATTCCCCTCATCTATAGGTTTCAAAAAGAGCTATTAGACAGATTTTTAAACAAATGAACAAATGCAATTTGCATTAAATTACTTTGACCTATATAATAGTAGTTTTCGGAACCAATTTAAAAACATGCAAAAACAGATTTTGGAGGATATATTCAAAATCCGTGAAAGAGGAAATATTAAATTGAAATGCCCCAAAGTGTAAATTTGGTAAAGGTACAGTTGATTTCTTAGAATATAGAAAACAAAAATAAGGATCCATACACTCCATAATACGAATAATCGAATGATCACTAAAGAATTAAAAAAAAAACTTTTACCCCCTTAGAAATGTAAAAAGATTTGCAAGCCATTTTCTTGGTAGTATTAATGTCTAATTATAAATTCCTTCCCCAATATGCAACATTACCAAAATACCCTTAAAAAGATATTCTTAAAAAGAATCCAAAATTGGAATTGGCCACCTATAATATCTAACAATCTTTTTCTTGAGCCGTAAAGACAGCTTAATTTCGGAAAGCCCATTTCGTGCCATATTCAACTCCAAATTACCCCTGTCATCTTTATGGGTAGATGCGTGTCGGAAACCAGGGTGCCTCATGTATCCTCAAAACAACAAAAACCCAATGGGAACCCACATCCGATGCAGTGCATTCCACTCGAGATTAACGACTGAGAACATTGTGAAATTGACTATGGCAATAACTGAATTAGAATGCTTAGCTATGTAATCGATAGCTTAGATAAATTCCACTGCTACTTTCATTGATCTCCATTTCACAAGTTCATACCTATCTATAATGCATTAGTTTGGATTAAAATCTTCTCAAAAATCCCACAGGTAAACTTCTTTAGATGGACTTTAAAAAGTTTCTTGTGTAATAGATTTTGATATAAAATATAAAGAAAGTGGTGGTAGCATTATATATATATATATATATATATATATATATATATATATATATATATGTATATATTTATACAAAAGCATTGAAACTGGATATGTTACGAAGAAATCAAACTGCGTATCATAATCGGCAAGGTACACGCCCAGAACCTTTTTATTAGGATACCTAATAAAATAAGTCATTCTCAAACTTATAGAAAACATAACAGCCTCCTAAATGTTTTTAAGAGAGATGGTGTTTTGTAGTTGAAAGACGCGGTTTAGCTAAAATACACCGAACCCAAAGCTCTAAGATTGAAATTAATGAAAACAACTCATGAAAAAAATTTATCCTGGTATAGCTACCATGTTAACTTAATATCACCAAATATTAATAGATAAACATTATTACTGATGTACGAATTTATGTGAAACTTGTCAAATAAAGAATTCACATCAGAAAAATACGGACTGATGCAATCACTTCCCTTGTGAAAACCCTTTGAACTTTTATCGATAGATAGTGCAGGTGGTTTAATTATTACAACCCCGTTAAAAATATTTGCCTATTATTATTGATCATGCTACTAGGTACATTTGACTTTCCCATCAAAAAATGCAACAACAAATATTTATATAAATTGTTTAAGACAAATCTTTTCGGAAACATAGCGGAAAATTTTAAGTGATAGAAATATCAGTGTACCTCATCAAAATGTAAGCAATTTTTAAAACATAATAAAAACACTCAATTATTAACTACTTCTCCCAGACCACAAAACAATGGAAAGGTTGACCATGTAAATCAAACCATTGATTACCCGCTTAAAGTGTGAAATTAGTAATAGTTCGGGCGCACCCTCATGGACAAAAGCTCAGGAAAAGTAACCCATCAGTATAATCAAACTCCCATTGCATACAATAACATGTGTTTCTCTCCCCAACATAATTGCTCATGTACAAGGTAATTTATCTTTTGAAATTTTCACTAAAAGATAATAGAGGTATATACTCCCATGGCTAAGAAGCAAAAAATTAGCCAGCAGCAGAAGAACCGAACAATATTAGAAAATAAATAAAATTAGATATGATAAAAAAATTCCAGGAAGCTGGATTTCCAAGGTTGGTGGACTTAGTAATGTATGAGGCGATTTCAACACCCCAACACAAAGAAAAATTAAGTCCTCCTAACCTCAGTGCCCTTATACCGAAGTTTTTGAAGAAAAATGCTCTGATGTATTATTTGAAACAGACAGACCTAATGCTACATTAATAAAACCAACACTGAATTGGGTCTATTCAGTCTGTTTAAGACATTTTCAACCATCCGGTGAAAATCTTTCAGCTGAATTGCATCCAGTCAAAAATATCCAAACTAGTGAAAATAGAAAATAATTGTTGAAAACCTCTTATGTAACACAGAAAACTGAGTTCTGCTTAAAAGACTGGAGAAGAGTAAAATAATATACATTTGGTTCTTATAGAACATTTTTACAAAGAAGATATTACAAACCATTTTGATTGAGAAAGCAGAGTGTATGTGTGTTTTTTATATAAAATCTTTGAGGAAACTAATGTACTTTACACTGTATCTAAGATGTCAAATATAATATTTATGATAGAAATTGTTGTTTTAAAGTTGAAAGATATAAATTAAGTTTTTAGAAAAATGACTAATGTGCTAATACTTAGTGATATATAGATTTTATCGAAAAACAAAAGTAAATCAAGTTGATTCTTTTTTTTGCCACTAATTTTAAAGAAAAATCGTTAATTATTATATTCAGCAAAAACCTTATTGTACTGTTATTTAATTTTTTTCATTTTCCTGAAATTGGGTATTTATGGTATAATTTGGCTATATAAGCTTTAATATTTATTGCTTCTCTGATATTCTCTCCCTTTGCCCAAATTTAAAATCTGACCCCTAATTAAACTGAAAGTTTATATTTGGACATAGTGGATGGGCATAGATGGGAGCTATGTCCAGCCGATTCATAATCCCTGTATATGCCCTGAAACATTAAGAGTGGACAAACGTGTTTTTAGTCTGATATGTACAGCTCTTATGATTTTCTTATTAGCATCCCTGAGCATCTGCGAGGTTGATTTACGCAGATTTCTCAGAGAGATGTGTTCAAAAACAAGTAGTGATGACCTGAGTTATATTGGTGAAGATAGTGCTGGATGTAAGAGAGAAAGCCAAGAACTTTAGTCTATGAAACAAATACTTAAAAGGTCATGGATAGATTCAAATATTGTATGCGATATTGTTGAGATTTACAGTGAATATTGTGAACATTTTACATAAATACTAAATGTGATAATAGCAGAAATTCCACAAATCCTGCCCCATTCCTTTTTTTTTAAAGATCTCTTTTATTCTGATTACTCTTATAATCTTTTTTTTATTCCCTATATACTTATAATTTTTATATTCTTATATTTTACAACGCATATGAAATAAAATATGGTTTATTGTGTTGAATAGTGCATATATGTTGTTGTAAAGTACACACCGTTTTCATATTATTAATAATTTCCATTTTATTAGTGTCTAAACTTTTATATCTTTTTTTAAAAAATTGTATTTCATGTATGCAAAATTTTGTGTAACAATATAAAGATATTACTACAATGCCAGATTAGATTTTTATACAAAATTATTATTTTAACATTTGTATGATATGTATTTTTAAATTTAGTATCTTATTGTTTGATATGATATTATTTTACGATATGAAATTTTTTTTTGAATACATTATCTGTTAAATATAATACGAATAGTCCATTATTATGAAGAGAATGAAGGAGGAAACAACGATGCTCTTATTCTGTCATGTCGAACCGATTTTGAACAATCTAATCTTCAATTATATGTATGGAAATTCATATTAATCAATTAAGCCTTATTTTTTTGGAAGCAGACATTACTGTGTAAATGATGTTGTAAGTTGTACTTTTCATTTTAGAGCATTTTTATTGTTGTATTCCTATTACTTTAAATATTAATACTGCGTGTCACATCCGTTTCCAAATGATGTTAGTGTATTGTTTTGTTTTTGCTAGCGAAAATTGATTGAAGCTTGTATGAGGAGAAACCAGCCATGTCTGACTCCCTTTTAAAATTTGGGGGAGGCAAATGTGAGTGATACTGAAGTATATTTTAAGAATGCTTAAATCTCCCTATCACCTAGCATTTAACTCACATATTTTTTCCTTTTCAGTTTCAGGCATATCAAACTATAGCACTCCATTTTTACTTCTTCCGAGATCGATATGGCCTAGCCAATAAACATGTCTAATTCCAGATCGTTAGATATAATAGCCCCATATGTCGAGCATTAATTTCAAAATTACAATCATAAAATCCGCGATACTTACCGCATCTGGCGTTTTTTTAAGTGTTAACCCACTTAAAAACATGGCGGCGTTCTTTTTCTCCTCTGCCCTCTCATGCGTCAGGCTTGTATAGATTTCATCAAATAAAGATCCTTCCTTTTTAAGCTAAGTCTGTTTTGGACTTCAAAAAACATGTCATATATATATATATATATATATATATATATATATATATATATAATTTATATTGCTTGTATAACTCTGATATTTCGTTACCCGCACGATCGTGCGGGTTGGGCGACATTGAGTCATTGCGACTATAAAAGGTAAATGCCCTTGCCATGCAAGTTTTCTTTCCGTTTCAATGTTGATATATAAGCCTAAAAAAGCGAAAAATATATTATTAAATAATTAAAACCATATTTTTTGTTGGGGTTGCCATGGACGAAAATCCATTTTTTCTTTCCGGCTCTTTTTTGGAATTAATTTTCTCTTTCACACACATTTGATGTGGGGTGTGGCATTTAATCACTTACATATATCTGCTGCATCTACATATCTCTTCCCCCTCCCCCAAAATAAATCTGGGTTTCCAGTGGGAGTTTTGTATGTGGTGCATTGTTCAAATACGTATATATATTTAAATAATAAAATGTTCTCATGAATTTTATTATTTTTCATGGAATTATGTGCTAACTTTTAATCTAATTTTTTTCAGGTGTCTTAAAGGAGAATTCTCACACAGGAAGAATTTTTGCAATTGATGAATAAATCAGATTGAACTTCGATCAGAACTTAGTGATCTCTTGGGTGTTGACAATGCGGCGAACAAAATATATGAATCGCGTATACTGGAAGGACAATCAAGTTCAGATGAGAGTAATGAAGAAAACCATGAAACTTTTTGAAATGGAAAGACAATTTTGGAATATTCCTTACCATAAAAGTCTCTTGAGCCCATTCATTTGATTGTCTTACCTGTTGCAAATTCTTAGTTTCTGTGCAAACAAGATGCAATGTCGAGTAAACTCCTGAAAAAATCAAAGTGGATGACTTAAACTTTAAGTTAGAGATGATTAAGTATTATCAGCCTCTCCACCTACTAACAGTAGGCGGAGAGTGCTGTAATTCCACTCGCAAAAAGATATACGTGTTATAATCCATCTGCTATAACGGGTGTTTTTTTAGAGGTATAGAACTTCAAATTGCTATAAAACAACGATGTATTATTCGATTGACATGCATATTTTTTAATTTGAAATATAATTATTGTGGCATTACATTTTAAATATGATTTCTGGCATATGATTGCCACGGCTGGCTCGGATGTAGTCCAATCTGGACGTCCAATTTTAGATAACTTTTTCCAACATTTGTGGCCGTATATCGGCAATAACACGGCGAATGTTGTCTCTCAAATGGTCAAGCGTTTGTGGCTTATCCACATAGACCAATGACTTTACATAGCCCCACAGAAAATAGTCTAGCGGTGTTAAATCACAAGTTCTTGGAGGCCAATTCACAGGTCCAAAACGTGAAATTAGGCGGTCACCAAACGTGTCTTTCAATAAATCGATTGTGGCACGAGCTGTGTGACATGTTGCGCCGTCTTGTTGGAACCACAGCTCCTGGACATCATGATTGTTCAATTCAGGAATGAAAAAGTTAATAAACTCACATGGCTCTATACCGATCACCATTGACTGTAACGTTGTGGCCTTCATCGTTTTGAAGAAGGATTCCACCAGCCGCGAAACTAAACGGTCAGTTTTCTGGATCTTAACGGTGTTTCGACATACACTTGTGAATTAGCTTCACTCCAAATGCGGCAGTTTTGTTTGTTGACGTAGCCATTCAACCAGAAGTGCGCTTCATCGCTAAACAAAATTCGCTTATGAAAATCGGGAACAACGGCAATCATTTTGGGCCCATTCGACGAATCTACGCCTTGCTTGATCATATTTAAAATGTAATGCCACAAGATTATCTTTCGAATTAAAAAAAAAAAAAAAAAATCATGTCAAATCGAATAATACATCGTTGTTTTTATTGCAATTTTAAAGTTCTATACCTCTAAAAACACACCCTTTACATGCCATGGCTCTTATCCTGGGCATCCCAAGGTAAAAGGCTGGACATGTATAACCATTTTCGATGTGTTAGTGACGTTTAAGGCCTCGCAAGTGCAGATTTGAAAACTACGAAAGCAATTCGAAAACATTTTTGTGTACAATTCAATGTTTATTCATACTGGTCAAAAACAAAACAAAAGATTTTTACAGTAAATAAATAATGAATTAATAAAAGAGTTAATTATACACATCAATAACTTCCTTATTTGTAACAATTTTAGTTGAATTATACCTTGTTTCTTCTATCAACTTAGAGCGAAAATGTATAACTCGTAAAATTTCATTGGTGGCTGGTTTCACAGTTAACGCCTGGAAGCCGCATGATCATGCGGTTACCGTATAAGTTCCAGGGGGAAGAACAGGAATCTTTTTTACTATTTTCCCAGTGTGTCATTGGGGTCCGTATAATATTAATAACAAGAAGAATTTAATATTTAAACATAAAAATAATTCGGGTCTTAAAAGGTTAAGCACCAAAAGTCTAATGCATTATTAAGCGAGAAGATATTCGGTTTTAAATTACCTAAATTAGACATTTTCCTATGTTTGCATCATTTTTAATCAACCTTAAAATACTTCTTTGTTACTTTTAATAATGGTAAAAAAAACAGTAAAAATGACCTATTGCTTGAGGCTCTCAACATTTTGTATTAATTTCCTTAATCATTCATGATTGGTTTTTCAATCAAAATACAACTTTGTAAATTGATCATACCTCAGTTCTCCAAACGTCTTATCACCATGGACTGGTCAACGTTTAAGAATTTTACCACTGCTCCCTGATAAGGGCAATAATTGTTTATATTTTCGATTGCTTTGATTTAATAATTCTAATTTAATTGTATTTAAATATATACGATAGACGAGTATTATCTAATACTATTTACAATTCTAAAAATAACTTGACTGGTTTGTGATAATATCTCCCAAATTATCACGAATACATACTATGAACGATTGTAAGAAATTATCTATTGTCAAAAAAATATTTATTTTTTGCCGTAAAATATTTATTTCAAAGAAAAAAGGATAAATTGAGTGTATTATGGAATAGATGTTTTAAACAATTGGACAAATATTTAAGACTTCATTAAACGTTGTTATTTTTAACTATGAAAACAATAATTATAATAATGCGTGGAAGTTATTTCTGTTTCGAGTCTATAAACAAAAGTCACAAACTGGTCAATTCATCTCCGGTCCAGTGCAAACAAGGAAAGCCCAAAGCAAACAGCTGAAACATGGAATCTAAATTTCCACTCGTTGATCTTCGGAGAATTTTTCGTTACAGAGTATACATTCAGTGCCTTTAATTTCTGGTTCCTTATTTGATGGCATGAAGTCTATTACAATGATACATCAGAGGGGAACGTTTCATTGCTTCTAACTTATGAGACATCCCTAGTAAGTCTAAATCTAGAAGGTCGGTTTCAGTTTTAATTCATAGCCAAGATTCTTTGAATGTTGTTTTGGAGCATTTGGTTCCTTCTTTTGTTCTTTTCTTTTCGTTTATCCTGTAACATTTTTTAGATGAGAAATATGTTATTATAGAAGAAGATCCAACGTTCCTGCCTCTATGTTTGATGTCTGCCCTTTTTTTGGGGGGGGGGATATCTCTACGGGAAGGACAAAATTTGTTGATTTAGAAGTATAAGGAATAACCCTATCAGGGCACTTGGAAAAGTGGAACTAAGGTGAATAAAAACTTGTAGACAAATGTGCAACATGAGCATTTGATGGTATCATGGTCTGAGAGCTAAGAACAATGAATGCAAAATCAATTATGTTTCCATTGCTCAAGACATTTCTGTTGACAGGCAAAATCCAAGCCATTCACTGCTTTATCCTGGTTTATAATATAGAATAATTTTTAAATAACAGAAGAATCGTGTTTTGTTTTCATTCTAATGCATTCAAATGTTAAAATATGTAATTTAGAATTAAATAATAATGTATGTTAATTCATATAATTGATAACTATTGCTTAGCTATCAATATTATACTCCAAAGTCCTTTTAGCAATATTTTTATTCAGTATACATTGTCGGGTTACATAGAATACTATACATTTATGTCGGGTGTTATGGAATACCTAGTATTCCATAATGTCTGAACCATATTGAAAAATGGACCTTTAAACTGAAGGGAAATACAATACCAGACAAAAAGGGACCACGCTATAACAAACTACAATTATTTTACTTACATTATGCTTAACTTTAATGTTCAAGTCACGTGAATACTAGTAGGCTAAAATGCTTAAAAAATTACTCACAAAACTCTTGAAAATAACGAAACGCACTTTGTTCTGTAGCGAAAGGTATGGAAACAAGTGTTTAACTCTCACTGCAATGCATCATGAAAGTTTTTCTTCAGTAGTTCAAGGTATTCCCACACATCAGCAGCTACAGACAGAGCCAATATCTCGGTATTCCATAATACCTGACTATTCATCTACCTTTAGAATAAAATACAATTACACCAAGAATGAATATTAAGTAATTTAACATGGAAAATCGCACTAACTCGAGTGAAATACTCTATAGTAAATAAAATGGAAATAATGCAATGTTCCTTGGTTGTCCCTGTACCGGTCCGTGGCCCAATTTACCAGTTCTTTCAGTGTGAAATGCACATTGGCCTTAAAAAATAAAGATATGGATATAATTTTGGTGAAAACATTTTTATTGAACTATTTTCTTCAAATTATTCCGTATAAAATGGAAATAAACATTATTTATTTTAAGCAATTATAGAAAACTAAGTTAGGATAACAGATGCATGAATTCCCTATGAACATACGAATTTAGTAGTTTGAAATACGTGTGTATGTGAAATATGAAATAGTACAAAAGACCTGCTCCTCAACGAAGCCTTTTTAAAGGTGACTGCTTTAAGAATGTACATTCGACACATTATTTTTCGGTGAGTCATTGTAATCTTAATTGTGAAAATTTCTCAGTGACTTCTTTTCATACTTTGAAAGAATATCTAGAAGATGCCATACGAGAAAAGCCAAGCAAGAAATGTGTGTAAAATTCGACAAGAAAAGTAAACACATATCACATAATTATTTTAGCGGCATTAACAACTTATCACAACTTTTTGAGAATTTCAGTAGCAAATTTAAAAGAAGTAAATTGAAAAATTCTCTGAGAAAGAAGAAAACTCTAGATTTCAATAAAGTGTACAAACTGAAAATAATTTCGAATGTTCCTTATAACTATATAACTGAATTTAATATTTTATTTTAGCTGTAGTTAGGAACTGGTTTATAAGGAAACTATTAGGAAATGGCCAGACATTCACTGTAATAAGATAATAACAAAAAATATTTCTAGTTGGAGTCCTTTTCAACTGAGTGTGCCTTCCCGTCTGAAAATTTAATTTACTCACTTTAATATGTAACCTTGAGCTCTAATAAATATATATTAAGACAACTAATTCTCTCTGAACAAATGCTTTGACGTGATTGATTCTCCATTGTATTATTATAGAGTTGCTCATAAAGAGGTCACTTTCATGACCATGTCTACGATTCAATCGTTAGCTCATACTTTTTTTTCTATTACTAATGTTTTCACAGTGATTAATAATATCCGTTGATAAATGAAGAGGGAAAAGCAATTCCTCTTATATAGAAACAAGATACTAATTCCTTTTAAAATTATACACATTAACTGACCTGGTTTAAAATTAATGCCGCAAACTGCTACACCATAGAATCTCTTATACGGCTCTTTCTCTGAATGAGAATTGAAATCAAACCTAGCAAACATATTTAATTAACATAACGAGGTCTTAAGAAAATTGAATGCTGTTCGAAAGTTAAAATACATATATTTTACTATCCCTTGTCGATAACTTTCTTTTCAATGGAGGATTTTTAATTAACCCTCCATCTGGACAGAACGGATTTTTCCGCCCTAATAGAGAGGCTTCAAGTAACGTTTTCAAAAGCGGATTAGCCGCACTTTTCTGAAATTCTTTCCCCCTTTTAAGGTTTAACATCTTGAAAGATAATGAGGGACGGAGGAAGCAACACAGCAGGAGTTTTATGGCTCGCTGGGAACCCCGTGTTTTGACCCCCCCTCCCCCAATCGTAAAAAATCGGGGATAAATTTCTTTACAACCCAAGAATTGTTTCTTTGCAGCTTGTATTTTAAAAGTTTCCAAAAGTCCCAACGCATAAGTAAAATATGTTACAATTCCCTTTTGGTTTCATATTAATTTCAAACTGTAACAAGTTGGGGCGTGTCAGGGCAATCTGCTATTTTATATAGATAGACAAATTATCTTTTTTAAGTATATTCTCTTTCGCTTCATTTTCTTATTCAAAGCTTTCAGTTTTGAAACATGATTATTTTATTATAAGATACCGAAAAAATTAATAAAACATCAAACTCTTTAAAATTTGGAACCTTTTCAATTTTCCAACCACTAAAAATGAATAATTTAAACTTCATCAAATCATTTGAAACATTTTCTTACACTTTGATAAAAATAATAACGAAAAAAAACTAATTAAGATTTATTAGTTTTTTTTTTTTAGATTTCAAAGTCTAAGTGTTCAGGGAAGTTTAAGTACAGTGCCTGGTTATATATTGTTAAAATACACCGAATTATATTTGAATTTTAAGTGCTTGAACTTCAGTTTACATCAAAGACAACATGAATGAAGATTTTCACACATTTTTTTATAACTTGAATGTTTGAATAAATGGTAATCAAAAAATATACGGAAACATTTACAGTAGACATTTATGCATATAAATAAACATAAAAATCAATTTTAAATTCGAGCTATTGAAAAACATTCGAATTATATATTGTTCAAAAATATCTATTTATACAAAATACCTCAACATTTATCTTTTTAAAGGCTAATTGAATAAGTAATTAAAAATCTGGATATGTTTTGAAGTCTCGACCTTAAAAAGCTAGAAATTTTATGTTGAAATTCCATTTGAAATTTTGAAAAAATGCATCGCGCAGTTAAAAATTATTTACCATAAGTTTTTAGCAATTGTTTGAGTATAATAAAAATTTCAAATTTTATTATATAGCTTCTTTGGTATCTTTTAATATATTTCGGCCGCGGTAGCCGAGTGGTATAGGTATCGGAACGTGGCTTGCTTTGTCACGAGTTCGAGCCCAGTACCACTAAAGACCCGCCGTGTAGGGCAGCGATGCACGTTAAATCTGTCGAGGCTGAAACGTCCTCCCGTTGGTGTGGTGGGGTAGTTAGGAGAGGGTGCCAGCTCGGGTGTCGTCCACGTCACTTGACCATGGTTCAAAATTACGTGGTCCGTCGCCAAAAGCCCTCGTGTAGCTGAACAGTGCGACGTTAATATTCAATCATTCATTTAATATATTTCAAAAGATTTCATACAATTCGGTTGAAAACCGCATGCTAAAGCAAAAAATATACTAAAAAATTGATGAATATACAATTACAATGAATTCTTACATAGAGAAGCAAAACTGAGAAGCTAAAGCGTAGGAATAAAAAAAATTGAGTATATCTGAAGTAGTTTTCGAAATATTTATTTTAAAGTTTAGAAAATTTGTGTGCGTTATATTATATTTGATATCAATTAAATGGTTAAAATAATGTGTGTGTGTGTGTTAATATTAGTCATGTAATCGTTTGATGACACATTCATATACTAATAAAAATTATCATGATCATTGATGCGAATGTCAAGAATTTTATGTCATTTTAAATTCAGACATTAAGATATTGATGTAGAAAATATAAAACGACCATCTAAAATACATGAAAATTGTAGTCTGCTATAAAATGATCTTGACAAACAAAATACGGTATTTTCACTTACTATGGCAGAGCCGGCTTAGTCAGGGGCGATCTGGAAAAACACAGAGAGAACCGCGGTTTTGATGGATGCCGCTCTAGCTTTTAAAGCTCCCAGGAAAAATTATATATATATATATATATATATATATATATATAAATTACAAATGCAAAAATAAATCTTGTAATTTTCCATACATTTTTATAACAACGAATTGTGGAATTGGCTTCCAATACATTGTTGTGTTTGACAATATCTAAGGTAACCAACCCTACTTTAGATAGATTTGTACTACTTTTTCGTAACTGTATTCCTTTTAAAATTAATCCGTGCAGCCGAAATACACCTTTTGTACCCTTAAAAATTTATGTTAACTATAACGGTTAGTTTTAATTTATGCAACTTGTGAAATGTTCATAATTAACCATTTCCGTCTAAACAGTTTACATGAAAAAAAAAGTTTGGACTCCCTCATTCATTAGGGATTTATATAAGATTCTGACATTAAATTTTATTTTTCACCGAAGAGGATTGAGTGGAAGTGTATAGTGCTTCCACACCACAGGTCTGGGGTTCTATTAACGGGCTGCGCAAGGTCGACTCTGCCTTTCATCCCCGCTACATTGGGTCGATAAATGAGTACCAAGCTTGCTTCGGGTCTTAAACACTGAAGGTCTCTCTTCAGACAGACCACCAAATCGGGACAACTGTTCATGCACCTCAGCGTCCAATGGTCACGTGTATTATGATGGGCACAGTAGTTCCTGGCCCTCATGAATTGTTGTGCTTCTGAGTTTGAGTCTTAAGTTTGAGGATTACCTCACTTTGGGGATACCCCTTAGATAAACATGTATTTCCAATCATTTGCAATTAAACATTTTTCTTTCAATTACGTTTATTTCAGAAGGAAGTTTGAATTTTCAAATGTATTTGCTTAATAACATGTATATTTGTGTATTATATTAAAAATTTGATCAGTCCAAAATTACATGTTTTTAGCTCCTCTAAAAGCTTTTAGGATTTTACAACTGATCTTACAATCCATATACATTTTATAGTAGTATATTTAAAAATGATAAGGACATTTTTACGACTGTGTGAGCTGTTATGCCTCGTTTATAAATATAAAAAATTGCATTCAGCTACAGTTTTTAAAATGTACAGAAATAAGTGGAGCAAGAGGATACTTACATATTATGAATATTTTTGACTGCAGTAAGATATATTTATATTTCAGTTTCTTTACAATTTGAATAGAAATTGTAAGCCATTTTGCGAATAGTTTGATATTGAGTATAAACCCATAGGCTGTTTAATATTGTAAAGTGTTTTACTTTGATACCAGCACACATTCAAATAAGGCTCATTTGCAGTTATATGATCAGCTTCAGTGATATTTAAATTTTCAAAAATAGTCTACACGTACGAAAACATTCTTTCACAACCGCATACCACATCTCTCTCATACTATATCTTCCTACAGCAGGAAATATTTGTGTATACTGAAAAATTTAATACAGGATACTTTTCCAAGTGTTAAATTTGTTTTTAAAATTTGGTATGAATACATTGTGGAACTGTCGGTTAACTTCACTGAACAAAATTGTTTTAAGTGTACTGTTTTGAAAGACAAGATTAATTAGGGAGAACTTTTCTCACAATAGAATTTGTAATGACTGAATTGTGTGAAAATGTAGTTATCGATTTGTGACATTTTTCCTTGTAATAAAAGAAACAGAAAGATAAGAAATTTAACTTGAGTAGAAAATGGTTAGAAGTACTGTCATGCGCATTTGAAGAAGTATATCCCCCATTAAAATTAAAAATTATTGACTGAATGTGGGTTATGTCCATCACAAATGCCGATGTAGAAAAGGAATTTTTATTTAATACAAGAAGTTCGAAAAAAGAACACTAGGAAGGAAAATTTAAATTTTTTTCCGAAAAATATTCAGTTAACATAAAAAAAATATATCTTTATATGATTTTTTAATTAAAATAAATTAAAAGTATTGAAATCCTTTTTTTATGCTATTTTAAATTAAAATATAACTGAATAGAGAAAGATCGGTTTTTTATTTTTATAAATATAATCATTTAATGTAATATTTATTGTGTTATTGTTTAAAAATGAGATAGGGCCTTTGCTCTTTTTACCTCATTACTTTTTTAAAAAACAGGAAAGTGAGCGCGTTTTCTTACTCTCATATTCAAAAATGAATACAGGATGCTTTTTTCTGGTTCAAATCGCAATACCAAATATATCTTAATATATATAAATCTCGTGTCACAATGTTTGTCCTCAATGGACTTCTAAACCACTTAACCGATTATAATAAAATTCGCACACCATGTGCAGTTCGATCTAACTTGAGAGATAGGATAGTTTAAATCTCAAATTATAGTCGCAATTTTAATTTATTGCTAATTATTGTCTGTTATTATTTGACAGTCACAATTATCTGTTAACTCCAAATGATTCTAACAGATGTCGATACCTTTCGACTGGGTTGAGTAAGTAATCAATAGATGGCGCTGCTATGGTAAATCTACGAACGTGTCATATAAGCTATATTTTAATAGCATAATTACCACGTGTTGTTGACGCTATAAAATTAATTAAATTTATTTTGTAGTGAACGAAATACCGTATAATTCAATTATTTCCACTTTTTAAATTTTTGGTGTTAGCATAGCCGGCCACGTGTTACTTAGACTGATGTAAGTATTATCAAATAATTATAAAATTTAATTAAATGTCAATGCAAAAATATGATACACAATTTCCTACACTTTTTCAATAGTTGTACAAATATTTTTTTTTTATTGTTTTCATTTAACCGCTATTAAAAAATATTTAGCACTTATTATTTCAATGTGCTATGATAACAAGTTTTTCAGATTTTTTTTCTTATATTTAAACGATTAAATTAGTATTTCAATTCTTATTGAAATTATTATTTAAACTCTATAATTTAAATATGTACATGTCAGTATTATCACATAATTATAAAAGTTAATTAGAATGATTTTCAATTTTTTTTCTCATATTTAAACGATAATTTATTATTTTCAGTCAAATGCCACGGAAAAAATCTAACCTCAACAACGCGAGCACCAAAGAGGCACGACGCAAACGTATTAAAAGAGCCCATCAGTTGGCAGAACAAATTGAATCAAGAAATCTAGCACAAAGAATCAGTACAGCAGAAGGTCATGCACAAGAATCTCAAGAACAGTGTAACGAACGTCTTCAAGAGAATATCACAAGAACAAGAGCAGCAGGAGAACGAGACATAGCCACAGTAGGAGACACAGGAACAATAATTTCAATTTACACATGTAAGTAATATCACATAGTTTTATAAAAGTTAATTAATATATCAATGAGAAAATGGCACAAAACTCCCCCACACTTTTTCAATAATTGTACAAAAAATTTTTATATTATTTTTTATTTAATCTCTATTGAAAATTATTTTGCACTTATTATTTCAATGTTAAAATTATTATTTTCAGTCAAATGCCACCGAAAAATCTAACCTCAACAACGCGAACAGCAAAGGGTCGCGACGCAAAACGTGTTGAAAGAGCTCAGGAATTACCAGAACAAATCGAAACAAGAAATGCAGCTCAAAGAATCAGGACTGCAGAAAGTCATGCACGAGAATCTCAAGAACAGCGTGACGAACGTCTGCAACAGAATATTACGAGAACAAGAGTGGCACGAGAACGAAACATAGCTACAGTACGAGCACTAGATCGACAAAGGTAACGGATCAGCCGCTCATTAACACGTGCATCATTCGTTCGGCTTGCTTTTGAATATGCACCAGATATTAACTACTCAGCGCATTCAAAATTGCTATCGGTGGAATGGATAAAGTATGTCAATATTGTCATGCATTGAAATTTCGGAATGAAGCAGCCGGCATGTGCTGCGCATCAGGAAAAGTTGTGCTGTCACCTCTACCCGCCCGCCGGAGCCTTTATTATCCCTTCTTACTGGCAATTCAGATGATTCCAAATTATTTTTTGCGTAGAGATACGCAAAAATTTAATTCTTGCTTCCAAATGACGTCATTTGGAAGCAAGAATTAAATTTGCGATCGTGCATCCGATGGACGTAATTTTGAAACTACATTCAAAATTCAAGGCCAGGTGTACCATAAAATCGGATCACTGATGCCAATGCCTGATAACAATCCGAAATTTCTTCAAATTTATTTTATGGGCGATTGTGAAGAGCGCGTGACGACTCGGTGCCTGTATAATTTTATTGAACAAGCAGAGGAAAGAGCAATTGTGATATTATTGGAAAATTTTTTAGAAGATCACAATCAACTAATTCAATTGATCAAAAGAGTTTCGCCACGACTGCAAAATGACAATTATCAAATCGTCATAAAAGCCGACAAAGTACCATTAGGTGAACATGCTGGTAGATTCAACGCTCCAACTGTTGATGAGGTTGCTGTTATCATGGTTGGTGATCCAGTTGACAAAAGATCTATAAAAATTACACGGCGAGACAACACTATCAGTACGATTTCGGATCTACACCGTTCATATGACGCACTACAATATCCATTGATATTTTGGCAAGGACAAGATGAATATCACCTTAATATCAAACAGTATGATCCAAATACCGGTAAATTTGACAATTATCTGTTTACTTTCTTACTATATGTATTGATTTAATTTCGTATTGCATTTTATTTTTTATTTTTAGGTGATTACAGAAATAATAAAAGTTAGCTCAATGAACTACTACGCACACCGAATAATGGTTAGACAACATCAAGACAATTATATCCTTCGATATCGTCAGCTGTTCCATCAATACCTTGTTGATATGTATGCTAAGGTCGAAAGTGAACGCTTGCGATTCCTTCGATTTAATCAGGCAAAACTACGATCGGAAGAATATATTCACTTACGAGATGCTGTTGCTGGAAACATCGATGGAAATTTAAATCCCAATGACATCGGTAATGCTTTCATTTTACCTTCAAGCTACATCGGCAGTCCACGGAACATGCAGGAATACATGCAAGATGCGATGACTTACGTACGTCATTACGGTCGACCGGATTTATTTATTACATTCACATGTAATCCGAATTGGGAAGAGATACAAACTTTACTATTGCCAGGACAACAAGCCATTCATCGTCATGATTTAACTGCACGTGTGTTTAAACAAAAATTGAAATCCTTAATTGATTTTATTGTTAAATATTCAATTTTTGGTATCACACTTTGTTGGCTGTATACGATAGAGTGGCAAAAGCGAGGTTTGCCTCATGCCCACATTTTGGTTTGGCTTAAAGATAGAATCCGTCCTGAAGAAATCGATCAAATAATTTCAGCCGAAATTCCAGACCCATTAATTGATCAAGAATTATTTGATATTGTCACCAAACACATGATCCATGGGCCATGCGGTGCTTTCAACATGACGTCACCGTGCATGGAAATGGAAAATGTAAAAAAAAACTTCCCAAAGCCGCATACGAATGACACGATCACGGATATTGATGGTTATCCAAAGTATCGCCGCAGAAGTACTGAGAATGGTGGCCACACATTTACAATGCGACTGCCGAACTTTCCAAATCAAGTTGAGTTTGATAATGAGTGGGTGGTACCATACTCACCACTACTTTCAAAAACTTACAAAGCTCATATCAATGTTGAGCTTTGCAGTTCTGTTAAATCAATTAAGTATATTTGTAATTATGTAAACAAAGGCAGTGATTTGGCCATATTTGAAGTACAAAACATTAATAAAAATGACGAAATAGCACGATACCAAATGGGCAGATACATTAGCAGCAATGAAGCTATTTGGCATATTCTCAGCTTTCCATCCACGAAAGAGATCCTGCTGTCGAACATCTGGCAATACATCTTGAAAACGGTCAACGTGTATACTTCACTGAAGAAAATGTTCTCCAAAGAGCGTTCGAAGCTCCGAAAACGACTCTAACTGAATTTTTTACATTGTGTCAAAAACCTGATGTTTTTGGCCAATTCGCGAAGACATTGGTGTATGGTGATGTTCCACGTTATTTCACATGGAACAAATCCAGTAAAAAAAATGGGAGCCACGGAAACAAGGAAAACCACATCCTTCCATTACAGGCATATTCAAAAAGCTAAGACATTGGGGAGACTTTACACGGTACATCCAAAGCAACGTGAGTGCTTCTATTTACGTTTGTTATTGGTGAATGTTCCCGGACCAACGTCTTTTGAATTTTTACGAACAGTTAATGGTCGAGTATTCAATACATACCAGGATGCATGTCGTGAACTGCAATTGCTAGAAGACGATAACCATTGGGACTTAACGCTTGCTGATGCTGCGTTGACATCAACACCGAATAACATTCGTCAGTTGTTTGCAATTATTTTGACGACATGTTATCCCTCGCAAGCACAAACTTTGTGGGAAAATATAAAAAATTGTATGACAGAAGACATCTTGCACCGAATTAGACAAACAAATCAATCCCAAAACATAGATTATACACCAGAGATGTACAATGAAGCATTGGTCTTAATCGAGGATTTATGTGTTCTTATTTCAAATTTACCACTTAATCATTATGGTATGCCATCACCTAATCGTCCAGCCACCGACTTAGTCAATACCGATTTACAACGAGAAAATCAATATGACCATGGAAGTTTAGCAACAATTATCATGAACAGTGAACCGTTACTGACAGCAGAACAAAAAATTATTTATGATCGGATTATGCTGGCTGTTGCTGCTGAACAAGGCGGTTTTTTTTGATGCACCCGGTGGAACCGGTAAGACATTTTTAATATCGTTGATTCTTGCCAAAATACGGTCGCAACAAAAAATCGCATTAGCAGTAGCATCGTCAGGCATTGCGGCTACTTTACTGGATGGTGGGCGAACAGCACATTCAACATTCAAGCTGCCATTGGACGTTCATAATAAACCAGATGCAATGTGTAACATCAAAAAGAATAGTGGAATAGCTGCAGTGTTGCGGAAGAGTTCTATCATAATTTGGGATGAGTGCACAATGGCACACAAATATTCACTTGAAGCATTAAACAGAACTATGCAAGATTTAAACAGCAATAATAAACTTTTCGGTGGTGCTATCTTACTTTTTGTCTGGTGACTTCCGGCAGACCTTTACCGGTTATACCTCGCTCTACTTTCGCGGATGAGATTAATGCATGTTTGAAACAATCATTCTTATGGCGAAGTGTTGAAACACTTGGATTGACCATAAATATGCGAGTACAATTACAAAATGATCCATCAGCACAAATATTTTCCGAACAACTACTACATATTGGGAACGGTAAAATAGAACTGCAACTAAATACGCAATGCATTAAACTACCAGACAATTTTTTGCACTGTTGTTCAGGATAAAAATGAATTGATTCAGAGTATTTTCCCGGATATACAGAATAATTATTTGAATCATGAATGGCTTAGTCAACGGGCGATTTTGGCAGCCAAAAACGTTGATGTTGATGAAATTAACTTCCAGATACTACAGTTGTTACCAGGCGATCTGATGTCTTTTAAATCAATCGATACTGTTGTTGATGAAAATGAAAGTGTAAATTTTCCGATTGAATTTTAAATTCATTAGATATCCCTGGAATGCCACCACATAATCTTCGATTAAAGATTGGTTCCCCATTATTCTCCTCCGTAATTTGAATCCACCTCAATTATGTAACGGTACGCGTTTGGTCATCAAAAAGATCACCGGAAACATTCTTGAAGCAACCATTTTGGCTGGGAAGTTTAAAGGAAAAGTGGTCCTGCTGCCACGTATTCCGATGATACCATCAGATTCTACCATACCCTTCAAAGGGCTACAGTTTCCAATTCGTTTAGCTTTCGCCATGTCTATAAATAAATCTCAAGGTCAAACAATGTCCATTTGTGGTTTAGATTTGGAAAATCCATGTTTTTCTCATGGGCAACTATATGCTGCGTGTTCACGTGTTGGGAAACCGTCGAATCTATTTGTGTTAGCTAAAGACAGGTTAACCAAAAACATTGTGCACCGATTGGTGTTAAATTAAATTGAAATTGAAAGTATTTATAATTCAAAAAATAGATATTAATGTTTAAAAGTTTAAGACTGTCTGCCTTGCATACCTCATTTATGAGTTTAAGCGTCACATGTTATTTACTGTATTATACTTTATTATACTTATATTTGTTATAAAATAAATAGAAATAATAAATCTGATAAATTTTATTTTGTACCTATTGATTTCTGCTTAATATCAAGTGTAAGAACATTTTAATTAATTGTGTTCAACGTACTTCCCCCTTCAAATCTCAATCCAGTGAATTTGTATACCAACATCAACATTTTCGTCTTTGTTCGTAAATAATTTCATTGTACTAAAGGGTTATAGTAGTAGAAAGTCAAATAAGGAGTCAAATTAGATTGTTTACTATAATGTAATATAACAAAAACTTTAGCCACAGCAACGCGTGGCCGGGTCAGCTAGTATATATATATATATATATATATATATATATATATTAATTTTTAAAAATGACAGAAAAATAAATTTTCTTTGAAGAAAATATAATTATTTTTCAACTTCTAAAATACTATTTATTTCATTTTTTCCTCTTTTTTTTACCTTTCATTTCGTTTTTAATTTTACTGTGACTGAACATATAGGAGAAAGAAACACCGTATGTTTCAAAGAGGATTGATCAAGAGAGGATATCTACGCTTTCAAAGAAGATTGCCCAAGGCAACTTAACAGCTAGCTGTAAACGATTGATCTCTTGGTTCTTACTTTTCAAAAGGGACCGAACTGGGTCGTAAAATTTTTCCCGTTCGACCACCCAAGTTCTAAAAGGGGGAAAGGAAAAAAGTCTGTTGCATTTTTGAAGGGAATCGCAAAATAAGAGTTAAACGCTTTCGGAATAACTTTTCAGCAGGAAGGTGTCCAGTTAGAGGGTTAAGGTATATACATTCGCACTGTTTGTAAGAAAAATGCAACACCGTAAACGAATCATCAGAGTTAAATGAACTTTGCAGCAAATATCAATTATAGGATGTTACGTAAAATAGTAAAGTTTTAGAGCCACCGCGCCCTCTGAACTGATGCTGAAAGCATATAATTAGAGGGCTGTAGTGGGTAGTTGAAAATAGTTAATGATTATTTGTTCGTGGCCAACGTTTAGTGAGACCTAAGTACGCCTCCACAAAGAAATAAGGAGAAATTCCAAAAACTTACGAGGTTTGAACGGGGGAGGATTATCGACCTTCGAAAAGAGGATTTTTCTATCCCGCAATAGGAGCTCGTGTGCAGCAGAAGAGTTCCACAGTGACGCGAGTTTGGAAGCAGTGAACCAATGAGCACCGAGCAACTCAAAAAACTGTCTGCGGACGACGGGAGGTGACGTCAACGGGCGACGATCGACACCTGCTTCGCATGGCGGAATATAAACGTACAGCTTCCTCCAGGCAGTTGGCAGCAAATTGGTCTACTACTACAGGTGTACCAATGTCGACCTCATCAATTCGTCGACGTCTGATGCACCTTGGATTGCGTAAAAGGGTGCCTTTATAACAGGATCCCCCTCTCGTTAAACCATCGAAGACTCCGTCTGCAATAAGCTCATGAGCAAAGAACCTGACACCCTGATTGGCACCAAGTTGTCTTTTCAGATGAATCACGCTTCAATTTGTGGGACCATGATGGCCGCATTCGTGTTAGACGCTATGCCGGTGAATGCTGTATTCCAGAGTGCGTTATTGAATGACATAGTGGCCTAACACCCGTAGTTATGGTTTGGAGTACAAATTTGTATCATGGACGATTCAATTTGCTACAAATAGAGATTAATCTCAATAACAACAGGTACATCTATGAAGTGCTACAACCCAAAGTCGTTCTCTTCATTAAGGCATCCCTTGAGCTACCTTTCAGCAGCACAATGCACGCCCACATATTGCAAAGACTGTTCGAGAGTTCTGTTCAGTCCAACGCATGCAAATATTTCCTTGGTCTGCTTATTCGCATGATATGCCACCTATTGAGCACGTGAGGGATTTTGTTCTCGCTCGTCCTGCAGCTTCAAATGACGAACTTTTGCTGCACACACAAACAATATGGAATTTTCTTCCACAGCAGACATTCAAAATCTGTTCGACTCTATGTCATATCGTATAGCAGTACTTATTGCAGCGCGTGGTGGCCACACCAAATACTTATTTCAGACAATTAGTATTGTGTTTTTTCTTTGAACAGTTCGTCATTTATTTGTACTAATACAAGTCGTTTGTGCATTAAATTTCAATTAATTTGGATGATTTCTTCATGGTGTTGCATTTTTAACAAACAGCAGTTTATATTGTTTTTATGAATCACAACCATAATATTGAAAATAACTGAAATCTTTACAACCTCTCTATTATGTTACCAACTCAAAAAAAATACTTCATGAGATAGTATTGCATATCTTCCAATATTAGAAGAGGAAAATACCTGGTGTCATTTACAAAAAAAATCTTTACTGATAGTTTTTGAAGGACTTCTAGTGTAAAATCAAATAAATAAATAAATAAAAGAGTTTACATATTTAGGTTAGTAAAACGTTTTTAGTTATGTGCGCTTTATATATAAGTACGCATGACTTAAGGCAGTGTTTCTCAAACTTTCAATACTGGCGACCCAATTTTCAATCATAATTTTTGTCGCGCCCCCTGTACAACAATAATGTATTTACTGCAATAAAAATGCACTTTGAGAGAGAGTCGCTAAAGGTACAATACGATCTTAATTATAAACCGTACAAATTAATACGATAAGTATATAAAATTTTGTACATATAACTTTTAAGTAATATATATTTTAAGAAAAAATTACTTAAAATATATATTACTTACTTATTATTATGTTAATTTTTCTTTCTCTAATTTTTAAATTGGAACAGTTCGCAAAATGATACATTTAATTAAAGATTTATTTCTCCTTCAGCATTCGTTTCTCAAAGTACAAATTTCATTAGAAAAATAGTCTAGTCTATGAAGCTCTCTATCATATCCATCACATTTGGCATTATAGGGTACGTTTGCGTTAGTCTGGGCAACCTATCGGGCATCTGCGCAAAACTTGTAAAACCTTGTACAATTCCACTCAGTTTTGGTCGACTCGATACTTTAGTTACCAAATCTAGCTTGTGAATGTAAATTTTTTAAATTTACACGTTAATTGTAATTCATGGTAATTAAGTATCTGTGGCAGTAGATTAAAACAAAATCATACATATATTTTTAGGTAGTAAGCAAACATTCGACGATAATGAAGGATCAACAGATACACAGACGAGAATGGTTCCGAATATTAAATCAAGGCAATAAATATTCTCAAAAATACTTACATTTTGGATTTACCACCACTAAACTAAATGATGGGGAAAAAAAGCCCCAGGTCGTTTTGTGTCAAAACTTACAAATCTGAAGAACAACATGTAAAAGTTGTTTCTAAAACCATGTAAAATCATTTAGCTATGTTGGCAAAGAATTTAAAAAAATATTTTCTGGATGAGGACAACTTGGTAGCAAGTTACGAGTGGATTAGGGATCTATTTCAAGATACTCCAGAAGGACTCTCAACTTCCGAAGAAGAAATCTTCATACATTTCACATACAGTGAAAACTTAAAAGGCAATTTTGTAATAAACCGCTCTTTGAATTTTGGGTAGAGGTGGATGATGAATTCTCTGTACTGAAAACAAAAGCACTTCATATAGTATTACCATTTTCAACATTCTACCTTTGTGAAACCGAAATTTTCTGCGGTGGCTGCTTTGAAGACCAAATATAAATATCAGCTAAATATAGAAAAATAACTCAGAGTGTCAATTTCTGATATTATAAACCTTCCTTTGAAAAACTTTGCTCTACAAGACAAGCCCATGAAAGTCCCTAATAATTATCAAACTTGTTCTTAATTTAGTATTAAGAAATTATTTATAAAATACCTTCTTCAGTACTAATACATTAAACGTATACTGGCTGAAACACCAGCTTTTCACACGAGTTCATTTTTTAAAGAAATAAAACATTATTATTGATATAATAGCTGAACTGTAAAGAGAGTAAAACTGCGTGCACGACATTGTATACAAAAATCTAAAATGATTTTTTTTAGATAAATGCTATAATTGTAAATAACTGTTTAAAAGAACTGTAATTTTAAATCTCGCAGAATTAGCATTTAGAATTAATGTTAAATAATGAAAAAGAATATAAAATTCCGATGAAGAATAATTGTGTCACTTTTTAATATTTAAAGCGAGAAGACTTCAAAATGTTTTAACCCGGGAACAGGCGCGCACTCGATACTAACGCTAATGGTACTGCGGGGGTCTCAGTCACCCCAATAATTTGTTTATAATTATTTTTACTGTACACGAGATACAAATCGGAAAAAAAAATTCCAGTGAATAATTTAATTAAGAGAAAGTATACTTACCGGCTTTCAAGGACTATTCAATTTTTCTTTGAGGATTTGAGAAAAAATCCAATAAAACACTGAACTAAAATGATAACGCCACCGCCTCCGGTTTAAAAGTGTATTCAGAAAAAAATACGAATGATCTAAATAACCATACCAGTAAGTTTGAAGGTCAATCAAATGATTAACAAATGTATTATACAGCCTGGCTGAAAAGTGAATCATATCTTCCTTTTCTTTTTCTACAACTAATGTACAGTATTTCAATAATAATTACAGTGATTAATTGTTTGTCTTCTTAGAATTTTTTTTAGGGTCTGTGTTTCGTTTTTCTTTTAACGAGTAATATTTTATGTTAAAACGTAATAAAAAAATCTCTCATTGAGGAAATACAGCAAATTAAACAAAATGTTTGTTTCTTCTTTAATTTGGTTTTGGGATCAAAGATAGCTATTTGATGACGGAAAAACGCCAGATGGTAAACAAATTATATCAGTGTTGTTGTGTATTTTTTTCATTATGGAAGAAAGTATTTTGTTTTACTTCTCTTTCCAGTTATTTTTTTAAATCTTGAAATTTTCAATATGCTCGCGCCCCCTTGTAGGGTCATCGCGCCCCCCAAGGGGGGCGCGCCCCACACTTTGAGAAACACTGACTTAAGGAAATAAATTATAGTTTTTAAGTTAAAAAAATTTATAACAAAGTGGCTTGAATTATTGCTATTGGACGCAACGTAAAAAAAAAACGGTATATGTTTTTGCGCCATGCATTTTGTTCATTCAACATTCTCATTTTAAACTTACAAGAATAAGGGAAAAATAACTAAAAAAATATATCTATCGCATTATGATCCAACAGAAACTAATCATTTGCTTGAAAGGTATTTGATATTTACTGTGTTTCGTATTTGGTGTTTATTTTAAATTGTACCAATGCTAATAATATACGGAATCTGAGTAATAAAAAACACCACTCAAAAATTCATTTAACTAAATATTCGGGGAAGATACTGAAAAACACCATGGTCTGAAATAAATATTGATAAATTTTCCGAAAATGGGTGGTACCATGTGTAAAATACATCTTATATAAAAATTGACGGTTAAAAAAATGCATAAACTGATTAATAAGAATACTCTTTTTGTGTAGTTTTATACAACTTTAATTTTATCACTAAAAATAAACACAGCTTCAAAATGCATTTATTTTTAAAGAATTAAAAATTGGATTCCATAATTCATATTTTGTTAGATATTTTACTTATATACACACAAAAAGAAACAGATGCGCTTCAAATACAACTATATCTGCCCAAACAAATATCGTGTTAATTTTTAAGGTAGATTTTTCAAACGTGCATTTCAATTACCGTAAAATCCAGCGTATGACCACACCTATACTTTAATACTGCAATATATAGATTTTAGGTATATTCGTCTTGTAACGCGCATTCCTCTTTTATTTACGAAGAAACCTGAAATGCACGTGCGCAATGCTCTTGCGTTTTGAAGTCATTTATTCCAGGTATTATTCCAAGCTTCAGGGGAAAAAATGGTATACTTCTAGAACTACAACCCTTTTAGTTCATAGGGGATGTATTTTTTTTCAAAAGAAACAGTATTTCGATATATATGCATGTAGTAATTCCAATAATTTAATTGTAATAGCTCTTGCATTATTTAATGTCCAGTCCTTCAGTACAACCATGTAAATATTTTAATTGGTTACCCGCCTATCGAGGACTTTTGAAACTATTTCCATCCACCTCCTAAATCACGCGATGTCTCTCTGCTATAAATACCGGGATCTGAAAATCGGCCACCCTCTTCTCTTCTGCTCTCGCCGCTCTGCACTCATGTAACCAGCTGGCTCCCACGCGCTCTCTGTTTGTCTTTGTCTGTGTTTATGCCATGATGTTTGCTTCTTGTTATGAGTAATGCCGTCAATACTTGATCTTTATGTGTTTCCAGATGTAAAGAAACTGGATTATGGATTTACAGGAGTGCCTCTTCAAAAATACAGTACTCATCCTCTCGCCACGTAACACAGGAAAATCACACTACCGCCCACGCCCTACCTTTGGTTCGCCATTGTTTAAATTAACAACTCGACATAACCTAGTATGCACTTCTAAAGTTTTCACATTACATGTATATATATATATATATATATACTTTCAGATGCATATGAGAAATATGATTTGAATAATTACATTAGTTCTGAAAAGTTCAATACACTTATTCGTTTTGTTATACAGGAGAACTTCATTATTTTTGAGAACAAACTTTATAAACAAATCAAAGGATTGCCTCAGGGTGGCCCGGCTAGTAATAGTCTCGCTAACCTGTATTTACACCATTATGAAATAGTTCGAAGAAAGGAACCCTCTTGCCTCTTGTTAAGATACATAGATGATATAATTATTATAGGTCATGATAGAGAATTTAAACCTAACATTAATTTTTATCCGGAATACCTAAAATTAATACAGACGAATTTTAACTCAAACAAAGTTGAATTTTTGGATTTGGATTTAACTATTATTGACAACAAATTATACAGCAATATATATGATAAAAGGGAAGCATTTAAATTCAATGTCATAAAAATACCAAACTTCAATAGTTGTCTTCATATATCTGTATTTAGAAATATAATTTTAAATTTTTTGTTGAGAAATAATAATTTAACTACGCACAATATTGATAGATTCAAAAATATCCAGAAATTTATATTATTGTGCATACAAAATGATTATCCCATCAATTTCCTGAGAAAATATATAGATCAGAAATATTTCTTAAAAATATTTTTAAACTCGTAAATGCACAAATCCACCACACAACATTAGGTCCACAAAGTCAGCTTGTTAGTGGTCCAGCTGTGAAGAATTTGTGCATTCCACACACAGTTTACATTTTAATATACATTTTAATACACACACACTTAAAACAATATTTACACGACTATATATACACTTTAAAATTATTTATTACCAGTTAAACATTTATGTCCAATCAGACATTTATGACCAATAAATCAAGCAAGTCTTTTACATGTGATATGGTTTGCATCTAATGCCAAGTAGTCATACTCTGGTGTTGGATCAAGAATCGATTGGATTGACATGAATAGATGTTATGCGCAAAATATGTGTAATTGATATATTAAAAATGAAATGTCGTGCTATAAGAAATGGATCATATTCTTGATGGGATACTGTTTGGTGAGTCTAATGATTTACTCTATTCATTTGTGAATATACTGTATTTTTAATGATTTACTCTATTTATTTGTGAATATACTGTGTTTTTAATGTTAACATTCGGTTTTTAGAAATTTTTAGTTTGAACTTTCAGATTTTTTAACTTGAACTTTCGAATTTTTTAGATTGAACTTTCAGATTTTTTAACTTGAACTTTCAGATTTTTTAACTTGAACTTTCAAATTTTTTAACTTGAACTTTCGGATTTTTTAACTTGAACTTTTTGATTTTAGATAATTTTGATTTGAACTTTCGGATCTCAAATATTTTTTGATTTGAACTTTCGGATCAGGAATTTATTTTTTCTACCTTTACAACTATTTTAAAGATGGGTGCATCATCTTGGAAGTTTGAGGGTTCACTTATATTATGTACTAAATTGTTTTTAAATTTTAATATTGCAATATCTTTCGGAATGTGATGGCGAATAGTTTTTTTTCAAGTATAATGATTTAATTTTAACTTTTTAATTTAAAGTATAATGGTTTAATTTTAACTTTTTAATTTTTAATTTTTTTAATTTTTTTTTCTGAAATTTGAAAATTTTCCAATTAAATTACCAAGTTGCAATAGGGGAAGGTTGGCGCCATCAAACTAGTTTAACCCCACTTATCGGTCCTAAGTCCGAGATTGCACTTGGTTATTTTATAAATTTTTATTTTATTTTATAATTTTTTATTTTTGTTTGAAAATGATGGAACATTATCTTTTATATTCGCCATTGATATTCTGAAGTGTTTTGGTATTTTGGGATTCATATATTTCAATTTTTAAATTGGTTATTGTGATTGTTTTTATATATTTAAATATATATATATATATATATATATATATATATATATAATTGAAAAAAAAATGGAAAGCACTAACATTTCCTGAAGCATTAACGTTTGTGACTTTGGACAGAAGAGTCTGCTTGAAGGTTACTTTCTATGGTGCTAACTTTCTCGTTAAGTACAAAATTTATTCTCAATAGTTAAAGTAATGAAAAATTTAAGCCAATATTGAAAAGTCCTTAGTCCTAAAATTTGTACGAGTATTCAAACAGTTTATAATTAGAAAGATTAAACAAACTTGCAGGAATGCTGCGTAAATGGAAAATGTAACGAAAAGAAAACATTTAATAAAAATAGAAAACAAATTCTAAAAAAACATTCCTAAAATTTGGAAAGTGTAATACTACAAAATGGACTGGAAAATCAGAAAAAAACACACCTTTTGTTCACAGGATATATTATTTATTATTTTTATCAATCTATTATTGAAGAAACTATTGCATTACATTAGATGTTTGTAACCGTTTATTTATGAAGAAAGAAAATATTTATAAAGAAACACATGTGGGAATAACAATTTATTGATAAAGAAGGTTTTCCTACATTTTTTTACGTAGTGACTAACTACCATTTGTTTGCTTTCTGTAAATAATTTATTTAACAGACAACATTGTTACAAAGTATTCTACGCAAAGTTAGTTGCTTAAAACTGATATCGGCTTTTTGAAACTAGCAAAACTCGTTAAGCAAAATCGATTCTCATTTTGCATCTTTCGTTTTAAGCGTCCTTACAAATACTTGGAAAGACATTCGTCTTCTAGAATCTTTGCTGCTGAGCTTTGTAACAATTGTAAATTTAAAATGGTATCTTTTTGAACTTTAACGTTCTACAACATTCATATCTGCAAAATGTGATTAAATATTTAGAGTTCACTCAGACTATTTCCAAGTATATTCATTGGCATAAGGAATTCTTTGAGCTTTTAAATATGCTTAGGAACAATTGAAAAATTACGGTATTTATGACGTGTTTTTTATATCAATACATTTTATTCTTCTTGGGATATTAGAATTGTAAATATCAAACTCGTACGCTTCATAGCGGATTCCATTCTAATCCATCGTATGAAACAATAAACGCTGTTGGAAATTAAATTTTCAACTAAAATATTAATTGCTAGTTGAATCCAAAAATTTTTTATGCCCTATTATTCAGTTAATTTGATTAGAAAAATGAATTGTTAGTTTAAATTAAAACGCTCCCTACCACATATGAGAATTATTAGACGGTAAGGGCATGATAATTTCGAAAAAGATAATTTTAGGAACTGATTATTGAAATAAAAATTTGTAAGAGATAGAAAGGCAAAAATAGAAATGAGACAATAGCAACGTAGGTAATGGATGGAAAAAATTATGTTGGATAAATGGCCGGCTCTGGAGGCTAGTTGTGGTTTGGCGCTGGCATTCTAGGCCCAAGTGTTAAAATTTTAGAGGTATCTTAGGGAAATAAAGGTTAAAAAAATGTTTTTATAGTAATATGATGTGCATAGGGGCGTGCGTGTTGAGGTAGTTTTTAAATAATCACACACGTGCTAAAAATGCAAGAACGTACAGCATAAGATTGTTATAAATTTCAAAATAAAATATTTCATAGTTAAAAATTATGTTTGTAATTATTATAGTTTGATCTGATCTTACAAAGGAAGGACACGACTAAGAAAATTCATTTGGGAACGAGACTTTGTGTAACAGTAGTACTGCTATAGGGTATTCAAACCTCAATGTAATTCTGCCGAATGGCGAGTAAGTTCCGAGAAAATAGCCTTCGAAATTCATAATTAGCTTTTATACAAGTTATTTTCTCCCTGATACAACGTCGTCGGGACATGATCGTCAGCGTATCGGAGTGCTATGCATTGGAACAGGGTTCGATTCGCGCATGCGGTCAACTTCCTGTTTTCATTTTTTTGCCACCAATTTATTTTATTATTTATTTTCAGAATTAAATAATTTTATTTTTTAAAAAAGACTCATTGATTTTTAAATGATATTCCATATAATTGTACTAGCTAATTTTCTTTTTTAAAACACAAAACGAATATTTATGATAATAATACTTATAAATATATAAAGTAAAAATAAATTGAATAATAATAAATAAAGTTAAATAATTATAACTAAAAAGTAAAAGTAAATTAAATTATAACATATATGGTTAAATAAATATAAGTAAAAAATTAACTTTGCCTTTTTTTTATTGCGTATAAGAACCTGAATGATAATTATCATAAAAAACATTCAAAACAATTAATTTTCAGACATATAGCGCAGTTGACAAAAGAAGAATTATTGCAAGAACAATGTTTTTTAAGTAACAAGGTTATATTGTAAAAACAGGCGTAAAAAAACTTTAAGCATTAGTATAGTAACCAAAATTCGTTATTCTACTGATTTCTCATTTTATTGGACAATTCTTTGTTTTTTAAAGAATTCTTTGTTCTTAAAAGAATAACACCTGCTCTTTAAAAACGGCTGCTTTTCTCTTGATCAAAATTGGTTTGTTAAAAACGGAAGTAAAATTTTATGGCCATTTAGGTATAAGGAATAATTTTTAAAATACAATTAATTAGATTTTAATGTAATTGTAGTTATACTATGTACTAGTTGTGTTTCTGTGTGTTAAAAAAGTAAAATTCAATTAAGTACTACATTATATAGCATATCATTTAAAAATCAATGAGTGCTTTTTTAAAAAAAATTATTTAATTCTGAAAATAAATAATAAAATAAATTGGAGAAAAAAATAAAAACAGTCAGTTGGCCGCTCGCGCGAATCGAACCCCGATCCATTTGCATGGTACTTGGATACGCTTAAGATGATGTCATGACGTCATTGTATCAGGGAGAAAATAACTTGTATATAAACTAAGTTAGGATTTCGAAGGCTATTTTCTAGGAATTGACTGGCCATTCGGCGGGATTACATTGGGATTTGAATACACTATAGTAGTACTACAGTTACACAAAGTCTGCTCCCCAAATCAATTTCCTTGGTCGTGCCCTCCCCTTGTTAGATAACGAAGTCTTAAAAAAAGAGTTTTTTTTTATACGTACGATGCAGCTTTGAATGCACAAATAAGTTATTGAAATTGCAATCCGTTTGGAGGATCAAGTTTCAAAATCGGAGTAAGTGTTTTTAAATGAGATATGAAAAAAAAAAGATTTAATTTTTTTTGCGTAAAGATCATTATCAATGTTTGTCACGCATAAATCTTAAAATATTTCCTAGTAAAGAGAAGATGATAAAACCAGCTTTCATGAAAATTAAAATGCTCGATTATAAAATAAGAAAACAAAACCATTAAAAATGTTTTACGGTAAGAATTATTAGGAAGTTTGATAAGAAATATTAAAGACATTACTTATTTTATAATGATATCCAGTTAAAAAAAATCTTTTCAAATATGGAAACACAATTATTTCTTTAAGAAAAATGATATAGGGAAAGTTGTCGGCACGAGAGAAATCTTCAAGAGCGAAAATGAATTTTTGAAAGAAAATCTCCTTTCCATTTCTGCTCCTCAGAAACTATTTCCTTAATTTTGACATGAACAGAAATAGATCAAATATTTCAACCATTAATTGGGAACTTAAAAATCAAATAAAATGTGCGTCGGTGCTCTTTCTTTGAATACTTTATTCCTGTAAACAGAAAAACGACTCGTGCTTTTTATTTTACTCGTTAAAATATACATTTATTGGATGATTATTGAAAAGTTTGGGACGTTAAAGTAAAATCTCATAAATATTGAGATATGCTTAATCATGTGTAGTGGCCGCGGTAGCCGAGTGATTATTTTGAAAAGTACCACTTCCCGCCGTATAGGGCAGCGATGCACGCTAAATCTGTCGAGAGCTGAAACGTCCTCCCGTTGGTGTGGTGTGGTAGTTAGAGAGAGGGGGTGCCAGCTCAGGTGTCGTCCACGTCACTTTGGTTCAAAATTACGTGGTCCGTCGCCAAAAAGCCCTCGTGTAGCTGAACAGTGCGACGTTAATCTTCACTCACTCACTTAATCATGTGTATTTTTTGAAAGTTAACCAGATTTTGATAAGATATTTGATTTGGAATCCAGAACAGGAAATTGAAACATCAAAGGTATTTGGTAGATATTTTAATTTTAATTTTATGCACACATTTTCCAGGTTGAACTTAACACTAGAACCGCAGCAGTTTCGGTAAACCTAAAATCGCGGGCTGGGGTCAATTTGACCCCAATTAATAAAAACCCGTTTTGTTATGCTAAAAGTAGGCTGTAATTATTTGGCAATAATATTTATTCATTTTTAACATTAAATTATTGTAATAAGGGATAAAAATTTCAAAATATAGCAATATAGAATATCGTATACAGTTAAAAAGAAATTCAGACAACTTGAAAAGAAATATTTTTAGTTTCTTATCTGTCGATATTTCTTACACAGTTCATGCACATTTTCGGTAGCTTCTTTTTAAATATTTTGTACACTTTTCACTTATCGGTATTTTACAGTTAGAACAAGCATCTACAGTTTTGTTTCTACACTGGAAATCTTTTCAATGAACCCTTTTTCGCATCTGTGCAGATTCTACAGCTTTTGTCTGTGAATCTGACTTGTACTTTCTGTTGTGAATATACACACTACGGAACTCTCTAATGAGTTGCTGAAGATATTCTCTCCTCATAAGTTTTTTACCAGTAACTTCTTTGTATAAAACCCATGAATTACCTGCAAGATCAAGAATATTGTAGAAAACATGAACTGGCCACCCCCTCGATCCTGCTTTCACTAAATATTTCTGAGAAATTTGGTTGGCAATGTCGACAACAAATTTTGTTGAATCATAAAATGATATTATTTCTGGAAGCCTTTTTGATTGATTATTGCCGATATCAACTGTGCGATGAAGGGAGCTCAATAATGAGACTTTTTTTGCTGGTTTTTCCCTAATAAACTGTGAAAGTTATATCATCATGCTCCAGTATAACAATGTATCGTATAACGACATCTTTACTTTTTTTCAAAAATTCAGGTACTTCTTTCCAATTTCGTGTCATCGTCTCAGTTAAACTTGTGTTCTTTTCGTGTTTAACGTTTGGGACAGATTTAGTTAGTAGTGTGAAAAATTTACCTATAGTTATATTTCTTGGTTTAATTTCGAAAGAATCTATCAAACGCAAAAACAGCGTATTCGGAGAGATAGGTTTACAGGACGTTCCTCATCTTTACTCAAATATGGAAAACAGTTGAGCACATATTCACTATCAACATCAGCGGCAAGCCAGAACTTGATACCAAAATTTATCTGTTTCACTTGGCATATATTGCGTGAAACGACATCTAGCTTTAGACGAAAGCAGTTGTTCATCAATAGTTATATATGGTCCTGGTTTAGAGCAAATTATCGACTTTTCAATAAATTTCTTCCAAACTTCAGAAATAAAACACAATTTATCCGTTTGAAGGCATTCAGATCGTGTAGGTTTTTTGTCGAATCGCAGAAATTTCATAAGTTCTCTGGATCTATCTCTCGCCGTAGAATTGCAGAAAAAAGGTAGACCCCAAACAACGGATCACAAAATATCAAGCTCTATATTATTTGCATCGTATATACCTTAAGCATACAAAATAGATAAAAAAAAGCATTTAGTTCCTCTAAAGTTATCGACCATTAATTTTCTCCCAGTTGCTGGTGAGCTTCTTCTTCTGTACAGTTCTTGATATGACGAAGCATAGGCTCATCTATAAGTAATTTCCCTGAACTAATTGCATAGCTATTTTCAAGATTTCGCTCTGCATAACTGGTTGGGACACTTTTTCTTTGAAAACATGTTCAGCAAATTTCCCACTCGCATAACTTCCAGAGGTGATGCTTTCTCAACTTGTTTCATCATTTCAAACAAACTAAAGTTCCAGGGTTAATTTCATCTGGATTTCAATCTGATAAGTTTTTACGTTTATTTACACATTGTTTTTCCTTCCAGAAATGGTTTATCTACTTGTACATTGTACAGGAAAATTAGATATGGTATCTTAAAAGGACTGAAAAAGCTTTTCCCATTCCAGGAACCGTTATATTGCAAATTTAGTACTTGCGATTATAATAGGGTCAAAGTGACCCATTATGCAGTTTTAGGTATAAGTATTAAAAACAAAAAACTGATAAGTATTTAACGTATCATATTTTCATAGATTATTATTGGTATAAAAATATGAAAAGTAAAAATTTTTTTTTCTAAATTCCGTTAGTAACTTTTTGAGAAAACCCGAAACACAATTGCTTTGGGGTCAATTTGACTCCATCCGTGGTTCTAGTGTTAAACATATTTTTCAAAGGAAAGTCTTACAAGGACCGATATCTATATGATAATTAAAGTTTCTAAATAACAATGAGAAAAAGATTTTTTTTGTATACGTGTTGCACGTCATATTTTGCTTTTTCTTTTCTCTGAGAGCTCTCTGCATGAATACAATGCCAATATGTCTTTGTATGTTTTCACTAAAATTGCACTGTTGAAAATTTAGGGAAAAAACCCAAACTTTTTTTTTAGTAATGGAAGAAGAAGAGAGCAGAGTGCTGTGATATCATCAGAAATACAAATTTCGCCATTAACACATTTAGACATCTTACACGACAGTGAATTAATCCCTTAAATGGTAAGTTTTTTTGCTCAAAATGTTCCAAAAAAGCGCCTTTTTCGCATATAATTAAGTAAATGCGAAAATGAAAAAAAATTAACACTATTTTTTAATTTATAATTGTGGAACACACACAAAAAATTCCCCCTAAATGTTTGATTTTCATAAGTACAATCTGCATTCTATGAAAATGGTTCAAATACCTTAAAATAATTCTCTTATACTTGGAAGAAAAAATTATATTTGTGCCTATTTTTCGTACGATTGAGGGTTTTGGGGGGTATGCTTATCATATACGCACAAGCAATTTGAAGCATGGTGTAATGTGCTAAGCCTTACATTGCAATGATGATAGAAATATTAACATCTTTTTTTGGATTATCTTTCAATTTTCATTGTTTTTCAAGCAGCAGACAGCACATCGTCTTGTTTATCTCTGTTCTTTATCGAGTATTTTCAAGAATCTAAATTCCTGTCTTCAATGAAAAGTTCCTGAATATACAGTAAAGAAAATCCCAAATAAGAAATACTTTGTTGCTTCATGCATAAATTACAGATCTCTTAAAAAAAGCAGAAATAATCCTTCTCTTAGGATTAAAAATATATGCGAATCAAAGATTTTGAAACATGAAAATATCAGTGCCCGTACGGCGTACTAGCAAATCAGTTGTGACCTATTTTCGGTAGAATGTATGACGTACGGGGAAACCAGTTCAGGGGTTAATTTGAAAACATAATAAAATTTCGTGTGTTTTTTTACCTTTTTTAAACAGTAGATTAAAATAAAAATGTAGCATCTAGTTTCCCAATCACTTTTTCACAATGATGTTTCTTTTACATAATGTAGGGCCCATATGAAACTGTGACTTTCCTTAAAACTTTGAGATGAATAATTATATTTACCTTATTTGCACAGTTACTTTCTAATAAACAAAACTTTTATCAAATATATTTCCAGAATAAAATAAATGTTCCAAATTTCTAACAAATTAGATAACTACTCCGAGAGATGTTTTTGAAAAATATCTTTTTGGAGTAATATTCAAAATACTTTCAGCAAAAAAGATAAAAATCCCGGAATAGAATTCCACGCTTGAGAAACAGTGCAGAGGGGGTCGATGCAAATTAGATATGTCGAGGCTCAAACGTTCTCCCGTTTGTGTGGACATTAGGAGAAGGAGATGCAAACTGTTTCATACGCTTTTTAAATATTCCAGGTTTCAACATAAATTGGGCATTTATTACGAAAAAAGTTGCATTATACTTTGTTCTAAGTATTGTCCATCGCTAACCACTATTTTCCTTTTTTTTTAATGGGAGCAATCTGATATATTTTTGGAAGAACGCTTCGTCTTTCAAAATTCTACGGATGAACCCAATTCTCGATATTTTAATGTGATGTAAAGTGCTGATGAGATGGACCAAGTACCATACATCGAAACAGGTGATCATTATAAGGTACAACATCTGGTGAATACGTTGGATGGAGTAGTGCTACGCAATTGAGTGTTTCTAAGTAGGTTTTAACCACCACTCCAACTTATGGACAAGCATTATCATGCAGGAGAAAAGTTTTGCCACGTTTGGAGTATTAGTGGGTGTATTTCACCTTGAGTGGCCGGCCAACTCAATTCAATCAGATGAGTTTGGTAAAGAATTCTAGTTATAGCAACTGATAATACTCGACATCAAGCCCACCAAATTTAATTGAACAGTAGGTATCTGAAGAAAAACCACGTGATTTCCATTAGTTCCTTGTCTTTGGCTTATCGTTGTGGATTTAATTGTCATCACTAGAGACAAGCAGTATTTCGCATGTGCAAAATCAGTACACTCAGTCTTTTTCAACTTCAACTAGTATAGAAGTCAATTATCTTGATTCGGAATCATTCCCAACAATTTTAAAACATGTGGAATTGCTTGCTGAGTCATTCTTTACGTAAAGTCATTCTTTACGTAAGTCATTCTTACGTTCTTACTCTTGCGTTTTGCACGAAACTCCCTCCCACTCCGTACTTTGTCTTTGACGTCAACCTCAACGTTCTTAAATCTTTGAAAACCCTCACGACAACTTTACTCCCTTTAAGCAGCCTCACCATATGCTTCTACATGCACAATGGATGCATCCCACCTGTAAACTTCAAATTAAAAATTAAAGCATAATTTTTCGCAAATGACACTTATTCGGGTCGAAACTAGATATTTTCCGAAGAAAAATATTTTATGACTCTGAAAAAAATCACTAATACTTTATGGCTATAAGTTGCCAGATGTCCAACTTTAAGGTATGACGTTTTGCATCTATAAATTTCAACCGTAATTTACTGGTGAGACCATCTTTTATCAAATGCCGGAAAAATGTTTATACTTTTTTTTAAAAAAACTAATTATGTTATTTCAAATTGGCAATTAATACAAAAGGCAATTTAATCCTATTCTAGCATATATAGACAATTTTGTACTGATAATGAAACTCAAATTTACATTTTGGCATTTTGCCAACTAGGGAGACAAATGGTGTTGACTTCACACATTATTTCAAGATCATTAGTTTCTCTGCAAATAATGTTAAGCAAGATATTTAACTAGTATTATATATGTTTTTAATTTTTGTTTTTAAATGTACGCATAAAGCTAAAAAAACAATGAAAAAAGTTTATGAAAGTTAAATTAATTCGAGATCACCTGTAGACCGCATTTTACCTTATTGAGATTCTTTTTGCGATCAAAATAAAACAAATCGTGAAATAAGTTTAATTCATTTAATTTAAGTTAAATTATAAATGTCTTTTTACATCAGTGTTTCTCAAATTTTCAATATTTGCTACCCAATTTCCCATCACATGTTTCATATCACCCCCTTCATCCAACAACAATGTTTTGAATGTAATAACATTGTACTTTGACGTTAAAGCTACAATACGATTTTGATCATAGACCGTACATATTGTTAAGATAATTATTAAATTTTGTATATGACAAGCCAATGGGAGTCACTAGTAATTTTTAAACTTGTCTTTAACTTAGTATTCAGAGACTAATTATCAAATACACTGTGCAGCATTGATACATTCATAAGTATATTATATCAGTGTAAATATGTGTTGTGATTCTTTAATTATGTCAGAATGTATTTTGTTTTGCTGCCGCTCAGTAAATTTGTAATTTTTTTAAAATTTTGATCTTTTGATGTGCTCACGCCCCCGCGTAGGATTATCACGCCCCTCTGGGGAGGAGCTGACATATATTTTCAAAAATAACATATATTAATAGATAATTCACTTTAAAAAGAATAAAAAGGTATAAGTTCACCATATGCAATTAAGATTGTAAAATATAACGGATTCTCTAGTAAACTGGAGAATTTTTTTAACTGCTACAAAAATGTATTCAGCCCATGATTAAAGTAATCACGAGAACGACGTGAAAAGCGAATCACCACTTTCCAGTAAAGTAAACGATTGCTTGAAGTACCTATAAAACAGAATATTATCGAAATGTGAGATGTTTCTTCGTAATATTCTTTTTATGTTTCACTAAATTTTTAACTGCCTACGGATGCGTAAAATCTGATTAATTCTCGAGATTCGCCTAGGACTGACGTTTTCCCCTTTTAGTTTTACACCATTATGTGCAGCTCGAAATATGATTTGTAATTATTAGTTCTATCTGTTTCATCATAAAAATGAAGCCGGTAAAAACTAACGATTCATAATTACATTTAACTTTTTTCCTAGATTTGTCTTTCAACATTCTCCTTTCTCACCTACGATTACAATTTGTTGCATTTATCTTGTTTTATCTATTTAAGTATTCTTAATTTCTCTTATAGCTTGTGATACCTAAAATTTACAATAAAACAAAATAGCATTTATCTTGGAATATATTATACCACAGTGATATCACCGTAAAAGAACCAGGCAAAATATATAACGATAATGCTTGTGTACATCACACATCATAGCTTAATATTAATAGATGTTCAGAAAATTGGAACTAACTAGGAAAAATTATTATTCAGTAAATGAGAACTAATTTAATTTTTGCAAATTGGAATATTATTTGTAACCCAGCGTTTCTCAAACTGTGGGGCGCACCCCATTGGGGGGCATAATGACCCTACAAGGGGGGCGAGAGCATGTCAAAAGTAAAAGATTTAAAAAATTGCAAATTTACTGAAAGGAGCAAAACAAAATACATTGTGGCATAAAAAAGGAAAATACACACATTTACATTAATATAATCTATATATATAAAGGAGAAAAGCGACTCACTGACTAATCACGATATCTCTGTAACTATTAAACCTACAGACTTGAAATTTGGTATAGGTAGGTTCCCTTCATGGAGTAGACGTCAGCTAAGAACGGATTTTGCAAAGTTCGAACCCCACGGGGCGTTACAGATAATTATATCCATTACTAAACTATTAGATGTACAGTCGTGAAAAAAACTCGGTACACAGATTTCTTTCATAAAGTAGAGATTCCCTACATAATGATTTTTACGAAAATCGACCTCCAAGGGGTGTTGAGGGCTCTTAAGGGGCGTTATACATAATTATTTCCATTTTTAAACTATTAGACGTACAGTCTTAAAATTTGGTAAGCTAATTCCTTTCATGGTGTTGAGATCCGCTACAAATTAGTTTTGGGGGAAATTGATCCCCATGGGTCACTGAGGGGGATTAAGGGGCGTAATAGATAAATATTTCCGCTTTTCAACTAATAGAACCACTTGCTTGAAAATTAGAAGGTATGTTCCGTTCATGGAATAAAGTTCCTTTTACAAAGATTTTTGCAAAAACGGACCCCAAAGGAGTGGGGTTGCGAGGGATTAAGGCGTGTTATATAAAAATTCCTGTTTTTGAATTTAACTCATTTACTTGAAATTTGTTGAGCATTTTTCCTTAGTTGAATGGAGTTCCACTAAGAATGGATTTTACGGAAATCAACTGAAGGGGGGAGAGTTATTGGGGCGTATTGATAGACAAAATTCCCGTTTTAGAACTGCTAAGACTATAATAATAAAATTTGGTTTGCATGCTTCTTTTTTGTTGAATTGGAATCCGCTAAGAATGCTGTCAACGAGGTATTGAAGATAAAAATTCCGTTTTTGCTCTGTTAGATTTAGACTTGAAATTTAGCAAGCATGTTTATGTTATGGAGTAGAGATCCACTGAAAGTTGCTTTGGTGGAAATCCACTTGATTATTAGATCCAGAGAAAAATCAACTTCAAACAAGTTAAAGGACTCTTGAAAACAGTATCAAGTGTCATTATATTCCAAAAAATATAATATCACAAATCAAGGCACACCACAATGTAGAGTATATCAAAACACAGATTGCCACCATCAATGGACAAATTAAGGAGAGTGAGGGAATTACTTTACAATTGAAAATAGGAGAAATTATTAAAAATATGAAATTTGTCATAGTAAATGTAGAACTGAAATATTTAAAAATTTCTAATAAACCTATGAGTATTTTTGAATTAAATATTATTTTTAGTGGCTGTAAAATTTTTCAAAGAGGAAAAAAAAATTAAAAAATTATGAATCTAAGAAAAATATTAAGAAAAAATAAAACTCTTAAATTTTTAGTAATAATAAAATTATCACTGAGAAAACTGATAATGTGTTTAATAAGGAAATAATCCCTAACAGAGAGAGAGAGAGATTATGATATTATTCATGTGATTATTGATAAATATAAACACGTCTTTGCTAAAAATAAGTTTGATGTGGGCGAATTAAAATGTAATTTTTCAAAAACAATTCTTACCTCAGAATTAACCAATGCAAATCGACCATATAGAACATCCTTTAAAGATGCTACGGAAATAAAAAAGCAATTAGATGCATTATTGAAAGCAGAAATAATTAAACCATCTTATAGTTTTTACGCTGCCCCTCTATCATTTTTTTAAAAAATATTTCTTAATCCTGTTTTGAGTTATATCGAATATGGATTGATATTTAACGATAAATTAATTTTGAAATGCAGATTTATATATTCTTTTCCCACTTATATTTGATTCTTTTCTCTTTTCCTTAAAGTAAACGCTTACTTTTATTTTCTTTTAAGCTAAGGGATTTAGTTCAGAAGTCTGAGAAATCCAAATAACCTGTTTAGAATTCAGTGTTTGTTGGAAGCTTGTTTGTTTCTCTGGTGATTGAAAAGTTATCTAAATAAAAATCCAACGAAACTCTACAAAGTTCGCGTAAAATCTCACAAACTTGCCTTCTTAATAAGAGTGTTAGAGTCCTATTAAGTAAGTAATTAAGAGTAAGACAGTTATTCTAAGACGTAAGTAAAAAAGTACGAAAGAGGCTTTAATTTTGTGACCGAAAACCAAACTTGAAAATAATGTAGGAGTGGATTTATTTTAGAATTCCTAAGAATTTTTCTGCAAGTTTCTAAACTTTTAATGGATTATACAGGGAAGAGCGAACTTAAAATTCTCGAATTTTCAAACAAATGAATAATTACTATATTACGAGCGAGTGCGAATTGTGAAGAATGTTGAATTAAAAACTCAAATGAAAACGTTACATTCTCGCTAAAATTTGTAGCAAAAATGTCGCATTCATTTGTTTGGATTATTAAAAAGAAGGAAACTGTTCCATTAGAAATGCTACCGTCCAGTGGATATTGATATTTTCGTTTGTGTAAAAGTTTACACGTTATGGTTTTGTTTCTAATCTCATATCTTCAGATGCATAGTATTTTTTAAAAATTTAAAACATGAACAAAACCTATCAAGCATATATGAATCTAACAGAATTTTTTTTAAAAAAATGAAATCCTTATTTTATTTTATAGAGTAAGTCTTTTTTGTTCTAGTTACTTTAATTTAGAAGGGGCTTAACTGATTCAAAAGTAGTCGTACGTTGGTAGAGAGTCATCTACGTTTTGGTAAGTCAAAAACCACTCAAAATGCAGCATTTGCTTAAAAGGGAGAGAAATCTGTTTGTGAAAGATCGTCTTTTGACTGTACAAGAGGCTTCTGAACAAGTTGAAATCAGTAAACTCCACATGCAATTTTGTGTGATCATGCGCAGAGTGGTTGCGAAATTTATCCCCAAGCTTCTGTCGGTGGTACAGAAAAACTCGTTCTTGCAGTTGCACATGATCTTCTCGACATTATCAACGCTGAACATGGCTTCTTGTTCCTTTGGCTGTTCCTGAAAATGAAGCTGTCGTTGAAACTATCCTGTTTATAGAGTAGAGATGATGCGACGGTGGAGTTGAACATCATTCCAAAAGAAACTTTTTAGAAAAGTTTTCAGCAGTGGAAAGAATGTTGGACTAAGTGTGTGAAAGCGCAAGAACTTGATTTGGATTTGATTAGGATCCTAATCCTGAAAAGCAATGGTCATAATGGCGGTGGTCATTAATTATTTTGTAAATAATGTAAATTATTTATCTTTTCTAATTCCTTAGTTTTATTTTAATGTTGGAATTTATGTCTTCATGTGCTTTGCATTTATTTGTATTGTATTTGCTGGGGAATACATTTGTTACTTTATATGCGATTTTTTAAAACCTTTTATTTTCAATATGCACGCGCCCCCTCTCAGGAATACCACGCCCCCAGGTGGGCGCGCCCCACAGTTTTGAGAAACACTGCATTAAATAACTGTTATGTGTATGCGACCCGGTGGTAAAAAAGGTTGAGTAGTCCTGCTCTAAATTATCTTTTATCTGAGTGCTATGTCATTGTATTTGAATGAGAGATTTCTGTCGGAATTTTTGGCAATAAATAAAGATAAATTCAAAGTTGAGTTCATAGGGCAACTGCCTCACGCAGTGACACTCCGTTTCCTATCTGGAAAGTATTTTGATACGTATGGCACAAAAACGTAGAAATTTTGCTTTCATGCAAAAAAGTTCTTGATTTGAGCGGTAGGAGAGAGAGGAAAGGTGGCGAAGTTTGGAATATTGTAAAAACGGCAATTTTTTGTAGATGAAAGCAAACGTGTTTATTGGCTAAAACTGAATGCCATTTGGCCCTGGTCCGCCTACTCAATATAGATGGAGAAAGGGTGTAAGGCAGATGGAGGGAGTGAGTCCAGCACGGGACATAGTATAGAAAATTTAAATAAACGAGCTTGTAAATGAATAAAACAAAGGATTTTCTCTCGAGAGGTTTACAAAACAAAATATTAGAAAAAAGGGAGTAAATTTGAAATAGATTAAAAGAATCCAGGAGAGTTCTTCGAGGTCTTTTAATTTTGTCGTGAGGAATGTAGTTATCAATATTAATCATATTGTTCGTTTCAGTATATCGAAATTTAATGGCGATATTCTAAATATGATTCTTAAAAATTTTAACAGAATTATAAATATTTTCATTTCTTATGTGTCTATTTGCTTTAACGATTATTCATGTAATAAATATTTGAGAATGATCTAGGATTTTTAGTATTTGCTGTGTAACTTCAGAATGGAGATGCACGCACTGAACTTTGATGCAGAACGATAGTGTAGAGAAGTACTTAAAAACTTTTACTTTAATTGAGAGTTTCGGCAAATTAGGTGGAATGTTTGTTTCACTGCGGAGGGAACTTTTTTCTCGTGTGTATAATTTGTAGGTATTAGGTTCTTCGTGAATTGAGAGAGGATTATATGTTTGTACTGTATAAAGTGAAAAATTGGACTAGTGTTCTTCATTTTTAAAAAAGACCTACGAGGGCTTTTTCTACATTAAATTTAATTTCCCATTGATTAAATAATGTTTCAAGTAGATGCAGATGTGCATAGGTAACAGTGACATCACTTTGCAGCAAGCCAGGATAAAGGAATCACAAGCGCATATGTTAAAGAGTGGTTAGTTTAACTGTGGAAATATAATTAAGTAAACATATTTATAAAAAGGAGCCCAAACAGAGATCGCTGTGATATCCGCAAGAAATTTAAGTGTTTTAGATAAAATCTTTAACTCTGACTTGGAGAGATATTTCTTTGTCAAATAAGATTTAATAACGTGGATTAAATGATGCAGCAAATTGGGAATGACTAGTTTACAAATGCGTCCGTCAAGTCAGGTTTTACCGAAAGCTATTTGGATAAAAATAAAATTCTTTTACAGTGTGTTTTAAATTGTTTCATTCGTTATTAGTTTTTAGTATCACCTCACATGTAAGGAATGAAAAGAAATTAAAATGTGTTTATAAAGGTATATTTAATATGAAGCAGGAGCTAAGCCCTACTGTAAAATATTGTAACAATACAGAAAATGTTTTGTAAATCTTTCAAATATCATTGTTAATAAACATCATTCAAGACAAAGCTAATTATTTATTTTTGCCAAACGCAAAAATTAAAGAATTTAAAAGTTAAAAAAATATTGTTATAAAACACTGATTGTTAAAATCGAATTTATTTCTTTAAACATATATTTCCAAAGAGTTGTCAAAGAGCATTCAAAACCTCAAAGCGCTTCACATAACAGCACAAAAGCAAATTAATCTAATACTTCTTTGTAAGTTTATTTAAATTATTCTTTTCTGTTATACTTAGAATTCGAAATAACTATAGAAAATGGTAGTGTTGCACTTATAATTTTTCAGTGTAAAATTAGTACATTATACGATATACTAGAAATAGAAAATATCTTATCGTGTTAAAGTCCTTTCAAATATGGCCCAAAAATTAAGTTTTATTTAGTTCAAACGTATATATAATGTATATTAAGCTTCTCTCACTTTACTAAAAACTTACAGCTTTAGATATTAGTTCAATTAAATTTTAAATTCAAAAGAACTTTGCATAACTATTAATAGCCTTAATTTAGGTAAAAGTTTAAGATAAATATTAATAGCTTTAAGTAAGTTAAATTAAAAAAGAGATTAAAAATAATGTTTTTGCAATAAAAATATCCCGCAAACGCAATTATTTCTAAATGTAGATTCATTTACTTTTTTTATTAAATCTTTAAACATTTGCATGCTTTAAACATTTGCAATATCTAAAAAATATTTTTTAGAAATAGTTAAGGTTTATGTTGCAAGTAAGAAAACAAAAAAAAAAATATTTCAATGAAATATTTAACTTCCAACTTAAATGACATTGCAAGAGTTTTGTTTTTCAATAAAGATAAGATTTTTGCAACGAAATTTGCTCTAAATAATGCATATTATAAAAGATGTAATCCAATCATGAACCAAACGGCAAGCAATAGCTACGTGTCATCTAAAAAGAAAATAAATTAAACGGCAAAACTGAGGAGAGGGCAAAAAAAAAAAAAATCAAAAGGACTTCTCTCAGTCAAATTTTTTTTTTCGAGAAGTCATCAACATTAAAAAATAAATTTCATTATAGTGTATTTTTAAACTAAATATAAGTGTTAGGCATTTCGATGTATTTATAAAAAAGGACACTTAAAAATCTACATCATCTTGTATTAAACAAGCAATTTCTAATAGTGAACGATCAATTCAAAAATTTCCCAATAAATTTTTAATGCATTTATGTCTCAAATAATAATTTGGTACTTAACGTATTAAGGTTACTGCCGCCAATTTTGCACCACATCAATCCCTCTGCTTTCCAACAAAAAATCTGACTTGATCAATTTTTTTTTCAAATAAATCAGGTATGAATTGTTTTTTCTTGTTACCAATTTCACATATAGCTCTAATGGAGCAAATTTCGCTACTGTGATGTTAATACATAGATAACTTAAAAATTTGATAAACCATTTCTCAGTTAGTTAAAATATATCACATATTACATTATAGCTTCCTTTTTTCTCGATGTTGATAAATATACCCTCGAAAGCTTCTTTCCAAGTCTTATTTTTAAATTTTGAAGACCCAAGTGTGATATACATCCACATTAAAAGATAATGTGGTGGAATTCATGGTCAGTCTACGTTTGCAATTGAATCATCATTTTTAAAATGCTATATATAGTCCTGTTAGATATAAGGATTTTCGCTTTTCCCGGGTGGCTTATATTCTTAAAAAATGGTTGGTCAGGAAGGAAAGTCAAAAGTATAATTGAGGTTTTTAACATATCTTAGAATCTTCGACGAATACATTTTGAATACTAAATAGTTTCTTTTTTACAGTCAGAAATCTAGTTCCTCCAATAATTTTAGACTCCTAAACAAGTATGTAATATAATGTCATGAAGAATGTCATCTCTTTAAAATTTCCGATTTTGTGTTTTTTTCTTGACAATAACTTAACCAGCAAACAATATTACATTAGAAGGAGTCATCCCACTGCAAAGAAAGTACTTAGTTTTTATAGGACAACAGATTCTCAGAAGTCTTTTAAAAGCTTGTTTTTTCTTTTATAATCAGACGCAGAGTATCTCAAGATTTATTTCTAAGTCCTACACTTTTTTACTATATATTTAACTCTTGTGAATAAGAAGTTTCTTCTCTTAAATTTACGCTTCGTATGTTTGCAAACACTATCCTTTGAATTTTCAACTCTGATTTTGATAAATTCGAATTCACTTTCAGTTATTTTCGTCAGTAAATTTGTATATTTAGAAAAACCGCAAGTGAGAGAGATATTGAAAAAAAAGTTCTGATCACTTGGGTCGAGTCGTAGGAATTACCCCGTAATGTTGAAACTTAATCACGAATCCCCTGCAGAGTATCTTGAGTGTCTATTTATACTCCAAACTGAATTATTATATAAATAAAAGGTAATTTGGGACAGTCAAATTTGTACAAATGGCCTTGGAATTTATGAATAATATTTCTGAAGTTGCAATAAGGATCTTTTTAGTACAGCAGAGCCGCAATTAGAAACTGGAACAGTTATTTAGATACAGAACCAATAAGGAAATACACTGCTCAAAATAATTAAAGGATATTGCGGTTTTAGGTGAATCTTGTGGCTGGAAAATTTTTTAGATGATTGATACATGGACGACAGACATAGTAGGTTATATGAGATTAAATTACACATGTTTGGCAGAAAAAAATGCATTTTATTGCGCCTTTGTGTACAAAAGGAAAAAGAACACAATTTGTGCATATGAGAAGAAAAGAATAAAAAAAGGTGTTTTCTTCAAAGGAAATCATTTTCAGTAGGGGGAATGGTTTCCACGGACGGTCAGCAACGTTGAGCACCTTTGAGGCATGGAGTCAATAAGGCTATTAATCACGAGTTAGGGTATTCTGTCCCACTCTTCCAGAAGAGCTCTTTCCAGTTCTTGGAGAGTTTGTGGGGGTGGTTGGCGGCCAGCAACTCGTCTTCCTAGAGCGTCCCAAACGTGCTCTATTGGATTCATGTCTGGAGAACACGCTGGCCATTCCATTTGTACGATCCTTTCCTCAAAACGGAAATCCTCCACCAGGTTAGCACGATGTGGCCTGCAGTTATCGTCCATTAAAATGAACTCATCTCCGATTGCTTCAGCGTAAGGGACTACAATATGTCTGAGGATCTCATCCCTATATCGGCGAGCAGTCAGAGGTCCATCTCGAATGATGTAGAGGTCTGTGTGCCCGCCAATGGAGATGCCACCATACACCAACACTCCCCCACCGCCAAATCTGACACTTTCATGCACGAACGCAGGATTATCTATTCCTACTGCCACGGTCCCTCCAGATGAAAATACGCCTATTATCCGGATGAACAGAAAAACGGGACTCGTCAAAAAAAGAACATTGCTCCATTCATTTCTCCTCCAGTTCACATGCTCTGTTGCCCACTTCCTGCGGTCGCGACGATGCCTTGATGTTAGTCTAACACATAACATCGGTCGGCGAGCATACAGACCTACACCATGGAGCCGGTTTCGGACAGTCTGAGTTGAAACCGTGGTGCCAGTAGCCGAGCGAAGCTGTTGTTGGAGAAGAGTAGCGTTCATATTTCGGTGTCTCCGAGCCGTTAACACTAAATAACGATCTTCATTGGGCATTGTTGCCCGTCTACGACCTTGTACTGGTCTTCGGCCTGCACTTCCAGTCTCCAAAAAACGGTTCCAGATCCTGCAAATCACACTATGTGACACTCCAATGGCTCGTGCTACTTCGGCTTGAGTTTGGCGCCTTCTAACCTACCAACAACTCTCCAAGCTTCTGAATCGGTTAAATGACTTCGCTGAGACATCGTACTCATCGAAACAAAGCAGTCACTGAATGCCGATCATCCTTGTCTTCATTTCAGTTGAAAGTCAAATTTCATTCGCTGCCGCTGAAGCGACGTTTTTGACGTCGAACTCAAAATTAGCATACTCCACGGTTTGAAAATCAGAAAAATTTGCTTTGTGATTCTGTTCTTCCATTTTCGGAAAAAAAAATTCGCTTATATCTTTATTTTATATAAAACTTACAATATCTTTTAATTGTTTTGAGCAGTGTATATTCAATTCAATAAGTCAACCCCTTGAGCTCCCATTCTATTTTCAGAAGTGATTGATTGCAAGTAATATGGGACTCGAAATTATCCTTTTCGGGGAGGTATTCCGCAACAAATAGAATTTATCCGAAACTCGTAACCCTTATTTTCGTGACTTGGCCCTCATTGGAGATAAAACCAGCATTTTTATTACTTACCTGCTAAGGCTGATCTCTTAGATCCACTAGACTTATATATACTCTTTATCATTTTCAGGATAACAGAAGGGATGGCATATTTGCTTAGATATTGTAATCATCTTACTCACAGTTCTTCTACCATTTGGAACAACATATCCTTAAACAGTTACGTAATGTTATGATGTAGGCAACAATTCCCACACATTACTGATATTTGAGAAGCAGACCAGACCCACAGTTCTCTTTTTCGATTGCATTAAAAGCTATTCGATAGAATTTGTTCGGCCAGCCAGTGGTCACATCAAAATCTTCTCGTTTTGTGACAGAATGAAAGTCTTGGACATTTGCACTAAATGTCTTAACTTTTGGACAAAATTTATTTAATGCCACGTGAGCAAAACGGCTTTAGAGTACTTCAGACCAAATTCTTTAATTTTTTTAAACTGTTAGTCTCATCATGCTGTGGATGATCTTTTAGATCTCATGAAGGCTTTTGATAGAGTTTAGAATCACAGCGGATTTTAAAACTGCACGATTCCTTCAACACTTGATGAAAAATATTATCTTGGTTCTTAGGCTTCCTGCGGAGAAGATTCATCAAAGTAAAACTTGACAAAACTTTTCGGATACATTTGAACTCAGCCAAGACGTACCTTAAGGTTCTGTTCTTAGTCGTACTCTTCCTTCTATGTATTTAGATGGTATATAGAAAGTGACTTCTTCTGGGATAAGAATCGCAATGTTTGCACTCGACATTATTCTATAGAGCTCTGCTACTGTTATACCTGACTTCGAATAAAAACTCAATGAGTTACGGATATTTGAGAAGCATCCCTGAACCAGATCTTGGCCAGCCAGTCGTTTTGTGAAAGAAATAAAGTCTTTGATATTTGCACTAAAGGTCTTAATGATTAATCATATGCAGGGCGTATTAATGGTTCTTTGAGTGGTACTAATCCAGATTTTACCCCCCTTTTGGTGGGTTTTCTTAAAATCAACAATCTTTTGGAGTTTTTGGATATCACAGGAATAGAAAGTGCAGAACAATAAAACCAGTACTAAAACCCTGCTAATTTTCTCTTTTGGAAGATAACTTATTAGGTGTATATCCTTGTAAAGTTCAAATTTAAAACATCTAAACTTACTTTAATATTTATCATTCATAATTGTCATCTTTTCGAAAGAGTTTTTTTAATTCGTTGAATTTCTTTGCAAATGAGTACATATATAGCGGAATCCCTCCTCGGATAGGATAACTTCGAATCCCATATTAATGGCAATCAATCACTTCTGAAAATAGAACCAAATCTGGAGTTGGGTGGACTTATTAGGTTGAATATATTTCTTTATTGATACTCGATCTAAATGCCCGACCCAGTTTCGCACAGCAATTCTGCTATACCATAAGAATCCTTATTTCATCTTTAGAAATATTATTTATAAATTTTAAGGCCATCTGTACAATTTGGACTGTTTAAAATTTCTTTTTATTAATAGAATAATTAAAATGTTTTATAAATATATATATAGACACCCTCATGTTACTCTCCACAGAGGATTCGTTAAATATCGTTCCAATTGTTTAAACCTAGAATTTTTCTAACTAAACCAACAGAAATCATCTTTGCATTCCCCCTCCTAATAATTAAAGAACAATATTTATAAAATATGGACAAAACATTTGAATTGAATCTATGACAGAAAATTTTATATGAGATCTTGGATTATCAGATAGTATACTTCTTCTCACGTTCATGGAAACAAAAGGGATGCACATTGGTTTAGATATTCTGATCATCTCACTCACTCTTTTCTTCTACCATTTGAAACATCTTTCTCTCAAACAGTTACAGAATAGCATGGTGTGATCAGAACTTCCCACACTCTATTGATTTTTGCGAAGTAGACCAGACACAAACTTCTCTTTTTTTATTGCTTTAAAAGCTTTCCAATAGAATTTGTTCAGTTGGCCAGTGGTCACATCAAAAGCTTTTCGTTTTGTGACAGAAAGAAAGTCTTTGACATTTGCACTAATGTCATCATTTTTAGAATAAAATTATTTAATGTCTCGCGAGAAAAATAACTTTAGAAGGGGTCACAGTACTACAGTCCAAAATCTATATTTTTGTTGAATTGTTAGATAAGCTCATAATTTTAAACTAACTGATCATACTGTGGATGCTCTATCAGAACACACGAAGGCTTTTGATAGATTTTGGAAACACAAACTGATTTTAAAGCTGCATGATTTTTTCAATATCAGAGGAAAAACATTTGATTGGTTCTCAGACTTCCTGCAGAAAACATTGATCAAAGTAACAAGACTTTTCGGATACATTTGAGCTCAGCCAAGGCGTACCTCAAGGTTATGTTCATAGCTATACACTGTCCTCTATGTATTTAGATAGTATAGAGAAAGGGACTTCTGTCATAAGAAAAATAATGTTTGCAGACGACATTGTTCAATGCAGCTCTGGTACTGCAATACCTGATTTGGAATTAAAACTGTATGATTTACTGATACTTGACAAGCAGCCCTGAACGATATATATTTTTTTTATTTTGTTGGAAGCTTCCAAACGGCATTTGCTCGGCAGGCCAGTTGTTTTGTGACCGAAGGAATGTCTTTGACATTTGCACTAAATGCGTATTGATTAATCATATGCCGGGCATATTCATGGTTATTTGAGAGGTTCCAAAATGATCTTTACCACATCCTTTTTTGCTGGGCTTTCTTAAGGGGACTTGGCACCCTTTGAGAAAACTTCTTTATCAACGTATTTAAAAATTATATTTTAACAGTTTATACAATGTTTCTATTCAAGAAAATGTTACCAGATGAAAATATTCATATATTATTCACACAATTTTAAAAATTTAAATTTTTTGAAGAAAATTGGGAAAATTTTAAAATCCTACTCCTTTTGTAAAAATTAATTTTTTGACCTGAAATTTTTTTATAATATTCTTATGGATGTTCTTAACAACTTTAGGGATCAATTTTAGAATAACTTCATTTCTTTTTGAGGAAAAAAATAAAATGTTGATATACAGGCTAAAAATCAACGAAAAAGCAAACATGTCTTACATTTTATTTTTTCTAAAAAAAAGTATTCAGTTTATAGCAAAACGGATCCCTAATTTTATTACATGCTTTATTTTTAACACGCATGAAAAAAATTGAAGTGATTGGTAAATAATTGTTCAAGGAGTAGCATTTTGAATGCACTAAGGTTTCGAAAAACACAAACTGAGAAAACCACTTTAAAGTATATAATTCTGAAAAAATAATTATTATAAGCTTAATTAAACTTAAAATACCACTTTAAGATATTACTTATACGTTTTTCTTTAAAATAATTGCATTTTCGTATGTTTTCAACCCACACATTTTTATAAATGATCAACTTTTAGAAAGTACTAATTGCACAAGAAAACTCAAGAAAAACTTAAATTTTTTTTTTCTCTCACGACAGAAATTTTAGCTGTTTTTCTTCTTATAATATTAAAGTATTACATTTGTATGAAAAATATATCAGGAATAAGAACTGAAATTATAAAATTATTAATATAAAATGCCTTATTTTAAAAATTTTACATGCACACATTTCACAAGGAAGAAAAATTACATTTTTTTATTGCCTCGGAAATATTCTGCTTTTAATACTACACATTCTTTTTTATAGTTATTATTTCTATTTATAAAATAGATTTTTTTTTATCCTAACGCATTTTTTAGCTTTTTTTTTTCTAAAAGAGGTGTGGCTGAATTGCCTAATTTGTTTTCAAATGAAGTTTTATTCAACTTCTAACTTTCCGACATGCACAAGTGATGTATCAATCGAAAGATAATAATGCAAAGAATAAGATTAAATGAAATAAAAGAAACCGATAGGTTTGTGATTTTTAGGGTACAAAGTCCTCTTAAAATTAACTATCTTTTGGACTTTTCAAATATCACAGGATCAGAATGTACATAAATAAATATAATCATCTTCTGTTCCCTCTAGACTGTTAGATATACTACATTTTATAAATGACCTTTGAATTATATATATATATATATATATATATATATATATATATATATATATATATATATATATAGACAGGTTTAATTTCATTCCAGTATGTCTTTATTATCCACTCGCATACTATTTACCTACTGGCATGACGCATTTGGCCTCCTTTCGTAAATGATTTTTCTCCTTCTAGCATCCATATATTCCACTGTCATTTTAAATTTTGTTTGAAAGGTTTTTTGATGCACACATCTAATGGCTGAACAAATGACGTTAATCCGCCAAAATAACTGCTATATCTGTGTTGCACTCAGTTAGCAATTTTTTCGTATTATCTTTTAGATGGGATCTGAACATATCCCAAACTAATAGACTTTGTGGATTTCGTACGGCCTCTGGACGCCTTTGCCAAATATTTTTTATCCACAATTTCACACCATTTTCATCCATCCACCCTTTTTCGTGTACATGAATGAAAACACCTTTCGGGAAATTGGATTTTGCAACTATTTTTCTGTTAAACCATATGAATTGTAATTTTGCGCCGTCCGCTAAACAGGAGAGCACTACTGTAAAATGAAATTTCTCGTGTCCTGTTGTTTTTATGTGAATCGTTTTTGTTCCTTTCATACCTATAGTTTTATTTTCTATCATGTCAAACGTTTCTGGAGTTTCATCCATGTTTCGAATATGTGACAGTAAATATTTCTTTTGATTTTGTAACCCAATGACATACTTCTGGAAACTTATCAGTTTGTTGTCCACGTCTTTAGGAAGCTTTTGTGAAACTTTTGTTTTTGTTCGCATAACTAAATTATTGCGGGCCATAAATAGACTGCATGAACTGAAAGTTGCTTTAAAACTTTTCCTTTCATTTGCATTCTTTTTTGGCCATTTTCAGGTGAATAAACGTACTCTGTTTCTTGCTACAATTAGAATGTCATTTCGTTACTCCTTTACTTAAAGCACATTTCTTCTTTGACTTGTTAATTATTGTCATTTCATTTTTTTTCACTCCCTTATGAACTTTTGCCAATAGCAAACGTCCTTGCTGCAGCACGATTTCCATTTTCTTTGCAAATTGAATCACTTAGATCTTGAAACCAGCACTGTGCTTTGCTTCGTTTACCAGGACCCATCTTTACTACTCCCTGTTTGAAGCGTATTCAATATTATTCATAGTAATGAATTTACACCAGACAGCGGGCGTAATAAGTCTCAGGCTTGTTCTAATTTATTTCAAAATTAATCATCCGCCTCGTACATCACATGAAAAGGGAAAAGGAATAGAAAAGCGTGGGAAAAATCCAGCCATGGCGCTGATTCGGTGACCCCTCCCCTCCCTTCTTGCGCTTAAAGGTTGTATGGAATGATTGATCCAATAAATAATGACTTCAAAACATAAGAAAATTGCACGCGTACATTTCAATTTTTTTCCTAAAAAGGGGGTGCGCGTTATACGGCGAATATACCTAAAAATTAAAAAAATGCTTCTTGAAAGTATAGGTGTGCGTTATTTGCCAGATTTTACGGTAATTTATTCCATTTTTATTGAATGAAATCGAATTGAATTTTTGAAATACGATAAGGAATGAATTACGAATTTGAACATTATTTTGAATTTGAATTTGTACATTATTTTGGTGCCGACAGAGAATATGATTTCTGATTTATTAGACTTCTTAAAAATATAAATTCAATGTCGCGAAAAAAATGAGCATTTAACTAAAGAATTTAATTCTTATGATTCCAGTCTCCGAAAGGAAACTAGAAATTATTATAATGAAAAACAGAATCATAACGCGAAGAAAATGTATTGGTTTACACATTCGGATCGAGAACACCCATTTAAGAAAAATACGAAGTTGTTGAAATAACCCTCTGTAACCTTAGTGACCCTGTAAACAAGATCACTATTGAAGCTCTCATGACGGATGCCATTTCGGGAACTCCGTTCAGGATGTCGGTGAAAAAATTAAAGAAATCGCTTAGCTGTAAAAATATCCACATGTCTAACATAAACGAATCGAATGGAGATGAAATGTCATTGTTATTTGGGCGCAATATTTTTGACAGATTCGTTCGGGTAAAAAGGAAAAATTAACAAAAACTTTGTTTGCGATAGATACAATTTTCGGGACAATAATCCAAGGTAGAATATCGCCCGTGGATGTACATTATAAAGAAAACATTTCGGCATTTAAAATAGAATGTTGTTCCCAATTAAATGAAAATTTAACCCAATTTTGGAATTTAGAATGGATGGGAATAAATTATACATAAAAGAGTATGTTAGATAACGATGACTATATTTCGAGTTTTGAGAATAATTTAAAATTTAATAACGGAATGTGTGAGACAAAATTATTTTGGGAAGATAAACCAAGCGATTTAAAAAATAATTGGGTAATAGCGAAGCGCAGATTCGATAATTTAAATCTGAAAATGAGACATTAATTGGCTTTATAATGAATACATAAATATTTTTAAAGATCAAATTAAATAAAATATTGTTGAGAAATGTTCATCACATTTCGAAACAAATTCTTATTATATACCTCAATCGGATACGGTTAAAAAATAAAGAAACGACGAGAGTTCGAATGGTTTTTGATGCATCTTCGAAAGTTAGAGACTGTGAATCTTTGAATGAGTGCCTTTATGCGGATCCACCTTTGAATACCTGAGTAATAGATGCAATTTTGTGATTTCGCGAGTATGAACTTGCGTTTTGTAGTGATATTCAGAGGGCATTTTTAACGATTGGAATAGCTGAGGAAGATCGCGACTATTTAAGATTTTTTTGGTTTCCGAATGATGGAGATGCGAAATCTTACAAAATAATGAGAATGAATCGTGTATCGTTTTGGGTGACCTTGAGTCCTTTTGTACTTGCTGAGAAGATTAAATTGCATATTCGAAAATATAAGGAAGATTATAAAGAAATTTTTGAAATGCTGAATACTTCCTTATATGTTGACGGCCTGTTCGCCGGTTCATCCAATCCATTAGTAAAGCTTTCGATCTTTCAAAAAACGCGATAGAAATTCTTGAAGATGTGCTAATATGAATTTAAGAAAGTTTACAACTATTTCGAAGGAATTAAGAAAATTATGGAATGAAAACGGTATAGGTGATGTAGGTGAATCGGGTGAGCGTTCTTTAAAGCTTTTTGGAATTATTTGGAATTTAAATAATGATACATTTAAATTAGATATACAACCATTGCTTGAGTTAATTAAAAATTTAAAGAATTCGAAACGCTGTGTTCTAAAAACAGTAGCAAAAATCTTTGATCAGATAGTTTTTATTTCCCCATTTGTGTTAATAATAAAATGCTTAATGCAAGAAATTTGGGAATATGGTCTCAGCTGGGAGGAAGAATTGCCCACCGAGTTAAAGAACAAACGGGAGACTTGGTGCTCTCAAGTTTTTATTCTAAGCGATTTAACATTGAAAAAAAAATTTTCTATATCCTTTAGATAAGGGAAAGGATTTGCAGTTACAAATATTTTGTGATGCAAGTCCCAGAGCATTTGGAGCAGTGACATATTTTCGTTATGTCACTGCGAAAGACGATATTTACACGAGATCCATAATCGCTAAAAGCCGAGTTTCTACTCTCAAAAAGTTAACCCTCCCGTGATTAGAACTTTTGGGAGCAGTTTTTTTCGAGGATTTTGAAATATTTAACATCCAAGTTTAAATTTCCTGAGTCGAAAATTTTCCTTTGGGGAGTAATTCTTCTATTTAATTCCATTGGATTAAGTGAAAAGCTTCAAATTACAAGCAATTTATTTTGAAGAGGTTAATAGAAATCCAATCAAATTCCGATCCGTCTGATTGACATCATTGCAGTGGGAGAGAAAATTGGCTCAGATTATGTTTCTCGAGGAGCGAATCTCGAGACAATTACCAACAGTCAATTTTGGACGTTTGCACGACGGAAAACAACTTGCCGAAAAACTTGAACTGTAACTTCTCTTCAACCGACCCATGTGAATCTGAAGAATAAGTGTTTACATTCACATGGGAATTAAACACAGCCTCAGTAATTTAAGTAAATTTAGCAGCCTGCAGAAATTATTGCGAGTTACTAGTTAGGTGTTTCGTTTTGTGCATAAGAATCGCAATAGATTCAATAAACGATCCGACGAATTAACAACAGAAGAAATAGATGGTGCCGAAAAATTTTGGATACAATTAGTACAGAAAGATGCTTTTGCTGAAGAAGTTAATTGTTACGTGCAATTAAATTACTACTCAAAACTTCAGTAATTTTAGAGTTTAATCCTTTCCTTGAAAGAAATGAACTGATACGTGTCGGTGGAAGACTGCAAAAATCTAAATTCTCTTATTCACAGAAACACCTTATCATTTTACCGGCCAAGAATTACTACGTAAATTTAAATGCGAGACTCTCACGAAAAGGTTTTTCACGGTGGTATTAGCGAAACTCTACTGGAAATTACAGAGCAATTCTGGCTCATTAAAGGGAGACAGACTATGAAAAACATATAAAAAAATGTGTGCTGTGTAAAAGATTCAGCACGACTTCAGGTGTTCAAGTCACCGCACCTTTACCAGCAGTTCGTGTAGAGCAATCAGCTCCATTTTCTGTAGTTGGAGTAGATCTTGGAGGCCCTCTCTACTAAAAAGACGAGAATAAACACTACACTGTTTTATTTACGTGTGCTGCTAGTGTAGAGCTAGTGAACAACCTTACAACTGAAACGTTTATATTAGCACTTCGACGTTTTATTAGTCGTCGTGGAAATCCAAAATCTTAACTGACAACGCCAAAACTTTTAAAAGATCCGAACTTGAACTGAAAAACTTGTGGAAAGTTATCAGCGATCCTACAGTGAAAGCGTTCTACGTTTCCCATAAAATCTACTGATAGTTTATCATCGAACGAGCACCCTGGTGGGGTGGCTTTTACGAAAGACTCATTCGAACAGTAAAATTTCCTTTACGAAAGACTATGGGAAGAACAACTTTATTTCGCGATGTGGGTGCTCAACCTGAACCCCTTACTCCATCTCATATGATTTTCGGATGTAGAGTGAATAGTCAACCACCTGCCAGGCTTAATTTTGATTCTAACTTATCCAACAGGAAAGTTCTAATTAAAAGGTTTAATTTTCGCGAAAGATTACTAAATATGTTTTGGACAAAATGGTCAAAAGAATATATTTTCATGCTTAAATCTACTCATTGTAATAAACTTACAGGTGGAATTAAAGAGTTTAAATTGATGATGTTGTACTAATTAATGACGAAAAATTTCCTAGACATTTTTAGAAACTAGGTAAAGTTGTTGAGATGTATTTCCTGGCAGAGATGGTAAAATACGTTCTTGTAAGATAAAAACACAAAATTCAATTATAAAAAGACATGTACAATTGTTACATAACCTTGAACATAATGAATGATTTCTTAGTTAAGTAGTTGTTTTGAATTTGTATCTGTTGAATTTGCATGTGAATTAGTTGTAATGTGTATTTAATATTTTTCTGTGTATTTTGAAATTGTAGCATATATTGAATGAACTCCCTGGTCATTCGGATGTGTGTGTGTGTGTTGTAACTCTAGGTCAGTGGCGTTGCAATCGCTTGTTTTCAAGTGTATACAATATTCCTGTCTATCTTGTTTGTCTTGTAAATAAACGTTTGTTCCTCCAATCCCTTGGTCGAGTGTTGTAGTCGCCTCAACTTCTGACAGATAAGATATAGTTTATTTCATTTTTAATGAATGGAATCGAATTGAATTTTTGAAATACGATAACGAATAAATTACGAATTTGAACATTATTTTGAATTTGAATTTGAACAATATGAAAGGAAGCGCTTGATTGCCAATTCACCGTATATGACACATACAAAATCGGAGTTGACATAGTTCTAATAGTATTTTTGTTCTGAACTGTTTTTGGTGATTATATCAAAATGTTGAACTTTATTTTTTTTTCTTTACAGAATTTTAATATTTCAGTTTGTTATACCTAGTTGTACTCATCCATGCATTCCTTAAAAAGAAAGAAAAGAGAAAACACACATTTCTAATAGCTTTACCCATTTGAACTTGAGGTATGATTTTTTTTCATAAAAAAATATGTGTAAATATACATAAACAAAACTTTTCTAAATATATTTCATTTGTAATTTATTAACAGATTAAGTTATTATGTTTTTTTTGTCCATATCGTATGAATCTAAAATTATTGAGATTGTCTCCATAGGGGAGGTGCCAAGTTTGAAAATAAATTTGAAATGGCTGTTTTTGAGGCCAAAGGGTTAGTTTTACAATGCTTATACGGGTAGAAATTTCGTAATGCTTCATTCTCTGTGCAGATACAAAATTGTCTGATGTGCCTACTCTAGAACAGCAGTTGTCAATCTTCAGCTTTTCATAAAATCATAAATAATGGCCCGAATTTCCTGCAGACCATCCAACATTTTTTACAGATAACCAATTGATTACTGCTGCTCTGGAACACACAATGGTACTACTTATGTATCAGCATCACTGTAACAGAATTGGTGCCACACGTACCGCATCTTAATTCCTTAATAGCAAAGATTCTAACATTTTTTTATGAAAATAAAATCTGATTTTGATGGAAAATGGTATGATCTGCATGGCGGCAATTTGGCTGTGGTGATGCTAATATATAAGTACCCAGAAAACAAATATTGTAAAATCTGACATACAATGCACACTTTTAACACAAAAAAAGACTGAAATTCACAGGTGCATGTTATACACTGTGTATAAAAATGATAGCTTTAAAAATAAAATTAATTAAAAGCTGAGCATAAAAGAAATTAGGCTACAGCATTTATCAAAATGCTGCTTTTAAAAGAAAAAACGCCATTCCTTATTAATTTAAAAGGTTATACTTCCAGAAATATTCTATTTTTTCCAAAAACTTGGAATAATAACTCGAATAAAGGATTTCAAAACATAGAGCATTACGCTCATACATTTCAGGTTTCAACATAAAAATGGGGTGCACATTATACGGCAAATATACCTAAAATTCAAAATTGTACCTTGAAAGTATATGTGCGTGTTATACGCCGGATTTTACGGTAATTGTCCATATGAGAAGCAGTCTATGTCTAGATGTAAGTCACTCTGTTTTAAAGATAGGCCTTTAAATTAGTTGATAACAATTGCTAATACTTATCAAATTGTAAATTGCAAAACAAATTCCATCATTATCGACATTTTGTCGTAGATTTCTGCTGCGAAATATGTGTTTATATTTGAATTTTCTTTGCGTATTCGATTGAAAATATCTTGAGCCTCTTTTTGTGTTGGAATTGAGCTGGACCAATTGATGTACGTTTAAAGTTAAATATTTCATTTGCACTTTTTATTTTTCCCTTTCTTTTTGTTCCTGATTTTTCCTTTTTTTTATTGCTTTGAAATTTAATATCTTTTTGTTTTAATTTTTTTTCTTTTAAGTACAATCAATTCGCTTCACTACATAAAATCAATGCCTTGCAGGAAATCAAACTTATATCATCATACTCGCAAGGCAAAAGTAGTGCAACGAGTGTAATTGCACATCAAAATGAGGAAGACCGGGCATGAGCAAACAAGAAAAACAGACACACAAAGAGAATGGCAAAAACACATACTGAGGGGACAGAAGAGCAACATGCAGCCAGACTTGAGGATTCATATTTGCGAGCACAGCATTCGTGTTTTGCAACATCAGATCTGCTCTGTTCTCTACAAAAGGAACACAGCAGGTTGCAAATTGCTAAACGATGTCAACCAGAAACAACACATCAGCGTCAAACATGATTTTGTGGTGAGAAATCACACAATAATAGTCACCTTGCATTCCGGTACAACACAGTGGAAGATTATAGGTTGAGCCAGTATGTTCTCCTCAGCACAATAAATAAAGTGTATCCTTATTGCAATGCTCTGAAATTTAAGAGAGAAACAAAATGAATGTTTTGTACTCCCGGAAAAACTAAACTGCGACAACTTGGAAAATCACCAAAGCCATTAAAAACTTTGCTTTCTTGATATTCTGCAGAATAAAAACATTTTCTGCATAACATCAAAAGTATACAATTCATGTTTTTCAAATGATATTGTTTGGAGAGAGGTGAATTTGTGAACATACCTCCGATTTAGCAGAAATACCCATAAACATTGTAAAACTAACCCATTGCCCTCGAGGAATCAAGTAGAGCCACTTAAAATTTATCTTCAAACTTGAGGTCTCCTCAATGTAAATAAATTTAGATTCATAACATAATAACAAAAATAAGCTGAATTATTTGGTTTGCAAATTATATCAATTAAGGAAAGTTTTGTGTAAACGTATTTATACATTTTTTATATAAAAAAATCATATCTCCAATGCAAATGCTTAAACACCCTGAAAACATGTACTTTTTATTTAACCACACATCTGATCTAATCCATTTAATCTGAGCCACAGCAACTCGTGGCAGAGTATAACTAGTTTGAAATAAACTCTTACATTTCTATAAATATTGATTTTTTCTGTGGTCCGTCTAAAGTTAAACCTTGTTTGCTTGGCTTAAGTTAACCTTTGAGATTTGACACCCTTGTTCTACATGATTTGACGATATCTCATATCCAATAGTGTTTACATTATATTATGTTGAGGAAAAAGAAATCTATTTTTTTTCGGTAGATGGTTTTAGTGTCGATATCTCATGAAGTATCGATCGAACGATTTCAAATTTATGCTCGTTTCTAAGGTGACATTTCACACTAAAATTTTCGTTTGCTGCTTTTTGTTTGGTCTATTCAGTTGTGAGTTACAGGGTGTTAAAAAAGGAAACAAAAAGAAAATAAGGTACATTTTACAGTTTTTCTTTTATAAAGGGGAAAATGCAATCCAGGCGGCTGAAATTGTGAATGGTGTTTGTGGTGCCGATACTTAAGAACTAATTACGTGCAATTTTGGTTTCGTCGATTCCGTTCAGGCATTTTTGATGTTAAAGTTGATCCGCACCCGTCATCGAAAATGTCGATAAAATTACAAAAATAATTGAAGTTGACTGGCATGTTAGTTGTCGTAGAATCGCCTAGGAGCTAACCATCGACCATAAAACAGTTTTAAACCATTTGAGCAAAGCTGGGTTCAAAAAGAAGCTCGATGTTTGGGTGCCACACCAATTAACACAAAAAACACACGATGGATTGAATTTCCATCTGCGAAGGCCTGGTAAAACGGAATGAAATCGAGCAATTTCTTTAGCGGATGGTGACTTGGAATGAGAAATAGATCACATACGACAATATTTTGGGAAAACGATCGGGGTCAAAGGGCGGTGAAGCAGCTTAAACGGTGACCAAACACGAACTAACATCCAGGAAGGTTCTACTCTGTATTTGGTTGGACTGGAAAGAAATAATTTATTATGAGGGACTTCGTTAGGGCGTAACACTAAATTCAGATGTCTACTGTCAACAATTGGACCGTTTGAAGCTAGTGACTTAACAGAAACGGCCAAAATTGAAAAACAAAAACGGTGTTGTGTTCCATCAGGACACACACACACACACAACGGCAGGTCACACACGTATGTAGTAACTCCCGACGAAATTCTGGGAACTTGATTGGAGAGTTTTAAAGCATCCTCCATGTAGTCCGGACCTGGCACCAAACGATTACGACCTTTTTCTAGCATTGCAAAAACTTCCAGAGTGGGATCTACGATCAAGGGAAGGTTGTGAAAATGGATTACTAGAGTTTTTCGCCAACAAAGGCCACGACTTCTATGAGAGAGGCAATATGATATTACCTTTAAAATGGCAACACATTATACAACAAAACAAAACATATTTGACCCAAATCGGTCCATCCGAAACATTAAATAAAGTTTCAAATTTCATGAAAAAATAATGGATTTCTTTTTCTCCAACCTAATATGCTTTCCTTAAATTTGTATGCAAATGTGAAAAAGGATGAAAAATAGGAACTGTAAGACATTTTTTACACTTTTCACACATAAATTTAATTTTTCTGTTTTTTTTATTAGGGCATGCAATACATCGTTTATACACTCTTCATTGCGAGTAAGTGCGATGTTTTCACTCAAAAAAATTAGTAGAAATGTTGCTTTCTGGTTTTTACATTCTGTACATCCTAATACTTCAGAAATCAGCGTCTGGCTCGTTGTTTAGCAAATGATTTTTAAGTACTAACAGAATAATTTGCTCAATGATCGCCATAACATTCAACTACATTGATTGAATATTATGTGGTCATTTGATCAACTACGTAATTTCTCTCTCATTTTAGTTATGGAAAAATATTACTTCAGATTTCACCCAAACCTGATGTGGACAGTAGGGGAATCTATTGTACATCCACTATATGTATTGTTAAAAGTAGAAGACAATTCCAATCTTCCTTCGGTGTATATGAAACTATTGTTGTATCTTTTCGAAACCAACCATAGAGGAGTAATTTCACTATTCTGTAAATACAAATATTTTTATTATTTTTTTCTTTGAACTTTCTCTTATTGTTCCAGCAATAGTTAATTTCTTTTTTCAAAAATTCATCTGAAAAGGAATGTATACCAGTTGCCTTTTAAAAGTACATTCTTCTAAAATGTTTCTTTATATTTCCCTATGAAGCATTTATTTTCCAACTGTGTCCTCCTCTTCTAAATTTGGAACGATTTCAATAGAGGAATCATACTGACTATGATACTCCATCATTTGATTCTTCCTCATCATCATCGCAAAGAAATTTTCGTCTTCCGAAAAAACACACATACTATTGTACTAACTCTATTAAATATTGTATCTATTACATAGTTGCAATAATGTGCCATAGCATAAGAAAGATTTTAAAGCGTGCCTATCTATTCAAAACTATAACGGCAATTCACGCGCAGGGCATGACATACCCAAAGAGGCGGTATACAAAAATGGCAGAATTTCGGCTACAAGCTAAGACCATCAAAGAATATAACCTTCAAGTCTAAAGCTAACGAGGAACTATCAATTTTCCAAAAAATGTTTAGAAGGAGCATTGAAAATTTTAGATGGTGGGTATGACATACCTGCGCGTGAACTGTCGGGTTAAATATTTATTGAGCCACAAGAAACATAGATACTCCAGTTTTACAAATTTTCTTTTTTTACTGAAAAAAAATACACTCGAAAATGTTATAAAGTCTTTCATTCATTCTGAAAATGCATGTCATTATCCTTCTGCATTTTAAAAGGGTTTGTTTGCTTATAATTACAATGTTTTCCCTACATAACATTATCTAAATAATAGTTAACGACTCTCTAAACAAGAAAAGTCAAGAAAAAAATTTAAGTAATATATGCGATTTATTTTTAACTCTGCCACAACCCAAATATAGAATTGAGTAAAAATAAGCAAAAACATTAATACTGAAATTGCGTGCAAAAAGGAATAAACGCGTTAACATATGATTATATAAACCGACCGGAAAGTAATTTAATTTTTTTTGCCATTTCTCGCAATTTTTGCGAATGCAAAAAAGTAGTTTTCGCTGAAATGATATTCAAAACTTTTTTAAGTGTAATTTTGTTGAAAAATTTAGCGATGCAATTTGAAACTGGTAATGCAATTTGTAAGGACATATTTAATGCGACAATGACTTTTTTTACTGTGCTCTGCGAAATTAAGTTAATTCAATGAGTACTTAAGCTTTTATTTAACAACTGAGCTGTAATTATTTATTTGATGAGTTTTTAACCACAACCAATAAATTATAATACTTGATTAGTGGAGTGGAAAACTAATAAATTTAAAATAATTTTTCATCAACCGTATATTTGCATTGATAAAAACCGAGAAAATTCGAAACTTCTTAGAGCTGCAAGTATCGGGAACAGCTTTTATTTACGGATTCTCTAATCTCAAAAACAAAGTATCCCAGTAAAAATGTATTTAATTTTTTTTGCTACCCTTCTGCAAACAAATTTAATGCTTTAAGTTCTTGGGTGTTTAGATAGGAATTCTAAAATGAAAAAAGTTGCATAAATTCTACAAAGTTAGTGTCTGAATCCGTTAGAAAATATTCCGTAAGATACTCATCCACTCATTGAGATGTCACTCATATACGATCATCATGCAGCAAGATTTTCCTTCAAGGGCGTGAAACATGGTTTGATGATTACGCATCATGTACGGATTTCTCTTCTAGCTCATTTTCCAAACAAAATACTTTCCCACATTCATTTTCCCACGATGTTGCAAAAAGTATGAATAGCACAGATAGCTTACAAAGTATCAAATGAGTGGGGGAAAACGCGTTATTTTTTCAGATAATGTTACCAGAATTATAAATATCATCGTTGTCGGCTATTGTTTTATTTAACATAAGTTTGATATGAAAATATTTCACACGTTCAAGAACAATTTTCCCCTAATGGTGTCCTCTATAAAATTATTTCTTTTTCCTAATTCTGCTAACATATGAGTTCGGAATTTAGGGTAAAATTTTTTTAAAAAAGGTACTCGTTTTTTATACATGGACACGTTTATATTCAGAAATATATGTTAATTATTTTTGTATTCTCAATGAAAAAAAGTGTTCGAAACTTTAATTAAAATAAATCTTAAATGCTCTAAATTCCATTTACAACAAAGGAACTGTCAATCGATAAACTTAAACCAGTTCTTCTCAAACTTTCAATATTACGGACCCAATTTTGAATCAAAATTTTCATCGCCCCCTCCCCATTATATATTGATAATGTAATGAATGCAACAATAATTTACTTTTACACAACAGCTTCAATATATACAACCTTAGTTATAATTCATACAAATTATCAAAAAAGAGTATTAAATTTTGCATACGTTACTTTTAAGCAATAAATATTTTAAGTTACCTTGGATAAGTATTATGTTACTTTCTTAGAATAAGTTGTGAAGGATTATCCCCTCTCTCTTGCCCGCCTATATTTGTGTGAAATAGGGAATGTATACCAGACATATTCAAAATCAACTTTTTTATTCATCAACCAATTTAGCAACACTGACTCAATTAAATTCAAAAAGAGAATGTCTCAATGTAAACAATGCAAGTGGAACAATAACGAGATGCACGAATTACCCAATAACTTTGAATATCGACCACTTTATTTTAGGATCAATTCAATTATCCCAATTTGCTTAACATTATTTTAAGTTTAGTAACCAATCGTCACTTTAAATTTTCGTCTATATAATATTTGAAATATTCAATAACTTGTAGTGATACCTGATTAGTAGCAACCTCAATTGACTCCAGGCTTTCTTTTTCTCTTTTTTCTTCGTGCTTGCTAGAACCTTGACTTTTTATATATAGTAGATATAATTTGAATATCACGGTTTCTTCTTCAGAAGAGTTCATTGTGAATGAACGCGAATGATATCCCATAGATTTCCCAAGAGGATTAGCGGCAGGTACGCGAAAAGATCCATCACAAAATATTTTGTCACTTTTCGTAGTTTGTAATGTATTTTGTTCTGCTTCCTATCAGTAAATATATATTTTAATAAATAATCTTTTGTTTTTTTCGACTTTTCGATATGTTTGCGAAAGGGGAAAAGGGTCAGCCCTGAAGTTTCATAACGCTGGCTTAACCTCTGAAAATTTTAAAATATCTTAGTCTAAAGGTACGTCTTATACCATTCGATGCGCTTACTGGTATGCTGATTGCAGTAATCTTTTTATTCCTTCATATTTGCTTATTTTGAAAAGACATCCGGGGAAGAGAGCTTCCCCTCTTTCATCGTCCGCACAGGCAAACAAATTGCTACCACTTGACTATAGCAGCGTTTCTCAAACTGTGGGGCGCGACGACTCTACGAGGGGGCGCGAGCAAATTGAAAAGTCAAAAACAAAAGGTTATTTAAAAAATTATTAATTTGCTGAAAGTAAACAAACAAAATATATTCAGACGTAATAAAAAATAAAATACACATTTACACTAATAGCAGTGCTGCACAATGTATTTTATAATTAATTTAACAATTCTAAGTTAAGAACAAGTTTAATAGTTACCTGTGACCGCGCATGACATTGTCATATATAAAATTATATACAAAAATTAACACTTCTAAAAAGTTTTATACTTATAATGAATCCCTTGACTGCCGATTAAAATGTACGAGATTCGTTTTCCACGCAGGAGCACGTAAGTGGGAGGGGGGGATGAAGAATAAAAGAAGATCCCACTAATAATCTGAAATAAGTAAATCATTTGCAAACATTGTCAAGGTCCTTTTGTTGCAATCCAAAGCCTTCGGAATAACTACAAGTATAGCAGTGCAGAGAAAATATCGTACTTTGGAAAGACGTGTACATACGTCCGGGGAAATAAGCGCTTTGACTCAGCGAGACGCTTATATATGCCGGTGGATCTTAAGAGTTTAAGGTCGTATTGTAGTTTTCGCGTTGAAGTATAGTATAATTAAATGCAATACATTATTATTGTATGGAGGGGGGTGCAAGGAAAATTATGATTGAATATTGGGTCGCGAATATTGAAACTGAGAAGCACTGGGATATATAATATTTTTTTGGCAAATATAAGTGAATAGATATGCTACTTTGGTACCGATGTATCTAAATTGGTATTAAATTTAGTATCAAATATTTTAAAGTTTTTTTCAAAAATGAGTTTCTTATTTCAAGTACATCTCGTATACCAAGATCTGTTAACCAACATATTCTGCAAAGGCGAAATTAATTGCTTCGAATAATCGTTAGAGTTTACAGAGTAACTCGGCATTGGTAAAATATTTTCCATTGTAGTGCTACAAATACTCTTTAGTATTCTCTTAATGACAGTGCTCCTGTTAACGAGATTAGAATTGCACCTGAGTTGCACGCTATTAAATGAAACGATAGAATGAAGATAAGAGTCTTTAGAATACAACCCTGAGGAAGATATCAGCGCTACCTGTAAATTTCAGGAAATAAGGCATCCTCTTAATGGAGGAACATTATTTCCTCCAGCAGCAGCCACCAAGGAGACACAAGCAAAACAAAAGCAATCCTAATTATTTAAATGTCTGAACACCATTAGAGGAATGTATAAAATGCAAATAAATATAAAAACTAGGTTTCACTGTCTGTCCTTAGACATTTTCGTTAATAAAACGAATAAATTCTGATGCATAAATTAATGTCACTATTTAAGGATTTTCTGGAATACACAATACTACACAGAAACAGAACAACAGATTTGTGAGCAGGAAATTTTTATTGGTTCCACTAGTTTGTTATCAGATATTGGGTTTTTTTTCTTTTTCAATCTGATCTCGTATTGCTTTAAAATACTTGTGTGTTAAATAAATTTAGTATTACATAAGATAAAGAAAGATAGGAAGTAATGTGTGATTTTAGTTACATAGTAATATGAATTTTGGGAAGTAAAAAAAAAGATCTGTGTGAATTAAAATTATCGCATGTTTGACTCGTAATTCCATTTTTAAGACTACTTCAAACGCAAAATTAAAAATAATATTATAATAGCTTATAATTAAAACATGTACGGATGTTTTAAACAATATTGATTTATATCATTAGTTAACACACACATATATATATATATACATATACATATACATATACACCCATATATCTATGGGTGGGCGCTTGTCAGGAAATGGCTGGTACACAGATTATGATTAATTATAGATTTAATTCCTCAAAACTATTTACAATTCATACAGCAGGCTTTTAGTTCAGTTCGTCCTTAACACGTGAGATGTTATCGTCTTCGTCTTTAACGTCTTAATGCATGAAAATGGCGTCTTTGCTATCCGTCTTTCTTAGTCCGTCATCTCGTCCATGCCTACGTCTGCCTTCAGTGGCGTCGGCTCCCTTCAACGTCGTGGTAGAAAGTGCATCTGCAGACAGCCAGGCTTCCAAAACACTGAACATACTCCTAGCAGTTAGTTTTGGGGCTTGTAAATAGCCACCGGCACAGACACACACACACACATATATATATATATATATATATATATATATATATATATATATATATATATATATATATATATATATATATATATATATAGTACGGATGTTTTAAACAAATTTATCTGCCGCAGTTGTGTGTGTGTTTAATCTAAGCCTTTTTAACAGTAAAATTAATTGTTATTGAGAACATTTATAACCCCGCACACCACAAAGTATCACACGGGGGCTTACATAAAAGTAAGCGTGAAGCACACATCACAAAAAAAGAGAAGGATTACAACACACACATCCATGTCTTACACGACATTCAACCCAGAGCCTATGGCACCGCAGTCAGCTTCAATATCCACTATACCGGATGAATGACATGTAATTTTAATTGGACTAAGAATACGTACCGACAGTCGTTTGGAAAGGAAACAGTTGATTGTTTGATTATTTATCAATACCACATGTTGAAACAATATACAGACTAATTAAGAAGGAATTGGTAATTTTAAACAAGGATCAAACATCGAGGACGATCTTTCAACAGACACTTCACTCTCCAAACTTCCGTATCACGCTACATGCCTCCACAGATGTGGTTTGCCTTAGTCCTCTTACACAGCAAATCTGTTGTGTTCAGAACTAAATTAGACAGAAATATCACCCATCACAAGTTTTTAATCTTGGCCACTAAGCAACAGTGGGCTTAAGTGTAAAATTAGTACTTGTTTCTACCTCACCACGTCGACAAATGAGCTGGTATCCAACTTACTACATAATGGCGCACCATGCAGTTTCATTACGGGGTACAGTTATATTGTAAAATCAGGATTCAAACAATTGATTGGACAAAGAACCGTTAGCCACGAATCCAGTGGTTTTTAATGCAAAATTAACTAAGTAAATAAATAACACACATCAGTGAACTGTGTTTACATTTTCTGATTTAACTAATTTAACAAGTTAAAATTTAAGCATTGCATATATTTAAATCAAATGCAGCACCACAAAATCTAAGATATATTGAGATAAAACTAAATTACCAATTTTTCCTTAACATGCTCTTTTGCAATTCGGAAAAGTAATATGTATTCTTCTAAGATGCTTTTCAATCTATTTTTCATTTAACCTTTTATACTTTCGTTCTTCTGAAATTAGTTTGATTTTATTCTTTTATTTTTGTAATACTTAAATATTTAAAATAATGCTTCAAAGGAAGAAGAAACAGGTATAAAATACAAAAGAACTTGATTTAGCTGTCCTAGATTGTTGCGTGGGTTCATTGAAGTTTTTCGGAATATAAAGCATATTTTTCAGCTTTAAAAGAATCATGTTAAACAATATTTCCGATGTAATCAGCTACTGTTTATTTTTGAAAGTTCTGTATCCTCACCAAAAATGTTTATTTAAAAGCTTTTGAAAAAAATATAGCACTAACATTACACTGATCCTTATAGCTGGCTCATTATTCGTTGAATGAACTTTTGAAACTCTTCAGCAATATTCAACGAATTGTCAACAAAGACTGAACACGTTTTTCTTAAAACAAAAAGGCTATTTAAATGTATGAAGAGGTAAATTATAACTCGGAAGGAATACATAACATACACATTTTTTAAAATTTTAAATATATATATATATATATTCTTACATCCTCAGCCGTACTTAAAAATAGTAAATCTCTTATTGAAAAAATGAAAGATAAAAAGATTTATTCAGTCTATTGTTTAGATTTTGAAGATCTTTTTAACTCTATCGATATTGATGATATGATTAATATTCTTGTAGATTTGCATAAAGATAATTTATTTAATAATGTTAATTATGATAGATTTAGTTCACTACTTAGATTAGTACTTAAAGAGAACTATATATTTCATAAGGGTAACTATTGTCTGCAGATTAAACGTTTGCCACAAGGTGGCCCTGCGAGCAACTGTCTTGCCAATTTACACTTACATTATTTTGAAAGTAGTTACGTTAACAACTCTAAATATTATATTTATCGTTATACAGATGACATAATCATTTTTGGCAAGCAAGTCAATTTTATACCTAATACTAATTTTATCCATAATATCTTAATTTAATACAGACAAATAGTAACAGCAATGAAGCAAATTTTCTTGACATACATATCAAATTAATAGATAATGTAATAGTTTCTAATATTTATGATAAAGGAGAAGAATTTAATTTCAATATTATAAAAGTTCCGCATTGGAAGAGTAATGTACATTTCTATATTCAGAAATATTGTTATTAATTATATACAACGCAATAAATTTCTAGTATCAAAAAATCAGAAATAATTAATAACTATAAACATTTTACTAAATATTGCTTAAATCAGAAATACCCAATTCATTTTATTAATAGTTATATGAATAAAGCTATTCAAAATTGAAATGATTAAAAATTCTTAGATTAATTATAGTTTAATACTATAAATTTACACATTTCAGAGTTATAGTTACCTCAATATTATATTATTAGTTAAATTACTTATTATTTAATTCATATATACTGTAGTGTCTCTAATGTTATGGTTTTTGTAACGCTTTTATTAATTTTTGTTTCTATTCTTTTTATACTTTTGTTAAGTGCTACATTTCAGCCATTCACATGCTTTGAATCTGTATTAGGGTCCATAATCTGGCAATAACTTTTTTATTGCACTCAGATTTAGCGCGGGCTCTGTATTTTCAAGTGCAATTTTTAGGTAAGTTACCTCTATTTTGTAATGGATTTAGATATTCGTATCCATTACTTTCAATAGGTTTTTGCTCAGTTTTATCAACCACAAAACGTGTTCAACACCTCTTTTATATAAATTATTCTACATATAAGCTGTCCTAAGTCAACAATGATTATAATACTGCAGCATCTATTTTTTAAATTTTAATTTCTGATACATCTTACAGAGTATCGTTTCCTACAATCTCAGTATTTTTAGGTTTTGATTGATAAATGTTCATCTCTCATTTGAGGTGAATTTAGTCTATATATATATATATATATATACGTTTCGAAACTATGAATCAGAAATCTTTCAAAAACATCTACTAATTTTCTTTTTCAGAATTTAGAAAATATTCTGAGATTATATTAGGTTATTCCATATTTATATTGACAGAAAATGAAAGACGAAAGTAAACACGAATCACTAAGCAAAAATGGATTTTATTCAACATAGTAGCCGCCATCGGCAGAAATGTACTTCGTGGAACGAGTTTTGAGCTAAAAAATTCCATGGTGTTAGAAGTCGGTGTCAGATTGGTCAAAAAAATTACGGACCCCTGAATAAAAACATGCTGAATTGGTAATTGTTTATCCCTTACAAACTTGTCCAACTGACGAAATGTGTAATAATCAGTCAGAGACCCATTTGGAGAATAAGGTGGGAGTGAAAGAAACTCGTATCCCATTTCATGGATCTTCTGCCGGCTACCAACTGAGACATATGGTCAAGTTTCATCATGCAGTCATAAAATTATGCATAACTTTCGCCGCAGTTTAATTTCTCATTAGTTTTTTTTCATAAATAAAGTGTTTTCCTTTTCTTTTTCAATTTCTACTATTATATATATATTATATACTCTCTATATAATTATTTATTTATTTATCTTGATGGAATTTTCAATCGTTAATAAAATACATTTTAAAGCGCTCAATTGAGCTAAAATTTTATATACATAATTATTTTGGATGACAATACAGTAATTTAATTATAATTAATAAAAATGAATTGATAAAACTAATTATTCATTGAATGACAAATACAGCTACGTTGGCATTCTTTTTGGTGACTTAGTGACCCTTTTGGCGATTTGTGTCAAAACTTGAAAAGGTTTTTTTCTCAAGTTTTAAAGCATTCATTTCAACTGAAATTTTATATTCAAGATTGCTTTGGATGAAAATAGGATATTTTAATGATAATTAATAAAAATCAATTACCATTTAATGTTGTGAATCTGTCCTAAGTCTATACATAATTATATTAATTGTAATTGTAATTATTTAATAAAAAGTAGCTGAAATGAAATTTTTATTTGTTGATCTAAGTAGGAATTAACTTAATTATTTTATATTACTTGTGTTAGTAGTGCTTTTTTTATTTAAATGTGCATACCTATAGCAATTCATTTAAGGAAAGAATAATGACTTGTGCTATTAAATTAATTATTTTATGATAGAATATTTTAATTAAATCTATTTTATTAAACTATCTGATTTTATTTTCTGCGGAATATATTACCTGAATTTTGAAGAAACAAACAAAAAATATTTAGTAATTATATTTTGTTTTATTATTTTTCTTTCCTTATCACTTAGATAACTGCATCGAAGTTTGTCTAATTTTTGTCATGCTCCCGAAATAAAAAAACAGTTCCTCGAAGATATTTCTGAGAAAAAAAGTAATTACCACTTTCAAACAATTTCTAGATTTTTACGTTCCTGTAATTCCAGTAATAGCTGAAAATTTTCATATCTTATCACTTATAGGTAAGTGAACATTGAAAAAAGAAATCGCTTTCAAGTTTTCTTATTTTAGTCAAGGTTTGCAAAATAAGATAAAAAAAGATAAAATGATATGCTTTTCCCATAAATGGAGATTTCTTTTTCAAAAAATGAAAAAATGAAACCTCTATGTCACTTCTCTTATCACTTTCTCCACAACTTTTCCGAAATTGCATTTCTATTTTTAAATATGTCAGAAAATCGAAATACTCCTTCTAGAGTTCTAAATGGTCCATCTCAAATATATTTTTTATCAATATGATACAAGTTTTTACTAAAAAGTATGTATATATAATTAAACATTTTCTGAAAAAATAATGATAAAAAAATTTCAAAGTTTTCTTGGATGTAAAGTAATAATTATAAAGTACATTTTCAAATTACTTTTTTTCTGCCTTTTTGCTTTTAAATCTTGAAAAATGAATTATACTGTTAGATCTTTCCAAAAAGAAATTTTGGCTGACTCTAATTATAATGAATTATTTAAAAATTATATCTGTTATTCTTATTAATTTTTACAATAAAGAAAAACAACCACTCTTTATTCCAGTTTATTTGATACAATTTTGTATTGAAACGTAAAAATGTTTATGTGGAATATGAAAAATGGAATCAATAACAAGAAAGAAAAAGACATTTAATATTCTTTAGTTTTCCGAAGTTTGTACGCATAGAAAATTGATATTAAAAATACAAATAAAATTTTTAACTTATTTTATTTTATTCTCTCTACTGATTGAATATTATTTTTACAAACCAAAGATACAGAAGACAGTTTTTGGCAACGGGTCTAAAAATTATGAACCACGGAACTACACGTGTCCTCAATGGCAAGAACGAAATTAGCTAACATATTGATCTTTGAATTTCTACATCGTGCTCAGAATTGACAGATCACACGCTGATCAGATTGACGCTGTATCGCACGTACATTTTCGGTGCAATTTTTTGGACCAATTTTTCGTCCCATCTGAGGGTGAAGGGTTGCCGTAAACAAAAAACGACATGCTCTGACTTCAGCCGCACTCTACCTCCACATTGAAAAATTTACAAGCCAATTTTTCTGCTTCGGCAAACAAACATGCAAAATTATTTCTTTTATTTTGCTAGCGCTTTCGTTAATAGGCGTAAACAGAAGTGGGGAGCACCATTCTATATAAAATATTATACGTCGTCAAAATGTTATACACCATTAAAATATTATACTCCCTATCTGATGTGTTTGACGAAATCGAAGCCGCCATTTTGTTTATGACGTAGGGCACTAAAGAACCTCATTGGCTGGAATTTCAAGCAAATTTTATTTGGAACAACTTTTGAGCTCTCTCGCAAAAAAGTTGTTTGAAAGCCGTTGCGATGGCAACAGGGTAAAAAATGCATGAATTGGACGAACAATTGCTCGTAACATGTACGTGTAATACAGCCTTTCAAATGATAAAAATTCACCATACGGCTGGTTTTCGGAGACCAGTACTTGAATTCACAACTCTACACGTTGGCTGTGGTAGCCTAGTGGTCAAGCTCACGGATTCGGGGCTGACGTGTCATCAGTTGGAACCTAGGGCTTCTGAAAACCAGCTGAGTAGAGGAGCCGTTGCGCGTCAAATATGTCGAGGCTCATATGTCCTCTCACTAATGTAGTGTGGAAGTTAGAGGAGGGTCACAGCTGAAGTGTTGTCCTCGTCCCCCTTGACCATGGCTCAAATTTACGAGGTACATCTCCAATAGCCCTCGGGCAACTTGAAAGTGTGATATTAGTGTGTCTCTCATTTTTCAATCTGCCTTAAACAATCTTTACACAGTACTTGAAGAGTAAATGTAAGAATTATTCTCTGAAATTGTTTCAAATATATTTTATTAAAACTAAAACAACTTTTTTCTACTCTCTCAGAACAAATATGTTTCATTATTATTACTTTTTAGTAATAATTTGAATACAGATAAAATAATTCCAAAATTTAAAGAAAAGAGCTTTTGCTTTTTCAGCATCATTGGTATCAGGGGTACAAAGCTTCATAAAATGTGTTCAAATATACGAATGAAAAATTTACAAATACTGAATAAATCATTTTAAAAGATTTGATTTTTGTTAAATATTTTTGTACATATTTTAATGAAATACTTATACTAACATACATAATCTAACATTTCGATAGGATCATTGGTTTATTTTTTCCTAATATGGTTTGTTACTTTTTGAACTCGAGAAATTGCTTACCTTAAACTTAACTTTGTAAATGTAAATGTACTATTAATGCAATAGCTAAAATATTTTCAGGTAAAACTCACTCTATATTTAAGTACGTTTTTATACAAAATAGAATGACATAAAAAATCTTACATATTTTATGAAAGGAAAGACTCGTTTTTTTTTATTTATACACATTTGGGAATAATGCATTAAATTTAGAGAAAAATTTCCAAAAGTATGGTGTAAACTTATATAAAGATCATAATTTTTCCGATGCAGATTTTTTTCATTGTTATATATATAAATATATATATGTGGAATCCAATCGTCAGCAAAGCACGCAGTCTTCGCACGCAGGCGCAGTGAATCCAAACAAAAGCTGAAACTTTAACCATTGAGAAAAGAGCAGAGAAAGACTGAGGTTCGCGAGCAGGCGTTCCCGTCGTCACATCATGGAAATCCAATTGTAGAATAGCTACCTTTTTTTTAATTAATTTTTGTTAAGTTTAAAATAAATCTGAAGAAAGACAAATGTCTTGGACCCCTTGTTGTCTCCCACAAATTATGGGGGCTCGGCCGGGATCGATAAAATTTCGATTTTGATCAAAGTTTGAAACGTGAACAAAAGAAGCGTCCGTGGAGGAGACGCCCCGCCATTTTTTGTAAACTTGGCTCAACCTGTGTAGAGGTTGAATTTTTCATTCGAACCCTGAATATTCTGCCTGTGTAGAGGCCGGAACTATTGACTTAACACCTGCGAAGAGGTGTCCTATTAATAATTTCAAGAATTATTTTTCGTCTAACAATATAACCTGTGTAGAGGTTTAATTTTTCATTCGAACCCAGTGTGAATATTCCGCCTGTGTAGAGGCCGGAACTATTTATCTGTTCAAGAACTATATTTCATCTTACGATATAACCTGCGAAGAGGTGAAATCTGTGGAATCAACCTTTTTCTTCAATTATTGGATACATCGTACGTGCGAGCAACAAGGGAGCTAGAAAAAAAGGTAGGATCTTTCCATATTTTTTCTAAAATGTATAAAAACGCTCTTAAAGAGGATCTCATAAGAGTTGTTGAGGATCTAGACGGTACTGTGGAGAGTACGGACACCATAGCTAAACTAAAGACTAAAATTGAGAAGAGTCGTACATTTGAGAGTGATGCAGATTTCGTTAAAACTTTAATTAAAAACTGTATAGATGAGAGGGTATCGCGAAACGAAAGAGAGGCAACTTTAGAAAAACAGAAAATTGAACTCGCAAAACTACAGTTAGCACAGTTAGAAAAAGAAGTCGAACTTCAAACGGCTAAAAATAAAGTATTAAGTTTAAATCCTGCAGCTAAAGTCGAAGAGAAACAGTTCGAAACAAACATAGAAAATATGATCAAAAGCATTAAAACTTTATCTCTTCCTGTTCCCACCAGATCTGAAAATTTTAATCTGTTCTTCCAATCATTAGAACGCGCATTTTTAACCAAGAAAATAAATGACGAATATAAATCTGAAATTTTAATAAATCTTCTGGGCGAAAGAACTCATAATGTCTTACTGTATATTAAAAAGGAGGAATTAAATGAATATGAAAAACTAAAATCTATAGTACTCAGAGAATTCCAAGTATCCCCTCGCGAGTGTTTAAACTCATTTAAAAATGCTGTAAAATCATCAGGCGAGACATACATCCAATTTGCTGCAAGATTGACGGCAAACTTCCAATATTATTGTTCGTTAAGAAAAGTTAATTCCTTTTAATCTCTATGTGATCTTTTAATTTCTGATAAATTATTTGAAACTTTAAATAGGAAACCGCAACTCATATTGGCATTCGAGAAGCGGAAGATTAGTTTAGGCCTATTGATTTAGCTAAAGAGTGCGATATTTATATTTCATCTAGAAGCGGATCACGTAAGGAAACTCCTATTGCTTGTGGATATACCGAAGACCCCTTTAAAAATAGACCACGGAACTATAAACCAACGATTAAAGATAACTATCCCCAAAATCTTGAAAGACAAAATAAAAATTGCTACATATGCGGTGATTCATCTTATTACGCAAGAGATTGTGAGAAGCGTTTTAAGCCTGAAGAATCTAACGGCTACATCCATAATAGAAAAAAGCGAATAGCTTGAAAATCAAGAGCGAAAAACAAAAAAGCGATGAGTTCACACAACAGCTCCTATATGTATACATTTTTGTAGAAAATCAGCCCGTAATAGCCTTGATTGATTCAGGTTGCCAGATACCAGTTCTAAATTCCTCACTAATTAGAGTGAACAAACCTTAAGAGGATAACATTATGCTCGTGTTTTAACGAAAGGCGTATGGTAGACGTGGCAGCCATAAATATTTCTCTTACTCAGCACTCTCCCAGTTTAAGTGTTCGAATGGCAATATCACCGACCTTGACCCAAAAATTTATTATATATCCCAGTGTATATACTGAAATAAAGAAACTAAGCCACGCAAAGAGCGATGTTTTATTGAATGAAAGTGAATCCTCTTTAGGTGCTTTTTCTTTTTCAAATGTGATAGAAAACTCTAGTTATGATTTGTCACATGTTAAAAACTTTAATACTAGAAATGATTTGAGTTCTCTAATTAAGAATTATAAATCTAATAAAATTAAGAGTACCAAGTTAAAAATGGGTATTATAAGAGAAAAATGTTCTGATATAGTATTGTGTAAGAAAGTCAATGGTGCCATGAAAACGAGCTCCGTGGACTCCAACTCCCAGTCGTCTACCCCTTCACCTATGAAGCCTAAACATAGTCGGTTTGCGATGCTCCGGAGACTCTTCAAGCCCTGGAAGTGGAAACGGAAGAAAAAGAGCGATCGTTTTGAACAGACGTCCAGAACTCTAGAGAGGAAAATATCGATGCGTTCAACCAAAGAAGAGCTGATTAAAAAAGGCGTTCTTATGCCTGATGGAACTAATAAAGACCAAGATAGGAAAATAAATGATTCCGTTCATCCTACCGTACTATCGTCATCTCAGAATCATGCCATGCCTGTGAAACACAATGTTTCCCTGTTGAACCTTCCGGATGTCGAAGAGTTGCCTTCACATGATGGAGAAACTGTCTATTTCAGCAAAATTATGATATGTTAAATCTTTGTGTATTTGTTGTATAGTCCTTGTCTGTTCCGTCTTTTTTTGTATGTTTCAGATTCTCCTCTGGTCTACATGAAAAAGAAAAGCAATAAGTACCGCTGCGGACAGCGTACAGTCAGGCTGGCCGTTGTGGAATCCAATCGTCAGCAAAGCACGCAGTCTTCGCACGCAGGCGCAGTGAATCCAAACAAAAGCTGAAACTTTAACCATTGAGAAAAGAGCAGAGAAAGACTGAGGTTCGCGAGCAGGCGTTCCCGTCGTCACATCATGGAAATCCAATTGTAGAATAGCTACCTTTTTTTTAATTAATTTTTGTTAAGTTTAAAATAAATCTGAAGAAAGACAAATGTCTTGGACCCCTTGTTGTCTCCCACAAATTATGGGGGCTCGGCCGGGATCGATAAAATTTCGATTTTGATCAAAGTTTGAAACGTGAACAAAAGAAGCGTCCGTGGAGGAGACGCCCCGCCATTTTTTGTAAACTTGGCTCAACCTGTGTAGAGGTTGAATTTTTCATTCGAACCCTGAATATTCTGCCTGTGTAGAGGCCGGAACTATTGACTTAACACCTGCGAAGAGGTGTCCTATTAATAATTTCAAGAATTATTTTTCGTCTAACAATATAACCTGTGTAGAGGTTTAATTTTTCATTCGAACCCAGTGTGAATATTCCGCCTGTGTAGAGGCCGGAACTATTTATCTGTTCAAGAACTATATTTCATCTTACGATATAACCTGCGAAGAGGTGAAATCTGTGGAATCAACCTTTTTCTTCAATTATTGGATACATCGTACGTGCGAGCAACAAGGGAGCTAGAAAAAAAGGTAGGATCTTTCCATATTTTTTCTAAAATGTATAAAAACGCTCTTAAAGAGGATCTCATAAGAGTTGTTGAGGATCTAGACGGTACTGTGGAGAGTACGGACACCATAGCTAAACTAAAGACTAAAATTGAGAAGAGTCGTACATTTGAGAGTGATGCAGATTTCGTTAAAACTTTAATTAAAAACTGTATAGATGAGAGGGTATCACGAAACGAAAGAGAGGCAACTTTAGAAAAACAGAAAATTGAACTCGCAAAACTACAGTTAGCACAGTTAGAAAAAGAAGTCGAACTTCAAACGGCTAAAAATAAAGTATTAAGTTTAAATCCTGCAGCTAAAGTCGAAGAGAAACAGTTCGAAACAAACATAGAAAATATGATCAAAAGCATTAAAACTTTATCTCTTCCTGTTCCCACCAGATCTGAAAATTTTAATCTGTTCTTCCAATCATTAGAACGCGCATTTTTAACCAAGAAAATAAATGACGAATATAAATCTGAAATTTTAATAAATCTTCTGGGCGAAAGAACTCATAATGTCTTACTGTATATTAAAAAGGAGGAATTAAATGAATATGAAAAACTAAAATCTATAGTACTCAGAGAATTCCAAGTATCCCCTCGCGAGTGTTTAAACTCATTTAAAAATGCTGTAAAATCATCAGGCGAGACATACATCCAATTTGCTGCAAGATTGACGGCAAACTTCCAATATTATTGTTCGTTAAGAAAAGTTAATTCCTTTTAATCTCTATGTGATCTTTTAATTTCTGATAAATTATTTGAAACTTTAAATAGGAAACCGCAACTCATATTGGCATTCGAGAAGCGGAAGATTAGTTTAGGCCTATTGATTTAGCTAAAGAGTGCGATATTTATATTTCATCTAGAAGCGGATCACGTAAGGAAACTCCTATTGCTTGTGGATATACCGAAGACCCCTTTAAAAATAGACCACGGAACTATAAACCAACGATTAAAGATAACTATCCCCAAAATCTTGAAAGACAAAATAAAAATTGCTACATATGCGGTGATTCATCTTATTACGCAAGAGATTGTGAGAAGCGTTTTAAGCCTGAAGAATCTAACGGCTACATCCATAATAGAAAAAAGCGAATAGCTTGAAAATCAAGAGCGAAAAACAAAAAAGCGATGAGTTCACACAACAGCTCCTATATGTATACATTTTTGTAGAAAATCAGCCCGTAATAGCCTTGATTGATTCAGGTTGCCAGATACCAGTTCTAAATTCCTCACTAATTAGAGTGAACAAACCTTAAGAGGATAACATTATGCTCGTGTTTTAACGAAAGGCGTATGGTAGACGTGGCAGCCATAAATATTTCTCTTACTCAGCACTCTCCCAGTTTAAGTGTTCGAATGGCAATATCACCGACCTTGACCCAAAAATTTATTATATATCCCAGTGTATATACTGAAATAAAGAAACTAAGCCACGCAAAGAGCGATGTTTTATTGAATGAAAGTGAATCCTCTTTAGGTGCTTTTTCTTTTTCAAATGTGATAGAAAACTCTAGTTATGATTTGTCACATGTTAAAAACTTTAATACTAGAAATGATTTGAGTTCTCTAATTAAGAATTATAAATCTAATAAAATTAAGAGTACCAAGTTAAAAATGGGTATTATAAGAGAAAAATGTTCTGATATAGTATTGTGTAAGAAAGTCAATGGTGCCATGAAAACGAGCTCCGTGGACTCCAACTCCCAGTCGTCTACCCCTTCACCTATGAAGCCTAAACATAGTCGGTTTGCGATGCTCCGGAGACTCTTCAAGCCCTGGAAGTGGAAACGGAAGAAAAAGAGCGATCGTTTTGAACAGACGTCCAGAACTCTAGAGAGGAAAATATCGATGCGTTCAACCAAAGAAGAGCTCATTAAAAAAGGCTTTCCTATGCCTGATGGAACTAATAAAGACCAAGATAGGAAAATAAATGATTCCGTTCATCCTACCGTACTATCGTCATCTCAGAATCATGCCATGCCTGTGAAACACAATGTTTCCCTGTTGAACCTTCCGGATGTCGAAGAGGTGCCTTCACATGATGGAGAAACTGTCTATTTCAGCAAAATTATGATATGTTAAATCTTTGTGTATTTGTTGTATAGTCCTTGTCTGTTCCGTCTTTTTTTGTATGTTTCAGATTCTCCTCTGGTCTACATGAAAAAGAAAAGCAATAAGTACCGCTGCGGACAGCGTACAGTCAGGCTGGCCGTTGTGGAATCCAATCGTCAGCAAAGCACGCAGTCTTCGCACGCAGGCGCAGTGAATCCAAACAAAAACTGAAACTTTAACCATTGAGAAAAGAGCAGAGAAAGACTGAGGTTCGCGAGCAGGCGTTCCCGTCGTCACATCATGGAAATCCAATTGTAGAATAGCTACCTTTTTTTTTAATTAATTTTTGTTAAGTTTAAAATAAATCTGAAGAAAGACAAATGTCTTGGACCCTTGTTGTCTCCCACATATATATATGTGGGAGTCCGAATAAATCTTCGAATAAAAATCAGACTCTTCAGAAGGCGGGATTTTAGATTGGCGAGGTGGGTTGTCTAGTGGTAAGTATTTAAGGGTGAGTGATGAATTAATTGAATCAAAGTCATTTAAACACAGATACTTCATTTTAAGTAAAAAATAATTTATTTAAAGTTAAAGGAAATATTTAAAAAAGGGGATATTTACAAAGAGAAAGACATGCAGGAATTAGGTTAATTAAAAGTTGAGTTATACCTTTAGAAGACGGGGAAATAAACCTTTTCTCATTCTTGGACGTTAGGACTGGTGGTGCGCGCAGGGCGCGAAAATGCGCTAAAGACGTGACGTGTTGAACAAAAAATGGTTAGTAGGCCTCTGCCGAAAAATTATTCAAGCCGGAGCTACGAAAGCTCACTAGACGGCGCTGCTTCGGAATGCAGTAATAAATAAAATTGAGATTAATGGTCCTCTGAAAAGGATATGACTCAACCTTTTAACAAAATGTTTCAAAGGGAAAATCCTACATATATATAAAGTTAAGTATAATTTTTAAAATTCACTTAAATGGTTATAATGTGAGTAGGTATACCGTCGTTGAGATAAATATAAACAAGAAACAAATTCGAGCGGATGCCCCGTCGGCTTGGAATCCAATTAATTTGGCAAAAGATAGATTAAATTAATATAACTCAGTTAAATTGTCTGCAGAGAGAGAGAAAAACATTCTAAAACAAAAAATAACGCAACAATCTTGTTGTTTCTAAACATGTTTCTTTTGCAGAATCTTATTTATGATGCATTCATGCTGCATTTTTTATATAAATTTTGTTAAGATTATTGAATATAAAATTATTCTTTACATTAAACTCTGTGTACTGCTTCGAAATAATTATTCATAGTGAGTGGATGCTTATGAATGTCACACTTAGAAGCTATAATAGACCTATTAGTGATGAACTTTGTGATTTTGAACTTTTGTCAAGTGACTGGGGGGACTATTCTTTGAAATTTCACACCACACCAACATGTGGGTTTTAAGACTCGTCTCTTTAATCGTGAATGAGACCTACTATTTTTAAGCAATATCAGAATTCAAATTCATGCCAGAGAAACAATAAGAAACGTTTACAACTTTGTCTACTAAATTAATCGGTAGTTGCAAACAAATGAGAGAAAAAATTATAAACTACGGTTTTTCGAAGTGATATTGAGATACGCATTTGCCTTCTATAAATTTGTGTACCATTTTTAAGGGGTATTGGAAAGCTAAAATCTTATTTTTTTGATAACTTCAGATTCTTACATTTTCTAATTGTATAGAGATTTTAACCTTTCTAAAAATACCTAACTTTAACCTATAGGGTAATTAGAAGCCCTTGAAACCTATTTTGAACTAATCGTTGAAACTGGACCACGCTCATTTGAATGGCGAAAAATGTACATATATTTTTGTAAAAAACTGAAAAATTTATTTTTTACAAATTCTTTATGTTAAAAATTGTTTTAAGTTTTGCAATGTTTGATAAAATATTTCATAAATTATAAAAAAAATTCAAAATTAGCTAATAGATCCTTTCAGTATAATGAGAAAGATGTGCTTTAATTGTATTAAAAATTTCAGGCATAAATGTGTAACAGATTTTGAGAAAAGGTAAATGGAATACAGCCAATTTAACATTGCCAGTATATATAAAGAGAGAGGTTTACGACTTCCCTTAAATAATTGATCTAGTTTTCAGAAAAGTGTTAAGAATTTACACATAGTCACTTATATCCATTGAAAGCCATTAGTTTAAATTGATGTACATTAATAAAAATAGAAAGACAATATATTAATTTCGAGTGCACTGATTGCACCTGTAACACTTCACACGCTTTCTCTAACATTCCGATTGTGGTAGACTAAGGGGTTTAAAGACGTGCCTTCCCCGTAAACTTACGTTTGTAGGTTTGATCCCGACTGAAGTCGATAGATTTTTTGGATGCAAAAAGCGTAGACACGCGTGTCATATGATTATGTGGCGTGTAAACAGATCTCTTGAGAATCAATTTTAATCTGGTACTTTTGGTAAAATTAAATCAGGTGGTATTTAGTTTCCGACCAGAGCTTGAATGCATTATATTCAAGCCTCAAAAATTTGGTAGCGGAAGAGAAAATATTGTGCAAGTATTGCACAATTTTACAATTACCACTAAATGGTTCATCTTTTGAAACAGTTGCTTAGATTAGTATGCATTTTTTTATGAAGTGTCTAAGTTGGGTAACATCATTTTCACAAACTGGCTGCAACTCTGTTATTTTTAACGAAACTAGCTAACTGCCTTCTTCGACTTGTTAGTGCAATTAACAGTACGGGTATGAAAAATGACGTTAATGAAAAAGTCATTGACACATTGTGAAATGTGTGTTCACAGTAGCTAATGATGTGATGGAGGGTGTCCATTTTTCGCAGTTTCAAAAATGTGTTCGTCCTCATTTAAAAAATGCTATGGGATTTTTTTTAAATATTTTTCCCCGAGCAAACACGACTCTACCTTTCGCTTCGTACCAGCTGATCGTTCAGTTTCAGGACACACTGTATGTATTAGATGTCCTTTTCAATTATCTTATAACGTATTGTTTAAAATGGGAAGAGTTTAAAGAATTTCGGCATAATTTACTAACTACTCCCTAATGTATTTTTCTGAATATCTCTGGAAATAATGAATTGATTTATAGGGAATTTGAAACATAATTCATTTTCTATATTTTCCTCTGTTTATTTTATAAAATATACTTCAAAAATTAGTAACTTATGTTTTAAAGGTTGTGTTGATTTTGTGTGTGTTAATTCATTAACATCATAAACTAGTCCTTTTTGAGTCATCAATAAATTTACCAAATTTGTGTTTAGAGGCGATACGAGAATAACAAAAGTTATTAAATTTTAAATCCTTTATTTTTTTTTTTGATATCGTTATTTATAAATTGGCTTACAGGGTTCAAATAGATTATTTGACGTTAATATAAAATTTATTCAAAATTTTTTTCTATGTATACTTATTAAGACGTAAAGTTATTTTTAAGTCTCGTATCGCAAGGTTTATTTCGGTGTTTACTTTGCTTAATTAAACGATTTATAACGTTGGTATGATTTACAAAACTGAAAAAAAGCAATTAAATAACAATTTATTTAAAAGGAGCTTAAATAGCTTTTTTCTAATGGAAGATATTTTTAGAAATTTTATTTCAAATTAAATGCTTTTTCTAAATAGATTATTTCTTTTCTTAAATGCTGAGTCGAATATTAGAATTTAAATAAAATAATATTTTTTCACTACACCCACTCTTGCATTTTATGCCCTTCAGTTAGCCCTGGTTAAAAAATCTATTTTTAACCAGTATTGATTTTGAAATAATGAATAGAGCTTCATGGCCTTTTCTATTGATAAATGAAGCGATGCTTTCTTGTACTTAGAATTTGAACTGAAATGGAAAGATATACCGTTAATTAAGTGATAAATATTTCTTTTGTTGCTCTTACTATGTGTTTTTTTTTTGAAGAATTTATTTTGAAAGGGGTTTTACCATGTTTTTTAAATATTTTTTTTACTCTTCTCATTTAAATTTCTTTTGTGACGTGATTTTTCTCTTTGCTTTGGGAACAAAAACTAGAAATTCCTTTTTTAAAGAAAATAATTAAGTCTTTCAAGATTTAATGTGCGTAATCAATTTTTAATTTATTAATAGAATGGAAAATTTCTAATTATTCTTTATTGTATATGCTTTATTTTTTAAGCGACTCTTTGTCCATACTTAATTATTTTGCTTATATGAATGCTTGATTTATTTTATAAATCAGATAAATTACTCCTTGGTCGTTTAAATGATTTTCATTATTATTGAACATTGACTCATTTTATCTAATTTACGTGGATAAATAAATAAAATGTATCATTAAAATTCATTAATTTTAATGAAGTGTGATATGCTACGGTGTAAAACACACTTTTATTTTGAAATGCTATTATGTTACAAAGCATTTGTGTATAAAAAAAATCTTAAATAAAATAATTTCACTGAACGTGTTTTTCTTATTTATATTATTTAAAACATCTTTAAAAAGACCGCATATTGATGTATAAAATATGAAAAGCTTCAAATTTTTGTTTAAATTCTGAAAATTTCTTTTTCCTATAAGATAATTTCACGAAATTGATTTTGATTTAACTCCGCCTCCCCCTTGTTTGACTTCTAAAAGTATCAACAGAAATGTTTTTCTTTAAACAATAATTAAAGGTACGAATGGATTAGCCTTTTAAGAATATCCCATTATGATTATCTGCCATAAATTACATAAGAAAGCGAAAATTGATAAATTTTAATAATAAGTTTACAAATTTAATTCAAATGTTTGAAATGGAATTTATAGTTTCTTTTTCTTAAGGTAAAAAATTTTGCAAAATGGGAGATAAGCAATTGTAATGCATGTATTAAAACTTTGTATGCACTTACTTAAGTTATTACTTCCATCGTTTTCTGTGATACTATTAGTTCTACTTCAGCGTTTCTCAAACTATGGGGTGTGCACCTAAGGGAGCGTTATAACTCTACGAGGGAGGCACGAGCATATTGAAAATCAAAAACAAAGGATTATTTAAAAAAAATATTTATTTACCATACGAAAGCAAGCAAAATAGATTCCGACATAATAAAAAAATGAATCACTCATTTACACTAGTATAATACATTTATAAATGTATCAGTAATGTACAATGCATTTTATAATTATTTTAACAGTAGTAAGTTCAATAATTACCAGTGACCACATGGGTTTCTCATAGATAAAATTATATACACAAATGAACACTCATCTTGATAATTTTTAAACAGTTCGTAATTAATCCCTTAACTGCCGATTAAAAGTCACGTGATTCGCTCCCCAATCTCACCATTTTCCACGTAGGTGTGCGTATATGATATATCTGGGGGTGGGGAAGAAAAGGAATAAATAAATAAAAAGTTCTCTCAAATAAGAAAATCCTTCGTAAAAGAATGTCGAAATACTTTTATTGTACTCCAGAGCCTCTCTTCGGAATAATTTTATGGATAGAAGTGCACACATTAGATCGTACTTCGGAAAGACGTACATATACGTCCCGGACATTTAACGCTTTTGCTGAGTGAGACGTTTATATGAATCGGTAGCACTTAAGAGGTTAAAGTTGTACTTTAGGTTTAGTGACAAAGTGTAGTGTTATTGAATTAAATACATTCTTATTGTATGAAGGGGGGCGATAAAAGTTATATTTGATTATTGGGTCGCAAATATTGAAAGTTTAAGAAGCACTGTTTTACATAAATGGGAATAACTAAGGTTTGAAAGGAAAATAAATATATTGATATGCTTACTTTTTAATTTTACATCAACTTGAATTTCGTGCAACTACTCGTATATAATGGTTTTTTCTTTAAAGCTTTAAATTCTATTTAAATATTAACTAAAATAAAATGTTTTAATCCAAAATTAGAAAAGCTTAAACATTATTTACACAGCTGTCAAATTTTTAACGCAGTTGTTTTCCACTCCTTTCAAGACCATGATATCTAGGCTACAAGTTTCCATGCCGTTTTCCCAGTTTTAGGTTTTAATTCCATTGCACTATTCGTATGGTATAAAGATGCTGTTCACTAAGCTAAATACATCCCAAAACGTGCAATGACGTGATTAGGGAGTTAGGAGAGTGATGTTTTAATTTAAGTGCCTTCATCGCATCTGACTAAATTACAAGATCCATTTCCTAATATATCTCACGTTGATAAATGGCTCAGTTTATTCGGCTCCAAAACTGTAATTGGTCTATTTATTGTTTTACTCATCTCTAAGTAATATCTTCAGACATTTTTTGTAGAACATAGTTCTGATAATAAAAATGACATTTTTTGTGTTGAAGGTTTTAAATTTAATGCAATGTTAAGTATTAAACACATCTTTCAAAATTTCATATCTTTTGAGCATTACGCTTTCACATCACGCATTATTCGCTGAAAAAACATAAACTTAAATAACTGGAAACTGTTTTTCTCCTTTCTCTTAAATATGTGATTTTATCGTAAGGTGTCATAATATAATTTAGAATTCAGAAGAGATTTCTTCAAGTCTGCAAGATGTTTGAATTTCGTTTATAATTTTATCCCGAAAGTATTGTCAGTTGTTTGTAAACAATTCTTTTATAGATGTATGCTGATTTTTGTCTATTTTCTTCTAATTAATCTATGAATATACTGTAAAATCCATAAAATGTATTTGCTTATTAAAAATTTGGCCAAATTACGCTTTTATTTTTGCATTATGTTTTAAGAAGAGTTCACATAATTAATTCGAAGAATTCTTACTTTGGCAGAATAATTCAAGCACAAAGATCACCCGAATTTCAAAATAAAATTTTGATTTATTATACAATTGTATCCTATTCACATCTTAAGTAAAGCTAAAAATATCTCTTATTTTACACACACACTCTCAGAGTTTAAGTTCAAAGTTTATTTCTTACACCAAAACTAAAATATTAATGCAATTTTCTGTGGGGTTACAAGTATAATGTGGACAAAAAATTATTATTTCATTTACAAATTCTTGAAAGATTTTCTAAAAGTTCTGTAAACTTATGGAAGTTTAATTTTTTTTCTGTGCTCGAAAGTTTTTGAAGTACATTAGAAAAAAATAGTAGAAAGTCTTAGAATGAGTTTTGTTGACATATGTTAAGAATTCTTTTTTTACAGTTCGAAAGTTTTGAAAACTTTTAAAACATGAAAAGATGTTTTAATACACTGAATAACGCATATTACTCTTTCTATTTTACTCAATATTTATGTTCAAAATGATTATTCCTGTAGAAGTTGTGATGCGCCAAAATTTGTAATCCATTCAGAGCAATTTTTGGGGTAATTTCTACTGCGAGTTTTTTTTAGATTTGCTCAAGCCTTTTCCTGAGATTATTTTTATCTGAAAAAATTCAGTTAAGGATTTTAAATCGTTTGTGTTAGATTTTGATATGGTCATGGAGATATTTTCTTGCGCACTTACCTTTCTGTGCTCGGTACCAATAAGAGTTAAATTTCTGCTGCATTTAGTATCTTTACGTCTTTTATTCTACATTATTTGTCAATCAGCTTACACCATGTGTCCTGTATTTTACGCCCCCACCTTTCAAGTTTCGTGGCCCAAGTTTGTTTGGACAACTTTTTACTACTTATTGAGTTTAACGATTTACTGTCATCTGGGATAAGTGTAAATTTTCTGAAGGGATTGGTAACGAATACGGCTGCTCTTAAACTGTCGTAAGAGACGCATTTATCCTCGATGCTTTAAATGTGTAGAAAATTTAGAAAAAATATAGTCAATTGTACAAATTCAAAATGCAGTAAGAAGCTGGCTGAATGATTGATTATAAACATCGCAGCATTTCAAAGCGACAGGAATACAACAGGTCAGCGATGAACCCCATAATTTCGAATAGCGGACAAGTGATGAAGACTACACCTGAAACACATTGTACACTAGAGGTAATCATTAAGTCGATCGCAATAGACCAATGGACCATTAAATGGAGGACGCGAGTGAAAAAGTCGAAAATAAAATATTTAAATAATTGTCAATTTACTCTAACAGAAAGTAAAACAAAATATATTCTGACATATAATAAAAGATAAAATACACATTCACACTGATATAATTCAGTTATAAATGTATCAATACTGCGCTTAGCATTTGATAATTAATTTATCAATACTAAATTTATAACAAATTTAGTAATTACTAGTGTCTCCAATGGGCTTAACACATACAAAATTAAATACTCATCTTATTAAATTCTACGGTTTATACTTGAAGTTATGTAGGCTGTGTTCAATAAGTAGTAAGACCAATTCCACTGTCTCGAAACAACTAATCTGAATGTTAATATATATGGAAAAAGAAACGTTTGTTGTCTGTATTAACAAATGCCACCGACAGATGACGTGTACAGACTCATGTTCTTGAGTATCATGGCTTGAACTGAAGCGAGTTTACGGTCGCCATCGAGACGCGGCCAGTTGTCGAAATGGAAACAAAAATATGTAAAAATCAGCGTCGGAGACCTTTGATGTGATACAGTATGATTAAAGACCGAAACAAGAAGGAGACAATATCATAAAATGCTTTATCACAGCAGACAAAGCTTGGTCGTATCACCGATCCAACCATAAAACCGCAAAGCAGTGAACGAAAACATCCGTTTTCACCTACTCCCAAGAAAGCAAAACCGTGAAATTGGCTGGTAAAGTTATGGCCATAATTTTTTTTTTATTATTATGAAGGAATTGTGTAACTAAACGCTGTCGAACCCGCGACTACCGTAAACGGATCGTACTACGCGAATGTCCTACTAGTAATGATACAGCACATTAAAAGGAAACGTCCATTGCTCCGAAATGGCTTCCTATTGCACCATGACAATATTTGACCACATATTGCTCGTTGCGTACTGGATGGTTCGCAGCAGAACAACGTTGAGATTTTACCACACCCTCCATACAGTCTTGAGAAAACTCCAGGCAATTTGTGGCGTTTTCCTCAACTTAAGAAACCATTACAAGGCAAACGTCTTGCAAGCAACAAATCATGGGTAAAGACTGTGTAGGCAATTTTGATAAAGATCTCATAAAACGGAATTTTATATTTCTTTAAGAAGTGGATAGAACTTTGGGATAACTGCATTACGTGCCAAAGTGGTTATTTTGAAAAGACCATATAAATGACGACGATTAAAAGTATTATTTTTTTTTTATAATTTTAGTCTTATTACTTATTGAACAGCTTTCGTATATTGAATCTTTAGCGTCATAGTACATTATTATATTGCAATCAGCACTTTATTATGCAAGGTGGGCACGACGAACGTTATGTCTGAAAATTGGGTCGCAAATATTGAAAGTTTGAGGAGCACTGTGCTACTGTGTGGACCGCACCACTTTGAAAAAAATTAGCAGATGGAAAAGTGTGCACCTCTCTCCGCACTCTGCTCTTCTAAAATTCCATCTAACCTTATAAGAGAATTTAAAGTCTGCACAGTTTTAACCTGCATCACCTCTTCTATACAGTGGGTATTTGGTGGCATAGAGACTCAAACCCACGACTCAGGAGAAACATCGCAACACAATATCGAAGCAATTAGCTCGAAAGAAGAAAAAAGAATGGATTTCAAGAAAAGTTAAAAATTGAAAACGTTTGCTAGGACGGAAAAGCATCATTTGAATTTACGAAAAACAGAAATCCACCATCAGAGAATTACAATTTTAGGGCTTCAACCTGTAACGGGACTTTATCGCGCCTTCTCACTAATCCTCTTGAAAAATCTATGGGGCCAGAAAAGCATTATTTCAATCCAGCCTTCTCAAGATGAAACCGCGATATATGGATTAGTTAATGGAAATATATTGGAGCTTTAGCATTCGCGGATTAGTTGAATAGAAGCCAGAAAGTTGAATAGAAACCGGAAAGTGTTGAATAAGAGTGGAAGAGAAGCCGGAAAAACGAATAGAAGTCTGAAAGTAGTGGGATAGAAGCCGGATAGTAATAGAATGAAAGAATAATAGAGTAGACGAATATAATACAAGAAGAGACGGAAAGGCGAGGTGCTGCTCACCGTGAGATATTGGAAAGAGATTTATAATAGAACGGACTTTAGCTTAGGAATCTACAGTAGATATAAAGATTCTGAGGTTAATATCTCATGAAGATAGTGAGTAGGATTTCAGGCGCTATTTTACTTAGAATTGATAATTACGTAATATCACTCCTAATCTAATTTCTCTAGTAAGACTTGTGTTGCGTTGATTAATATATATTTAGACAATAGTAAATTAGATTAATTATGGAAAATTTGAGCGATCAATCATTTATTCCTACAAATCTAGGTGACGTAGATGAAGAAATGATACCCCCGGGCCACGGGGGGTATCACAAATCTTTAACAAAATTTTAACTACAATTTGGTACTTATTATAATCACAGTATAATTTTTTTCTTGCGATGTATTCTTTAGCGATTTAATAACTTTTATCGTCGCACGCGCGAATTTAGGGATACCGTGTAGTCGAGTGGTAGCGTAACCCGCTTCCATACCATAGGTCCGAGTTCTATTCCCGGGCTGGACAAGGTCGACTCAGCCTTTCATCCCTCCTGCAGTGGGGCGATAAAGGAGTACTTGGTCGGGGACTTAAACACTTTGGTTCTCGCTTCAGACTGACCATCAGATCGGGACTTCTGCTCATGCACCTCAGCGCCCAATGGTCACATATACTGGGGTGTTGCACCACTTAGTTTGAGTTCTAGAATTAAATTTAGATTCGATTTGAAAATTATTTAACTAGCACTGGGAAGATTGTTTAGTAGAGATTACAGAGCACCAATCATCATTCAAGATGCCATACACATGCATATAGCAAAAAATTCCCTACAAATTTCAAGATGATTTTTTTCTTTTTGATATATTAATTTAATAAAAATTTAAATTCATGTGTTTTCAAATTTTCTAAGTGTATTTTCCTTTTTTAATCCATCTTTAACTAATAACATATACCTCAAATCTCTACGTTTTTTTTTATTTTTAGTTTGTTTGATAGTAATAAAACCTTTCACAATAGTCGACATTTTATAACCTTTCAACGTTAAAAATTGAATTTATAAGATTTTAAGAGAGGAGCAAATGGAAAGGATTAAGTAAAACAAAAATCTACCTTTTTGTCAGCTTTATTTGCCATGTTTACAAAATGATTGAAATTCCCTTGACGTAAATATACTAAATCTGTTTCATTCGCTTTGACATACTATATTACTTAAGAGAATTTTTGTGAATAAATAAGTTCCTTAAACATTGCATTCTATCAGACTTCAAATTGCAGTTGATTTTTTTTAAAACAGATTTTTTGTGAACTTCAGAGTGATAGAATAGACGAAATATGAATTATATATTCCATCAGAATGCAATTTCTTAAGAGTACACAGTACCCTAAAATTTTCATTTTTACCGAAAATATTTTTTGGCTTGTCTTGGTGGCCCATATCATTGAGATGCTTGCCGCGAAATTTCAGATCTGTTAGCAAATTAGTTTTTAAGATATTCGAATTTTTATGAGCTAAAGGTTTCGGTTTCCTTTTAAAGCATTTTTTCGCACTTAAGTTGAATTAATTAAAAATATTTTTGAGCTTTTAGTTTGAAATGGTTATTAATTCCAATTTTCATTACTAAAATCATTTTTGCTTGATTATGCTTTGAGTTCTCATAATTAATTAATAAAGATTAATTTCATGGCCAATTTTTGCTTTATAAATAATTTATATAATTTAAAAGCTTTATCACTATTCTTTATCATTATTTTTTTCCTGTAGAGAAAATGCCATGGCAAATGCGTTCTGGGTTTCTGTGAGAAACAATATTTCGAAGAGATGGAATTCTACCGAAAATGATCTATCTAAAAATCAGTCCTCAGGTGAATCTGCAATTAGACTTCCGAATACAAGTATTTTGAATTCAAATGCTGCAGATATAACTGAATACTTCCTTGATGTACCAAACTACATTATACAAAACACATTGTAGTACTATATTTTAGTATTTTAAAGTCGTACAACAAGAGCTAAAACTTCCTAAACTGCTCCAATTTAAAACTGAAAAAAATTAAATTTTATCAGCAAACCTGACTATTTTTAGTTTAAGTTAGTATCATTATTATTTTGTACATAAATACTTCGTGTTTCAAAACATTTGTGAAATATTAGGTTAATATAAAGCTGAATAAACTGACGTCTTAACAAATGCTATCAATATTATGCAAAAATAAATTTTGAATTAAAAATATAATTTTCAGCCATATTTAATAAAAATAGTGCTTTAATGTAGAACATACATTGGAAAATAACATATTAAAAAATTAGAGTTTTACGGGCATTATAAGTTTTTGTTTTATGACTTTACAAACTTTAAATGCGTTGTTCGCAGACTTTTAATTTTGAAGGTATAAGTATCTTCTAATCCTTAAGGCTTTTTTCCTGTTCAAGATAGAACCTTGAATTTTTTTCTATATACTCCCAAATGTATGTTCTATAAAAGTTAGTATGGATTTAGGGCTGAGAACTCTAGTTATTTTCTAAACAATGCCAAAGTTGATATTTTAAAAATTTTCGTGTTTTTTCCAGGTTTTTCTAGAAAAATAACTATTAAAAATCAACAAGGGAATAGATTTTCAAATCCGTACTAAATATTGTTTGTAATATTTTTAGAATCATAAATAACTTAAAATTACTAAAAAGTTTAAAAATTGAGTATTTTATAAGTTTGAAAAAACTTCAAAAATTCCTAATTTTTTAAAATTGTAAAATAATGGCTGGTCAAACTGACTTTTTCCTTTCAGAATTAGCTTAATAAAATAATCTAAATATAAAACATCAGTTATTTTTACTGTAACTGTCTCCAAAATTTTTTTTTTTTTTTGAAAAAGGGTACCGTGTAGCCTTAAAAATACTGGACGCTAGGAATATGCAGATTCTTCTCCAATCTAATAAAATTGCACAATAATGGAGCTATAATTTAGTTAACACGTTTGCAAGCATATTTTCTACGTGTGTATGTTACCCGGTTGAAGCGTATTCAATTCAGTTATTATCCAAATGATTCATGAAGCAAGTGAAACAAACAGTCAGAATGCGTCAAAGATTAATAATTTTTTATTTCGGCTAGTCATTCTTTTTAATAATGTGATACTCATTATTTTGTGTTATACTATTGAAAAGTGAAAAACAAACGATTTGGACATTAAAAACAAGTCAATGGCTTCGTGCATTAACTGATAATACACAGTTAATGTCGAAAATATATTTCGTATTATTTAATTATTAATTCATAAATATTAAAAAAAGACAGAACATATAATAGAGTATTATTTCTCAAATAGTTACATAGTACTATAAAATAACGCAATATAGTGTGCACAGCAATAGTTATATTTAAATTTGCATCATTTATAACTATAAAAGTAATTATATAACTATACTGTTTGAATTACTTGGGACATACATTTTTTCCTTGTCTGAGTTGGTATGTGATTATCAGTCATGTCGTCTTGAACCCTTAAAATAGGTTATATCAGTGTTTCTCAAAGTGTGGGGCGCGCCCCCTGGGGGCGCGATAACCCTGCAAGGGGGCGCGAGCATATCGAAAATTTAATGATTTTTTAAAAAAATAACCGGAAAGAAGTGAAACAAAATACTTTTTCCATAATAAAAGAAATACACAACAACACTGATATAATTTATGTTTATCATCTGGCGTTCTTCTGTTTTAACATAAAATATTACTCGTTAAAAGAAAAAACGAAACTCAGACCCTGAGAAAATTCTAAGATAAACATTTCATCACTTTAATTATTATTGAAATACTGTATATTAGTTGTAGAAAGAAAAGGAAGACATGATTCACTTTTCAGCCAGGCAGCATAATAAATTTGCTAGTCATTTATTTGATTGACCTTCAAACTTACTGGTAGGGTTTCTACATTAGTTTCATCCCATCTTTTATGTATTTGTTTTTCGCATAAGGAAATTGTAAATAATGAAGAGTTTTATGATATTTGGAAAGAATTGATTGATTTTTGAAGGATTATTTGGCTAAGATTTATTTTTACGAGTAATCTGAAACATATAAAGCATAGTGAGAAACGTCATAATACTTTTTAGAGCATCCGTATTTTTTTCTGAATACACTTATAACCAGGCAGCGGTGGCATCCGTGATCTGTATTGAAGGAAGTTGAAACTGATGCATATTATTCATGATTGAGAAACACGATGAACATGAAACAAAAAGGAAAATTTTCAATGGCTTCCTAAAGAACTCCATCAACTGAAATATGAAGCCATAAGTGTACCACAAGGTTCAGTTCGACTTGTCAAAAGACACAAGAAAGAAAAAGTTCAACTTGTTATTTGTTGATCACCAAAGGTGTTACGAGTTCGAGCCCAGTACCACTAAAGACCCGTCGTGAAAGGGAGAGGTGCACGTTAAATTTGTAAAGAGCTCAAACGTCCTCTTGTTGGAATGGTGTGGTAGTTAAGAGGCCAGCTCAAGTATCGTCCTCGTCAACCATGGTTCAAAATTACGAGGTCCGTCTCTAAAAGCCCTCGTGTAGCTGAACAGTGCGACGTTAATATTCACTCACTCGATCATGAATGCTCATTAAAACTACAATTACTTGAACAAAATATGACAGCTTTGCCAGCAAGTAACATTTCTGTAATATTAGTGAAAAGTATCTTTGCTTTTCGTCCTTTATTAAGGTCTATCACTTGTCAATCATTTTAGTTCAGTTTTATTGGACTTTTTCTCAAATCATCAAAGAAAGATTGAACATTCTTTGAAAGCCGGTAAGTATACTTTCTCTTAATTAAATTATTCACTGGAATTCCAATTTGTATCGTGTAGAGTAAAAATAATTATAAATAAATGATTGGGGTGACTGAGTTCTCCCGCACTACCATCAGCCTTAGTATCGAGTGCGTGCCTGCTCCCGGGTTAAAACATTTTGAAGTCTTCTCGCTTTAAATGTTAAAAAGTAACACAATTATTCTTCATAGGAATTTTATATTCTTTTTCATTACTTAACATTAATTCTAAATGCTAATTCTGTGATTCTTAAAATTACAGTTTTTTTTAAACAGTTATTTACAATTATAGCATTTATCTAAAAAAAAATCATTTTACATTTTTGTATACAATGTCGTGTGCACGCAGTTTTACTCTCCTTACAGTTTAGCTATTATATCAAGAATAATGTTATATTTTTTTAAAAATTAACTCGTGTGAAGAGCCGGTGTTTCAGCCAGTATACGTTTAATGTATCAGTACTGAAGAAGGTATTATTTATAAATAATTTCTTAATACTAAATTAATCTAAGTTTAATAATTATCAGTGACTTCCATGGGCTTGTCTTGTAGAGCAAAGTTTTTCAAAGAAAGGTTTAATATCAGATATTGACACTGAGTTATTTTTCTTTATTTAGCTGAGATCTATATTTTGTCTTCAAAGCAGCCACCGCAGAAAATCCTGTTTAACATAGGTAGGATTTTCAAAATGGTAATAGTATACGAAGTGCTTTTGTTTTCAGTGCAGAAATTATGATTGAAAATTGAATCGCCAGTATTGAAAGTTTGAGAAACACTGGTGTACTATAAAAATAATTATAAAAAAAAAAGGATTGGGGTGACTAAATAACCCCGCTGGACCATTAGTATCGAGTGCGCGCCTGCTCCAGGGTTAAAACATGTTGAAGTCTTTTCGCTTTAAATATTAAAAATAATACAATTATTCTTCATCTGAATTTTATATTTTTGCTCATTATTCAACATCAATTCTAAATGATAATTCTGTAAGGTTTAAAATTATAGTTCGCTTTAAACTAATTATACTTTGAGCAATCATTTTAAAAAATCATTTTACATTTTTGTAAACATTGTCGCGCACTTGGCATTACTCTCCTTAAAATTCTGCGATTATTTCAATAATGTTTTATTTTCTTATAAATGAACTCGTGCAAGCGGGTACTTCAGCCGGTATACTTTTAATGTATCAGTACTCCATAGTAGTTTATAACTAATTAATTAATACTAAATTAAGAACAAGTTTAATAAGTATTAACGACTTCCATGGGTTTGTCTTGCAAAGCAAAGTTTTTATAAGGAATGCTTATGATTAGAAATTGACCCTCTGAGTTCTTTTTCTATATTTAGCAGATATCTATATTTTGTCTTCTAAGCAGCCACCGTATTTTGCAATAAGTCCAATTTAAAAATTAGATAAAGGAAAAATAACACACATAATAATTATCCTATTATTTTATTTATTTTTTGCTTAAAAGTAGTATACAAAATTTAATACTTATGTTACTAATTTGTATGGTTTATAATTAAGATCGCCTTTTGTAGCTTTAGCATCAAAGTTCATTATTATTGCATTCAGTGCATTATTAATGTATAAGGGGGCGCGATAAAATTGTGATCGAAAAGGGGGCGCCAGTATTGAAAGTTTGAGAAGCACTGGGTTATATCTTACCAGGGTTAATGTGATTGATCGACCTAGACTATAATTTACTCGTTTGATTGGTTTCGGTGTATCAATTATCCGGTTGTGAGCCTTTAAATGTGGCAGCAGGTGGTTACAATTTTGCGTTCCTTGTAACACGTATTACTTTTTATTGTTCTAAGATGGATAATACTCTAAGGAATCGTTCTAAAATAACACTCTTAATGTACACGCTTCTATGACTATGAGATATATAACTAAGGAAGTTATTATTGGCAACTCACAAGCGTTTCATGAATTTTAAGATTACGGAAATTTCTCTTCACACACACACAAAGAAAATGAAAATGTAAGCTCAAACGGGGAAACTACTTCAATTACTGATAAAATTATAATAAGAAATAGCAAAATAAATCCAAGAAAGATAAGCAAGGACCTTCGAAGGGTTTATTGGAAAATGGTATTGAAGTATACCCCTCAACTCTATACGGTAAATGCTTCTCGAAGATAGCCGTAAGACAGTGTTTCTCAAAGTGTGGGGCGCGCCTCCCCTGGGGGGGCAAGCATATCGAAAATTTCAAGATTTTTTTTTTAAAAAAATAACCGGAAAGAGAAGTAAAACAAAATACTTCCACAATAAAAAAATACACAACAACACTGGTATAATTTATGTTTACCATCTGGCGTTTTTCCGTCATCAAATAGCTATCTTTGATCCCAAAACCAAATTAAAGAAAAAAAACATTTAGTTTAATTTGCTATATTTCCTCAATGAGAGATTTTTTTATTACGTTTTAACATAAAATATTACTTGTTAAAAGAAAAAACGAAACCCAGACCCTGAGAAAAATTCTAAGAAGATAAACAATTTCCTCACTGTAATTATTATTGAAATACTGTACATTAGTTCTAGAAAAAGAATACATATTATTCATGATTGAGAAACTTCATGAACAGGAAACGGAAGGAAATTTTTCAAATGCTTCCTAAAAAACTCCATCAACCTAAAATATGAAGCCATAAGTGTACCACAAGATTCAGTTCACCTTGTCAAAAAGACACAAGAAAGAAAAAGTTCAACTCTCGATTTGTTGATTACCAAAGGTGTCACGGGTTCGAGCCCAGTACCACTAAAGACCCGCCGTGGGGGGGAGATGCACGTAAAATTTGTCAAGAGCCCAAACGTCCTCTTGAAGGAATGGTGTGGTAGTTAAAAGAGGCCAGCTCAAGTATCGTCCTCGTCACTTAACCATGGTTCAAAATTATATATATATATATATATATATATATATATATATATATATATATATATATATATATATATATATATATATATATATATATATATATATATATATATATATATACGAGGTCCGTTTCCAATAGCCCTCGTGTAGCTGAACAGTGCGACGTTAATATTCACTCATTCGATCATGAACGCTCATTAAAACTTGGAACAAAAGATGACAGCTTTCCCAGCAAATAACATTTCTGTAATATTAATGAAAAGTGTCTCTGATTTGCGTCCTTTATTAAGGTCTTGTTAGTTCAGTTTTATTGGATTTTTTCTCAAATCATGAAAGAAAAATTTAATAGTCCTTGAAAGCCGGTAAGTATACTTTCTCTTAATTAAATTATTCACTGGAATTCCGATCTGTATCGAGTAAGGTAAAAATAATTATAAACAAATGATTGGGGTGACTGAGTCCCCCTGCACTACCATTAGCGTTAGTATTGAGTGCGCGCCTGCTCCTGGGTTAAAACATTTTGAAGTCTCTTCTCGCTTTAAATAATAAAACGTAACAAAATTATTCTTCATCGGAATTTTATATTCTTTTTCATTATTTAACATTAATACTAAATGCTAATTCTGTGAGGTTTAAAATTACAGTTCTTTTAAACAGTTATTTACAATTATAGTATTTATCTAAAAAAAATCATTTTACATTTTTGTATACAATGTCGTGCACGCAGTATTACTCTCCTTACAATTCAGCTATTATATAAATAATAATGTTTTATTTTTTTAAAAAAATGAACTCGTGCGAAGAGCTGGTGATCCAGCCAGTATATGTTTAATGTATCAGTACTGAAGAAGGCATTTTATAAATAATTTCTTAATACTAAATTAAGAACAAGTTTGATAGTTATTAGGGACTTTCATAGGCTTGTCTTGTAGAGCAAAGTTTTTCAAAGGAAGGTTTAATATCAGAAATTGACACTCTGAGTTATTTTTCTATATTTTGCTGAGATCTATATTTTGTCTTCAAAGCAGCCACCACAGAAAATCCGGTTTAACAAAGGTAGGATGTTGAAAGTGGTAATAGTATACGAAGTGCTTTTGTTTTCAGTACAGAGAATTCATCATCCACCTCTACCCAAAATTCAAAGAGCGATTTATTACAAAATTGCCTTTTAAGTTTTCACTGGATGTGAAATCTATGAAGATTTCTTCTTCGGAAGTTGAGAGCCCTTCTGGAGTATCTTGAAATAGATCTCCAAATTTTAAGTATTTTTGAGAATATTCCCTTGATTTAATTTTCGGAACCATGCTCGTCTGTGTACTTGTTGATTCTTTATTATCGTCGAATGTTTCCTTACGACTTAAAAATGTATGTATAGTTTTGTTTTAATTTAATGCCGTAAATACTTAATTACCGTGAATTAAAATTAACGCGTAAATTTAAAAAATGTACATTCACACGCTAGTTTCGGTAGCTATAGAAGTATCGAGTCGACCAAAACTGACTGGAATTGCACCAGGTTTTACATGTTTTGCACAGACGTCCGATAGGTTGGTTGCCCAGACTCACGCAATCGTACCCTATTATGCCAAATGTGATGGATGTGATAGGGAGCAACATAGACTAGACTATTTTTCGAATGACATTTGTACTTTAAAAAACGAATGCTGAAGGAGAAATAAATCTTTAATTAAATATATCATTTTGCGATCTCTTCCAATTTAAAAATTAGAGAAAGAAAAATAACATAATAATAAGTAAGTAATATGTATTTTAAGTAATTTTCATAATATATATATATATATTACTTAAAAGCTACATATACAAAATTTCATACATTTATTGTATTAATTGGTACGGTTTATAATTAAGATCGTATTGTAACTTTAGCGTCTCTTTCTCAAAATGCATTTTTATTGCAGGAAATACATTATTGTTGAACAGGGGGGGCGACAAAAATTATGATTGAAAATTGGGTCGCCAGTGTTGAAAGTTTGAGAAACACTCCCGTAAGGCAACAAAATCGAGCAAAAAGCAATTTCCAGTTCAGAAAAAGTTGAATTAAATGTTTAGTTTTGGCCAAAAAAACATATCCTGGACTGTTAATGACTAGAAGAAGATGATTTTCAGTGATGAAACACATTTATTTCTGTCCAGATCATACCCAACCAGTAGCGCACACAGGAATTTTTCAAGGGGGTGGGGTCCGGGTTCGAAAGTTTACCATTCTTGTATCATGCTCCTTTTGATTTTGTCAATTTTCGTGAACAAAGCACAGTAAAAAATTAATTTTTGAATAAACAATTAGCATTAATTAATATAATTAATCATTAATAACAAGTAATTAATTAAATTTTACGTACTGTTTACTTAGAATTACAATCAATCGGATAAAAATTCAAGGGCTTTGGGGGGTCCGGAACCCCAGGACCCTCCCTTGTGTGCGCCACTGTACCCAACAGATTGTAAAACACCCCTATAAGCAAAAGTTTTGAGGGTTTTTCACAACAAATGGCACTAGTAGCTTAGTTCCTCTTAAAACCATGATGAACTCTGTCCAATGCATATAAATATTACGCAGTAGAATTATTGCATTCATGGAAACACTTGATGGAACATTTCAACATGGTTTCTTGTCACAATTCGAAATGGGTCCAGACTTTTATGCAGGAAAATGAAATAAAAGTGCTTAATTGGTCTGGTAATTCACCAGATCTAAATCCTCTTGAGAATTTATGGTATATTCTCAGGAATCGCTTAGCTAAGATGAGTTGGACGACCATAGAACAAATGATAAAAAGGGCTATACAATTGTGGTTCCACGCTAATGAAATTAATAAAAGTGAGTTGCACTAGTGAAGTCAATAATACCAAAGCGAGTTAGAGAGGTCATTTCAGCTACAGGAAGCACTATTTCTCCTTCTAATATAAAAGTGTTTATGTCTACTTAAAGTATGTAATTATTAAAAGCTAAGGTTTTAGAAAAAGTAACTTTCTTACCGTTTGTTCCAATTAGTTCGAATAGTATTGTGCTTAGTTCATCTGGCAAAAATTAATGCACTGCTTAAAAAGTATTACAAAATTTTATCAAAAATGCAAAACCTGCCTTATTTAGCACTTTAACAACAAAGCAGTTGTAATTCTTTAAACTGACTAGTATTGATTGATTGATTGATTGAAAATTAACGTCGCACTGTTCAGCTACACGAGGGCTTTTGGCGACTAAACTGACTAGTAAGGTCAATAATTTTGTATACTTTAACCGACGTGGTCAATTAACCTACGGAATGACGGATTTCACTCTTTGTCAGTAGTATCTTTACGTTTTTGATACACATCTTCATTATGACCAATTTTCAAAATATTCTCCTTTTTGTGAAAATTGCATCTATTATAATAATATTTTGCCTGTATATAGCTCAGACCTCTGTACAGAGGCTCAACTAGAGTTTTTCCAATATTTAACTTAAAAGTGGGTTTATGCATGTTTTACTACAATAGAGGGAAGAAATTTTAAGAAAAAAACGCCGATAATTATTTCAATGGGTTGTAACTCTGAAAATAATGTGAATTTTTCAAAAATCTAATTTGAGCCTCTATACACAGGTCTGAACTATATATATACAGGCAAAATATTATTATAATAGAAGTATTTTTCACAAAAGAGGAGAACATTTTGAAAAAAGATTATTCTAAGTTAATTTTTTGGCGAAATATTGTATTTAAATAATTGTTTTTGTCAAAATGTCATTAAAACAATTTTATACATGTATTCTAATCTAAATGACACTAAATATCATGAAAATTATCCATTTATGCGCTTTTTTAAAATCATGGTTCTGAATGTAGTCGGATATCTTAAAACTACTTGGTACCCTTTGAACAACTTTTTCAATTAGTGTATTTAAAAATTATGTTTTAGAATTTTATATAATGTTACTATTCAAGAAAATGATACAAGATGAAATTTTTAACAAATTATTCACATAATTTTAAAAATTTAAATCTTTTGTACAAAATTTGGAAAATTAAAATTTTAATTCTTCTGTAATTATTTATTTGTTGACCTAAATTTTTTGTAATATTCGTATGGGTGTTAGAGGCAAATTTAGGGATCGATTTAACAATAACTTGATTCGTTTTCGTGAAAAAAAAATAAAATGTTGATATGCATGCTAAAATCAACGAAAAAGCAAATATCGCTTACATTTCAGCCTTTTTTTTAAAAAAATATTCAGTTTACAACAAAATGGATCCCTATTTTTATTACATGCTTTATATATAACACGGAGAAAAAAAAGAAGCGATTGGTAAATAATTCTGGAAGGAGTAGCATTTTGAGTCCACTAATGTTTCGAAAAACACAAACTGAGGAAAATCACTTTAAAGTTTATAATTCTGAAAAAGTAATTATAATAAGCTTAAATAAACTTAAAACCACTCAAACATGTAAGCTATACATTTTTCTTTAAATGAATTGCATTTTCATATATTTTCAACCCATACATTTTTATAAATGATCAATTTTTAGAGTGTTAATTGTACAAAAAATTTCAAGATAAATGTTAAAAAAATGTTGTTTTTTTTCTGTTACGATAGAAATTTTAGTTTTTCCCCCTTATAACTTGAAGTATTACATTTGTATGAAAAAGTATATCAGGAATAAGGACTGAAATTATGAAATTATTAATATGAAACGCCTTAGTTAAAAAAATTTACATGCACACATTTCACAAAGGGAAAAAAATGGCATTATTGTATTGCCTCGGTAATGTGCTACTTTAAATATTACACAGTATTTTTTTATTGTTATTATTTCTCTTTATTTTTTCAAATGAAGTTTTATTCAACTTCTAACTTTCCAACATGCACAAGTGATATGTCAATCGAAAGATAATAATGCAAAGAATAAGATTAAATAAAAATTTAAAAAAAACGATAGATCGGTCATTTTGGAGGTATCAAGTCACTTAATGATGTATTATATCATTGTTTTTATGTACTTATATTAATATAAATAAACATAAAAAATATTTGAATGCAAATGATGAATAGGATTACTTGAGATTTAAGTGTTTATTCCATTAAACAAAAGGCACTTACAAAATAAATAATCTGTATGTGCTTTTATAGGTGACTTTTAAAGAAAGGAGAATGCACCAAAGTAATTATTTCCAAGTAAAAATCTACTTTTATGAATAAAGTATTTTATTAAAATAAGACAGAGAGAGACAATTTAAGTGTGAAATTTGGTTTCACTACTCTGTGCAAAAAGTATATTTAAACAAATTATAGGCACAGAATTTCAATAAAATTTGAATCAAATATATATTTAAAATAAAAATTTTGTTTTTTAGATCATCATGAGAAAACATCAATTTTAGAAACTATGTTCAAAATGTTCTAATAAAGTTTATACAATATACGAAGAAAAGTTGCAAATTAATACTTTATATATATAAACTAACAAAATAATGCATTCAAGACACATTTTAAAACATATTTTTCATTCGATATTTTTTATAGTTAATTACAGCGATTTTGTGACAGCTAATATCATCGGATTATAAGTAATATATATATTTTTTTAAAATGTATTGAATATTTGTGAATTATTCCTTATTATGAAAATGAATTGTTATCCGAAAATGCATGATTTATTTAAATAATATTTGTTTTCATAATTATTACATATGTACACACACACATATATATATATATATAGCTTTTCAACATGGCTCTGTTTTTTCTATTATGTCGAATATTTCTGCTGTACGGGGAAGGTGTATCCATAAGGCATTGATAAACCTAAATCACTGGCTTAATTAAGCAACAGCTCTGTAAATCATATTAGGTTTCAATTTTAGTCCAAAGACTGTTTTTGTATCTACATTTGTTATGTTATATCTCTTGAATTTTTTTTCCTTCTTTGGGGAATTTTAGGTTATACAACTTTTTCACTTGACATCGTACTATATTTTATTTTATATATTATACTATATACACACACACATACACACACACACATATATATATATATATATATATATATATATATATATATATATATATATATATATATATATATATATATATATATATATATATATATATATATATATATATATATATATATATATATATATATATATATATATATATATATAAACTGCTGTTTGTAAAAAATGCAACACCATGAAGGAATCATCGGAATTAAATGAATGAAATTTAATACAAAAATGACTTGGTTTAGCACAAATAAATGACGAAAGTTTGAAAGCAGAAAAACAATATTAAATTCCAGAAAGCTACATTTGGTGTAGCCACCACGCGCTGCAATAAATGTTGCTATACGACGTGGCATGTAGTCAAAAAGAATTTGAATGTCTGCTTGTGGAAGAGAATTCCATGTTGCTCGTATGCGCAGCAAAATGTCGTCGATTGAAGCTGCAGGATGTGGATCACTAGCAAGATGCCGACCAACCGAATCTCACACGTGCTCAATAGGCGACATATCCGGTGAATTAGCAGGCCAAGGAAGACGTTGCCTTTGTTGGGTTAAGCAGAAGTCTCGAACAGTCTTTGAAATGTGCGGGCGTGCATTATTTTGCTGAAAGAGAGCTCCAGGGATTCCTTTGAAGGAAGGAAATGATTTCGGTCTGTAGCATTTCATGGACTTACTTGTTGCTATTGAGATTACCCTCAATCCGTAGTAAATTGGATCGTCCATGGTACGACATTACACCCCAAAACCATAACTCCGGGTGTTAGGCCACTATGTCGCTTGATAACGCAATCTGAAAGGCAGCGTTCAGCTACATAACGTCTAACACGAATGCGGTCGTCATGGTCCAACAAATTAAAGTATGATTCATCTGAAAAGACAATTTGGGGACAATCAGCTTGCGAGGCTCTGTCCTTATGAGCCCATTGCTGATGCAGCCGTTGATGGTTTGCCGTGAGGGGGATCCAGCTCTTTATTCGCACCTACTACCAGCGTTTCGAATTATTCGGTGCTCGTTGATCTAATGCTTCCAAACTCGCATCACTGGGAAACTGTTCCACTGCACACAAGTTCTTATTGCACGATATGAAAATACTCTTTCTCGAAGGCTGATAATCCTCATCTGTTCAAACTCCGTAAGAGGTTGGAATTTCTCCTTATTTCGTTGTGGAGGCATATTTAGTTATCACTAAACGTTCTCCACTAATAAATAATCATTAAATATTTTCAACGTTCCGTTACAGCCCTCTATTTATATGGTATCAACATCCGTTCAGAGGACGCTGCGCACGCCACGCATGGGCGGTGGCTCTGAAACTATACTATTTTACGTAACATCCTGTAATTGATATTTGCTGCAAAGTTCATTTAATTCTGGGGATTCTTTCACGGTGTTGCATTTTTTACAAACAGCAGTGGATATATGCATAATATTCATGCACTCGAATACTATGGACGATGGAGCTCGTAATTTTAAACATCGGTCAAGTGACGAGAGCGTCGCCTGACCTGGCACCTGTTTTCTTAACTGTCTCCTTACACCAATGAGACAGCATTGCGCCGCAACATATTTAACCTGAATTGACTCTCTCAACAAAGTAGCTCTTCAGTGATACCAAGTTCGAATCCATGACACGCTGAGCACGATTTCACGATCTTAAGCACTAGGCTACAAAGGCCATATTCATGAAGAATGCAAAGGTGCCTTTCTTCCTATCTTATAAGGCGATTCGAATTCATTTTACAGTTCAATGAAAATTGAAAAAATTGTAGATATAGGTATACACACATTTCTTTATAACCTCTACCCTGTAAATATTTCCTTTATTTCTCCCACTTAACTTATTCGAGAGTCGAAAATCAACTGTTCAAAAACAAGAAAAACTGTCCCTTTCTTAAGTCTTCTGTAGGAAACAAAATCATCATTTGAGTTCTCGAGATCTTTTTTAAGTCTCAAGAAGAGAACTGTTTCGAAATGTAATAAGACTTTTGAAATAGTCACCATCATTTCAGGACACATGATTGAAATGCACCCTTAAAATACCGAAAAATGAAGATTCAGTTTGAGAAATAAGCTTAAATTTTAACTATTATCTCAATGACTGTTGTGGTGTGCTCACCAAAACATTGACAAGGATTTTTTTTTATTTTTATATAATTTGGAAGAAATGTTTTCTTTTTTAAATGAAATAATTCTTTTTTTCATAGATAAAATGATTATATTTCAAGTTCATGAGTGTCATTACTTTTTATTTTTAATGAGAATAAATCCTCTTTTTTTGTCACTGATGCATCATTCTTCTTTTTTAACTTATCCCTTTTATTTTCAGATTTTAAATATTTTTTTACTAAAACAATTTTAAAAATATAATTTAACATCCTTCTTCCTTTTCAAGATTATAATGCTAGTAATTGCTACTAAAATGATTTCAGCAATGAAAAAATGTCACCGAAAGTATTTTAATTAAGCCAGATACTATTTAAAAATATTTTGTTACCTAAAACTGAATATAAGATAAACTGGTTAAAGGGCATACTCATTTGTATTGTTATAAGTTTTTTTAGTTTCTATAACACTGTAATAAATCTTTAGATAAAATAAATAAAGTAATTGTGTTAGATTATTTATTCTAGTTCCTTTGTAACTTACTATTCCTTTTTCAACTATTATTATTTGATGATAAATGAAGATATGTGATTTTCTTTATATAGATGCCTCTTAATCTAAATTTTTAACTTTGGATTTGATTAAATATTTTAAAAGTTGTACTCTCATTAGTATAATCAGTTACTTTTCATGTAAATTCATAGAATGAAAAATAGTTATTTTAAATGTTTGGTATTTAACAAAAACATTAAGCAAACTTTATCGCACAAATTATTGATAGAAATTAATGAAGAAGTAAACAGAAATTTCTGCTTTGTATCTTCTTGAAAATGTGTTGACCATCTACACACGTTATCAACTTAAGCTAACTGTAGTATTTTACAAAAACAGAACACATAATAGATTCTATCTCTCAGGCGTCCGATTAATTTTCATTAATATTTTACATCATTATTGTTTAATAATGATTTATAAAAAATGTGATAAATAGAACATATATTTGGTGTGTTTTCTTCATCTTTTAGCTGCAGAAAACTTTCTATTTTATCAGTTCCACCCACTTTATTTAATTAAAAAAGGAATCCCTATCTGTCAAGCAAAAAAAAAATTTCCTTTTAAAAATAATTTAAAGTATTCTTTTAAATAAATTCAGATGCATCTATTTGGTTTTATATATGTCGCCGGAAAATGAGGGAATTAGGAATTTCATCAAATCCCTAAGGGAGATGATCAATTGACGGAAGGTGTTAAAATGATATCTCTTCAAGGTCGTTTCCCTGATAAAAATAAGGGATTGGAACAAATCCTTGACATGTTTCATTGAAATGATGAAATAATATTGTCAAGAATTTAACAGTGTTTATTTAACAAATAGGGTGTATTATTAAACGTAGAAGTAAGTAATACTGCAATAGTCAATGAAATACAAACTATTTATTCGAAACTAACTAACAAATATAGTTAGAGAATTAGGCTGGTATTTTTTTATGTGTAACATCTTTTCTCTCGGCTGCTTACACACTAAAATATCAATTCCTATGTTAATCATATGATGCCCTTTTTTAAAGATATGTGTTTGGTATTTAGGGGATCGATAGTACTGCCTGTATGGTTAGGAAGTACAAGGACTCGACCCCCCAGGTGTCTATCCCCCGAACAGCATTTTGCCAAAGCAAATCCTGACTAGTTCATTTCATCATTTCATTAAAACAGTTCAGGGTTGGATAAAATCACTTACTTTCATCATGTAAAGGACCTTGAAGAGAGAGAGAGACGTTATTTTAACATCTCCTGTCAATTGATCTTATCCATTCGGGATTTCATGAAATTCCTAATTTCATCATTTTCCTGCGACATATACATTAATATAACTATTTTAATAACTTGTGTTTGTTATCGCTTAAGTGTGACGACAGTTGACATGAAAGAAAATTTCATCAAAGGCACATTGTTTAAAACAATTTCGCAGTCAGTGAGATGAATACTGACATTTTTTCAATAGGTTTCTTTATTTATAATACTTTATTTCAAGAAAATCAATGTCATTGGTATGCAATTTTTTTTGCTGTAAATAAAGGGTAGCACTTTATTTTTGGTTTTATTTCGTCTTTAATGATAACAAAAAATATTGATAAAAGTTATTCGAATGAATGTAGTAAGAGAAATAAAAATAAATTAAATAGCCAGATACCTTTATTTAAGTGCAGAATTTTTTAAACAGTAAGTTTTACATTTAAAAAAAACAAGCTTGATTTTTCATGCTCCTATACATTATTTTATAGACCGTAACAGCAGAGTTTTAACCAGGGGCCATGATTGTCCTAGGACCAAGGTCACGTATTCATACCTAACGCGTTATGAGTTCGAGCCTAGTGATGCTGGAGACACTCCGTGTAGAGTGGACGGATGCACCTTCAATCTGTCAAGACTCCAAGGTGCTCCCGTTGATGTGGTGTAAAAGTTAGGGAGGGATTCGACTCACCCTTGTCTCAGAATTAAGATGTCCGTTGCCAATAACCCTCGTGTTGTTTTATTGTACGGTATTAATGCAACTCTCACTCACTCTCAGATCTTAAATCAAGGCGAAATGAAATACTCTGTGTTGTTTTATTGATAGAAAAATATTTTTTTAATAAAAGTGTAATTATATTGTTTGTGAAGAAAACAAAAAAATCGTAGTCTGAATAAATTTAAAATATTTCTTATTTCTTGAATTGAATCGTCATATTTTTCACAAAATAAACACACATAGTTAAAGAGTAAAATGATAACCATGCTTATAGGATAATGATTATTTTTCTAATTAAAGATACACTTTTGCACATTTAATTTATTAACAAAGCTCATTTCCCTTTGTATCAGTTACGCGACTTCCATAAGAGAATGTTCATTACAAAACACAGTCGAGATCTTTTAACTTAAGCCGATCATTTCCGCACTGTTTCGAAATCAAATGGCTGACAGACATAATTGATATTTTCTTTGCTATAATCTATAAATACAAACATTAGAAATTATTTATCATGGAAAATTATTTTTCCATAGAAAAATAGATGGCGATAGACCAGTGTTTCTCAAACTGTGAGGCGCGCCCAGCTGGGGGGGGCGGAAACCCTGCAAGGGGGGCGCGAGCATATTGAAAATAAAAGGTTTAAAAAAATAATTTTTTGGAATGAAGTAAAACAAAATGCTTTCTGACATAATAAAAAATACGCATTTACACTCGATATAATTTATTTTTATCATCTGGTGATCATCAAAAATAAAAGATTCCACTTCAAACACTTATTAGCCATCTTTGATCCTATAACCAAATTAAAAAAAAATATTTTGTTTGCTTTGCGGTCAATATGAGATTGATGAGAGATTTTTTTTACGTTTCTTTTAACGATATCAAACGATGAGAGATTTTTTTAATACGTTTCTTTTAACCAAAAATATTACTTTAGCTGACCTTCGAACTTACTGGTATGGTTATCTCCGTCTTTTTTGTAGGGAAGTTGTAAATATATATTATACATATATTTATGTTTCATCTTTTTCCACGTGAAAGAGTTTTATAATATATGGATAAGCATGAGTATTCTGAAACATATAATGCATAATGAAAAACGTTTTACACAATTATTTCTTAGAACATGCTACACTTTCCTTATGAACAATTTTGTAGTTTTGATTGCTGTGTTGTACGACTTATTATGGTTTATAAATGTAAATAAGCAGAATATTAAAAAAAATAAGCATCTGTGATCCTTATTGAAGAAAGTTGAAACTGATCAAGCAATTGAAGAACCTACTGAAAAAATGCATATTAATCAAGATCACGAAAGTAAATATCAGAAAAGCGTTAGACATGAAACGTTTGAATTGATTTGAAATTTTCAAATGCTGCCTAAAAATCTTTATGAAAAAAACTATGAAGCCATAATGTAGCACTTCACGTTGTCAAAAAGACACAAGGAAGAAAAAGTTCAAAATGCTATTTGTAGATCATCAAACAACAGCAAAACTACAAAAACGTGAACAAAATATGACAGTTTATCTGAAAAATAACATTCCTGTGTTGTTAGCAAAAAGTGTCTGTGATTTATATCCTTTATTAAGGACACGCACATTTGGAACATTTTCTTTAGTTTTATTTGATTTTTTCTCAAATTTTCTAAGTAAAATTGAAAAGTCCTTGAAAGTAGGTAAGTATATTTTCTCTTGATTAAATTATTCACTGGAATTGTGATTTTTATCCTGCATAGTAAAAATAACTATAAAATAAATTATAGTTTTAAAACAAAATAAAAAAACACGCTTTTATAGTGAATCGAACTAAAAAGTAAAAAAATATATATATTACTTAAAAGTAACATATATACAAAATTTAATACTTATCTTGTTAATTTGTACGGTTTATAATTATGATCGTATTGTAGCTTTAGCGCAAAAGTGCATTATTATTGCATTCAATACATTATTATTTTTAGGGGGCGCGATAAAAATTATGATTGAAAATTGGGTCGCCAGTAGTGAAAATTTGAGAACCACTGCGATAGACCAATAGATGGCGTGTACAGACTCGTATTCTTGAGTATCAAGTGATCGAACTGAAGCGTGTTTGGGGGTGCCTACAAGACGCGGTCAGTTGTCGAAATGGAAGCAAAAATCAGCATCGGAGACCTTCGATATGATACGATATAATTAAAGACTCGAACAAGAAGTTAACAATATCTTAAAATGCTCTATCACAGCAGAAGAAGCTTGGTTGTATTAATTTGATGCAACCATAAAACAACAAAGCAGTGAATGGAAATATCTATCTTCACCTACTGCCAAGAAAGCAAAAACTCTGAAATTGGCTGGTAAATTTATGACCATAATTTTTTTTTATTATGAAGGAATTTTGTATCAACACGCTGTCGAACCCGGTACTACCGTAAACGATTCGTACTACACGAATGTACTGTGAACAATGGTACCGGCGTTAAAAGGAAACGTTCATTGCTTCGAATTGGCTTCTTATTGTACCATAACAATGCCCGTCCTCATATTGCCCGTTGCTACTGGATGTTTCACAGCAGAACGACGTAGAGATTTTACCACACACTCCGTACAGACCTGATATCACTTCATGTGATTTCTGACTGTTTCCTCGACTTAAAACCGTTACGAGGCAAACGATTTGCAAGCAACAAAGGATGTGTAAAGGCTGTGGATACTGTTTTGAAACAGGTATCACAAAACGGACTTTTCCATGTTTTTAAGAAGTAGACAGAACTTTGGGATAACTGTATGATGTGCCACGGAAGTTATTTTGAAAAAAAAAAAACCCATGTAAATGAGGACGATTTAAGGTACTGTGCTTTTTTTATAATTTAAGTCTTATTACTTATTGAACAGCCCTCGTAAGTATAGCGTTTTTATTCACAGATGTTATACGGATATTTAAATCTGTATTTTTTATTTTATGTAGTTTATTTCTAAAATATAGAAGTCCCACGAATTAAATAACAATTTATTTTATATTTTGTTGAAAAATCTGTTTTTGGTTAATCGATTAAGCAAAAATGCTTAATGCATCATGGAATATAAAACGTGAATATTTTTAATAGTAAAAAATAAAGCAACTTTATGTGTAGAAAGTTAAATAGTAAGCCACGCTTGTATATTTAATCATTTCTATTATTTTGTTTGGCATATTTTTTTAAAAAAAATTATACATTGTATACTTGCTTTATGACATTTTTGTGTCTTATTTTTATTCCTTTCATATTTTTTCAGCATATTACTGTATTGTTAGTATATGGAGTCATACTTGTTTAATATTGATGCCATCAAACTTGTAATGTGTAAAGATTTTCCACGTGTATTTAAACAAAATAATAAATAAATTAAAGGGAATACTTCTTGACTCGATGATTCATGATGCAATTCTATCTGATATATGTTTCAATCCCCTTTCAGAGCTCCTACGCTACACAACATCTTGACATTTAACCCCGTCAAATTCAATGTTCCTTGTACACGAGAAGTATTTTAGCGCAGGGATTCTCAAACTGTGTGACGCACCGCGTAGGGGGGGGGGCATGACAACCCTACGTGATAGGATCCAACACATCAAAAATTTGAAAATAAAATTAAAAAAAATATGCCAAAAGGATAATCATTTAAATGTAGCTTACTTAAATTATCTACTACTTAAAAGTAACATATGCAAAATTTAATACTTATCTTGATAATGTGTACTGTTTATAATTAAAGTTGTATAATAGCTTTAGCGTCGAAGTGCATTATTATTGTATTCAATACATTGTTATTACATGTGGGGGCGATGCAAATTATGATTGAAAATTGCGTCAAAAATATTAAAAGTTTGAGAAACATTAATGTAGTGTATTTAGGATTCCAACATGTTGCTCGACTAAAATATCGCCAATTACGAACTCCATACTATGACTACTCGACTCTCTCGACCATTTTATTAATTTTAATACAGGGGAATGTAGAAAGTGTCTCAAACAGTTTCACATCACTTTTTAATTCAGAAAAAACTTTTTGGTCTCGTTCCATCCAATAATAAGTTGAGAAAATATCGCATTTCAAATTTAACAAGGCTCAAGGTTTTCACGTTGGGGAAGTGTAGAATTTCGGACAGTGATAATGCTGGTGTCTTTCTCGTCCCTTGACAGATAATCAAAAGTATGAGATATATATGTCTGTAACATTCCTGTTTGTTCTAAGTTGAATAAATATGTTAAGAGAAAGCGTAAGTACAGTTAATTTGACGTAAATAATTAAAAAAATCCATTTTAAGAAAAATAATTAAACATTATTTACTTTGTTATACTCCAACGAGTGTATAGATCTAATTCAAAGAAAAGTCTTCAATTATACGTTTGCTGATATTTCATTCGCAAAGCGAATCCAAATTTCAAATTTATTTACCTCAGAACAAAAGAAAATAATTAATTATTTATTGTTTCAAATGCTACAGCTTTTTCTTACATGGAGCGAAATGTTTTGATACTTTCCCTAGCTATTGGTTTTAATATATGTAATGAAAATTGATAAGTATTTTTAAATCAAAGCAAAAAATGAACAACTGTTGAATTAAAAAATTATACGTATATATATATTTAATAAATTTATATTAACAATTATTTTGCTCCATTAGACATATTTGTAAATCAGATTCTATATGTGCACGCCAGTTATTGTTGGAATAACACATTGAAATAACTTCATGAATTAAAGATTTTCTTTTTTTTTTAAATATGATTGTTGTTGTTTTTTTGCTTTTTTGCTTTTTGTGTTATTTTGAGTACAGATCCTGTGTTATGCACATTACTTAAACATAGCTTACAAGCAAAAAATTGTAAAAACTACTTGTTCAAAGATGTTTATTTTAATCCCCATACCTTTAAGTAAAGTTAATAAATTAATGCATCCATATCCGATAACAGTGTCTAACAGTACCTTACGACCTCAGTTAGCTTCAGTTATATTCGATGAAATATTGTGAAAACATCATAAACATTCTGAATTTAAAATAAATAGTAATAATTTTTTTAATAGTTTTGATACACGGTAACCTTAGTAATTTTTCATACGAGTAATCATATGTAAATTTTCTACCACCAAAGATCATTAAGAATTTCAAGTAGAAAATGCATCTTAAAATATTCTATCATATTTTTTTTTGACTTAAAGTACACTTTTATTTTATTCCAATATTTTATTAGTCGACTTTTTCTTGTTTTCATTGCAAGAACACTAAAGCAAAATAAGAGTATTTTTAACAGGAAAGGGGGGGGGGGAAGCGAGCAATCTAGATTTCTATGAAAAGAAACTTATAAAATTTTAAGAAATAAAATAGAAACAAAAAATAAATAGTTCATTCTTTTTACTGCTGTTTTCGCAGAGAACCCATTTTCTTCTTTGCACTCCTTAGTATCTAATTGCAACATAAAAAAAAGTATCTTCCCTTTTCCTGAAAATGTCTAAATTTCCCCAGAGGGAATAATTTCACGAAGTGTCTTCATTGGTGTTTTAGGAGGTAATGGAGTGATTTCGGAAAGAAACTGTGTGTGTGAATTATTTATTTATAAAAAATGAAACTCTCTTCTTAAATTCTTTTTTTGATACTTTTATCATTACGAAGAATTACTAAAGCTGTATCTTTTTATTCGCAAGGCCATATGAAACACTAAATATATTTCTTTGTTGAAATTTTAAATAAAATTGATAAATGATAGCAAAGCTCTCTTACAGACATTATACATTTCATTTTTAGTTTGAGCTATTTATACTAAGTTAATGTTTCAATGAATCTTAATATGTTTAAATGTATTACTACTATATGCAATTTATCCCATTTATTTGGCCATTCGAGATTACTTTTTTTGACACCTTAAAAAACAATTTTGATTAAATATAGATTCAATCTAGATGTTAAAAAATTACCTGATAATTACAGATTAAATTTTTCTATAGTGAAAGTTTTCACGTTAGAGTTGCATGTGAAAAAAAGAGAGATTTAATGTCACTCTGCAAATCAGGACGAGAGCTATTGGTGACGAACCTCGTCATTTTGAGCCTCGATCAACCGATGAGGACGACGCATGAGCTGACACCCTACTTTCCTAACTACGCCACCAAGCCAAGGGGAGGACGCTGAGCCTCAACCTACTTAACATGCATCAGCGCCTTCAAAACGGTGGTCTTCTGCGGTACTCGATAAGGTTGCGTTAAAGTTTCGCGTAAGGGGAGTCATTGCACAAGTGCTCTCCTTGTCACTTGACACTGATGAAAGTTATGGGATCCATCGTCAAGGGTTCCTATTGCTTCTAAATGCGGCACTAATAAACAATCAATGCATTTGATTTACACTTACAAAATCTTCAGTCAGTCAATTTTATACGGATGGGATCGATGTTCTAAAGTGGGGATGGGAATTAAGTCGATCGCAATCGACCGTTGGACCACCAAGACCTTTTGGGGTGACCGCTTTGCTAATACCCAAGACGCTCATACTAAAATAAGCATATTTATATAACATCGAAGACAGCTAGACTAGAAAATTGTCTTTTCAAAATCGATGTGACTATGTCTACTTAAGCAAGTGATTCGATAAATACCCCAACAATGCATGTGCTACCTTCACTGGAAACGCACGATGACGTTTAACATGTTCACTGCCGCTGTAGGTTAAAAATGTTTGACGATTGCGATGCCAACCCTATGAATGAATTTTCCCGTCTCGCCGATTATAGGGGAAAATAAATGTTGATGGTCAAATCTTCCCGTGGTTGAACGGGATTTGCTACTGAGACTACATATACCGCGCTTTCGCGGAATGAAGTTTTCACATTGATGCCATGTTCCGCGATGGCGCGATACTCGGTAGAGAGCAAATTAAGTTCATACGTTGGTTCCAGATTCATCAGTTTACGGCTGTTCACTGCATAGAATATCTTACTTAGCAGTCTCTCATCACGTCTTAGCAGTCGCTCATAGTTGTTCAATCATTTAACTTAAACAATTTTGTGTTTTTATAGAAATAATAGTAGTCATATTTTAAAAGAAGGGGTACAGTGTTGAAAACAATTGTTAAAAAAAAGAAACCATACAATTTTAATACAGAACCCCGACTGGATAGACCGTAACACCGTAAAAAAATTAGATGCATCCCGCGTACCCTGGAAAAGTTCTCCCCTGTTCTAAAGCAAAGAAATAAATGAAGAAAAGATGGTATGCGTATTCTGTAATTTCTTTTACAAAGGTTCATTTTGATTTGTCTTGTCAAAGGTTTTTAAATTTTTACTTATTTTTCCCTACTTATCGACTTATTCTTAATAAAAATATCCGTAGACTTGAATCGCATTAATTATTTTTAATAATAATTTCCTCATTTGAATGTCTTTTAATAGACTGCTGTTAAATAAAATAATCAATACTTATGGCATTATTCGATATTTGAAAATAAAATGTTTATTTTCTAATTTTTTTTAAAAATGATTTTTGGGATATAAGTTTTGGGGTTTCCTATGTGTTCTTGGTCTGAAAAAACCCCCGTTTTCTCTGGTTTGCTTCTCTGTTTTGTAATTGTTTATAGACTGATATATTTTTTTAATTTGAGTGAAATAAATATTACTAAATTGATTAGTATCAATATTTCTATACTTGAGTTTGAAGATAGGTTTAAAAGCCTTCCACTTTACTTATTAAAACTAATAAAACTTTTGTTTGAAAATTCTGTTAAACAGATTTAACGAAGTTAATAGTTGATAATTTTTCTAGAGTGTGATTCTCTGAATTCGAAATGACTCTGTATTCATTCAGGAAAAACCATTTTCCGGATGAGGTGGTTTGATGGTATGGGATGGAATCTGTATAGGCGGATGTACTGACCTACATATAATTCGGAATGGCAATTTGACGACTCAAAGCTATGCAAACGAAATCGCTGAATCTGCTCCTCGTACTTTATGCAGCAGCTATGGAGAACTCCTTTTTTTAATGCAGAACTTAACACAGCTCGACTTGCTGATAACTTTCTTAAAGCTGAAACAGGTAAGGAATAGTAAGAATGCTCTCAACCGATAAAACACTTGGATGACTCGTTGCTCAAGGACCACACCCTCCTGTTACTGTCGAAAACTTGGAGATGGCACTTCGTCAAGAGTAGAGTTGTTCCTCGAAGTCTCATCGATATTTTCATCGCATCCATGCAAAACAATATTAGTAGTATTTAGTATTGATAAATTAATTTTAGTATTGATAAATTAATTTTAGTATTGATAAATTAATTATTAAAAGCACTGAGCAATACTGATACATTTATAAGTGTATCATATTAGTGCAAATGTATATTTAAATTTTATTATGCCAAAAAGTATTTTGTTTTGCCTCCTTTCAGTAAATTAATATTTTTCTAAAACCTTTTATTTTTGACTTTTCAATGTTCTCGCGCCTCCTACAGATGGACATCCCGCCCCATAAGGGGGCACCCGACAGTTTGAGAAACGCTGCTGTACATATCAACTTGTTGGGACATTCGAATACCTGACTGAAGAAACAATCTCTCTTACCGTCGTATTCTCAATCGCTGCTTAACTTCGAGTTATCCCCGAACCTGAGGTAACTCGCAGACTAGCGAAACATCATTATTCTCAACTGCAGATCGCACCAAATCCACGCATTATTCATCCAAAGGTAACCCGAGGATTCTACCCGCCGATTTCGGAGGGTAACTAGCGGATTTGTAAGCAAATCAGGACGACCGCTTCGATTTTTTTTTCTGCTTGAGGATTTAGAAACATTGGAAAGTATTGAAAGAAGGCAAGTTTTCATTCCTTAACATAGGAACAACGTTAGCAATTCAATACACTTTTTTTTTAAGATTCAGCTAAAAATTACGTTTGATGCTATGATTTAATGTTATGCAATAAGAATTCAAAACTCGTATTATTTTAAAATTTCAATTTATATTTTGATTTTCTGCAAGTATATATATCCGTATCTATTTTTTTTATTTAAAATTTTCCAGCAACCCTTTGATAGGTTGAAATAGAATGTTTATTATGCATGTAATCATTAATTTAAATAACTTCTGTCAAATAATTATTCTTAATTCATGATTTCCATAAAATCTTAGAATGAAAAATCCAGTTTTTTTGTGAAGAATATATTTGTTAATTGAATCTAAAGTCACATTTATATAAAACAGAACATGTTATGGAATCTTTTCCAATTCCATCTAACAAAAGTAATTATACTATTGGTATTAATCTCATTTTATTTGTCACAAAACACAATATATATACAGATTTATCAATGTTTTATAATGTAGAACAGAAAACATATTTTACATATACAAAATATTTACAATTTTTCAGAAAAAAATATTTTGGTAGCAGAAAAAGTTCAAAAATAACTATTCCTAATGACATTTTTTAACATTTCATTTTACAAAAAAAACCTTATTCAATTAGTTATTATAGTAACTAACAGTAAGTAAATTAAAATAAAAATAATAAATATAGTTTTTTTAAAAAAATTGAAATTATTCTGAAAACTTGTGAACATATTTTGTACATTTTGAATATAAGATTAATAAATTTTATTGAAGTAAAAATTCATTATAAAAAAATATGACATCTTCATACTTTTAAAAATCAAGCAAACAATAGAATAAACTTCAGTTATTATAATAAATAGTGATAAAATGAAATCTGACTATTTAAATGACAATAAAGTTCATTTTCTTCAAAAACTAGTGACTTTTCCACACGAAAGCATGAGAAATAGAGAAGTCGGATGTTTCTTCAATTTTTCTGCTGCAATAAATAATAAAAGTTAGAAAAATTACATTAATTCTATTATTTAGTACAATTTAAAATGCATACATTAGTATTGTTCATTTAAGATTAAATTAATATGCCACTACAGTTTTTGAAGCATTAATTTTTTACCACACTGCAAATTATTCCACTAAAATAAATCTTATTCATTGAAAAGAAATTTTGTAAGCTATTGCCTACTTTTATTAAATAACTTTACTTTTCTGTAAGTCCTTCATTATACATAAATTTTCATACTATAAAAGGGATTATGCACAGTTTATAATTTAATGAGAAATCACAGTACATTTTCAAGTTTGATTCATTGTACACATTAAACAATGTTAATTACTTTAATACATAAATCCATGATTTTGCATGTTAATTCTTTTTAATCATTTTTAATTAGGTGTAATAATTTACATCTTTTTCTCTTATATATGTGCAAAAGATGTGCATGTCAACTTTATTCTTTTTATGAAAAATACACATACATTTTACACAACCTGAGTTATTTTTTTACATAATTCTAATCAAATATTTGTGAGCACAATAGACAAGTGGTTGTGATCACAAATTCATTGCCATCGAGTTTGGTGCCTCTGAAAACCTGAAATCTGCCATCGTTAAAAGTCCTCATGTTGATGTACTGTGGCACAATTTAGAATAAGTTACTATTTCAGGTGTGTTGTCATTGATATTTGACAGATGTTCAAATGATGAAGTTCATTGCATATAGACCTCACATTCCTTTAAGTGCAACATTAATTATAAATCAAATCAAACCAACTGAATTTTTAACTCTTTTTACGACCATGTTATTTGCATTCCTGGATGACAGAAAAATTAACTTTTACATTTTAAAAGTGTATTTTGAAAAGAAATTTTGTTCAATTATTGATTCTTTTACTCAACATTTCATAATGTGATTCAAATTAGAGTTCATTTATGTAATAAAATACAAATCACTATCAGAAAAATCTATTCAGAATAATACGGAAAATTTAAATTAAAAGCTAAATAAAGACAAAAAATACATGTACACTTACCCTGAGTTCCTGATGAAACAGCAGTATCATAATCGTCGTTGCAATCGCATCTATACGGCAATAGTTCAATGAGGACCCCCATAGCGGCCAGCAATTCACCTAACGATGTGGTCAGAAACTTTTTGGTTCCTCCACCATTTTTGAAAGTTTAAACATTTTAAAGCTTCTTTGTTTTTGCGATTTTTTTTTATTTTGCAGCTCTTGTCGACTTCGTTTGGAAAGGCTGCTTGGATTGAAATCAGTAGTCAAGCAATCCCGTGCATTTTCTTTTTCCTTATTGTAAACTGCGCTGGTTATCATGCAAATGAATAACATCTCCTTCTATTTTTCAATAAGATTTCACTAGAGAAATTTACTTTTTTTATGTACTAGCCATGAGAAGAACAAAAGAGCTTTGAATCGAAAGTCTTGCGCCAAGATACATGTAAACAATATACCTCGTGATTATCAGTGTCCAATCACAACGAGTTTAACATCTCGCGAACGCTTAACTCTCGGATCCGGTAATCGTCAGTTCGAGAATAAGAAAAGGGAATTAATTACCCGAGAGTTATCGTCAAGCGGGGGATACCCAATCCACGAGTTTTCTTTTCAATAACTCGCGATTGAGAATGCCACTGTTACACTGATTATTAAAACAATTCCACAATATATAGTATGTACTTGGTATAGTGTTCTGTAACTCGTGTTTATGCTGTTTGTCTCTGTGAGCTATTCAAAACACGCCTCCTTTTTGTGTGTTTATTGGTCTTTATCATATATCTTTGCAAAATATCGGTGATTGTCGTGATGCGTGTATAGAGTTCGTGTGTAGATGAAAGAAAATAAATAAATACACAAAAGACACCTTTGACCAAAATGAAGATATGGCACAATTTGGAGTGGGATGAGTTTCACTAAGTAGTTACGATGGTTTTACACAAGCAATGAATTCTTTAATTTAATGCAAAAGAAATTTTCTGAGAGATAATGAAATATATAGCTAAATATGAGAAGAAAAACTATTTTAAACTATTTGAAATGCTTCGTTAACCATTCTACTCGTAAAATGGGGGCTATGCAAAAAATGGTTTCAATAAGGCGCTTGATAAACATGATCTCACATTTGGTTTAAAAGTTTCTGTTACATGATCCCTTTTTTTTAATTTTGATATCTCTATTTTAGTTTTATGAATCAATATACTATATTAATTCTAAAGGTGAAATGTTCAGAATATGTTTAGTATAAATTGTGCATTAATTCAATTCTTTATCTTTTTAATATGAAGCATGCCTTTAAAATTAAAAATATATATTCATTTTATTTATAAACATATCGAAATATTAAAGATTAAAATTTTCTGAGTATTTTTGCTAAGAGTCAGTCGAGTTAAAAAATAAGTCACCTAACACCTTACGTGGAAAAGCTTGTCCTTGTCAAATTAAAGTTATTATGTCATACAGCAAAAACACTATTCTTTGATAAACGATTTTTTTATAAACGAATTGTCAAAATAGGGTACTATGATTACTTCAAAGAGTACATCTTGAAACAAATCATCTGCTTTCCAAAGAGCTGCCTACTTTATGCACAGGTAAATTCCTCGTCCCGTTCAGAAGACAAGCAGATTCGGCGAACACGGATAGGTCAATAACAGGCTCACAATTAATCTTTTTTTGACTTTTTGGAATGGATGGATTTGTCTTTAGTCACTTCATTCTCCACCTTTCTTTTGTATTTCACAACTCTTCCTTATAAATTAAAATTCAAACAAAAGTGATATTTTAAAATAAATGCTCAATTTTTCGAAATGTTTATCTTCATTGAATATATTCTTTTTTTGTGCTTTGGTGTCGTAAAAGAAATTCAATCACCCCTCCCCCAAAAAAGAAAGCGTGTATCAGTGTGAACACGCGTTAGAAGTTAACTTCTTTGGCTTACATGTATTGAATTGTATAATAAAGTTTTATTTTGAAGTAATCTTATATATAATTAAAAACTTTATTATTATCATTATTCTTTCAAACTGTATTTAAAATATAATTAGGATGGAAAAGGTATAAGTATAGACAAAATTTTCATTTTCAATACATAATACTAAAAAACATTTTATTGTATGTATTTTTAGAAAAGTATCATCATTATTAGTCTATTTCCATTATGCTTATGGGTGGCTTCAGTACATACTTTTGTTATCAACGGCTTGTGGAAACTAAAGTAAGAAATGCAGGTTTTGCACTCAATATCGCTTAAGTATCTCGAAAAGACTGCATTAATCGTAGTACTTGATTTTGTCGTTGATATTATTCTGTTGTTTTGTAGAGATAATGTGAAATTGTCTTTTAAAAATTCAATCAATTGTCTAAAGCAAAATTGACATTAAAATATCCGCTTAAAATCATAGGTATTTTATCATAATTTTTATTAAATAAAGTAGAACCTCTTGATGTGTATGGTAATAATGATTGAGATGAAGGAACTCGATAACGTCATCCAACTTTTTGTTCGGAGTAATATATACTGCTACAATTATAATTTTTTGTCCATTATCTATTACTCATTCAGCCAAGCACAAATTCCTCACTGAAGATTGTATGGAATCATAAATATCGGATTGACTGACAGAACATTCCATGGATGGAGTTATAATGTTAACAGTATCGCTAGAATTTTGATATATCGCAACTCTTCCTGCTCTCGTATTTGGTCGTTTATACTTCACAATGCAGTTGAAATTTGGAATAGATATATTACTTTCATTGCCCAGCCAAGTTTCTGATAAAACTAAAATAATTGAATTTCTTGTTACTGAATCTTGTAAGTCTATAGCGGGAGCTGTAAGATTGAAAATTAAAAGTAAAAATCGCTAAACCTTGTCTGTTCGTTATGAAACTAATCAATTCTTCATTGATTGTTTGTAGTTTGTTCAATGAAAGTCGTTTAAACTTCTCTTGCAAATCAATTGTTGATGACGATCGTCTTCGACAGTGGTAAAATGTTTTATCATTATTTTTTGTTGTAATATATAATCCTTCAATACTCGTTACACGTGATAAAGAAACGTATAATAATGATTGAGAGTGACGTCGATCGTATTTGTAAACAATTTTTGAGTATGTGTTGCCTTGAGATTTATGAATTGTTGTAGCACATGCAAACACCAACGGAACGTGCTTATGCATACATTTGTAAAGAATTGCTTAAAGAAGTTAAATCAGGTAAAAGTATGAAATTTAAAAAAATCAAAACGCATGGAACGTTTTTAAATTTAAAATTTTTTTAAAAACTATACTCCTTTTTTTCTCACCAATTTTTTTTTATATGATTTTAGTTCTAAGTTACATAGAGCCAGTAAAAATTTGGGGCATGTTTGTAAATAATTTTACTGCCCACTGTAGTCTTAAAATACAAATTAATGAATCACTATATAATACTTTCACAAAAATCAAATAAATTACACCAAATCATATATATATGATTTAAAAACTCACTTCTTAAACTAGATTTAGAAATTCCATTCGATTGAAAATTTAGTAAACACAATCTTTTATTGCCAAACTATTGGAAGAAATGTTGTGTTGCCACTAAATTTTAAAACAATAGATTGTTTGTATTATTTCTTTAAAAGAATTTTAAAACTGTATATCCAACAAACTCTCCTTAAACTAATTTTTGACAGATTTTGAACCATTTAAATGCCTACTTTGGGTAAATTAAAGACTCACTTCCGATTTTTTTTTTAAATTCATAAAATTGATTATGTTTTGACTTCTAGGTAACGTAAAAACAAAACGAAGTACGTATCGCAAAGCTAAAAGAGGAAAGGCTTGTTAAAGCTGCTGTTGAATGAGGAGATGGGTTGGGTCCTAGCTCAGGGCTAATAGACGAAAAACACAAAAGAAAGTTTAAAAGTCGTAATTTTTAATCTATTTTTTCAATCTTTGAACAGATTATGGTTAATACTATTCTACATAAGGAAAAAAAGTTTCGTTAGATTATTTTTATAAATAATGAAGTTATTAAATATTTAATTAAAATTTTGAGTATTTTTTGAAAAGTCGCAAAAAAAAAAAGATTTCGTCATTTTTTTTATGACTGATTCTATAAGAGAAAAGCATGAACTTGTTTAGAATAAAATATCAATTCATTAACTCGAAAGGAAACTTAAAGAGAATGATTTAGAAACCATTTTTATAAAAGCGTATTAATTTTGACTCATTTTAAAAAAAAATAGTAAAAAATAGAAAATATCATTATTTTGTTGAAAACAGTATACCATATCGTGGCAAAAATAATGATCCTTCCTATTCTATAATTATTTTTTGTCAGAGATCGATAGTATGAATTAGATGGCATGTTTTAAAACGAGGGGCTAACCGTAACTGGTAACGCGTAACGGAAATTTCTCCCTACCGTGCCATAAGAAGTTAAATTCACACACACACACACAAAAAGCAAGCATTCTCAAATAATTCTGCGCCAGAATTAATAGCATATTGACATCACCGCTTTAAAATGATATGTATATCAAAAATTTTCGTCTTGGAACAAGTTGAAAAGAGTTGTTGCTTATTGCTGAAGATTTGTGAAGAACTGTTCTCTTTCTGCGTGTAAATGAAGAAAGTTCTTTTTAACAACGGCAGAATTGAGCGAAGCCGAGAAAGGCATTGTTAAGTTTATCCAGCGTGATCATTTTTCGATGGAAGTCTCCTATTTTTCAGCAGGTAAGCAGCTTCCTTCGACTAACAAGCTTATACCCTTGACTCTGTTCTACGATGATTCTGGAATAATACGTGTCGGTGGTAGACTGAAAAATTCGATACTTGCAGATTCGCACAAGCATCCCATCTTGCTTTTTAAAACCGACTATATTGTGAACTTAATTATCTCTGATTTTCACCTGAAACTTCTTCATGCCGGTCCACAGATTCTACAAGCAGCTCTCAGAGAAAAATTTTGAATTCTTTCAGCCCGAGATGCAGTTAGAAGAGTAGTGTGAAGATGTATCCTATGCTTCAGAAATCGTCCAAAATTCGCCGAACAAATCATGGGAGATCTTCCAGAATCCAGAGTTTGCCCCTCTTCTGTATTCCAACTATCTGGTATTGACTTCGCCGGCCCGTTCTTGATACGAAGCTCCAAGGGAAGAGGAAGCCGGAATACTAAGTGATACATCTGCGTCTTCGTCTGCTTAGCAACGAAGGCGGTTCATCTTGAAGTCGTCAGCGATTTAACATCCAAAGCATTTCTCGCTTGTTTAAAAAGATTCGGGGCTCGCAGAGGTAAACCATCAGAGATCTTCTGCGATCAAGGAACCAATTTCTATGGAGCTAGCAGAGATCTCAGAAAGGAGTTCCGCCAGTTGATGAAGGAAGATGCCGTTTATCAATTCCTGGTAACTGACAACATCACCTTTCACTTTAATCCTCCATCTGCTCCCCACTTCGGAGGCATTTGGGAGGCTACGGTGAAATCTTTTAAGTTTCATTTGAACAGAGTTGTTGGAGTCACTAGTCTCACCTTCGAAGAACTATCCACGTTATCAAGCCAAATTGAGGCATGCCTCAACTCCAGACCACTATGTGTATTATCTAGCAGTCCAGATGATCCTTGTGTTCTCACACAAGGACATTTTCTGATAGGAAAGCATTAACAGCTATCCCGCAACCTACAGTTCCAGACGACCTTTGCCACTGCGACCGTTGGCGATTGCTTACAAGAATGACCCAACATTTTTGGAATAGATGGTCTTCAGAGTACTTGACTGCTGCAGCCAAGATCGAAATGGCACATCGTTTAAAAGAACCTTGACATCGGAGATCTTATCTTAATCAAACACGCCAACTCACCCCCACTACAGTGGAAATTAGGGAAAGTCACGGAAACGTTCCCTGGTAAGGACGGTAAGGTTCGTGTGGTTAAGGTAAAAACTCAAACTAGTGAACTTGTGAGGCCAATTGCAAAACTGTGTCCACTTCCTATAAACACTTGAACATTTGTGAATAATACCTAATTTTTTCTTTCAGCATTGTTCTGGTCATCTATACTTCTCTCTGTAAATCTCATTGCTTAATTTCATTAATTTAGAAGTGTACTTTATTGTCAATTTGTATGTTAATTCTTATACTTAATTCATTAGCATGTTTAACAACTTAGTGTGTTTAAGTTAATTCATTAATTTCGAAACCCCTCCGTGTTTCAAGGGGGGTGGTATGTTTAATTTTACAGTCCACAGATGGCGCTCTGCGCATTCCATTGTAATATTCCATAGCGTAAATAAACAGTTCATGTTCAAACTCGTTCGTGTGGTCGTCTTTAGTGCTGTCAAGATACTATTTCTTTTCAGGTGAATTCATTTATTAAGAAATAAGTAACTACTTCTAGGTGCAGCAAGAGATGGTGTTTCCAAATCGAGTTAAGTAACAACAAGTTAGGTAAGAAAATATCGAACCATTTCTTATTCCACCACAAACTTTCCAGAAGTATTCATCTAATGTATAGTTATAAATTCTTGGTTGCATTGTAATAATAGTGATTGGGTGAAAGAAGAAATTAAAGTTTTTTATGTATAGGAAATCATTAAAATTCTTGAAATTTTTATATAAAAATTTGCGTTTACCCTTATTTTGTAAATTATCACATAAAACATTACATTTCATGCATACATTTGTAAAGAATTGCATAAAGAAGTTAAATCAGATGAAAATAAGAAATTAAAAAAAAATTTAAAACGCATGAAACGCTTTTAAATTTTTAAATTTTTTTAAAATTTTTTCTCACCAATTTTTTTATATGATTTTAGTTCTAAGTTACATAGAGCCAGTAAAAAGCTGGGACATGTTGGTAAAAAATTTCACTGCCCACTGTAGTCTTAAAATACAAATTAATGAAGCACTATATAACACTTTCATGACAATCAAATTAATTACACCAAAACATATATATGATTTAAAAACTCACTTCTTAAACTGGATTTAGAAATTCCATTCGATTGGAAATTTAGTAAACACAATCTTTTATTGCCAAACTATTGGAAGAAATGTTGTCTTGCCTCTAAATTTTAAAACAATAGATTGCTTGTATTATTTCTTTAAAAGAATTTTAAAACTGTATATCCAACAAACTCTCCTTAAACTAATTTTTGACGGATTTTGAACCAATTAAATGCCTACTTCGGGTAGATTAAAGGCTCATTTCCGATTTTTTTTGAATTCATAAAACTGATTATAATTTGACTTCTAGGTAACGTAAAAACAAAACAAAGTAGTATGTTTCGCAAAGCTAAAAGAGGAAAGGCTTGTTAAAGCTGCTGTTTAATGAGGAGAGGGGGTGGGTGCTAGCTCAGGGCTAATAGACGAAAAACACAAAAGAAATTTTAAAAGCCGTAATTTTTAATCTATTTTTTCAATCTTTGAACAGATTACGGATAATACAATTCTACACATGGAAAAATAAGTTTGGTTAGATTATTTTATATAAACAATGAAGTTATTAAATATTTAATCAAAATTTTGAGTATTTTTTGAAAAATCGCACAAAAAAAAAAGATTTCGACATTTTGTTTTTATGACTGATTCTAAAAGAGAAAAGCATGAACTTGTTTAGAATAAATTATCAATTCATTAACTCGAAAGGAAACTTAAAGGGAATGATTTAGAAACCATTTTTATAAAAGCGTATTAATTTTGACTCATTTTTAAAAAACTCGTAAAAAATAGAAATATCATTATTTTGTTTAAAAAAATATACCATATCGTGGCGAAAAAAATGATCTTCCAGATTCTGTAATTTTTTTTGTATGAGATAGATAGTATGAATTAGATGGCGTTTTTTAAAACGGGGGGGAAATTCGGAACTCCATTCATTTCTACCTTACGTTCATCGCTAACCGTAACATGTAACGCGTAACGGAAATTTCTCCCTACCGTGCTACAAGAAGTTAACTTCAAAAACAGTGTTTGTCGGCTCTGACAAACGACTGGAGTATTCACTAAGTACGATTGTTCTTGATTATATAGTAGGCAAACAGGGTAAATAAATGCATCTCATACGATACTGCAAACATACATTTATTTTCTTTATTCTATTTAAATTTTTCATATTTATTCGATAAAATAATATATATATATATATATATATATATATATATATATATATATGTATAGATATATGTATAATTTTATTTATATTTATTTTTTACACTTCCACACCACAGGGCCGGATTCTATTCCCGGGCTGGGTAAGGTCGAATCAACCTTTCATCCCTAATGCAGTGGGTCGATAATTGAGTTACAAGCTTACTGGAAGACTTAAACACTTGGGGAATTGTTTCAAAATGATTACATGATCGGGGCATATGCTCTAGCACCTCAGCCCCCAATGGTCATGTATACTGGGATGGGTGCAGTAGGCCCTGGCCTTCATGCACTGTTTCCCCACTGAGTTTAAGTTGAGTTTAAAATAATATACACCAATTATGTTACATATCTATTGATCTATCTATATATATATATATAAATGAGAAAAGCGATTCACTAACTCACTGACTGACTAATCACGATATCTCCGGAACTATTAAACCTACAGGTTTGAAATTTGGTAGGTTGGCTCCCTTCATGGAGTAGACATCAGCTAAGAACGGATTTTGCAAAGATCGAACCCCAAATGGCGTTACGGGGCTTTAAGGGGCGTTTTAAATAATATTTCCATTATTCAAATATTAGAAATACAGTCTTGAAAAAAACTTGGTATACAGATTTCTTTTGTAAAGTAGAGATTCCCTACATAATGAATTTTACAAAAATCGACCTCCAAGGGGCGTTGAAGGCACTTAAGGGGTGTTATTCATAGTTATTCCCATTTTTAAACTACTAGACGAACAGTCCTGAAATTTGGTAAGCGGATTCCTTTCATAAAGTAGAGATCCGCTACAAATTGGGTTTTGTCAAAATCGACTCCCAAGTGGCGTTGTGGTGAATTAAGGGGCGTTAGGCAATTAACTCCTTTATTAAACTATTAGACGTAAAATCTCGAAATTGAGTAAGCTGATTCCATTCATTCAGTAGAGATCATCTATAAAGTGGGTGTTGTGAAAATCGTTTCCTAAGTGGCGTTGCGAGAGCTTAAGAAGCGTTATAGATAATTATTTTCATTTTTCCACTATTAGACGTACAGTCTCAAAATTTGGTAAGCGGATTCTTTTCATGGCAAAGAGATCCGCTACAAAATAGTTTTGGGAAAAATTGATCACCAAGGGTCACTGAGGGGGATTAAGAGGCGTAATAGATAAATATTTCCGCTTTTCAACTTATAGACCTACCTGCTTGAAAATTGGAAGGTATGTTCCGTTCATGGAATAGAGTTCCTTTTACAAAGAGTTTTGCGGAAACGGACGCCCAAAGGAGTGGGGTTGCTAGGGATTAAGGCGTGTTATTGAAAAATTCCTGTTTGCGTAACGGCTAGTATATATATATATATATATATATATATATATATATATATATATATATGCCTCATAGTACATAAGTGCATTGTTAAGAAAGTTGACTTAATTCAATATTAATATCACTTTGAGTTTTAATTATATTTTTATACTCTGGCCATTATTAGTCACTTTGACAAGAGGCTTGTGGTACCTTAAGTATTGTACGTGAACTTCTTTAGATTTACGATCCGTGAAAGCATCACATCAGTGTTTGTACCGTACCTAGTCACCCGAGTGCTCTACCAGAAACAAAATCCAAATCAAACTCTGATTTTTATTGTTCTAATCTCAATCTTCACCTTTATCGAAATCAGTATTGAAATTGCCACCAAGTATGAAAGGTAGTACATTATACTGCTTCTTCAGTAGCTTAGAACCACCTTCTGTATACGCTAAAGTTCCCATTCACTGTGATATATATATAAAAGTTCTTAGAATTTAAAATAATAAAATGGATTTCAAATTTTCATCAATCATTTTTTGGCATTTTATATTTTAAACCCCTCTTTCTAAAGATAAAAGTATGGACTTCTTCAGTGTGTGCACAGAATATCAATTCATTACAATAATAAGTAGTCCGTACAGAATGATTGAAAAACTATTTTCATAAAACCGCATCAATATTGTCTCATTTTGGAAAAAAAAAATTGTATAAAAAAAAGAAAATATCGTTATATTTTTAAAAAATAAATTTTACCGTGTCGTGGCCATAAGAATAATTTTTCCGATTCTGTAATTATTCTGTGTCTAATTTCGTTAAGAAAAGTACGATCACAATTTTAATTACGAAAAAAAAGTAGAAACTTTTCTTTCTTTCTTTGGACAGAGATTTAGCGCATGCGCAAAAGCTCGCGTAACTCTATTATTTTTTTTCGCTAACGCTTTTTTTTTTAATTTCTCTCCTCGCAACACTTTCATAATCGGGCGCTTTATATGAAAAATGATTCTTAAGGAGTATAAACTCCAAAAAGACTGAAATCTGAAATTAAATTTAGTTTCTAAAACAGATGCGCAGTGACAAGTGTTATAAATCCTTATACATCCTTTGGTAATTTTGGCACCTAAATTATCCTAGAAATCTTGAAATCCCAAGTGAAGTGAGAGTCAAATACCACCAAATTTGTTTGCAGAACTTAGTATCCCAAATCATTACTAACTTAATGACACAATAGAGATGGACCATAAATGCCCCTACTGAATATGATAGTCTGTAGCGGCTGGCTCTGTAGCATTTAATTGTATATATTTTACATTGTTTCTGGCAACCCTACTCGTTCAGTTTCAAGCAGTTATTATGAGGCTATGAACCACTGAGGATCTAGCGGTTCTCGAGATTAATAAATGTGTGTGTGTGTTTTTACTATTCGCTGGCATTAACGTAAACACAAACGACATTAAAAATAATAGACTAAGTCACTACCATAATGGTGACTGAAGCAGACGTGAGCACCTTCTGCACATTAATTCATCCCTAAAAGTTTCAGATGGCAAATAAATCACAAGTAAGTGTGTTTTTAGTCACGCATTGTTCCTTTGTTTTAAACTTCTCAATATTATCATTCTAAATATACTTTAGCTGTTTATTTCTTTCAGCTTCTTATACCTTTCCCTATAGTTAAACGATCTGAAAAACTCATAACTCTGTAGCGACAAAGCAAAGAAATTTGTGATTCCATCGGTATAGTGAAACCAACGTTCATGTTGTCTGGCACAATAGACTTTAACAAACAGTCTTTTAATCCTAAATCGCAAGAGATTCCTGCTACCCAAACCACCCTCTCCGGTCGCCGAGTGCATTTTCCACAAAGATACGTGTCAACATGATTATTGCAAGTCCTCCTGCACCAGTTTTGGACACTGGGAGGGGGGTACAGTGGTGCCTGGCTTTGTAGCATTTCTTTGTATATATTTTACATTGTATCTGGTAACCCTAGTGGTTCAGTTTCGAGCAGTTACTCCGAGGCTATGAACCCCAGGGGGGCTTGCAGTTATCAAGATTAATAAATGTGTGTTTTATATTATCCGCTGATGTTAACTTAAACACAAAAAAAATTAAAAATAATAGACCGTCACTATCATAAGTCAATTCAGCCATAAATTATATTGTCAATGAAAGATTTCCTATACTTTGTGCTTTACAATTTATTCGAATAATAGCTATATACATTCGTAATAAGTATGCATTGGTTTTTCCTCAACCCAAAGGTCTTTAAGAAAGCTTTGAACCCAAACCCAATGTAGTTAACGTAAATTGAAATCTACCAACTACGTATACACACCCGAATCACTCTCCGTATCACTGTAGAAAAAGAAAAGTTTTATTAGTGCTCCGAGTCAAAGGAACTATCACTTTTCGTTTTTCTGTCTCGCTTTTACGACTTCCATCGATCAGGATACTTGTAGTATCCAATAAATCGTTTCGAAAGCTATCATTTTCTCCTAGAAAAATCTCAATTTGTCCGTCTAGGGAAAAATATACTAGTATATAATATTATATATTAGACACACAAAAAATATTCTTAAGTGTGGCGATCTAATTTTAATCATATTTTGGGGGGAGGGGAGCTGTTTGTAACAGAAATTAGATTACAAGAAATTGAGGTAAATGTTTTTCGTTAAGGTGTTTTGATGTAATATAAACTTTTTAATTACTTTTCTATTTTAAAATTATTCCAATATTATAAACCAAAAAAAGTTTTCAGATGGTGTAATCGATAGAAAATAATATTTTTTTCCCTAATAACATCTTAAGTGGTTTACCAGTGAATTATTTATTTCTTTGCTGTTGGAACATTTGTATTTTTTTAATTTCCTTCCGACACAAAATCTGCTAACCGAAGCTAAAATACCTCGTAATTTCAAGTTGCGTTCAGGAGACGAGATCGAAATTTGTCATGGTACCACGCTTTTTACATCCATTTACTGTTATACATAGCCCTTATTTCATTTACTATGTTTTATTTCTTAAGAAATACACGGTGAAAATTCATAAAAATTATCAGTTATTTGTTATACATTCACCAATCATTTCCAGGTATACAGACAGTAATCGAGCAAAAAGTATGATGAGTTAAAAGAAAGCATTTTAGCAGTATTAAGGAGGGTTAATTTTTTTTTGAATTTTGAACCTCTATTCAAAAAGAAATACTTAATGAAAAAATAAACCACAATTAATTCTGAGAAAAGAAGCTCTAATAAATGAAATGTAATCCTAATAATTATAAAACAATATAAAATAAAGTTAATCAGTTCCCTTCTTCTAGTTATTTTTTGGGAGGTTGCACTGAAATATCAAATAGTTCACAATTTTTAACATTTATGTTTAAATAAGCGTAGAATGCTTAAAATTAGTTTCATTGCACAATGCAGAGTTATCAAATAATCTATATAATTCACTTCCCAAAACATTTACCTTCCCATTTATATCAAATCTTCTCGACCGACAATTCGTTGCTAAAATTTCACTATCACAATTACTTAGATCATTTAAAAAGGGCACGATGCACATTAAAAAACCGATTATCAACGTTTTAACTCGAACAGTAAGCCGCAAATGAAAAGATTACTTTGTTACAATGCGGAAAACTCTTGATCCCGTATTTTAAGGAACAAATCAGTTAATTCTGCAGATTACTTAGTAATCTGCACATTAATGAATTTCGAACTTTATCAATAACAGAAACACACTAAATATTCAATATAATTTAAATATTAGTTAGAAATGTATTCATCTGTACTGTATTTTTAATATGGAGTATGTTTCTAAAAGGGAAAAAAGTACCCAAGTCAAATCCAGATTAAAATCTTTTTATTTCATTCATAAACCACCACCAAATTTTATAATAGATTTCATCATTTAAATGTAACATCACAAATATAATATATGTATGTATATATGTATTTCAATTTACATAGAGTATTGAAACACAAGGAATATATAGTAGTTAGAAAATATTACACACTGATTAAGGAAAATTATACTCAGTGTTATTTTGCATTGAAACACTCACATGCGTAATAAACATCTAAATCTACATACACAAATTTATTTATAACTCTGAAAACATCTTAAAATTTACATTCCCTGGTTTTTCTACTGCATAAGTAAGACTCTTTTAAGAAAGCTCGACATAATTTTTGGAATATTTTACAATACATAATATAACTAAAACAAGATGTAAATTCAAATATGCCATCAACTAATTCTACAATAAGTCAATCATGTCAAATCATTTGAAAACAAGCAAATCAAATGCAGTAATAAAGCAATGTTTTCTCAAAATATATAGTCCAATCGTAGAAAACCGAATCCAATAAAACTATATGAGAAAATGAAAGCGAGGAAGAAATATATATTTGGAAGGGGACTTCAAATATGATTAATGAAGATTTCTTCTATTCTACTCAAAAGGGAAGAGAAAATCACAATGAAAAATATTTATGATTCTATGTGACTAATTATATATATTATATAGCAAGCATTTTATTTGATATTCGTAGTAAGTGAAAATATTTATTTTGGTAAAATAATCACTAGAAAAAAAAGCATGATAAAAAGAAAGCTCCATTTTATACGTACAATAAAAGCAACCGGATAAAGATACTTAACGCTAGAAAAGCACATTATGGTGTTTTTCTTCGTCAAAACAGCTCACAAGTTCAACTCAACTGTTTCTGTTTTCATCCTCTAAACATCAGCTCCGAAATTATTTTTCTTTGACTATTTCAATTTCCCTTATGCCTAGTTGACTGATACATGGACAGTTTTTCTTCAATTGGACTATATAGAACATATAAGCATGAAAAATACAAAATTAAAAAAGAAGGACGCCTTAGAAGAAAGTGAAATTGGCAAGATAAATGTAATATGATCTCTGCTGACATTATATTAATTCTAAAGAACTGATTAAAAGATAATACACTTTTACATTAGAATAAATTATTTCAGTCTTTAATGAATTGGTTTTAATTTACGTCTTGATATTTTAATATGGTATTTGATATGTTTAATAAAATATTCCGTGGTTTTACCCTTTAGTTAGTTACATAATATTCCTTTAGAAGGAAAATAGAAAAAGAAAAAAACACTTTTGTTTTAGAAAATAGATTACTAATTAAATATATTCAATAATTAAAACAAAATACTTTATAGTTTATCGAAAAAATCTCTCTTTTTATTAAAATATCATTATGGAATCATTTCCTTATTTTGCCATCTCACTTTTAAATCTTCAGAAAAATTTCAGAGCACTTAGCTACACAATTATTTAAAAAAAAAATAACTGAAAAATATTTACGCTATTATCCCGTTCCTAAAAGCAACTGCCATTCTTTTACATTGCACCTAAAATCTACAATTACACCGACTGAATTCTATATACGTATATTGTCTCACCGCACAAGAGATAAACTATGACTAAAAACACCAATTACTATTATAACACATTTTTCTTAAAAATCAAAAGCATTCAAATGTCATAATGTACATGGGAAGCTCTTTTTTGAATGAAATGACAAAATAATTCGAATTTAATGAAGGAAGTAAGATATCTGTATAGCTCTTTGAGTGGCAGGAATGATAAAATAGAAATAGTAGAGCGATTTAAATTAAAGTCTTTGTGTAACCAAGTCCTATATAATTTTATGGAATTTATCAACTTTTGCTTTATATTTTTAAGATAGTTTATATATTTTTTATGGTGAGGGAGTGCAATTTTTCCAATATAATTTCCAATTATAAATGAATCGACATATTATTTCTACATATAAATATTGGATGAAATGCCCATAATTCTATTGATCTCGGTGAATTAGAAACCTAATAAAAACCAATTCTAAATTTATGACCACCATAAAATGTGTTAAAAGAGAAAATAACTTGAAATGTCCCGAAATATTTTAAAATTAGGGAGAAAAAGAATTGAATCACAAGATAAAAAGTTCGTTAGATAGAAAATGTTCTTCGCTATAGAGAGGTTATTTTACGAAGAAAATCGTGAAATGTTTTTCGTTTCAGGGAAAAGTACGCTATATAGAAAAATTTGCAATATAGAGGTTCGTTACATAGAGGTTTGACTGTATATATATTTCATATATAGAACAATGGCCTTCATTTATATATTTTTTTCATTAATTAGAACATTTATCTACGCCATTTTTTGATGCACCTACTGATAGCTTTGGATGGTTATTTTTTTTTAATTGAAATCGCTCTGTGCACAAAATAATTGAACATCGCAAACAAATCGGTAATGGGTGTAAAGAAATAAATACTCATACCATAAATATATAAATATTTTATATAAAACTTTCTAATACTCTTTTACTTGAAAGAGCTTCAATTAAGAATAGGCTGTATGCCAAAAACAACATGGGGATATATTTTTGAATGGATTTCAACGAATTTAGAGTTTTGTTCCTTTTGTACTTAAAATGCTCATTGTATGTACATGCAAATAGTTTTGTTCGTAGAATTGGACGTTATATGGAGTAGATGTACATTCCATGCCCCCAAATAAATACTCTTTTCTCTTACTGCTTGGCTAGAAAAAAAGTGATACCAGTCTCAAACAGCAGAAGTGGGAAAAACTCATTAAGGCTGTCTTAGGTAGTAATTGACATTTTCAGACAAAAATACCTTCCAATATTTTAGTAAATTTGAGATGTTGTACCACATATATTAAACTGTTGCCTTGATATTGAGAATCAACATTAATTATGCAGTTTCTAAAATATGTAACACAAAAATCTCATGTAGCATTACTGTATTGGAGATATAATGTGAAACATTTTACACTAGAGAAAATTGATTGATCGATAAAATAATTAGAAGTATAGCTAAACCATCTATTTGCCAAAAAATAAGTAAGTTTTAATATATTTTTATAAAAGAAATGTTCTACGCTAAAAATTGCGCTAACGTGTGACCTATATTCATAAATATTATGTGAAGACAGCCTTAATGAGTTGTAATGCATCATTATTAACTTAATACCATGCATTTTTTAAAAAATTCTCTCCAAGTTTAATTGTATTATACATTTCTAATCTATCATCAAGACATTTAACACTTTAACTGTGGAAATATTATCTATTGAGTATAGTTAACTATTGACACAGAAGAATTCCTGACATAATAAAAAAACCCGAATATGTTCATAACAAGACAATTATTCAGCAAATATATACATATGAGAGTTAAAAGTAACACCATGCTTTATATATATCTAAACATCCTATTCTTAAATATGTATTTATACATCCACATATTAATATTGTTAGATCACACTAATACTGGAAGGGAATGCAGATAATAGATTTGGTATGAAACATCAAATATACCACAGTGGAATATTTTGTTCTTATCGAAGTGCTGTCATGCTTAAATATAAATGCTGAATATATATGGTACTTAAACACAATGCAAATTTATTGAGGTATTCAAGTAATACTTCCTTTATTGTAACATTATTTGTTTTAGAATAATTTTTTATTTCCAACAGTGGGTTCATACCGTTGTTAATAAAAATTTTTTACGTAAAAAGTGGGTACAATTTTATTAACTTGATTGTTGCTTTCTGAGAATGTGTGATGAGATATAATTTAATAAGCTCACAGAACACTTTTCTCTTAATTATTTATCACACGTATATTGGACCTTATGAAGCACTTTAACCACTGTCTTGTATACATATATATACTGAATAACAACATTATAATCAATTCGCAAATAACATTTGTTCGGCACACTGTCAGTTTAAATCATCATTACACGTACTGAAACGATTACTTCAATAAAATAAAAAAAACATCTTATCATTTTGAGCAAATATAATTATTAAGTAATTAGTTTTACATGTAAGATATTCAAATCCTTTGATTTGCTTAATAACAATAACAACGGTACTTAAGTAGTGAATGTTACTGACTAAAACATCTACCACTTAAAGTTTGCATATAGAGCAAAACATTTTACTCGTAAAGATTAAAATAAGTTTGATAATTATTTTACTTTATACTGTCCATTAACTTTTTTCGAAACATTTTCTTCCTACATGCTACCAGGAAAAATCACAAATACGTTATTCATAATTTGATAACGTGAATAAAGAGAAACGTTTAAATGACAAGTAAAAGTAAGAAGTCTTAAATATAGTAATTAAAGGTTTAATGTTTTTTTTAAAAAAATTAGAACAAATACTTTTTCGAAATTCAACTGATTTTTCTGATGAAAGGCGAAGGGAATGCAGTTTATTAGAACACGTTACAATGTAGGAGTAAAGTAACACTGGTCGATTTTTCAAGTATAAAAACTTTACTATAGAACGAAACTATTACAAGCCCCAAAAATGCATTCATATATGTATCGAAACGACTAAAAATTATCAAGTAGAATGACATGTTTGTTTTTTAATAATTTTTTGAGGTACGGTATGGCTTACAGTAAATTTATTTATTGGAAAACTAAAAGAGGTATCTTAATGACATACTTGTTAGTCTCAAGAAAAACTTTAGAAAATTTTGCTCTTCTTCATTTTGGCACTTTGAATAATAGTTGAAAAATGAATTAGATATAACATAAAGGATTTTGTGATACCAAATTAATTTTTAAAAAAAACATTAAATGAATATAATTTTTTAGCAAAATAAGGCAATGGAAGCTCTCTTTGCACATTAAAGATCACACTGTACTTTATAAGTTGCAACTAGAATTTTCTTTAGCCACATATGTTCAATATTTTATTATTTATATATATATGTGTGCGGTTGTATTATAATAACTAAATTCCTTCAGTACATTTTATAATAATTTTATTTTCAGTCGGATACAAACAACCTCTTTTTATCAGGCCATATCTTTAAAGGATATGAAAGGAATTCAATTATTTAACACACCATTTAGGAATAATAAAGGATTGTCATACGCTTTCCTTAAAGTAGAGCTTGATTTAGCTTCGTTTCGGTTAAATATCGTCCCATTTCATCTACATGTATCGTTGTTGTTCATGAAAACTCATACTGCAAGATAGATTGGTGTAAATGAATTTAAATTAAAATAATATACCTTGTTCCTGAAGAAAGAAATTTTCTTTACTGACATTTTAAATTAAATAAATTTCAAAGACATATACTTGCTCTGGTTTAAAGGATAAAGGATTCGAATAAATAAAGCTGTTTTCTTGCATATTGAAATTTTCTTCCTTAAGATAAATCAGGATTTAATGAAATATAATTGAATCTTCTGAGTATTTAAATATTATGATAAAAAATATATTCGCCTTTTTTAAAATAAGGATAGTAATAATTCATAAGGGCTTTAAATATGTATAGTATTATTTTATAACTTAGTAATTTTAATTTATTTACTATCCCGAGACAGTTTTTTTGAAGAAGCAAAATTTATAATATTTGTTTTAAAAGAATACACGGGGTTATTATATAAAATTAAAATAATTGTTTCAATCATAATTATCCTAAAATAATTAAAATATCTTTTTTTAAATCATTGCTCAAAAAACTTTATTGAAAAATAAATACACTTGCAAGAAGAGTTTACCGTTTATTTTAAACATTAAGTGCGTCCGTCTTTCTCAAGCTCTTCAATAAAAAAAAATCTTTATTGGCATTTAATTTTGAGAATACTTGTTTAGAAAAAAATTAATCATACTTTAAGAGAAATATTGATCCTGAATCCTGTGGAATTAAAACATATGTTATGTTCCAAAATAATAAGCAATTTAAGTTTCTTAATAATTTCTAGGCGTAATTTTTGAAGAAACTTGAACTAACTTCAAAAAAGTTTAGAGAGAGAAGCAATCATTTTACTCTAAAAATGTTATTTATTAACTTCCTTAAATGATAAAAAATGCCATTTTTATTTCATCAGCGGCACCACTTTGACGATAAAAACGCCTTTCATTGCTTTCAGAGAATTCTTTACTTAAGTGTGATAGATTTATTAATGTTAAATAATTATAAATTTCTTTATTCTTCACAAAAAAGAGCTCGTAATGGAGGAAAAATTTTGCGACAGTAAAACCCTGTTCCGTAATAGAAAGAAATGGCTAACAAATCAAGCTAAATATAAATTAAATAGTATAATAAAAACCTCCAGATATATAAAAGTATAAATTTTATTTTTATCATTTCCATATAAGCTTATTTAAAGTACAATTATCAAAAAATGGAAGTTTTAAATTCAAGTGAACATCAAGTATAAATAACTTTTTTTTTCAATTCTTACAATAAGTTTACTCTCTCCCTATATGTATATATATCATTTATATATATATATATATATATATATATATATATATATATATATATATATATATATATATATATATCACTGAAGTTCAAACCCATTTTTTAAACTTGTAGTGAATGACATTCGATGTTAATACAGTTTTTACAAATGTAAATTAATTAAATATAATTCACGAAAATAAACTTTTGTCTTTTTTAAAATAAAATTGACCAAAGTAGAAATTCACTTAATTTATTTATATTACTTATTTATATTTGGAAATGTCCATAACTTTGTTGACAACAATCGATTTTAAATTAAAGAATATATATATATATATATATATATATATATATATATATATATATATATATATATAACAAAAATGAAAGAAGATTTATAAACTGAAAGCTAAGTAAATGTTGTATTCAAATCTGATAACTGAATCGTGAAAATAATGTTTAGTAAACCTATCAGAATACACAGGCATTGACTTCCCTTTCTGATACATTGCAGTGTTCAAAAACATAAAAAAAAAGTAACTTGAACGGACTGCAGTGAAATAATCCGAGCGAACCTCTTTTTCGAGTAGATCCTAAAAAGAGTAATCTCAATACATAAATCCTAGGTGTCTAAATCCAAAGAAAGATTGCTTTTTATACTTCCATAGTGACATTTCGCGTTATTATTTTTGAAATGAGAATGCCATAACATTGATTTTTATTTTCCATTTCTAGTAAAAGAAGAAACAATGGAAGAGTGATTGGATGGTTATCGACCTCAGCTGTCGAATAATTGATTAGTTCTAACTTGTTCTGGCATAGTTTCGGATTTGGAGGACACATCATGATTGATGCTTATCGTACTCATTGGTGATAGCAATTTTAGAAATAAGATTTCAGTTTTATAAGTGCAGATTTATAAAGCATTTTTAATTTTTTAATTAAAAACTAAAGTACTTTTGTATAAATTATGTTTCTTTAAAATTTGAAACCAGATGCAATTTTACACCTACTTTTCCCATTATTTTAACAGTTTTTCAAAAAAAAATGAGAGAGAAAATATAATATGTTGTTACCAGTTTTTAACTCATCAGTGTGTCCCAGATTTCAATGGTGTAGAAATGAACTTTTATTAAAACTTGCTAAACTAGTTTGAAAGTCGTTACTTTTAGAAAAATACTTGTCGGGCAATTTAATCGCATCATTCCATATAAAAAATGTAAAACATAAGAAAACAATTATACTATAATTTGTAAGAAAAGCTTAGCTTTTCTCAATACATTGTTTATCACAGTCACAACAATTTCAACAATTTTACATGTCCAGAATTTAGAGATACTTTCGAAATTTGAGCAACATGGCAATTTGTATCTCCTTTTTCGGATTATATACAATGTTTCCACCACATTTTGTACTTTTAAAAACATTTTTTAATCTTGAACAATAAAAGATGATTAAATCAAACTTTCTTTTAAAAAGTGACAATTAACATCATACACTCGTGTTTGAATATCTTAAAGATTTTTAAAGAACCATCGAATTTTAAATAACACGAATCCAGATTCAGAAAACATGATACAAAGTAAGATAAATAAGAAAAGAAAAATGACGCATAAAAATGAGTACAATATTCCAAAAATGTTTAAAAAAATTTAAATTATTAATGAAATTATTTAAAAGAAAAATGCTTGCTCATGGAAATTACGATTTATTACTTCTTTCTTTCAAGAAGAAATTTTCTTAAACAAAAATGGTTAGTTAATTAATTTGCATTTTTATACATTTCAAAATACGATTTTCTAATTTATGTTCTAATTTTTTCCATTCATTAAAAATTATAAATATTATGATACTTTGTTTTTAGAAGAACAATCAACATTGTCATAAGAATTATCTTATTTTTATTTCAATACCTTTTAAACCATTAAAAATTAAAACGATAAATATCCAATTGATAAATATTTTGGAATATTTTACACTTCTTTTTTCATACTTAAAAACATTTTAAAAAGGTAATCTTTAAGTCTTTCACCAAATATTTAAGATTATACGAAGAAGTAGTGTATTCTTTTTAAAAAAAATATTGCATTAATTTATAATTTTTTGAACATTTAATATCTGGAGAATATTTCTCATAAAATACAATTTTTTCACTTTTAAAACAAATATAAAACATTTGTGGTGAACTAAATTGTGCAGCATGGGGAACATACAGAGAGGAGGTTAACCTTAATGAAATTTTAAGCATTGTACTTTGATTTAAGAAAGCGTTAAAGCATAAATTAGGATATTTGTTTCTTTCTTAAAATATTTTAAACTACTTTCTTGGTAAGGGACTTAACTATTTGAGTTAAGTAAATTTTTTGTACTTGCAAGGAATTTACAAGACATTCAATCAAAATATCATGGTTATATTTCTCTTCCTGATTAAGACAAACTAATAACATTAAAAGCCCACTTCTCTATGTGTACATGCATTAAATTTTTTCTACCTTTTCATCTTCAATTCATGTTATTCTCAAAGAAAGGCATTCTTACAACAATTATGTAATTGAAAATATTTACTAAAAATAAATTTCTGAACAAAAGGACACTTCGAACTAACTATTGCTTACAAAATATCTTTAGTTAAATAGTGAAAGGAGATTATAGAGAAAAATAATAAAAGAAATCTGTTTGCTTTCAGAAGAAATGTATGTAAGAAAAAAAGAAATTAAATGTATTCTTGAGAAATCAAATCTATAATAAATAACGCATTACAGTTTCTCTGTCTTGAATGATTTTTACGTTCTGTATTTCGCTGTAAAACATGTGAGAAGTAATCAATTTATATTTGAAATTCTTTCGCTGATGCATTGAAATCCATTGTGAGAGCTTGGCATCATTCAATTTGGCTTTGGCGCCTTTTCCTTTGATTTTCGTCAATGCCATTTGCACAATTTAACTAAATTTGGTGGATCTGGAAATTTAATATTTTGATTTCATTATACTAGTAATAAAAAATGTCTACTAAAAATAATTTGTTCGTTTATCAATATTTTTTAAGATAATAGTATGCTATGAATCACATTAAAAGACGTAATTGTCAGCTTCAAAAATAGTTAAGAACATTTGAATTTCTCTTTTCTTACTTTGATTCTATGGAAGAAAAAAAGAAGCGCAAAGGAACACAACAATAATATTGAAAAATGTATAACAATTTCTTATTCAGATTCCTGAAGATTGCAAAATGACTGAATGAACTAATCGTTTAGTCATATTTTTCTTAAATAGCTTCAAGCATTTTATGCTCTAAAGTGTTCAGCTACATTTTCCAACAGTTAGATTCTTTCAGAAAGGTACTTTACGAGCTTGGTTAGCAAATTGGTATGGGGTTTAAAGACGTTTTGAATTTCGTTATTTTATTAAAGAATCTATCTAATGTTCATTGTTTGGCAACTGGTTGTGGTTAGGTATTTCTTCATGGTTCACTTACTTAGGTTCACGAACGAGTTGAGTTGAGTTGAGTGTATTGTTTTATGGCGCAAGAGCCAATTTTGGCTACTTAGGTTCACGAAAAAGAGGGACGAAATTATAGATATTGTTAAACTTTACCGCAATGCTTCATGTTAAGTTTCATTGCTCTCAAATACGAAAGAAAAGAATGGATAATATTGGTTGATGATGTTTCGCTAACATTCCATCAGAAATGTGTTTGTCAAAAGATTGTTGTTTGGCATTCTGTTTTTTAATGTTGTTAATTCTCCTGTAGAGGTTTTTTGTTGATTGGCGAAAATACAGAATAAAACCAAGCCAATGGCATCATGGATTGTAGACGCAATTATTATCTTTATAGTTTATCTAAAGTGTCTTGGCTGGCAAGTACGTAGTATAGAAGAGGACAGTTCCTTTTTAAGATCTTGGCGTTGGAGAGAGAGATTTTTTTACGTTGATTTAACGGCAGTAAACAGAGAAGATTAAAATTTTCCACTGGCAGCTTATGTGGTGTCGGAGTTGGCGGGAACTGGTGAGTCTGGCATCTCTATGCTTTCGACATTGGTGTCTTTGCAGCAGCAACATAGAGTAGCCAGGATACCTGCTCGTAGCTTTGGATTGGACATGAAGTAGATGAAAGGATTAAACACAGTAGATGCCTTGGCGAACAGGGGCGGGATTAGTGTCAGGAAGGGCGGCACTGTGCTGGGATGGGAGAAGATGGTCCACAAGCAAAGCACGGCGTAGGGAGTCCAAGCGACCAGGAATGCTATAATCAGCACCAGAGACATCTGTAAACGAAACACTTATACATAAATAATGTACATAATCATTCAGTACACCTTTGTTTAATTCTCAATATGCTACATTTTGTGTGTATGAATGGACATAGGGACGTACTTTCATAGATGTAGTAGGAGAATATTACAATAATCGAAATACACGTAAATATGCATAAATATACACGGTTACCGTCTGAAGTTCTTGATCAGTGGTTGCTAAATTTATGAAGTTTCTTAACTACAATACAGTTTTGATATCCAACAGAGAGTAATTAAACAAAAGAGTGAACAACTTTCTAAAAAGCTCTCGCATTTGAACTCGCAATTTTAATAAACATTAAATCAATTTTAATTAAACTGCACAATAACAAAACGAGAAACCACAATTAAATTGTCCATAAGAAAGAAGTTATAGTTAGTAATAAAATATTCTTATTATACTTATTAACTTTAATTAGGAGGATGGACTTCTTTTTTCATCATGAAAAGGTTTTCTAATGTTAAAAGTGTAGGCAGTGGCTGCCACTCGATTCAGTTGTTAAAATGTTAATCAAGGAGTCTGATTCTATTCTTATTTTTAATACATTTCAAACTAGAAACAAGAATCTTTTACATGTAGAACTTAACATTGTCTTCCCTTTGAGAAACATTTGGAGGGAAAAGGCTATTTTTCTTTAGAAACAACAGACCAAATATTTTAATAACTTTAAAAGCGGATAAATGTAGTTAAATTATTTGGAAAATAAATCAGTGTTAACTCCCCGGCTAAACTGCCTTTTTAAAAATCAAAATGCTCCATGAGAAAAGTAGATAATTGTTCAGCCTTAATCACTATAAAAGGCTAACATAAGTGTTAATGCGATCTACCAAAAACGTCTAACAATCCATGGTTTGACGAGAACTGTTCTGGATAGACGTAATGTCTTTTAATAATTTTGTTATCCAGTTAAAGGCATTTTAACACAATTATGACTACATAATATTTTAAACATCGAATGATAGTTTAAACTAAAAACATTAGAATGTCCTGTTCCTAAACTGTTATAGCCTTCAGTATTATATTACACGTTAGAGGCACATCGATAATATTTTATTATGAGTATTCTGCACTATTTATCTCTCAGTCATAGTTCTTTAATTAATATGGCTAGTTATATTTATTCATGCAGCAAGAAACACTGCATAAAATTTTGATTACAAAAACGAGAATAATATCAAAATAATAAGCACATTTAATAAAATGACACAGGTTCTTGAAAGATCAATGAAGCATTAATATGTTGCAGAGAGAAGGGCTGAAGATTATCCTCATCTTCTAACACTATCAGAAAGAAAGGCATCATAAACATAATAATCTGGCGTTAGATGATTCAAAAAGGTACATTTGTTCAATTGAAGCTCGTTGTATCTATTTAACTTCAAATCTTTCTTAATGACGACCATCAACGTCAATAAAATCTCTTTTTATTTGGGGAATTTTTTTTATTGGTGGTTCGGATGAGCCGAACAGACGCAGAGTGGCTCAGTATTAGATTATTTAAAAAATATCTTTAAGTGATCCCTAGTGTTATCGTTTTCATACAATCACTATTGTATAGTACCATAGGATTCACTTGTTTGCATATTTAAATGAATCTCCAAGAAGTCGCGTTAAATATTTTACACTTTAGATTATTTTATTTCCTGAAAACATCTTTTCAAAATTAAGTTTTAACGGAATAATGAAAGTGAATCGAACTAAAAAAAAGTAAGATAACTAAAAGCGTAAAGCAATATAAATAAATATAATTTAAAAGGGAAGATTTTAGTAGAAAAAAAATCACTTAAATCAATTTTTAAAACTAAGTACTAACTTAGTTTGCTGTTTTCAGCATCATAGATACTTAACTCAATTTAAATATCTCTCACATTTAGTCTCAATTAAATTAGAATAGCTCTCGTATTGTTTAAAAATTAATATATTTATCTAATTAAAACTTCCTGCTGTACTTCCCATTAAACTGATTGAAAGAAAAAAAATTATAAAGGAAAACTTAAAAATGCATTTCTTTATCGAACAGGATAAAACGGCACAAAATAACGTAATAAAAACTAAATAAAAACACAGAAATAAAAAAAAATGTTAAGCAAAAAAGAATCTGATAGCAGTGAAAACTTTCTCCTATAACAGTGATAACGTCTAGTATAGTAATGGGTCCCTTCCCTACGATGAAAATAAAATCATTTTGAAACGGAAAGAGAACGGAGAATGATGTCGTGGAGAAGAACAGAAGCATAAATGAGTGATTCCCTAAACTTAAAGTATCATTCATATCAAGACGAAAGAGGGCAAGCGTTAAAAATATGATTAATCACAAGCTTTGACACGAGGCAGTCAAGCGGAAAAAGTTATGATCACTTCAATTTGGAAACGCTTTACCTTCTTGTCACTTTACGCTCATGGAACGCATCACGTGATCAGAGGTGAATCAATCAGTGATCGACTTTTACAAAATCCATAAAATTCAATTCCCGTCTTTCATTGAAATATGAAAAGAAACTTGTTGATGGCATTTGGCCCAGACTCACACATTTAAAACTATGCTGTGCCTTCAAACTAGACATTATCTCAGATATACTAAATTTCCAAGAATTAAAACGGGTTGGACATGTTATAAGAATGAAACGAGAACATCAAACAAAGAGAATCTTTTTGTCCAAACTCACTGTTACAAGAACTAGGGATTGACCCACCGTCAGGTGAGTTGACTGCCGAGAAAGGGAATTCTCTACCCTAAGAAAGACTAATTGGAAAACCATTGCCGAAAGAAAAAGAGGCTTGGCGAAAAATTCTTGAGAAGTCCAAGGTCTACCCGGTGCTGTCGCACCAGACAAGAAGAATTAAGGTAAAGTTTTCGGTGTAGCAACACGTCATCGTTTTTTATACCCATTTTTTATCTACATGTTCGTTGCCTTTCAGAAGGGAACACGCCTAAAATTATTTTAGATCTAAATTCATTAGCAAACTAAGATTAAGAAAAAATACTCACCAGGGTAATGGATCTCTCATTGGTCCATTGGTCATGTATGACGCCTCTCTGTTTGGCGTTCCTGCGTAACCTGCGGGCGATTGCAAAGTAGCACACCGAGATGATGACCAAGGGTACCATGAATCCCAGGACGAAGTAAACCAGGATGAAGGACTTGTAGTTGGAATCGTTGTGTTGCCAGTCGATAGTACAAGTCGTCACGCTTGGCTCCAGACCAAATCTATGTACGATAAAAAGAGTACCCTTTATTTCTAAATAACCAATCTGGAGTGATTTTGTTTTTTAGAGATAAGATTATTTAGAACTTTTAGGATCATTTGAAGATATTCAGTGTAGATATTGAAATAACGAAATTTCTACACTCTGTTGAAGAATATATATGCACCCTGAAGAATCTACCACTAAACTTGGCAGGAATATAGTCTGGTAAGAGATAGGCAAATGAACAGAATTTTAAAGTTATTGTGGCGAGGGTAAGCGCGCTATCCTCGTATGAGATGCGCATTTAGGAGAGTTAAAAAGTATGATCTATCGTGTCATAGGGTTATTCAAACACATCCGTCTACTTGGAGGAGCATTATTGTCACTAGAGATGCCTCAGAGAAATAACCGGCGACAGTGCAAACAATTACAGGATTTTGAAAAATGGCGTATAGTATGGCCTCAGAGAAGCAAGTTGTTCAAACAAGCGTAACACTGCCCAGCTTAGTCGGAGCGATATGGTTACTGCTTTGAACGGGCAACAATTGATAAGGATATTCTACCATTGCAGAGGGCCAGGGCATTCCAGGAACGCAATTGCGTGTTATGCTATTATAAGACCAAGTCCTCACCAACAACATCGTTAGAATAGATTCGACGTCATATACTCCCTTCCTGACATCCGGTGGTATCAAAGTAAAACATTCGGATATGACTGGTCGGCATACACATACGAAGCAACCGACCATTAAAATACCTACCACTGACCCCATCATATGTAATGTCGATTAGATTTTAAAACCTAGGACAAGCTGAAGTGGGACTAACTGGAAGCTTTTATCTTTATCAATAAATCTAGATCCAGATTCAATGATGATGATCAGAGCAAGCTAGTGTGGAGGCGACCAGACTACTGGTTCCATCCGGTATTTGTCTTTGAGACGCATAAGACGATTATACAAGGCGGGACAGTTTGAGGAGCGAGTTTTAGGATCACCTCTATTCATCCTTGATGCAATTGGACGCCTTGATGACTTCGCACTCACATTGTTGCCTAAAACTCATCTTGACGGCACTCAGCTACGTGATTTTAACGCCAGTTGTATTGCATATTCTATCAAGTCTTCAGGTGCCATTTATCAGCAAGACAACGCTCATTCATACACCTGTACGACTCTCAACAATTTCTTTAAGTATAAGATTATTCCCTGGGCTTGCCAGGTTACCAAAACACTTTCTAATAGCGTTAATACTGGTGAATTAACTGCACAATTGCAGATATCATGGCATGGTGTTCTGCAATATATCATAGATGACCTTATTGACTCGATGTCATATCGTATTTCAGCTTGCATATATGAAGGGGTGGATTTTGTACCCAATGCTTTGTAACCTTTTTTATGCATTATCATCTAAAAAACAATATGTTCCTCTGGATTTTTAATATCTTGTTTATCTCTTCATACACTACACAAATCTGAAAAATTGTCATTCTAGCTCGTTTACTTCTGGGTATATATATATATTTGTAACAGAGTGTATTTATATTCTTTCAATATATATAAGCTACTGTACGTTGAAATATCTTGAAAATTCGAATGATTTTGAAGTTTTATTGATATATTTCATTTAGTAGATTTTATATCCATGTCAAAAAATAATTCTTTTAAAGAAATACATAAAGAGAGTTTAAATCAAACATTTTTTTCTGATAGTTAAGTGTGTACATTTTCTCAAATTCTTTTATCTTTCTCGAATATGTTTTACGGTAGTTAAAAATAAGACAGTTTTTACTTCTAAGACTTTAAGGTCACACAAAATTTATAAGGCATTTAGAAATCCAAGCAATTTAATTGACAGCTAATTTTTGCAAATTACACTAATGTCCATAAATTAAGGATAATGAAGTTCAAGCAAAGAGACAGAAGCAAAACAAAAATTTGACTTATTTGTTAAGTCTATTTATTAAACAAAAAAGTAAAGAGCAAAAAATATGCTATATGTTTGACATAATTAATAAAAATTGCGATTTTTACTCCCTGGAGCAAATTTCAAAAAAGAACCTATTTACAAAAAACAGTATAACATGGTTAGTATGATGGTTAATAGGGAGTATGCCTCCCGGACTATGCAATGCAGGCCTTACAACGCATAGGCAGGCTGAGTATCAAATTATCAATCTTATCTTGGGGAATATTACACCACTCATCAAGCAATGCCCTCCGAAGTTCCGGTAGACAGGTGGGAGGGGGTTGACGGGCTCCAATTCGTCGGCCAAGCATATCCCACACATGCTCTATTGGATTTAAGTCCGGTGAGTATGCTGGCCAATCCATACGGTTGATATCCTCCGATTGAAGGCTTTCGTCTACAATGTTTACACGGTGAAGACGGGTATTGTCATCCATAAACAGAAATTCAGCACCCATGGCTCTCCGAAACAAACGTACATGTTGTTCCAGAATGACATCCCGACAGATGTGGCCTGTCATTGTTACACTCTGAACATCCAGGTAAGTTCCGAAACCAAGAATAATTCCTCCCCAAACGAGCCATCCCGCACCACCGTAACGGTGTCGTTCAATGGGGCTCTCTTGGTAGTAACAGGTACCTGGCGCTCTCCATATTAAAGTCCGGCGATAATCAGACTGCAAACTAAACCTGGACTCGTCGAAAAACATCACACAAGACCAGTGTTGTGGTGTCCACAATGCATGCTGTCTTCTCCAGGTTAATGGCAGGCGACAGTGATTTGTGGTAAGTAGAACACATCTGACAGGCCTACGAGCATATACACCAATGTGCCTAAGAGTCTGTACACGGTCTGCCTTGAAACTGTCGTACCAGTAGCTGATAAGAGCTCACGAGACAAGTCTAATGCTGTGCTCCGTCTGTTTCTTTTGGCAGTAACGGCCAAATATACCGTTCCTCATTCGGCGTTGTAACTCGGGGCCGACCTGTGCTGTAACATCTACTCACATTACTATCATCTTGGAATCTTTGGAAAAGCCTGGAGATGACACTCTGGGCGATTCCAAGTTCCTCGGATACTTCTAGCTGGGTACGTCCACATTCCAGTCGTCCAATACTTCTACCACGTAAAAAATCATCAAATGCTTCCTTTGTGCCATAACTATGCGGTCAATGCACTGAAAGTCTTTTAAAGTGCTTCTGAACAATTTAACTTCTGTGCCACCATTTCTTATATACCCCTCTCTTACACTCTCATCATTGTGACGTACTATCCGCGCCATCTGGTGGTTTCCTGTAATTTTCATATTCTTCAAGATGTTTATGATAATTCTACAGGTGAAATTTTTATTTTAGAGTTCAATTTGTGTGTGATTCTGAATTATGCTTAATTTATGGACATGAGTGTATATCTCAAATTTTTAAGTGATTAAGTTACAGACCATCGGCTAAGGACATATATCTGTTGTGTAAATTGCTTAGCATTTCAGTCATTGTAATTCTTTGCTTATTATTGAGTAACGTTTCTGGTGTAACTACTTGTTCTACATTTTGTATGAAATATAAACCAAATATAATATTTTGTACTTCCCATTTATAAAGATTTTTCAAAAACTCAAAAGTGAACAAACCCAGCCAATTTTTTATGATCTATTATTTTTTTTAAAAACGGATGAAAAAATTAAACTGATTTGAAAAGTTACTTTTTTATTTGTCATTTAAAGTAATGCATTATATTTTTTGAAAAAAAAATAAAATATTGCTACAAAGCCTACACAAAAGATAGAGGAGGGGGGGAAGAAGAATTGAAAAACCACAAATATACTTTATTGCGGAAAATTTTATTATACATGATTCATTATATTTTAACAACTTTAATGTTAACAAATAACATAAAGCGGTGTTTAAATTATACAATCCCTACGACTTAATTACTGTAAGTAGTAAAGAAGATAAATTACCCCCCTCCCCTAAGAAGTGCAAGTTAATTACACAGCGCCATTTATGCTAATTTTTTGATTCTTTCTCTTTAATTCTGTTTTTTCTAAGTCTTTGTTTCATTTAGAATGCTTTGTTATTATTGATGTCATCATTTTTTTAAAAAAAGAAATGTTCTTTCTTTACTAATGCAATGTATAATTATCAAATGCATTCGAAATATTTTTTATTATAACGCTAACATAACTAAAGCTATATTTTTAACTAAAAATTATATTTATAATTTACGTATTTTTCTTTTCTTTTGTGGAATGCATTATTTTAGATGTTTAACTAAATCATTGAATCTAGAGCTAGCATTTTTATTCTGTGCTTTGAAATTTAAATTTTAAAAAGTATAACAATTTCAACCAATGATACCTTTTCAACCTTCAATTGATAATAATGAGCAGAATTCAGGAAGGTATTAACGTCATGAAATGCAGGTATATAATATTAAGTATACAACTGTCAATTTTTTGTGGTTTTTAAATTCTAGTTTCTATTCAATCATGACAAACAAATTGAAAGTATTAAAAATGATAAGAGAATTAATCCTTTCTCAAATAATGCTTTAAAACTAATATTAAAATTTTAAGAGTATTTTATAGATTTGACAAGTAATTGTAGCATTAATTATTTTTTAAGATATTAAACACTAAATAAAAGTTCAATTATTTTCTAAGTAAAGTTTAACAAATTTTTATTTCGTTGTATTTTAATTAATTATGTATAAAAAAAGTATAACGTTCCAGTGTTATTGATTTATACAGAAAATGAATTCCATATGGTTAATGTAGTGAACTATGTAAATACGAAACACATTTAAATGCTTCAACTAATATGGTATTTTCGTGTTCTATAATACATGGAATACAATATTTTTTTTTCATTTTAAATTTTGTGTCATAAATATTTTCATCATTTTAAATTTTTAACAAGCTTTCCTTTTTTTTTAAATTAGCCTAATAGATGATTGTTATTGTTTTTTTTTTCAAGATAATTGTTGCAACAAAAAATATCCAAACTATTTCAATCTTCAAAAAAATCCTTTTTTTATCGTATACAAATTACAAAATACCAAATTCATACCCAGTAATTAAATGCTTAGCGTAAAATTATTTCACAGTTTTTAAACCGTAATCTGAACAAAATTTAATTGCCTTATGGTGCAGTGGAATGATCTCTTCAGTGTTTATAATATTTTATTTTCTTGTTACTTAAACCACCTGATAGACAATAACATCAGATCAAGGCTCACGAAATTCATCATGGCAAGTGCCTAGGTATACGCCAGTCGTTGGCCGTAGCTTTCAGCACTATTCAGGTGACAGTACGATTCGGCTAGATTCCACACTAATTTTGGGGAAGAGCAACCTGGTGGTTGTCAGAATACTCCTACCACTCTTCCCCTTCCACCAACTGCACGAGAGGACTTGTAGCTAGACGGCTATTTAGAACATCTTCATGCCGCAAAGGCACTTTACGTTGTCTAGCATCCATGCCTTCCCCGGGAATCGAACTTAGGTCCTACGGCACCGCAGTCAGCTTTACTAACCACTATACCGAGTGAGCGTGTATTTTGTTGTTGTGTTGTTTCTAATGCCACCTGATAGATAGTGTCTCTGATGCAGGTTCACGAAACTCATTGTGGCAATGGGAACAGTTAGTACGCCTGTCGTTAGTGCAGGTATTAGCGCCATCGAGGTGGCAGTAATACTCGGGTCAGATCCACACCCATTTAGAGGGAGGATGCCTGGGGGAGTCAGGGTTCACCTACCTCTCTAACCCTTCTACTTAACTCATAAAAAGGCTTGCATTTCGACTCGTATTTAGAAGTATCCTCCACCCCCTCTCGGCACAGCCACTATACATTTACAAATATCTATGCCGTCTCCGGGGACAGCTGCCAGTGTCCCTAACCACTCTATAGACCCGGCAGCATTTTGTTTTCTCTCTCCTGAGCTACAAACAATTTTGTGAGTTTTATTATTTAATTCTTATTCTAAACATTGCGCCTACAGAAGCTAACCAAATAAAATGTGGACACATGCAAGAATTGTAAGTTACTTGTATTAAATAACATATATATATATTCAAAAATTAACCAATGGAAGAGAAACTAAATAAAGAACTTACCTTCCCCATCCCAAAAGGGGCATGGCAGCCCAAAAGAAAGCGTATCCCCAAATGACGGATAGCATTTGACAGTATCTTTTATACGTTAGTTTTCCTCCTAGAAAAATAAAAGAAAAAAGTTCGATATCATTTTTATTTTCGTTGAAAGGTGGTCTTTTAACAGAAAGAATTTTCTTAATTTAATAAAAAGAATTTTATTGGAACTTATATGGAACCTTTTTATATTCTTTCATCCTCTTAGAGAATTTTGCTTTGGCTATTGCTCTCGATATTAAAAAGGCAATAACTGAAAATCACTGCAGAAAATTTTTCTTTTTTGATTTAAGGCAGTGATAGGTAAGTGCAATTTGCATTTAATGTCCCTTCATTCTTTCGCTGTTATTTCGGAAGAATGAATAGGATATTAAATTTAATGATAATCTTCATTTTGATATTTATCTATGTATTTCTCTTTGTGCTCTTTTCTTTCTTAAATGTCTTCAAATGACTTTCGAGAGAGAATTCATTTAATTTATTTTCAATAAAAAAGTATTAAGTGAAGCACGGGGGATTTATATTACCGTTTGATACTATTATATTGAATATATTTAAAAATATCCGCTTTTTTTCGTTAAGTTTAATATTTTCCAAATGGATTTACTTACACAAAAATGCATTAAAATAATAAAAATATTCATAACATTAAGCTATGATTCACATTATGTATATAAATCCAGCGCAAAATAAAACATGTAATTGAGAATTTGCTGCGTTTGAAACAATATACAAAAATTAATTGACTTACTACGTCCCTTCATGAGATCATTTGCGTATGCACAACATCTGAAACTTTTTTAAAATAAACTCCTTAATACATTTTCACACTTTAGAGTATAAATATTTTCAAATAATTAGTTCCAGATCTTTTCTTTTCCTTATTTTTTCGTGTGCATAGCAGCAGCAATATTTTTAAAAACTAGTTGTGCAACAATGCCTCAGAATAGTATCAATTCAATAAGGTATGTTGTTATTGTTGCTCATGCCACCTGTCTGACATAGTCAGATCAAGGCCCACGAAATTCATCGTGGCAATGGTCTAGATGTACGCCTGTCGTTGGCCTTAGCATTGAGCCCCATACAGGTGACAGTACGATTTAGTTCGGTGAAATTCCCGAAGGGACGATAGATGGCGCCACCATCTATCTCCACCTCTACAATTTAGACATGCAACTGAAGTGGAGGGAAATTTTCTCCAGTTTCCTGCACTCGTGATTCAGCCCACAAGAGACTTTCGGACCCTCTGATTTAACGAGCACGTACTCCGTGTGTACTTGGAGGGTATTTGGCGGTACGGGCATCGAACCTAGGCCTTCCGCTCTGGATATTCCGGTGCTCTAACCACTAGGCTACCCACGGCCTTTAAATAAGGTATAAAACTGATTTTTTTTTTAAAAAATAATATCATATTAATTAATGATTTTGTACGAGATATTTATTTATATCAAAGTAATTTTTTTAGGTTATTTAAATTTAAAGCAGCTTATAACTAAAACAACTACTTATAAACAGAAAATCAACTTCAACGAATATCAGGGCCGTAGGAGAGTGTTCGTAAATGTTTGGTTTCAAAGGAACTCATGGCACATCAACGAAACCACTTTTTAATGAAAAAATAAAAACGAATTGCCAAACAACTCGAGAAATTAACATTAAAGCTGTGGGAAATAAATGTATTCTCATCTGAATCAAAATTGGAGCACAATGGTCAATATGTTATCTTCCGTAAAGCAAATTAAGAAATTAGCACTATTTGGCTATGTTTAGAATGACACATCCAAATTTTCGGACGACATGGAAATATTTTTCGCACTAAGGGATGGATAGATTCGATTATGTCCAAGGTATTTTGAATGTCCAGATATACAAAGTAATTTTGCAGAGAAATGTATTTTCTATATTTTTTAAGTCAGCTATGGATCTGTATTTGATGTTACTGTACAGAATGATTCAGCGTCATGCCATAGAACTGAAGTAGTAAATATTCACTTTACATATTGAAATACACCAAGAAGGTCGCTTTCCCTTCAATTATACGCTGCTCATGAAAAAAAGTTTTACACAGGAAAAGTACACTTCACAGTATTCCTTGAATAAATTTTTTTTCAATCATAGAAGATCTGAGGAGGATTACCAAAATGGTAACTTTATGGCCATTGGCGGGAAATTTGGCGAAATAATTATGTTGCTAAGGAACTTTCGAGATGTCAATGGCATCGATCTTTCTCGAAATTTCCATGAGGTTATACAAAGGTCGGTATAGCTTAGAAAATCAGTCAGTCGAGCTTAGAATCTCCGTGTGCGTTATCTTCTGTGTGAGTTCCTGCTTGTGTTTCTATTCTAGAAAGCAGTTTTAGAGCGATGTAAGACTTGTCTGTAATGAGTGCGTTTTTCTGTTACTGTAATTTATTTGTGTATATACTTTTATTTATCTTCATGTATCATTTAATTGCGCTTGTTTATTTATAAGTCCATTGTTATTTAGTTAATTGGGAGGTCCGCCACTTTCCGCACACGTTAAATTTATAACAATATTCTGTTTACTGCATTTAATGTCAATTTTCTATATTCATTGATAAAAAAAATTTTTGTAAGACCATATCATCTTTACTTTGTTATACCTTGATAATAGAGCAGATTTAACTGAGATTGAAAACCCGTGAAACCTGATGGGTCGGAAAATATTACACAGGAAACCTGGATCACTACCGCAGCTGAGGGAAACAGTTATCCAGTTTAGACCATGATATACCCTTAACGTATCCGAAAATTAATTTTGTGAACACCCGATCATTATGCAGCCGTCATTGAAGCGAGAAGTGAGCCCTTTTATATATTAGTTGCAACTGATGTTATTATAAATTCTATTTTCACCTTTCGACAGATGAATTGCATAATGCGCTTGACAAATATCCAGGTTTATTAACAACAGAGAATGAAGAGAAAAATTAACTTTGCCCACAATTTGTGTTAAAAGCTGCTTTTTTTAAGTTTCACTCCTTGAAATGCAGTATGCGTAAATATTCTGGTTACGAAACTATGTGGGCATATTCTTTTTCCTATTATTTGCAACAGTTAATAATGTTAGTAGGTAGCTTTGTTACTGTGTCCATGTTAAAAATTCTTTGCAGTATGTGATGTAATCTTTTAAGAAAACTCTATATATGTGTATATATAATTCCTTTTGATTTCATCTTAAACCATTTTTAATTTGTAATGGCCCTGACCCTTCGGGACTAACGTGTAGATAATTAACTCTCTTCTTGCCTCAAAGGATTTAATCATACCTATGTGTCTTAAAAATGAGAATCTAAGCGAATTCAAAATAATCTTATACAATCTTCATCGTATGACATCTTTCCACCAATCATAAGCTCCGTCCACAGAAGTCTTATTGATTGGGAACTCTAGAAAATCCATCTTTGCCTGATGTTTGTATTTCTCATACTATAACGCGTGTGTCGCTTTTGAATTACGCGTTCTATGTTTGTGCCGTAAGTAAGTGTCGTCTAGATCTTCATTTGTATGTGTGTTTAATGTATGACGAAGTAGATTACCATTCAACAAGACTGCCTCATCAATAACCCTTCATATTGCGTCAAACAGCCGAAATATGATCATCGGTAAAACGAATGATGCCACTCACCGCCGTTCTTTCTTATATATGTTACTGTTAAAGTGTTTAATTCAGTTATTTCGTAGAATAAAAGATATTTCGTGAAAGAACTAGTCAAGTCATTTATAGTGTATAATAGATGAAAAATCTCATACTTTACCTATTTATTCTATGAAATAAATAAGGATAGACTGTTACAGTGAAAAATGAACAATTTCAAAGATATTTTATAACTTAATTGATCATAAATGGCTAAAATCTTCGAAAAATACATTTTATCCCTTTTGCAGATGAATAATTCATAAAAAATAAGGAAACGCAGATGATATTATTGCTCATATTGCTAACATTAGTTAAACAGAAAGGAGAAAAATAATATGTTGCAAAAACAGATCATATTGAAATATTATCAACACAAATACATGCTGGGAAGGAAAATTGTTGCTTCATAAAAACGTCGTGTAAACATTTAAAGCAAAAATGTAAGAGAATATTACTTTAAATTTCATGATATACCTTTGTTTTATCTTCATTTTTACTAGAACAAGTATTGATGTGATGCCACTTTGAATTGCCCTGTTTATTTATTTATATTTTTTGAAACAAGCATATTTTCTACTATTACACATTTTTTTACACGAGCACTTTTTAAATCCTTGTTCAGTACCGCAACTTTGAGCTGTTACAAAAGATCGAATCGTTGTGTCAATATTTAGAGCTTCTTCAATGGAAATTAATTATCGCTGATACATACTGAATTTAAATCCAGAGTACAGTTGTTTTATTCTGCCATCTCGAGTTCCTAATTCGAAAAAAAATGCTTCCTTAAGTAGCTAGAACTTGTTAAAAGAACTTTCGTGTGTCGTATTTCATACTTTAACGATCAAGTAGTCGTTATTCTATAGAATACCTAGTTAAATTGTAGAATTCAATAATTTTATATACTCTAACTGACTTGTCTAGTTATTTTATGAAATACCTAGCTATTTTATGAAATAACGGATTTCGCACTTTACCTGTAACATTTATATGGAGGTGTATTAAACCCATAACACTGGTTTGCCTGTTCACCGTACGGGCTCATGAAAGCTGACCCCGACTGACATGAATTTTTCCCCCTTCTTTCTTTATCATCCGGGACTTTCTTTGTGGTGAAAACAGGAATTTTACATTTAAGCCTAGGCTCTAGGAAATATTCGATAAAAATACGGATTGGCAAGGTGGTATGCAACTTTTTGCTTGAGAAAAAATTAAAATGGAAAGATAATCCAAAAAAGCCGATATTATCTCTGTTCGATGTAAGACTTCGTGTTACACTTTGCTTTAATTTGTTTGTGCACACGAAATCCTGAACCGTTTGAAAAAGACGTCAACTATTTTGTAGGTATAAGAGAAATTCTTTAAAGATATATATGTAACATTCTTCATAGCATGCAGAGTGTTTTTATAAAAAGCACATACTTAGGGATTTTTGTATTCTACAATTATAAAATAAAAAATGGTGTGAAAACTTTAAAATTGAAAATATTAAAAGAAAAGTCATTCCTTTTCGAATTCTGTTGAGGAGTCACATACCTTTTAAGAAGTCAAAAATGGTTAAAAATGATATACAACTTTAAAGTTCTCTTTAATTTATCTATTATTGTTTTCTGGAATGTAAATTTTGGAGGGATAAACAAATAGATACTACTTTACTAAAACATATTCTAACATATTCACCTTTATAATTAAGGCCGCCCATCAAGTACAGTGTTTAGTGACGCTGACTGCGGTACCGTATATAGGACTTGGGTTATAATCCCGCAAAAGGCATGGATGTTTGTAAATGTATAGTGCCTTCGTGGCAGGGGGTACTCTAAATAACCGTCTACGCCTTTGTATGAAGATTAAAATGTCGCTCTACAGTCTGAAATGTTTTCATGTCCACCAGAATAACAATTTTTATGCAAATTCACACCAAAAGTCAGACCAAGATATTGCATAATTTTTAGTCTACCTTTATTGCCATCATTAAAAAAGACAAATGCTGCATTTGCGGAAATTTCAACATTTTTCTACCAGAACCTAAAGTGTTTTGGACATAACTTCCCTATTAATGAGTTTAACGGATTATTTATTGTTTGTTTTACCCCTCCACATTTTTGCTGGTGTTTAGGTTGGGACAGATTTCTGAATACTGTCTCTCTCTTTATAACATTTATTACTTCCATTGGCAATTTTTGAGTGTGTTCAAAAGTTTGCACACTGTCACCTAATGAATTATTTTGGTATTTACACTAAGAATTAGAACCTAAAAGACAAATACTTTGCAAAGGTTCTTCACCGCGTGAAGATAGATGGTAATATACAGCCCAAAAAGGTTTCCGCATTTCTCAAAGCAGTAGCGCACACAGGAATTTTTCACGGAGGGGGGGTCCGGGGTCGAAAGTTCACCATTCTTGTATCATGCTCCTTTTGAATTTGTTGATTTTAGGGAACAAATCACAGTAAAAAACTAATTATTAAATAAATAATTAGCATTAATTAATAAAATTAATCATTAATAACAAATACTTAATTACATTTTACGCACTATATACTTAGAATTATAATCAATCGGAAAAAAGTCAAGGGCTTTGGGGAGTTCCGGACCCCCAGGACCCCCCTTGTGTGCGCCACTGTCTGAAATGCATGTTTCATTTTGTTTAGTACGTAATTAAGTCAATAATTTTGTCAGTCAATATTCCGTTCTGAACAATCGACATCCTGTCACTGATTTTGGAGCTCACTTGCTTCAATTTTTGTAAACAAGTCCCCATTCTTTTTTGGAGATGTCCAACATACCGAATTTTTGAGATATTTTCTCAATTTTGATTGGATGCAGTAATAGATGAGAACATTTTGGAGTCACTACCCTCGATGTAAGACATATATCTCACAGAACAATATATGTCTTGCTGAGCGCTAAAATATATAAACCATTCTCACAGTTTTCATCATACCATCTGAGCCACTGTGGTTTTTAAAACATTATTTGTCGTGAAGAATTTTCCACTTTGCGTAAGCGGGTGACCCTTTTCTTCGTTTGCAAAACGAGAAGAATCACATCAATTACCTTTCCCTTTTTCCCCCAATGACAGCACACACACCGACAATAGAACAATATCCACGGGTTTTCCCCGTTCCATCTCCGATATCGGAAAAAAAATTGTCAGGGTCACCTCTTCCAAAGCTGCATTTTGCATTGAAGCTCCTGCAACTTCTTTACCACCCAATTGTAGTTTGTTTATTGTAAGAGTTTTCAGCAAGTGTGTGAAGATCCCCTTGGATCTCACTTTGAGAACGAGAATAATTTTGAGTCAAAGAAGAACCAGTAGCCATTTTTATGAATAACTTTATTTGGTTATCTTTCCCAAATAGAATCAAAGACTTTTAATAACAAATAATTCAAATAGCATTATGAGGTTTAAATGGGACTTTCCTTTATATTAACTTAAATATTTACTGATCCAATTAATTAACAATTGGAATATCGATCACGCAGAGATTACCGCAATAAGAGATCCCAGAATTATATTCAATAATGTTCCTATTGAACATTTAACTTTAATCTCACTCCTAATATAAAACTTTAATCAGACTTTAATTATAAATCAATATTTACCACACTGAATCTCAGCTCTTCCTGAGCCTAATTTATCCACCTAGAAATCTGCAATAATAAATCTCTAACTTCACTATTATAACTTACTGCTGCAATCCCTCTCTCCTACTGCCTCTCACTTTACTATTCCGTTTGACTTAAATACTTTATCTAATCTGCATAACACGGAATCCATGTCCTCTTTTTGGAGCTGATTAGAAATAGGTAGGGAATTAAATTTCCCTTAAAAAGACGTCTCATAAGGTTAGTGATAAAGTACCGTATAGATTTGTCACAAGTGCTGGAGGAAAGTCAATGACACCTTAGAACGTTTCTATCGCTGCAATACCCTGTCCAATCATTCTCATTATATACAAAAGTCATCTGTTTATTTCAGGAATGTTTTTTCTCCCCCCAACATTAGTGTAATATATCCACCACATTTTTTGAAAGAAGACAATTTTTGAATGTTTGCAAACATACATAATAATTTTCATCAAAGACTCGATAACCGTCAAAGCCATCTTCATCATTTTTCATAAAGGATGAATCAACGTTTTCAGAGATTCATGCACACTGTGTACAACTTTGCACTTCGTATTCAAATTGCGAGTAAACATCCTTTTTTTAGGACACGTATAGGTGGTATTTTAACAGAATCAATTAAATTTATCTTTTAAAAGTTGATAAGAAACATATATATTTCCTAAAGATTACTTTAGAATACAGTACGCTGAGAGAAACAAGCACATGTAAGCATAGCATCACAAATCAGTAGTAGATCAAAACAAAGTAGAAGTTACAGTTGCAGAGTTAGAAGAAGTTGTAGTCAATATTCAGAACAAAAACAATAATATTTGAGGCTTAGATTCCAGCGTTTAATTATAATTAGAATGAAAATATTAGAAACAGTGAAATATATGCAGCTGTGACCAAACACACACAGACAGCCCAAATGTTAACAATATATAAATCGACTTTTCTACTTGGTTTATTTTCTTAATAACTTTCATTCAATTGGAATATCCTAATGCAATTTCTTTTTAAACATTCAGATAAAGAATTATTCTATTATTCTCTAATAAAAAATGAAATATTTTGAAATTTTAAGAGGTATGAGGTCTTTTAAGTATTATGCTTAGTTATGAGCAATAAAATATGTGTTTCTTCGAATATTTTGTGAAAAACAATTGATCACTTAAAAGGTTAATATTAAAACAAAACAATGCACTTATTATAAGATCCTTTGATTTTTTGAAATTATAAAATGTATGAGACCCCTTATATGAGCACTATGCTTAGTTCTCTGCAATAAAATAATAATCCTTTTTTGGCAAAAAATTCGACAAAAAAAATTGATCGCTTAAGGGGTTAACACTGAGAACTTATAAACATTTTCTTTTCTGATAATCAAAAAAAGATGTACTTATTATAAGTTCATTATATATTTTAGATAAATGTTATACATCCTTCTTTATTTAATACAAAAAAATTATATTTTAAAAACTTTTCATAGACATATATTTAACAATTTTCGCAAATTTCCTTTTGAGTGATTTTGGTTGATACGAGGGTAACTCTGAAATGTTTGATTTAACGCGCAAACGCGAGAAGTTACAAAACCATTAACGGTTTAGTTTGAAAATACAAAATATTTTAACACAGAAGACGATTTTTTACTGCTTACTTCGAGTTGCTTAGTGTAGAAAATTGAGTTGATGCAATAACATTATCGTGGTATGTTTTAAAGTGGGATTAAAAATCAAGACGTGATTGCGTTCAATTGCTGTAATTAGAATTTGGTGATGAATCTCCATGCAGTTCTACTGCATTCAGTTGATTTACAGAATTGTGCTGAGGTCGGAATTCTATTCAGGATGAGGATCACGCAGGAAGGCCACAGTCAGCCGTAATCCCGGATGATAAGTCTGCCATATGAAAACTGTTACTGGATGGTAATCATTGTACCTACTAAATGATACAAAATGAACTTAACAATGAATTCGCTGATTATTCATGAAAAATAACATATGAAAGAAGTATAATCTATTCCGTAATATAACTGAACACCAAAAAGAGGAGCGTGTCAGAATAAGTAAAGAAACCCTTGAATTGCTAAATGGTGGTAACCACCGTATGATTTCTACAATTGTAATGAAGGATGAAACGTACATACCGTTTTTTTGGCGTTCCAACACGTTAAGAAAGCAAAGTATGAGTTTTTGATGATGATCCCACGCCGAGAATTGTGAAAAGACAACGATCAATGAAAAAAGTAATGTGTGCCGTTTTCTTCAGAAGTACGGAATTGGTCAAAGCCATCAGGTTGGAAGGACCAAAGGCAGTAACAGCAAAGTAGTATACCATTAAATGTCTTCCAAGTGAATGTTAAGGTGACTGCCTACCTTCGGACCCAATTTTTTTATTAAAACAAATTATTGAAACAAATTGAGTATTTTTTGGAAAAAAAATTTAAAAAAACTATGTAAATATATAATTTTTTAAAAAATAAATATTGTACTTTAAAAAAAAAAGGTTGTTTTCAAGGAAATTGTACCAAATTTTTACTAAAACGGGTAACACTGTATAAAAAAATTTCTAATACAATTATCATAATTTTCTTTATAAACAACATACATATTATGGTGCTCTTCAAAATGAACCAAAATTTAAGAGAAATATTAAAACAGAAAAGAATTACAGTCAATTATACATAATAATATGAAAATGTTGATATTTTTAAAGTTTTTTATTTATGAAAACTACCCTAAATGAAAAAAATATTAAACCTAGAATAAAACTTATGGCGCACTTTTCGAAAAATAGTATAATAAACATTCTCACAAAATTTCAAAACGCTATCTGGTTTGGTTCTTAAGATATGTATCTGGTAAGGAGTTTCTTTCGAAAACATAATTTTGAGAAAAACTCATTTAAAGTTTTATTTTACTGCCCTTTTGCATAGAATGATATTTTTTTAAAATCACTATAACTTTTTTTCTATTTCGTGTAAAGGAAAAAGAGAAACTGTTTTGGAAAAAAAATGCTCAATCTATAAGATTTTGAAATAAAAAAATGCCTTATGTAGACAAAAAATGATATTTTCAAGGTAGGCAGTCACCATAAAGGACTTCACGATGATGATGCATTTTCCCACACAGCTACATTGACAGTTGAGCTTCTTAAACAAAGACAAATTAAAGCAATAAAACATCCCCCTTATTCTTCGTATCTAGCTATGAGTGACTTTTGATTATTCTTTAATCTAAAAAAGAACTTACGTGGACGTCGTTTTCATTCAGAAAAAGAGATTGATGTGGCTATAAATGCATGTTTTCATCAATTCCAAGAAATGAATGGTTTGAGGCATTTAATATGTGGAAAATTCATCTATGAAAGCTGGAGGAGACTACATTGAATACTCTTTAAATTCTGTGTAAAACTTTAAAAACCTTGGTGAATCTCAAAAACTTCGGAATGACTCTCATAAAAGTCTTTAACCATCCAAGATTCCACGCACTAATTAATTTATGTTTGCCCTCCTAACGGGAAGTAACCATAACCTTATGTTCCCTAAAACTGAATCTTGAACGAGTTTAAAAGCAGATGATGCAACCGTTCATCATCCACGCATTCGGATCAATCAGAAAAGACTTTATTGGAAACCATATAACTTTAACAGCTTCCGGTTGTCAAAGTCTATAAATAAATTAGATCTCAAAATGCTTTTGTGACAGACTTATATGTTAACATACGATTATCCATCTGTATTTGAGCGTTTGATGTGCTTTTCGTACCGTTGCTTTACCAATGTGTTGTTGTTTCTAATGCCACCTTTCTGAAGTAGTCAGATCGAGGCGAAAGAAATTCATCGTGGCAAGGGGCTAGAACTACGCCTGTCGTTGGCCTTGGCCTTAAGCCACATACAAATGACATTGTGAATTAGCTCGGTGAAATTCCCAGAATAAACGATAACAATGCCGACACCACCTATCTCCACAACTTAGGCATGGAACTGAAGGAGAAGATAATATTATCCAGTCCTCTGCACTCGTTATTCAGCCCACAACACTTCGAACCCACTGATTTAACGAGCACGTACTCCGTGTGTACTCGGAGGGTACTTGGTGGCATCGGGCATCGAACTCAGGCCTTCCGGTCTGGAGTCCAACGCTCTAACCACTAGGCTACCAACGTCCCTTACCAATGTGCAAAACAAAACGTGGATCTTAATATAGTTACGTGTCTCCTCATCAATTCATTCATCAACTGTGACAAATTAATTCATTGCTATTTGCAAAATATCTTAATTCGAGTGCAAAAATCTCTCCGCTGTATTTCTTTCTCTCTCTCACTGTCACAAACAGCGAGAGAAGGAGATAGAAAGAGAGAGAGAAAAAAATATTATATATACATACACACAAGATGAGATAACATAATATATTATCACATGATTGAACTTTCTCAATAAATGAGTTTAAAAGATAATGGTTTAGTACTTGGTGTTAGGAAATGAAAGAATAAAATACTTTACAAATACACAAAGATTGGAAAAGTGTTCCCTTTTGAAAAATAAAATAAGTGAAAAAAAGTTTAAAAAAAGGGAGAGGGTATTCCTAATTCTTGAATGTAAGTTGGAAAAGGTTTCACATACATTCATAAATTATAGACCAGAAACATTTTTCAAGAATAAATATTTCCAAAAACTATCAGATAGATGTATTATATTTACGAATTTTCCGAATAGATAAGGAATTTGCTTTTAATTAATACGTTATCCTTAAATACTCATTTAGGTGCTTTCAATTTGAATATATAAAAAAAGTCAAGAATTTTTAAGTGAGATATGCGCCATTGTTTAGTTTATTTATTAAGGAAACCAAAGAAAATTCTCAAAATTGCTTTGCATTTAAAAGAATGTGTACAAGGATTATTATTCCGAAAAAGGTTCGTTTGTTAATGAAGATTCAAAGTGGTATTTTTAATTTGGAAATTACGGTTTGGAAACGGGAAATAAATGAAAAATACAATTTGTGTTTGATAAATCTTATTTCTGAAGATGAGGAGAAAGGAATTAAGACAACATTTTTTGGAAATGATTATTTTGTAACTTTTAAGCTTTGATATGTAATTCAAATTTTTATGTCTTAAAGTGTGATAAATAACAAAATTTTATTTTTAAATACCATGTACACACGCGATTTACGATTAATTTATATCACTGAATGAAATTGCTTTCGTTTCATAAATTTATTTTATTTATTATGAAAAGTAAACAAGAAAACACCGGAACAAATAAATTAAAGTAGCATTGTGTTCATTTATTTTTTAGCAATTTTGTTTTTTTTAAGGGCTCACATTGCACTCAGAAGTAAAATTTTTGCGAATAATTTATAAGAGAAAAAGTAATAATTATTCACCAGTTACTCATAAAAAAATTTAAGATTATACATCAGGAAATATTTTAGAAAATATCGTTGCGTAACACAAAAAATATCCTTACATAATTATCCTTTCTTCTATATAAACTTAAAGAAATTTTGAACCACACATTTGTTCAGCAGGAAATTTTTATTCTTTGTATTTTTTCAAGCATTACTCAAACGAATGACATTTTGATATGTTGTATTTTAAGTGAACTTATTTCGACATTCCTTTTGCCAATTATTTTTATTGAAAAATAATGCTGAAAAAGTCTCAAGGAAGAAAAGGACAAAACACACGAACACATGCACCCGATTTGTATATATTGAACTGATTTTATGCAAAGCATGTCCTTTGATTATATAATGAATAACAGACTACCAAATCAAAATATGTTATGTAGGTCACGTGGGTGCCAGCCAAATCATACATATGGATAAAATACATCTAAGATATATGAATAGAAATATTAATGGTACATATTTCAAGAGGAGTTTAATTTTGGCAGTAGGTCTAATTATAGCAAAATGATAACATTTTTTATCGCTACCTACACAGATCGAAAAATAAACTACATATTGAACCTTCAAGTAAGGAAATTAAAACTTAGAGTAAATTCAAATTGTTGAAGAATAAATTAACCATTTAAACTAACACCAAGTTTGACATTAAAATATGGATTTCGTAAAATTAATTTCCTACTTAAAAGAGATTAAAGCTTAAAAACTTTATTCTATTAAACTTTGAAATATTTAATAAATATTTTTTGCTCATTTTTTTGTTATTCTTGGAAATATAACAAGCTTCTATGTGTATAAGAATGGCTGAAAATTACAGCTGAAACAACAGAAAATGTATTAAAATATGGAACAAATTAATAATCAAGAGGAAAAAGAAAATATCTTTTTTAAATCAGGAAGATATACTTTCCATATCAATTCAATGCATCAGAACATTTTTAAATTCAGCAGAAAATTTGAAATCGACATAGTTGCCAAATTCATCGTAAAAAATTAATTTTACTCTACATGAGATAGATTTTGTGAAATGCGACTTCACAGAAAACATTAAAATAATTTAAGATAACTCCCAGATGTATCGCAAAATATTTGAAAAAAAAACATTCAAAAATTAAATGAAAGTGGATAAGTTCGTACCTTTAAATGAAAACAAAAATCAAATTATGCTTATAAATATGGTACGTTCAGTAACTAAGTTTTGACATTTCTTTCTTTCATGTTGAAAATTCACTGCCATAAAATAATTAGATCATGTCATCATTTATTATAAACCTTATACTAATTTTTGACATTGTTTCCACGGACACTGAGGCGTTGATCGCTGCGTGCCATCAGTTTGAAGAAACCGCTCTGGTAAAACTTCATACCCTGTATTGCAATGAATTATTTCACATCCTGCTGCGCCTCAGCACTCACTTGTAATTATTTTCTGAATGGTGAATTGACTGGTCCTTAGACGCTTTCATGTCATAAGGTAGCCTTGGTATCTGGGTAATGTGTTGCACCCCTGTCACATGACCCGTGAAGATTCTGAACAGGAACTCATTCTTTGGTACTCTTTCACTTTATGACAACTGAAAACATCAGGGATAATGTTATGGACCTGAGCATGAGCAATGCACAATGTGGATGCCGATCTGACTCTGCTATGCAACTGTTCTCTTACATCATGTATGGTAGGGGTCTTCAACATTTAACTCTCGAAGGCCATATCAATAAATCCCAAATGATACACGGACCACAGTAGTAAAACCACAATGACCCACAAGCCACATCAATACATTTGCAATGATCCGTGGGCCACACGACAACAAAAAAATATAAATAATGTAGTTAGTAAATTTCAATTAGAAAGTGAGATTTGTTTTACAACTGATTCTAAGGGAAAAGATGGAATTAACGATTTGTATACATATGTCATTTTTAAAACTGTTAAATAAAAGTCGAGTTAAAATACTTTGCGTGTTAAAGATAAATGTTCTCATTTTCTTCTGAAAACTTATTTTAAGAAAATTTTATCTCAAACGATATCAAGAATGTATACGACAAAGAGAATACAAGGCAAATGAAGGGAGCCTAAAAATGTCTTCAGCGGAATAATAGAGCCCGCGGGCCGCGGGTTAAACACCCCTTTTGTATGGCATTCCAGCAATGTAGTTTTCATCCGTGGATGTGGAGTGATGCTCCTTCGTGCTTCATCCTCGACTTACTAACTTCATTCACTGAACATGCGACATCAGGGACCAATTATCCTACAAAATATGACCTCTTCACTGTACACGATCTCTAGTCCTCCAAGGAGGATGGACATACTAATCTGACATACGTTTTTATACCAGATAACAGTACGCACTTCTATTGGTAAACCCGTTGTGAGTACACGTCTGATTGTCATCGCGATTTGTACTCATATAATCTCAAGCACGCCAATTCACCGCTACTCCCTCTTCTGCGCTCTGCGCATGCATCATTCCCCCTATGCTGAAGCTACTTCCATCGTTTTACCATCAAATAGAGAATTTTGTTTCGGTGATTGACTTTTTTCCTTATGTATTATTTTCCATTTTAAAAAAAAATGACGAAACATGTTTTCAGAAGATCCCTTGTAAAATGTTTATTCACCAAGTAAAGAAGTGTTTCAATTTGATAAAAATCTTGTAAGAACTCATCAAATAATATAACAAAGTTTAATTTTTTCAAGACTGAATTCAGAAACCATATTTCCTCTGGGCAAGTTTTCGAGATATATTTTTCTTTTATTTTTAAATTTGCCTTTTTTGTTGTTGTTTTTAATAATCAACGTAATCACTAAATGTTTAAACAAAACAATATTTAGTATTCAGTAATTGCTTCAGTGAATGCTGTGCCGTAGGGTCTAGGTTTGAATACTAGAGAAGTATGAGTGTTTGTAACTGTATAGGGCTTTAGCGGCAAGCGGTAACTCTAAAGAGCAATCGAGCCACAAGTCCTCTCGTGAGGATTGATGAAGGGAGTGGTAGGCTTCTGATCACCTCCAAGGTGTTCTCCCTCAAAATTGGGGGGAATTGATCCAAATTGTACTCTCATCTGTATGGTACTCAAAGTTACGGTCAACGACTGGTGTACATCTGGCGATTTGTTGCGATGAATTTCGTGACCCTCGATCAGACAAATGACTATAGTAACAATAACGACAGTAAAAAAAAATTTTAAAAAAGTTAAATAATTAAAAGCTAATTCAAAGAATACATTGGAGCAGATAAAAAAAGGAAAACGCTAATGCAGTAGAGAAACTCGATTGCATCCATAATTCTAAAAATAAATGAAACTCTATAATTAGAATCTAGGAGGCAAAGAAAAAAGCGCATTTTAGTTAATGAAAGCTGTTTAAAATGCTGACTATATGTATTTCACTTCGAACAAAGTAATAAAAATTCTTTTTTACAAATTTTTGTACAGTTTATTTAATCTTATTGGAGAAACCAATTAATCTTTTTAATCTTAAAGAAAACATTTATTGACACTTAGAAATAAGTAATGAAGCATTAAGTAAGTCAGCATTTTTAGCACATTCTTTGATGTTGAATTAAAAATGGAGAGACGTATATTTTTTGTACAGCTGACAATATTTATTTTTCAACGCCAAAGTTGATTGGAAATACCAGTAAAAAAAGTCACACTTTTCAATGAGCTTCAGTTCAGTCTAAAATTAAGAAAGCGTTTTTCTTCCTTTCAAGAAATTTTTCATTTTGTGATGGAAGGAAATATAATAATTGTAATTTATGTTGACATCGTATACAATTTTAACAAAAGAATTGATAATGTGGAGTTGACGTAGTAATTTCTGCATATACTGGCATCTTTTTGTATCGAAAAGGAAGTAATGCATCGATATAATCATTACAAAAATTTTATAATAATATGTTTAATTTAATGCATGTTTCCTATAGAATATTTTGCAAATGAAATCTAGGCGAAAAATACTTCCCAATTTCTTACATTTGAAAATAAACAAGTAATATTAAAAAAAAGTCAATTCCTACTTATATCGACAAAGAAAAGTTTCATTTTGCTTTTTTTATTAAATAATTACAATTAAAATAAATATGTATATACATATGACAGAATATCAATATTAGGTGGCAAAATAATAGGCGATTTTTTTCTTTTCTATTTTCCGTTTTATGTATGGTGTTGAAACTTTATTTTTGTTTGTTAACTATTTATTCATTAATTAAATGTAATTAATGAATTAATATTTGAGAAAACTGTATTAACATCAAATGTCATCCACTACAAGTTTTAAAAAATGTATTTGATTTTGAGGGGATTAATAAAAAATGTTTTAATAACGACTGAAAATTTGAACGAGATACATACCGTAAAATCCGGAGTATAACGCGCATTTTAAACACAAAAAATAAGATCGAAATTAACGGGTGCGCGTTATACGCTGGGTATAAAAACGATAGCTTTAAAAGTAACAAAAGAGATGTGCATAAAAAATATTTACTTCCACATGTATTGATACACTGTTTATTTAAATAAACAACTTGCTTTATGAACTATAAGAGTTGTAGTTTCTAGAAGTATACTATTTTTTCAAAAGTCTGGGGGAATATCTCAAATAAATGACTGCAAAACATAAAAACAATGTGTACTAATATTTCAGAATTCTTCTTGAAAAAGGGGGTGGCGTTATACGACGGATATACGTAAAAATTAAAAAAATCAGTTTGAAAGTATAAGTGCGCTTTATACAGCGGTGCCCGTTATACGCCGGATTTTACGGTATATATATATATATATATATATATATATATATATGAAAGAAATTTATATAATATATCAAAAACAAGAAATAGTAAATAATGAACATAGCAAGAAATAACGTAAAAAAATATAAAAGAAAAACATGAATTTCGAATTTATAGAAAATTTCAAATATATACATATATGAATATGTATAGGGTGAGTGTGGACTAATAATATGAATTGAAAAAACATGTTATGATTTAATACATTCGAAGCTTATTTATTTATTTGGTACAAAATACACAAAAGCCTAAAACTTTTTTAAACTTATTTATTTTATTCGTCATTTTAGTTGTCCCTAAGCGTTAGTTAATTCCAACATTTATACCCTACTATGAAGATACACGAATGTAGGCAAAAAAAAACTGACTGTATAAAGATTTATATAATAAGAAGCTTTGTTTATTCTATAGCAGAATGGGAATTTGGTCACCAAAACTTTAGAAGCTTCGGTTCTATAAAGAAAGCAATTCAAAACTAAAAAACAAAACATTCAAATGTATCAAACCTAAAACTTATTAGTCAAAGCGGAAACTACAAAGAAAAGAAAAACTTGAGTTCCAAATAATAAAAAAAAGACAGAAATTCTATAAATCCACTTAAGAATTCGTATGAAATTTTATTTAAAATTCTTTTTTTTTCGATAAAAAAATTTAAATAATGAATACGTGTGATGTATTAACTATTGTTGGAATTCTTTCAAAAATCAGAGTTAACAGCAGTTCTAAAACGGGATAATTTTTCTGTATATTTTAGCAGGATTCACAAGGACATTGCTGAAAAAATATTTGCCGAGAGAATGACCAAACGTGATGACGTATTTCTCTCGATAATAAAGTTTAAAAAAACGTTCTTATGTATAGTAAAAGGAACTCAAAAGAACATTTGGTGCAAATCAACACTCAGGATCAAAAGCTGAAAAAAAGGGAGGAACTAGCAGAAATTGCATTTACCTAAAATCTGGGTCATACGAATATAAATCAACTTATCACTTGCTGTACTTCTAAACACTTCAACTAAAAACAACGTATTGTGGATCAAGTGCATCATTTAATTATAAATAACGGATATGCATCGATGACTTAATAGTTATCTTGCTCAAGGTTTATGTCATAATAAATAGTTTGAGAGAAATTATCTTTCAAATTAAATCATTAGAAGAACATTTATGAAAAGCTGTAACGAAATTTAAAATAAAAACATGTTACGTAATTTTAAGTACATTTTAATATATAAAAATATAAAGTGTTCATTTTATGCATTAAAAGATTAATAAATATTCTTTGTTTAATAAGGATCACGTAAGCGTTTGAGGAGTATAAAAATCAAGTTGTCTTTATATATATTTTTCAGATAAACTCATATACTTTGGTAAAGAGGGAGGTAAGAAAAATACAGAAGTTTCTAAATAAGACCTAAAGTTATTTTAAGACACCATAACATTATCATAAAGAAGCCTTTATTTAATCCTTACTTGGAAAGGAGATATAAAGAGTAAGAAAGAATAAACAAATTTCTTTTTTCATTATGATATTTATTTAATATTGTCTTACACTGTAACATGAAATGCGTTGAAACACAATGTAAGTGGAACTCAAAATGTGTAAGTTCTTAAGAAATCGCATTATAGCTTCTGTTGTAATTGTTTCAACCGAATATTGTGTACTTTATATTTCATTGCACAAAAGTATTTCGTACATATTAAAAAAAATTACTTGAATATTTTATGTTCCAAGAATATTATAAGTAACATTTTACATGTTCAATCAATGCTTTTGATTCACAATCTAGTTCTTGAACTTTGAGGAATGTCTACATCGGGGCGGAAGGGTTGGCAACTTAAGACCCATTGATCCCGAATTTCCTCTTGGGAGAGAAAATGTCGGTTGTAACTCCTCACTGATGGGGTAGAGTGCTTTAAGAGAAAGCGTTAAGCCCAATTGAGGTTTAGGTAAGATATTGACTAACAGAAATTGAAAATATCTGGAATAATCTTCCCTATACAATTGCGTCTGTTTATAGCATGAAATAAGCAAGTTTAATAAAATAAAAATATGTTTTTTTCATATTGGATACAAGCTTCAGAATTTATGCAACACTTATCTACCTCTACAATTAATCCATTAAAAAAGGCTTTTGAAATCCAAACTTTATTAATTTTGTAACATTTCTACAAACGAAAATTAAAAATGGCTTAGTACCCATTGCATGCTTAGCTTTTTTTCAAGAACATGAACTATTTTATGCAACTTTATTACTGCTCATTGTTAAAAGTTTCAAATTAAAAATATAACTATGAGGAACATAATTAGGTACATGAGAATAATGGTATATCGTATTTTTAGATTTTTTTACAGATGAAGCATGGTAATCGGAACAAAAACGGTTGTAACACAATTTGTCTGAATGCATAATTGAAGAAATATAAAATAATTTTACGTTGTTACCTAACTATTTTCTGGTCATTTTATGTTTTCCATAACATGGAATAACTAAACGGATTAATGAAATAGAATATCGAGTTGAATTTATTAATATTCAATTAATTGCATTATTATAATGAAATTCAGGGCATTTCACCATTAGTTTTAAAATTAGTTTTTAATATCCCTTATTGATTTACATCTATTCAATACTCTTGCCAGAAACTGTTGAAACAATACAACTAAAACTCTTTTCAGTGGAAGCACGATTTTTATACAGTAAATTTGATGGCTGATAATTGACATAAATCTGTATGATGATAGCCCAAATACTTACTATAATGTGTTGTGTTATGTAAATAAGCACTCCAATTCACTTGAGCAAGAGTGAACTCGATTCATCTGATGTCATAAACCCATGATAGTACGCTCAACAAATACCCCCCTGCTTCATTTGAATGAGTGCTTTGGCGGCATTTTCGGATTTTTATCTACTATGATATAACAAAAAGAGAGAAATCCTTTATTTCCTTTAACTTAAATATATAAAAAAAAATTATTTTTATGCATTAATGATAGCTTTATGAATATTTTTTTTCAAACTTTACATCAATATTTCTTTATTTTTATTGCAAAATTACAATTTGTAAATTCTCGGAACATCTTTTGCTAAATTACCGTAAAATCTGGCGTTTAACGCGCACTTAAAACACAAAAAATAGGAATTTTAGGGTGCGGTTTATACGCCGGGTATAAAAATGATAGCTTCAAAAAAATAGATTTCTACATATATTGGAACACTTTTTATTTAAAAGAAATGGCATACCTAAAACACTTTAAGGGTTGTACATCTAGAATTATACCATTTTTTTCAAAAGCTTGAAATAATACCTTGAATAAATGACTTCAAAACGTAAGAGTGTTTCACACACACATTTCAGATTATTTCGTAAAAAATGGGGTGCACGTTATACACCGGATTTTATGGTATGTTGCTGGGCTATCGATTGCGGTCGCCAAAAACACCTATCGGTAAACTAAGTCGTTTGGCGATCGATTAGCCAAAATAATTCACATCGCAAAAGGACCTCCCTAGTCTACACTTTAACACTTAATTTTTAAACATAAAGAATTTTGTTCAATTGAAGGATACATAATTTTTTAAACACAGTGTAGCAAACAAACTAATTACTAAGCCTAAAAGTATACAAAAACACAATACACGAGGTCAAATAACAAAAGTATGCATTAAGCTTAATTATAATACTGTAAACTAAAACTATGTACATATTTAAGAGCTGAACGAAAAGCAAAAGACTAGAAAACATATTACAAATATTTAAAGTACTAAACAAATTTAAAGAATGTGAAATTTGAGTATAAGCAAAATCGATGCGGTTTGCACACAACCACAAATGTAATACGATTAGCTGTTATTTTTAATTTGATAATCAAGTGGCAATCCCTAAACGATCGCAGAACTTTCTGGTGATGAATTGACCCAATTGTTTAATTATACATTTTACTTACGAATTTACAAATGTGCATCATTTCTGAGTTTAATTTAATGAATATTAAATTTCTAGTAAATTATCAAAATATTCCTTTGTTTTAAAAACACTATGACGGTGAAATTCTAAATTATATCATTAACAACAAGCAAATTAATTTAAATTCTATTATTCATTTAAAAATTGAATGCATTTGTAAATTTAGATTTTATCCTTGAGTACATTTTGGAGGTTATAATTCGAATATCATGATGTAAATTTGAGAAAGTATTTCAACAATTAGAAATGTTTAAATTAAAATCAACCCTAATTCTAAATTATTAATACATGAAAAAATCAATTTGTAAAAAATAAAAAGTATAACAAAGAGCTAGCAAACTGCTAAGAAAAAATTTAAGTAGTTACAGACTTCTCCAATGTTTTGTGTGTGTAGTTTAAATATTTATTTTATATAATATTGGTATTATATATAAGACGGCTTTAAATGCAAAAAATGTTTAAATGTTCAGTGTTACGAGTAAAACATTTTTTTAGTACCATGTTTTTTTATTGCATTTCGTTAAAATTTACTTTTAATAGTTCTTTAGAATTTAGTATTTTTTCATGATATTACATACGTTTTAGGCATTCTAAATATTTATTTTTCCATCTTTAACACTATGGAATTCAAATAAATTCTTCTCCAATGTTAAATAAAACAATCTTTAGCAAATTTCATTCAATTAAGATAAAACATTTTAAGACATTAAATTACAAATTTATTTTTAAACAAAGACTTTTTTGAAATATTATTTCTAACTATCCACTGATTTTAATAAAGTTTGTTGTACTTCAAGCAGGGAAATTCCAGGGAAGTGTTTTATGCAAATAAGCCAGTTAATGAGATTTCTCAAACAGATAAGTTAAGAATATGACTATAAAGGGCAAATCTGGCAAATTTATCAGAATATAAATTTTCGCAATTAAACTTGTGTCGCTTAAAACCTTCCAATTGACTTGGCAGAAGCACTAATCACTATGAATTTCCATTTCAAATGTTAGTTAAGACAATTCCAAGCGCTGGAGTTGAAATGCAAGTTTTGAAGGTACACTTAAAGTTAACTTCTTTAGATTGGTTACATAAATTTATTACAATATGTACAGGCTATTTTGATGAAGTTTTATGCTATCACGAAGAATCTTACTAGTTTCATGAAAGAAGACTTCAGACTTTTAATAAAGTTCGTTGTATTCCAAGATATTTGTTATGGTCTTATTGATTTAGTGATCATACCCTTATATATATATATATATCACTTTCTATATTTTACTATACTTCTCGTTGCTTGCTTTAAACTATCATTTTTTTGGCTTTAATTTGTAACACGCGGCTAATGATTCCATCAATAATTTACTCTTAATAACTTCTCAGAACAGTTTTTAAAAAAGCCGTGAAAGAAAAAGTGACCTATCTTGAGAAATGAATTCAAGTTCTCTGTGATGTTTTAAGTCTTATAAACTAGAGTTTCTATAATCTACTGTTTCTTCCTCTTCATTTTTTGTTTATTTGGAAATTTATTGCCTTCAATACGTCATTAATAATCTAAAAGCAACAGAAAGAAAATGATGAATATTTTTGAAAATAAAAATTTTTATCTCCGACTCGTTTGGCATTTTGCTACAATATTAATTATTATTAATTCCAAGTGGTCTTTTTAAAATTGGCAACATCGTTAGTTATTTTATCAATACTCCTTAACCGAACAGTAGTAACACATTGTAAGTTAAAAAGAGCATTTTTTAAAGTTAAAAGACCAAAAGGGAAGCATTTTTTTACCCAACAAAATACATAAAAAATTCGGCAATATGTTTTCCTCTTTGAAACCTGAAGTAAATCTTCTAATTTGCTACTTATTATTCATATTCTTTTGGTTAATTTGAGAAATTTTGGCATTCAATAATTCAATAAGATGACTCGAATGAAACATACGGAGGAAAAGTTTGTTGTACTGTTATTTATATTTCCTTTTTGACAAGTGTTTTTATCAGGATTTGTTGCACTAATATATTAGTTACAGAAATCGTACACATATTAAAGATATTTATTTTAAATAGTAATTTCAAAGGTTTATCTTGAAAAAAGGGTGTCAATATACATCCATCTTTTAGTCTATAAATGTTTTTTCCAAATTTGTTTTATATGATATAATTGTGTTATCACTTACGTTTGTAAGCCTCATGTTATGTGGAGCATGAAGAGTTTTGCAAATAAATTAATTAAAAAAATTATACATCCATGCACATGAAAGGGAACTGGAAAAACTGCATTCTATTGGTTTTCTAATGAAATACTTATCTTTCAATTTGCTCTAAGTAGTTTTTTACAATCCACAAAGAACCATTGAGAGTTAGATACCATTTAAAGTTGTTTCTGTATAATGTGGTTTTACTACGATGTATACTTTTCTCTGATATTTACTGAAATCCTCAAATTTTCACGTAATGAGGTGATAAAAGATATGTTGATTGGCTGAAAAAAGTTCCACCCTCTTTGAATTTTCTGATTTTCTATTTTTCTTTTAGGTATTTTCCCGGCTCTGCCTCTATTTTTAATTGAATATTTCATAAGATTGTCGTGGTGTCTCGAAGTCACGCTCATTACCAGATATTCGGAGGATTCGAACACAATAGTGATTGAGATGCCATTAAACTGGACTCAAAATGATACACACATATAAGCACAATAAGTAAATGTTATTAATGTAACGTTCAACCTAATTATGAGATATGTAGAAAAGACAATAAGTCAATAATAATGAATGGTTACTTATCTTTAATGGATCTGATTTTTAATCTGAACTTCACCCACGAGAGGTCTTCTAATAATTTCTAATAAAAACTCTAATTCTCGAATAAGTGATTACACGCAAGCAGTACTTGCGTGGCTATATTTTTCTGTTCTATATTCTATTTCACTGATTATTTACATTGAAGAGCCAAAAGAAAACTGGTACACCTGCCTAATATCGTGTAGGGCCCTTACAAGCACGCAAAAGTGCCGTAACATGATGTGGCATGGATTCGATTAATGTCTGAAGTGCTGGAGGTAAGTGACGCTCCATGAACCTTGGATGGTTGTCTATGAATTAGTAGGAGCAAGAGGGGGTGGAGATGTATTCTGAACAGCACTACAACAGGCATCCAAGATGTGTTCAATAATGTTCATATCTGGGGATATCTGGTGGCCAGCGGAAGTGTCTACATTCAGAAGATGAATGAGTACAGAAGATCAGTCAGGATGCTGACGTAACTGTTAACTGACAGAGTCGTATCTAGAAGTATCATGGGCCCCATATCAAGCCAACTGTAAACGCCACATATCATGACAGAGCCTCCACCGTCTTAAACAGTCCTCTGTTGGCATGTAGGGTTCATGGATTCATGAGGTTGTCTCCATACCTGTACACGTCCGACAGCTTTATTCAATTGGAAACGATACTCGTCAGACCAGGCAAAGTGTTTTCAGTCATCAACAGTCCAATGTCGCTCTTGACGGGCACAGGCGAGGCGTAAAGCCTTGTGTAGTGCCGTCAACACGGGTACACGAGAAGGCCTTCAGCTCCGAAAGCTCATATCGATAATGTTTCGTTGAATGGTTCAATCTGTCACACTTGTTGATGGCACACCATTAAAATCTGAAGCAATTTCTGGAAGGGTTGCACGTTTGTCACGCTTAATGATTCTCGTCAGTCGTTGTTAGTCCCGTTCTTGCATAATATTACTCCGGCCACAGCGATGTCGTATATTTGATGTTTTACCGGATTCCCAATACCCATGATACACTCGTGAAATGGTCGTACGTGAAAATCCAAATTCCATCACTACTTTGGAGATGGTATATCTCATCTCTCATGCGCCGACTATAACACCACGTTCAAAAACTCACTTAACCTGCCATTGTAGCAGCAGTAACGTATCTAACAACTGTTCCAGACACTCATTGTCTTATATAGGCTTTGCCAACCGCAGCTTCGTACTCTGAATGGTGTCATATCTCTTTATTTGCATACATATGACTTTATCAGTTTTTTTTTTTTTTTTGGTTATATTCTATGTATGTTCTATATAGTAGTGACGTTCATTTGCGGAGTCGACTTTATGCATTTCAAAATGTTAATTTAGCAGAATTGAAAAAAAAACACCCAAGTTAAAGAAGATATACCTCATGGGTAACCGATTTTAAGCGCGATCAGTCTTAACGTTTTAATTTGTCAATGTAAATTATAGTTTAATTATCAGCAAGTTTAATTATTTGTATTCGCGTCAGGCATGCAACCAAAGCCTGAAAGTGTTCATTGCTCAACTCATTTACCTAGCATCCAATATGGAATAAAATATTTTCAAAGTTAAAGAAAGCATACACACACAAAAAAAAACTTCGTCAATATCGATGAAATTATCGATTTAATTAATGATAAAAGGGAGAGCAATATAAATAGGTTGGGTATTAAATAATTATTTCAAATTAAGACTTTTAAGAGTTATTTTAATGGTGTTACATAACTAGATTAACAAATACTAGAAAACGACAAAATAAGCTTTTTCTAAGGAAACGGTGCTTAAGAAATTGGCTAAAAGTTTGATCGAAAAAGATTCACTGGTGTGTTATGGATATCATACCTTAATTCATTCAAAAAGATTAAATTTCTGTTAAAATTTGGATAGTAAAATAAATTGACATTTATGTGACAATTTGCCCTTGAAAATTAAATCTAACAACTGCATGTAAATTAAATTAAATGATTTCTTTACGCATTTAGAAAATGCAAAGTATATTAAATGATGAAAGCTTTACTTATCACAAAAATAAATTATTGAATATTTTCTTAATTTTTATTTTCATTTACAATACTTGAACAAAAATGGTTAATAACTTTTAAAAATGTTAAGGTATCCGACTACATTCGGAACCGTGATTTTAAAAAAGCGCATAAATGGAAAATTGCCATGATATTTAGTGTCACTCAGATTAGAATACATGCATAAAATTGTTTTAAGGACATTATGAAAAAAAACGTTATTTAAATATAATATTTTGGCAAAAATTTACATAGAATAATCTTTTTTCCAAATGTTCTCCTTTTGTGAAAAATTCTTCTATTATAATAATATTTTGCCTGTATATAGCTTAGACCTCTCTACAGAGGTTCAACTAGAATTTTTTTTAAAAATTCATTATTTTCAGATTTACCACCAATTGAAATAATTATTGGCGTTTTTTTTCTTAAAATTGCTCCCCTCTGTTATCGTAAAATATGAATAAAATCCACTTCTAAGTTATATATATTTCAAAAATTCCAATTGAGCCTCTAGATAGAGGTCTGAGCTATAAACAGGCAAAATATTATTATAATAGAAGCATTTTTCTTAAAAGGAGAACATTTGGAAAAAAGATTATTTTAAGTTAATTTTTTGCCAAAATATTATACTTAAATACATTTTTTTGTCAAAATGTCCTTAAAACAATTTTATGCATATATTCTAATCTAAGTGACACTAAATATCATGAACATTATCCATTTATGCCCTTTGCAAAATCACGGTTCCGAACGTAGTTGCATACCTTAACTTATGTAAAGCAAAAAAAAAATGTAAAATGTTTTTAAATAATTATCCTGTTTTGAAATAATTCATTATTTACCATTTAATATACGATTTGCATGCAATTGTATTGATTATATTGCATATATATATAAATGAATTTCAACATTGAAAAGCTTGATAAATTTATTACAGACTATAAACTTTTACGATATATATAGATGAGAACAAACCTTTGGATGATATTAAGCTCAAATGCGCTCAACATCCCTATTGTCCCTTAAACCCAATATTTGACTATATGAAAGAATGAGTCTTATTAGATTGGATTCAATCCAGGAGAGATAGGCTCTTATCTCGATACGTAAGAATAGGGAGGAGTAATTGCATTATTACGTTTTTGTGTCCAACAAAATCACAAATGAAACAAATATGGTATTTTCTTGCTCATTACATTTTCTGTGTCTATGTTTCATTTTACTCAATAAATATAGTGCAGAAATTTATTTTGAATTAAGACAAAAACTGTGGAACGTTATTTACATAAATTTTAAACAGTTTCTAAAATAATCTAACAATGCATATCCAAGTGTTAATATTAAATTTTCTATATAAAAAATTCTTCTCTATCCAAAAAGGCTGTACGTTAAAAAAAGGCTATCCAGAAAAGATCCTATTAAATTATTTTAAGTCAAATACAATATAGTATCTTATTTTAATACGTCTACTTTTGAGAAAGATGAAATAAATGCATTAATAAATGTTAAAAATTCATTTTTTTTAAATTTGAATTTCGTTTTCCATTTAAATTCGGAATTATTTAATTATGTTCTGTTACCGATATATAGTAAACGTATTAGTTTGAGGAATTGCTTTGATGTGTTGTCATCATAGATGAGAAAAATGCTATTATATTTCCAAGAGAAATAAATTAAGACAACGTTCCTCCAACTGTGGTGTGAGCCCCCTTTGGGTGCATCTTTACTCAGTGAGGCAAGCATATTGAAAAGTCGAAGGAAAAAAAAGTATTTAGAAAACCTGTTAATATTTACTGAAAGTGTAAACAAACAAAACACATTCTGACGTAATAAAATACACATTTGCACTGATATAATACACTTATAAATGAAGCAGTCTGCATAGCATAAATATTTTATAATAAATTTCACTATACTAAGTTAAGAACAAGCTTTTTAATTACCAGTGACTCCATGGGCTTGTTACATATAAAATTATATACACAAATTTACAATAATCTTGAAGATTTGTACGGTTTATAATTAATTACCTTTGCTGCCGATTAAAAGTTACACGATTCGCTTCCAAATGCCACCGTTTTCCCAGTAGGCGTGCGTATGTGATGTATTGGGGGGTATGAAAAGGAATAAAACCTTCTCTGAAATAAGCAAATCCTTCGCAAACACTGTCAAGGTTCTTTTATTGCATTCAAAGCCGGAAAAGTTTTATGGTTAGCAAAGCACAGAAAAGATCATACGTCGGAAAGACGTATATATTCGCCTGGGGCCATTAACGCTTTGGCTGAGTGAGAAGTTTATATACGCTGGTGGCACTTAAGAGGTTATGTCGTATTGCAACTTTACCGTCAAAGAATAGTATTACTGAATTCAATACTTTGTTATTGTATAAGGGGGGGGTGTGCGAAGAGAACTATGATTGAATATTGGGTCACAAATATGGAAGGTTTGAGGAGCACTGAATTAAGATATTTATGAACCCCTGTTAGTTAAGTTAACCAATCCTCTAAAATAAGTATTCACGAGTTATATATAACCCTATTTTTTAGCAATTTATAGTAGACTACGCTCTATTGTCTCTGTCTATTTTGGCAAATTGTTAGAGAGGGGATACTGATAACCCCTTGTAAGCTATATACTACCTTGGCGCAAATAATTCATGCTACTAACTTCGTTTTCCAATAGTGCGAGATGATTAAGATTTATAACTTGCCGTATAATTTTCTTAAATTTCAAGGGTTCCGATTGATTATTTTTAGCTTGGGGAATTCCTTATTGGATGGCATTGCATGAAGTTTTGACTTATGTGAAGATATAGGGAATCAATAGGCCTTAGATTTATGGGTCGTTATTACATTCAATATAATCCACATTTTTGTAATAATACTACATTCCACATTCTTTGTACTCGTAATTCGTACTGAATTATTCAAAAAGTCAATTAATTGGATGTAAGCATTATTGATAAGTATTGAAAAGAAAGATCGAGAAACTTTCAAATAATTTGGATAATCATTTCTCATGTCAACGTCGTATCAAATATTTTGTAAAGATTAACCGAAGATCCCATTTTTTTAATATTGATATTTTAACGAGCTAATGAATATAGATTGTTATTAGGATAATTATAATTATTGTGAATGTAATAGATTATGGTTAAAAAATGTTAGCAATTTAAATATAAATTTTGTCAAAATACACAGAAGTATTTCGAGCTTTTGAATTAAATATTTAAACGCGACGTCCCATTATCAAGCTTAAATAATTCTTCTAAATTTGGAAGGAGAATTTAAAAAAATATATAAAATTTGGTTTGGATTTAAGGTATTCAACTACGTTCGGAACCGTGATTTTAAAAAGTGCATAAATAGATACATTTTATTATATTTAGTGTCACTTAGATTAAGAATACATGTATAAAATGGTTTTAAGGATATTTTGACAAAAGAAATTTTTAAACACAATAATTCGGCAAAAAATTAACTTAGAATAACCTTTTTTTTCAAAATGTTCTCCTTTTGTGAAAAATTCTTCTATTATAATAATATTTTGCCTGTATAAAGCTCAGACCTCTGTACAGAGGTTCAACTATGATTTATTTTTAAAAAAATCACTTTATTTGCAGAGTTACAATCATTTGAAATAATTATCGCGCAGCGTTTTTTTCTTAAAATTTCTCCCTTCTGATGTCGTAAAACATGGGTAAACCCACTTCTAAGTTATATATTTCAAAAATTCTAATTGAGCCTCTGTACCGAGGTCTGAGCTATATAAGGCAAAATATTATTGTAATAAGAAGCATTTTTCACAAAAGGAGAATATTTTGAAAATGGGTTATTCTATGTTTATTTTTTGTCAAAATATTTTACTTAAATAATTCTTTATCGAAATACTATTCTTAAAACAATTTTATATCATTTTCTAATCTAAGTGACACTAAATATCATAAGTATTATCCATTTATACGCATTTGCAAAATCACGGTTCCGAACGTAGTCGGATACCTTGAGGTGACAAATCAGGCACGCAAAAATGGAAAACAAGAAAATCCTATTGTAAGAAAGTAATGAACCTTATTAATTAACACATGAATTTAGTTTATTTTGTAGCATTAACAGTACAATCAGTTCGAACATTTCGGTTTCAGCTGAAATTGAATATTAGAGTCTTCCTCATTTCTTGATTACTAATCTTTGTAATCAGATATAGTATACACACAGCAAGGCTTGGCAACCTTGTAAGTTGTGGTTTGCAAACCAATCTGCCAGTTTGATTCGGAATGCAACATATTAAAAAATACTTCTAACAATTATTACATCCACAATAATGCATGGAGAGTTAAGGAATATGGGTTAAGAATTTTTAAAATTAAAATTTTACTATATGTTAAATCTGCCTCATATTTAAAGTTTTTCATTGACATCAAAATAAACAACATAAAATATAAGTATTCTTTGAAAATAAGGAAGAATTTTAAACTATTAACATATTATGTATTATCATTAAAATAAGAAATAAATAACAATATAAATTATAATGCTACCTTTCAATATAGCTATAAAAATAAGCAAAACAAAATATATTTTTGAACCAAGTTGTACTTTATATCGCAATATCTGGGGTATAATTTATTTTGAGATTAACCTGAATATTCAGTTATTAAACGAAATATTTCTGAAAGCAAAATATTTTTATATGAGAAAATATTTGTTCAATTAGATATGTGAGCCAAAAGCAAACAGTCAGAGTACATGCAACATTTTTTTTCAAAAGTTAAATCTGCAGCAATGGCATCCAATAATCTACAATAGCTGTTGATTTATCATTAGTTATATTTCAGACATTTTCATATTTCCATAAATTTTACTTTGAATAATTCTGAAGTTGTAAGTCCAATAAATTCCATTTCAAAATTATGAACTCTTCCACCCTCTTAAAAATTTATAAATTTGTTGAGTGGTGTATACTTACACTGAGAATATATTATATCCTGTACCACATCTGACATGCCTGGCATAGGTTATCGAGCCTGGTGTACAGTAAACAATATTCCGAGCCCTTCAGCAATGCAAGATTCATCTTTTGTGTAAATTACATTCAAGTCTTCCTTTATTACGAATAACTCAAAGATGCTATGTAAGATTTTAGAACGTGACTGCATTAATTTTGAAATATTTCTAGCACTAATTTTTTCGATAGGTTTTGATTAGTATCCCTAGAGAGGGTAAAAGAAGAAAATAAAGAGAAGAGCGATTGAGGTATATGTGGAGGTCCTTACTAAGACTAATCCGGCAAGCTATGAGGTATCTGTCTAGTGCCAGGAGAGCTAAGGTGCCGATGTGTGCGGACCCGAACAAGAAACCCATGAATGCGTACCACTGGCAGCCGCCCTCGCCGAACAACCACCTGAAAAAAAAAGAATCGAGAGCAACCAATGAATTTATCATCGTAAAATGTCGAAAATTGATAGACACACATTTCAAAAGAAAAATTATTTTTTGAGATTATTCAATATGTAAAGATGTTGTTGTTAAAAGAAGAGAAAATTCAATATATATATATATATATATATATATATATATATATATATAATTCTATTTATTATTACTATATTACTTCAATTCTCCTCGTTATGTATGATCTGCCTCCTGTTGGCTCTCTGATCACTCCAGACGCTGTCGCATGATCTTACCAGGAACAAGTTATTTCTATATTAAACACCAATTTTGAAATACCATCTAACATGTCATTTGAATTTATTTTATGAACACTTTTGTGTGTTTCCAATTAAGTTTTTATTCATCCTTGTGGTACTATTGTTTTGCGCCAATAAACTATCGTACTACTTATCACATTTAAGATTAAAGTAGTACAACGTGAGGAGATATTCCGTGTCGTCCTTATACATCTATCTATTCAGCCAATCGGACAACTTACACTATAACACACATATACATAGAACTCCAAAAATATTCAAGAACAGCATTAGTTTGTGAACTAGCTTTTGAGGTAGCACAGTTAAATTGAAAAATATTATGTGATACAATATTTATGCATATATATCACATTTGTCTTAACTAATGACTTATACTATATAAAATAATTGCAATTTTTTCTCTTAAAAATTAATAAATCCGATAAAACTAATCGATTAATTTAGTTTTTCAATCCAAAAATTGAAAATTTAATAAGGAATGTCTTCTTCCTTAGCCATGATGCATGATAGGTATATGTTGCCCATTGATAAGACTAATTTGTCAGACACATGAATCGGTATGGAAGGTCACGCATTGTACTTTATATTAGTTATAGGCTTTTTAGAAAAATGGGGGGGGGATTTAGCGTTGTTATTGCTGTATGAAATTGTTTCCAAAGGTGTTCTATCAGATTTAGCTCAGGCCAATAAGATTGTCACTTCATTCACTTAACATCTACATACATAGTTTAATGTGGACGAGTATTATCATCTATTAGAATAAAATAATCACTAATAATAACAATATTATATATTATAACTAGTAAAAATATCTCATAAGGTTTCCAGAATTTCGTATTGATATTCTTTTATTTGTGGTTTCTATGTCTTTCTAGATGCACGTCTTCGGGGTCTCCGAAAAATTCTGATTTAATTATGCTATTGAATAATCTTTGTTCCATTGGATACAATTTTTCGGATTAATATTACACTGAGAAGCAATACGAGTAATATTGACGAAGGACTGAATTAATTCTGCACCTTGGCCAAATGAAAGATGACGACTTGGGAAATAGCATCCCATTATTTATTGTGGTTAGTGTACTTCCGTGCCATGCTGAAATAAGAAGTGAGAAAACATTCAATAAACAAATTTTTCTTCACTGTGATTACTCACTAAGCTAATCCAAATGAAAGGGAATAGTAGAACTACGAAGACACACATTTCGATACACATATTTAAGTAATTTCTTGATCATTAAAGTAATTCTGAATATGAAAAAAAAACTTAATAAAAGTTTCAGAGTATTTTTGAATTTCGCTGCTAGGTTTTGTAAAATTCAGATTTTTTCATCTTATTTAGTCACATCTGGAATTTGCAATTTATTTTTTTGTGTGTTAACATAATTGCTATTCTTATCATTTCATCTATTGAGGACCTTCCTGAGCGATGTTTCTTGAAGGTGGTTTTCCCAGCTGTTATTGCATACCTACTGCTTACTTGAGTGATTATTAACGTCTACTCAGAAGCCTCATGGAAACCAATAATGATGGATCTCGTAATTTAGATCTGAGGCTAAATGACCAAGATGCCACCTGAACTAAAGTTTCTGCTCTTCGAATTTGCAAAAAGCACACATTTACACCAAACAAAATCACAAACCGTAGAAAACACCATGGACACGAGTTCGCTTCCACGATTGTTTGCCTATCATGAACATTGCAACCATGTAGTATTAATTGCTATTTTAAATTTTTAAATATTTTCTACAGTCCCTAGATGACGCATTCAACGTATGAGCATTTGTATTGTTAGTTGTAATTTCTGAGGAATAGGTCTAGGATTTTTCACTGGGATTATACTTGACGGTGCTACCGTTTATATTCGTATTCTTCGTTACCACTATGGCTGATTTTGGAAGTCATATTGGTTTTACTTAACTCTAATAGGAACCAGAAACTTATGCTTGTTACTACACTTTAAAAGAGGATTTTCATTTCGGACAGCTAACCGCCACCCAGACGGCATAGTGAGTTTGGTCGCTGACTGTTATGGTGTATGACTTTTATCCCGGAGAAAACAGAGATATTTGTAAATGTATAGTGCCTGTGTAACATTGGGGTACTCTGAATATTCGTCGAGTTGGTGTCCACCAGGGCTTCCACCAAGTGCACTAGTTGGTGGAAGCTTTGCTGACCACCTACCAGAGTGTTCTCTCACAAAACTGTGTGAGGAGGGAGGAATTCCAGGAACCTCGATCAGACACCGTCGATCGGGTCGCATTTGAAACAACATTATGCCCTTCTGTTTTAGGCTATTTACGATTCATGGAGGCAAGTGCCACTACAGCAGCGTTTCTCAATTTGTGGGGTGCGTCCCCCCTTGGGGAGCATGGCAATCCCACGATGGGGGCACGGGCATATTTAAAAGTCAAAAACAAAAGATTATTTAAAAAAATTATTAATTTGCTGGAAGTAAACAAACGAAATATATTATGACATAAAAATAAAATAACATTTACACTGCGTATTACACTTATAAATATATCAGTGCAACACAATGTATTTTAAGAACAAGTTTAATAATTACCAGTGACCCATGGAATTGCCAAATATAAAATTATATATAAATTTATATACAAAAATTAACACTTATATTGGTAATTCGTAGGGTTTATAATAAATCCAATTGCCGATTAAAAGTTACGGGGAGAAAAGGAATAAATAAAAGCAATGGAAAAGAGCCTTTGAAATGAGGTAATTCAACGCAAACACTGTTAAAGTCTTTTTATTCATTTCCAAAGCTTTCGGAATAATTTTATGGATAGCAGTGCACAAAAAAGATCTTACTTTGAAAAGACGTTTATATACGTCCGTTGAAATTAGTGCACTTGAGTAACCGTTTATATATGCCAGTGGCACTTAAGAGGTTAAAGTCGTATCGTAGTTTAAATATCAAAATATACTATTATTGTTTTCAAAACATTTTTATTGTATGAGGTTGGCGCGATGAAAATTATGATTGAATATTGGTTAACGAAGCTTGAAACTTTGAGAAGTACTACACTACAGTTAAATTTCTTGATGCAAAATCTAATTTTATTCAAAGAGAACCATATCTATCCTCTCTTTAATTTGTAGAAAAGGGACAATAACATAAATTGGACACTATGTAGACATAAAATTTGTAAAAAGAAAATATTATGTAATAAATTAATTATACTATATACCTCAATTATATCAATTTAGGTTTATAAATTAATACTATATACCTCAAGTATCAAAACTAAAAGGAGAATTAATTACGTTAATTCATATTTGTGCTCGTATTCGTATCTAAACGAGAAATTTCTTAGCTAAAAATGTTGACATAATTGACCAGACTGCACCAAACAAACTTTAACTTACGGGGCAAAAACATACTTGTAATCTAGACTTAATTTTATAAAGTTTATTAGACAGGGAAGGGAAAATGACAAGAAGAGTTATATAAGAAAGAACTCTGGGGATATCAAGAGGGTATCGTCCGTGTTTACCATTACCCGTGTTACCTTATTCGTACGGACACAGCCTAATCCGGATAGCCATTTATAAACAATTTAAAACGAATAAACGGCAATAAAAGCAGAAATCGTTTCAGAATCTCAAATATTACAAGAATAAATTCAAATTAGATTGAATCAGATACAGCCGAGTTCGAAAATGAAGATATTTCAGCATTATTCACTAAGATGAAAAACATACTATAGGACTACAAAGCATTGAGTTATGGCCAGCAGTAAGTGGAGAGGACCAAGCCTATATTACTTTAAAAAGATTTGGTTATAATACTAGCGTCACACTGCAAAGCAACACGAGGGCTATTGACAATAAATCCCGTAATTTTGAAACTCGGTTAAGTGAAAAGGAGGACACCTGAGCTGGCTTCTTCCAAAGAGGATTAAGCTTCCATTATGCATCGATAGCTTTAACGAGACATGACAGAGCGTCAGTGGCAATATACTGGAATTCATGACCCTACCCACACTAGGCTACCGCTGCTACGTATTTTGATAGAGGAAGTTGCCGTTAAAAGTATGAACGTTATAGTAAGAAGATAATAATAAACCAGACTTCAATCCGAAGCTTATGGAAATTAAAACTATTTTACTTTTGTGATACAGTACGTTAACGATATGAACAGTGAAACGTTTTTGGATGATAAAAACATTCGAGGCATCCATTGGGTATTAAAGAAATTAATGCTGTTTTTCTTTCAAACAGGAAGTTTGTCGAGTGGAAAAAATAAAATGAGCTTCGAATATTACTCTATCTAGACCAACGCTTCTCAAAATTTCAATACTCGTGACCCAATTTTCAATCATAATTTTCAAGGTGACCCCCCATACAATAACAATGTATTGAAATCAATAATAATATACTTTGATAATAAAGTACAAAACGACTTCAATTATAAACCGTACATATATATTATCAAGATAAGTATTACATTTTGCATATATTTTTAAAGCCCATGGCTTCACTGGTAATTATTAAAGTTGTTCTTAATTTAGTATTGAAAAATTAATTATCAAATACACATTATGCAATACTGATACATTTAGAAGTATATTCTTTCAGTGTAGGCAGTATTTTTTTTTTATTATCACGGAGTGTATTTTGGTTTTTTTTCTGTAAATTGATAATTTATTTTTTAACTAATTTTTTGTTTTCAACATGCTCACCCTCCCCACTTAGGGTTATCAGGCCCCGCCCCCAGGGGAGCGTGCCCCATAGTATGAGAAATGCTGATTTAAACGCTTATATACTAAAATCAAGATTGTCATTGGATACAGAAGGGAAAACCCCCCAAAAAGTATATTACTATTTAAACATTATTTTGAAAGTAAACATTCAAATAAAAAATGTTTAAATTTATGTAAATGTGTGTAGAGTGTGATAATTTATTAAAACAACGTAAAATGAATGGTAAAGTTGTTTCAATTGAATTTTTACAACAACGCAGGAATGCACTGAATTTACCATTAAGGGTAATTGAAAGAGTTTTAAAAAAGAGAGAAAGTATAATAGAAGATTTTCCTAGAATTTATTGAAGTCCCTAAATATGTAACCAAATAGTATGTGCTTAATAAATGGTTTGGAAAAGAAAAACAAATAAATAAAAATGTTTGCTAAGATTGAGAAACTTAATGACGCTTTTAGAAAATGTTTTCCGAATCCATAAGCATAATTCAGCCATCGATTTTCTTATATTTTTAGAAACCATTTCGCAGAAGTTGCAGAAATACCTTTCATTAAGAGAAACGAATCAAATGAGTTCATTTCCGATTGGGATTCTTTGAAGCTGGAAAGAGACAAAGAGGAAGTATTTTGTGCGAGTTGCTGAAGTGCGCAAATGGTTCTTTTCTTTTAACACGAGTGAAATTATTTAACCATTGAAAATTATGGCTCTGCTAAAAATGAAACGTAATGTTTGGTGTAGAGGTTCTGAGAATGTTTCACATTCACTTGTACAGAAAGTTGAAAGCGACATTTTATGAACGTGATAAGAAATGAAATTTTAAAGAATTGCTTTAACAAATGTCAGTAACAGTTTTTTTAGGAAATATTCTGAGTGGAAAAATATCTTAAACATTTTCCTTTTACCAAAGCTTATTTTTTGACCATCTTCTGATAAAAATCTAATTTTTTACTTCATTAGTATTCTTTTCTAAAATTCTTGTAAAATATTTTTGAGTGATATCTTTTTTTTAATATTAAATGCTTTTTTGAGCATTATTCCTATAAAAATTAAAGTATTAAAGAAATATTTTGCAAGAATATTTTTTTTATATATTTTATAAAACTTTTCTTCAAATTATGCAATGAATGCTCATGTTTGGATCTTTCCTTTCAATTTATTTATCTTTTAATGTTCCTTGGAAATGTTTCGGAAACATGACTCAGTGGGAAAAATTATTTACAAATAATTTCTTCAATGTTATTATATATTATAAGAGTTTCATATTTGATTTAAGTAATTTTGGATGATTGCAACATAATTTTCTTTGTCTTGAGATTAGTATTATTACACAATCATTAACAAATCTTCAAAATAACGATAAAAAATTGTATTCCAGAACTAAGATGTTAATGTATGAGTTAACTGCATATTGTTTCTACTTATTTTTTGAAAATCTTTTAAAAATGTTCTTTTTTTCTTCTTTTGTTTATTTTCCTTGATTGTATTCTTATAAAATACAACGAACCATTAAAGTTCTAAGAAAAAAATGTTCAAACAGAAAACTTAGAAAGTAGATTTTTCGCTTATATTCATACATTTCAATTATTGTGCTCTGTTATTGTTAAAGACTCGGAAAAAGTATCTCCGAAACAGCATGACTTGTATTTTTTTTTTTTTTTTTTTGCGATATGTTGTTTTTAGTATGTATGCAAAGTGGATAAATAACGGTGGAAACAAAAGTAGGCTTCAAAACGTCATCTAAAAGAAAGAACATATAGACTATCCCGTTTAATATAGCAAAATTGGAGACAGACAGTGGCTTAGCCGACAGTCCAATACAATGCAGGTCCAAATGCAAACATTTTTGGAATACACAGTTCAGCGGACACTGTTGGATAGGGGACTGAGCAGCAAAACGTCCCAATCATAGGTTTCTGTTGAAAAAAGTGTCTTACCAACTATGCCTAGAGTGGACACAGAAAGACTGATACTTGACCATAAACAAGTAGAAGAATGTTTTCTGGTTGAAAGAATCAAGATTTCTCATTCATCACACATGGATGGTTGTGTCTGGGTGTGTCGTCTTTCACAGTCAAACACAGTTGCTCCTTTCATGTACTCAAATTGGTGATGGCGTTACTGTTCCGAAGAGAACGTTCTCAAAGATGACTTTGGGACCCTTAGTTCTAACAGAAGGGACCATGGAAGTATATAATTATTTACCAGTTACACCCTTATATGGCATCTGTATTCACAATCGGAAATGAGATCTTCCAGCACAGGACATCGATCCATATCAAAAGACTAGAATTGTGTTAGAAAGGTCCGAGGAGCATAAATATGAATTCCTATTAATGTCTTGGTCACCTAACTCGGTGGATCTGAATCTGATAAGACAACTTTAGGTTTTCACAGAAGAACAGCTCATATATCTAATATCTTTATGTTGAAACATCTCGATTTTACGTGACCACTGCTTAGACAATTGGTGCAACCTAAATCCAGTCATCTACCAAGAACGTGTGGTATTCATACCACAGGCAAAAGGTGTGGTTCAAGTATTATTGAGTGGTTATGCTACTGAGTAGGTATTCATAATGTTTTGGCTCTTTGGAATATATATATTATATATACACTGGTCTATAGGAATTTAACTATGCACACACCTATATAAGCTTAGATCACATGTTGCTTTTTTGAATCGCAAGAAATTCCTAATCTGGGAATTTATGTCGCAATTGCCATGCTCTCTAAGCTTTATAAAGTATGTTTCTTTAAATTCAAAATACTTTGAAAAGGAAAATATTATACAAAATAAAGCAGGTACAATTATCAGACAGTTATTTTTCCAGTAAATTTTTATTTTTAAAAAAAGTTACCTTAAAGAAGAGGTTTTTGCTTGATACCCACACGCTAGGAAGACATCATGAGGATCAATTGTAAATTACATTTTTCAAAAGCATTTTTAAATAATTTAAAAGTGTATAAAATTTGCATTCAGTTACTCAATATATATATAAATAAAAGTGTTGAAATTTTTATGATATTGTACCTGTAGACTTGGTTCCACAGGAAATTTTGAGCATCAGCAAATTCAACTGACGTCAGAAATGTTCACAAAAACAAGTGACAAATTATTTCAACGGCCATTCATTATTGGTTCCTTTCAAACCCTGGTGTTCAAGTTTCAGAATAAATAATCGTTGCCACGGTACCCTAGGGAGGATGGTCTGGAGCTCGCGTCTCGGATTTGAGTTCTGGTGCCACTGAAGATCCTCTTGTATATTAAGCGTTAAATCCCTCGGGGCCTAATGTTGTCCCATTGATATGGTATGGCAGTTAGAAAAGGGAAGTGCTTGCTCAGGTGTCGTCCTCGTCACTTGAACGAGGCTCAAAGTTACGAATTCCGTCTTCAATAGCTTTCGTGACGCTTTACAGGGCGATGTTATAAATATATAACTTTCACTCATTCAGAATAAATGTTCACGTGTAAGGTAAAGGGGGTATCTGATTGAAGATGTTGAAAGTTTTTTAATGATTTTTAGAATTCAAAAGTTAATAACTTTTATTGAAAAAGAGGTACAATAACAGGAAAATATAATTATTAGGCTTTTCAGAAATACGTTTTTGAAAGAAGTCTTTATCTTAAGGGAAGTTGCACTCCTCTCTCTTATATATATCGATAATGTTAAATGGACTGTTTTCGATGGACCTTTTCTCAAAATCTGTTATATGCACATGCAATTAAAGTACACCTTTTCCATTATACTGAAATGAGCTTTTAGATAATTTTGTATTTTTACTCAATTTCTGAAATATTTTATCAAACATTACGAAAAATTTAACCCTTTTTTCCCATAAAAAATTTGTAAAAAAAATTTTTGAGTTTTTTACAAAACGCTCCTTTCAGTATATATTAGCCATCATTATAAATATATCAGAAAAAATTCACATACCTGTGAACAGTAGTTTCTCAGCAAAGATGCATGGAACATCAAAATTTACATTTTGAGATAAATTTATTTTAATGTATACAGTGAGGCTTCTGATCGGTTAGGAAATCAAAAAATAAAAGGCTCAATTTACAATAAAAGATAAATGTTTTGGTTTATATTAGAGGTTCAGCCTTTAAGTAAAAGCGAAGTACTTTGCTTGCATTTTTCGCCATTCAAATGGGTGTGCAACAGATTCAAGGATTATTTAAAAATAGGTTTTAAGGGTTTCTAATTACCCTAGATGTTAGAGTAAGGTTTTTCGGAAAGTTTAAAATCTATACAATTTGAAAATGTAAAAATCTCAAATTGTCAAAAAAATAAGATTTTAGCTTTCCAACACTCCTTAAAAATGTAATTCCTACAGAGTTGAAATCATATACACTCCAAAATTCTCACAACTTTATGGAAAAGCATCGAACCGCATATCTTAGAAATGAAGTCTGGTTCTAGTCTTAGCTCCGAAGAAAATAAGTCAACTGAATATTTTACTTAAAAATGGAAAAAAAAATCTTACTTGTGGAGTCAGAAAAGGGTGGGTAAAAAAGGCAGAGTGGAAACTGCAGAAGAGATTGGGAATTGCTGGTTTCGAGAAATATTTTCATAAGAAATTTACTACAATCACATACGAACACTGTGCAGATGAAAAGGTAAAATATTGGGAGCTCTATGGAAACTTTAAAAATACCTCAGAGAGAAGAAGGGTAAAATACGAAATTTCTGGCTCAGCTGGATAAAAATATATTTTGGTTAACATTTTTATTTGTTATTACATCTGGGGAAATAATCAAAATATATTAATAAATTGAATATTTGAAAGCTGTTTATAAGTTGCATTTTTGTTTCCATTTATTTGATACATATTTTTATGTAAAAAATTCCGTTCTACTGCACAAGCTATTTCATTTCACATCATGAGGCAAGTTTAAAGCAAAATGCAATATGTTTAGAGTATTTTATTGAAAGAAGGGAATGCAAAGAAAAACAAATAGCTTCTGATTAATGTCAATTCAAACTAACCCATGATTAAAATAAACTTACGCCCGATATGTGATTATAATGGAATTAATTTGATCATTGTATCTGTACGCACTGATATGATACTATCATTGTCAATGGTCTTAAGAACAGATTTAGTACAAGATAGGTATGATCTGAGAAATAAATAATTTCCAAATTAGCAGTTTAAAATTCAGGATACATATTCTTTGACTTAATTTTTGGGGGTGTTTCACCATTGCGGACCTAGTACATTCCCGGTAGTTGGTACTCCCTTTTGTTGTAGCACAATTTCCTCGGAATACAGACGCTGCAAGTAATTTTGACGGCCAATTTCCATCCCAGAGGGAGGCACCTGAACTCTGACGATGCAAAACTGTACGAGGAATTTAATTTTTCCGAGGGCACCCAAACCTTTCAGGCATTCAAGTGCCTTTTTACAAACCGCATAATCAAACGAAATAGACGCAGTCGATTTCTTGTATCAGGAAAATCCGCCGACCAGGCCAGCGGCGAACCCGCAAATTTGGGTGAACAGGGCCAGCGCCAAACTAATTACGCCTACCAGCTGGTGCTTTGAAATTTAATGCCTACGGAAATCCCATGTGTACACGTGCTCTAAAGTAGTGTTCCTCAGCCTTTTTATCCCCGCGAACCGAGCAACGTTTGTTAATTTTACCTCGGCCCGCTGAGAGGGAGGACGTTGATTGTTTATATTTTAGACCGTTTTGATTCCATAATTTTAATTTAAGTGTATATAATCGTGACTTCAAAATACAATATAGTTACACCAAAAAATGAATATAAATTGATTTTCATAAGAAGTAGCCCAAACCCAACAAAAATATACCGCAGTAAATGAAAGGGTATTAATTTAATACTTCTTGTGCGGACCGGTAGTATTTGATCCACGGGCTGGTACCGGTCCGTGGACCGGGGGTTGAAGAACATTTCTCTAAAGTATCCAGACACCTATATATATACACTGCTGGACAATTGCTAAGGACGGATAACACTATCATCCAAAGCAACCACAAAATGAAAGGAAGCAAAATGTGGAAAATTAGAATAAGTGCGGGATATTAGTAAGAAGAAGTATGACTATGCAAATTTTTTTCCACGTCTGTTTATCACGTGATAGCGTTCATAAGAGCTTTAAAGGTTTTGACGCGCGTGGACAGTTGTTGTTTCAAGTCAAAGTTTTACAGGAAAGATTTAATAGACGAACTTAAAATTTTTGGCATGTCTTCCCAACATCACATAGATGATTTTATGCGTGGCCGAATTATTGGAAAGATCGAAGAAGGGCGAAAAATAACAGATGTTGCCAGGGAGTTCGACATCACTCACAGCGTTGTTTCATGGCTGTGGAAGTCATTTAAAACTACTGGAATGTGTAGTTAACGGCACGGGGGAGGTCGTGTTAGAAGTACGACGCCTGCAGAAGACAGATATATCGTCCTATCAGCAAAAAAGAACAGGTGCACCACAGCTCAGCAGGTGGCAAATCAGTTTCTTGCTGCCTCAGGAAAGCAGATCTCCCGAAATACTCTTGCCAGACGTTTGAGGGGAGGAGGCCTATACGCACGCAGACCTGTTGTGTGTGTCCCATTGACCAGACAGCACCGTACTGCCCGTTTGCAATGGTGTCGTGAGCATCACAATTGGACTGAACAGGTCTGGGCATGCGTACTATTCTCAGATGAGAGTAGGTTCAGTCTGTCATCGGATTGTAGACGCCAACTGATCTGGCGCGAGAGTGATACTGCTTATCGTCCAGAAAATATCCAGGAAAAGGACCAATATCCGACATGCAGTATCATGGTGTGGGCCGGCATCATGATCAATGGCCGCACGCGCCTACATGTGGTTGCGAATGGGACTATGAAGGGCCAACGATACATTGATGAAGTTCTACTTCCTCATGTTCGTCTTTTCCGTGGTGCTGTCGGTGATAAAATTGTTTTTATGGACGACAACGCAACATGTCATCGAACACTCGCTGTTCAGGATTGTCTATACAGCGAGGGTATTCAACGTCTCGTATGGCCAGCGCGTTTTCCAGATCTAAACCACATTGAAAATGTGTGGGATGCTTTGGGGAGGCAAGTTGCTGGTCGAAACTATCCTCCGACAAACAAGAACACCCTCATCCGTGCACTCACAGAGAAATGGGAAAAATTGCCTCAACAGCTGCTGGATAATGTTGTGCAAAGTATGGTACGACGTGTGGAATGTTGCATCCCACTCCACGGTGGACATATCCCGTACTGATACCTTCCTTTAAGGTGCCTGCTGACTTTTCGATGCATTGTTCCTTTTCTCCGTACGCAGATCAAATGAACATTTTTTTTCTTTCAGATGTTTCACAGCTTTTGTACTTTCCAGAACAATAAATATTCTTTAATCTAATGTCTGAACAGTGTGGCAACTATATTTTATCCCACTAGGCCTCATGCCTCGCTTAATGTTACGCTACATAGCAATTTGTGATCCGTCCTTAGCAATTGTCCAGCAGTATATATATATATATATATATATATATATATATATATATATATATATATATATATATATATATATATATACACTGGCCTCAAAAAGTTAAGGTACAACATGTTTTTCGAAGCTCACCATAAAAAAATGGCAGTAACAATAAAATGCATAGTTTACATGAATGATAATAACGAATTTTAAAAACATTAATGCAAAAACGATTGCTACAACTTTTATTTTATAGAAAAGAACGTATATTTATGAGTGAGAGAAAAATATGCAAATATCAAGCTTTCGTACTTTTGTGTGTAAGTTATGATGATTTTCAACAGTTGTTGGCAGTTTCGGTGACAATAGTCAATAGAGTTTAGAAAATGTCTCAGAGACGTCGTTTACCCAATTCGTTAAGGTGGCGGGCAGTTGGATGGATGGAAATGGGATTGTCGCAGGCTGATGTTGCTAGACGTCTCAATGTGTCTCGTAGTGTTGTTCAGCGACTTTGGGATCAATACCAATCCGAAGATTATGTGTTCAGAAGACCTGTTCCAGGCCGACCACGAGCTACAACACCTGCAGAAGACCGTTTTCTAGCTCTTTCGGCACGAAGGAGAAGAACCACTACTGTGCCGCAGCTCGTTGCAGACCACTTTGAAGCATCAGGAAGAAGAATCTCCGCTACTACGGTGCGAAATCATCTTCACAATGCAGGTCTGTATGCAAGAAGACCAGTTGTGTGCGTTCCCCTCAACGGACGACAGCAAAGGAACCGCTTATGCTGGGCAAGAGAACATGTTTCTGGGACGCAGCAACAATGGGCTTTTGTGCTGTTCACAGACGAGTTCAGATTTACAATGGAGAGTGATTCAGGGCATCTACTGATCTGGAGGGAACAGCGCACTAGATACCATCAATCCAACACTGTTGAAAGACACAGTTATAGAGGTGGTGGAATCCTGGTTTGGGCAGGGATCTCGCTCGGTGGCCCCACTGACCTGCATGTGTTCCATGGAGGAACCGTAACTGGTCTTAGATATCGGGATGAGATCCTTGATCCATATGTTCGCCCATATGCTGCTGCTATTGGTAACGACTTCATTCTGATGGATGATAATGCACGACCTCACCGAGCTCGGATTGTTGAGGAGTATTCTAGAGGATCACGGTTTGGAACGTATGGGATGGCCAGCTCGATCTCCAGACCTGAATCCGATAGAACATCTTTGGGACTATCTTGGCAGAGAGGTTGCTGCTTTAAATCCTCCTCCAAGGTCGTTACATGAGCTGAAACAAGGCTTACTCTGTGTCTGGTCTTCGCTTCCTATTCCGGTGTCCGACAACTTAATAAACAGCATGGGAAATCGATGCCGCCAATGCATTCAAGTTAGGTGTGGACACATTCCTTATTAGAACCCATTTTTGTATTGTTTTTATGCCATTTTACCACATAACACTGTGATGTGCTGTTTTCTCCAAGAATGGACTTTTCCGCAGAGATTGCTTTTTTTGTTATAAATCGTTTTTGCAATACACTTATACAAATTTCTATGACGCATTCAATAAAAAACTATTTAATGCACATATCCTCCAAATTTTTTGTTTCTACATTCATTCATTTGCAAATTAGACACAAAAACCCGGTTGTACCTTAACTTTTTGAGGCCAGTATATATATATATATTATTTTACAGATAAGTAAAAATTAGTATGATGTTGGGTCAAATTTGCTCAATAAAAGTTGCCTCTCTCTGAGAAAAAGCAATCCAGTACACTTTGGAATGACACAATGATAATTTCTTCCTTTTCTTCCAGAAGAACAATGGTCAATATCATAAATTTTCAGTGCTGAGGTCTAACTTGAAGTCGAGTTTCTGATTCATCCCATATAGCTTCTATGTAATTCAAGTTTGGTCTTTCAGCAGATTGATTTCTCAACAAGCATTCCGGAAAACCACATCTTCACAGACATAAAGATATGAACAGGAGCACAATTTTGCTGAAACTTGAATGGATAATCCCATAAAATTTTCTAAAATGTAGACAGAACAAAAGTGTTCAAAATGTAAAATAAAACAGTAAACAAAAGGCGGGGTAAAACATTGAAAAAAATCTCCAGGTCATTATGCCTCCACTTTCAATACAATCCATGACACACACATTTTAATCCCATCACCAAGCAATCTTTACACCTAAATTCCATCAACATCTTGACAGAAACTACACTCTGATTCTCGTCGCTACAAAGTATTTTATGCCAAAGTATTTATTAGTGATATCTATTCTTCTACCACTGTAAGCGACATTTGACATATGTTGCGTTAAAGTTTGGCTTTTAAGTAGTAACTTTCCCTTAAGAATGAAGATTTTTAGGCTTAGTATGAGCTACGTTTGCATTGATCTTGCATCTAGAGACTTTTTGAAATTCCTGACAAATTTTTTGTGTGGAATCCCTGCGATTTCTTTCACAATTATCTTCAGTGTTCTATGGTCCCTGACTAGTAGGATGTGGTGTAACAGATCGTAGTTGCGTCTTTAAAGCCTCTGCACGTTTCCGTTTCAAAATAACATAACGTACAGTTTAACGTGATACTAATAAAGTAACAGAAATGTCACTCTAACATACTATTCACAACAATACACCTAATCATTTGAATAAGTTTCTTCTCCGTTAAAACTTTTCTATGTCTGAAATTACTATTGCAATCTCGTCTGAATTACTTTACATTATTAGGGAGCTAAATGTTTGATGTCAATTACCGAATTCGCTACATTGAGTTGTATCCGAATACTTTTGATAATGTGACATATATATATACATACAAAAAATTCATTCTTACCGTTTTTAAGTGTCAATTTAAAGCAGAATTTGGAAATGTTTTATTTTAATATCAAAGCCGTCACAACTTGTACTTTTAAATTATACTATTGGTCATTAAAATTGCTACGACAAGAAGACGTCATACTACAGACGTGAAATTAAAAGGACAGGAAGGTGTTGCAAAGGATTTGCTTTTCAGCACATTCAACAAGCAGGCACCGGTAGAGTCAGCTATAATTTGTTTAGATGAGGATATTGTTCACCCGGTTTCTCATACACAAATTTCATTTGTATGTTGTTGCCTGCTGAAACGTTGTTGTGATGTCTCATGTAAGAAGCAGAAATGTGTATCAGCACGTTTCTGATTTTGAAAAAGATTGAATTTTAGTGTACCGTTAATGCGGTTTATGGTGTCACAGTATTGTTATTTGTGTTGGTCGAGATCCAATGACTGTTAGCAGAATTTCGAACAGATGTGTTCAAGTCGGTGATACGGAACTCCATGCTGAGTCACAATGGTCCCTTATCACTGACAACCGACAAGACAGGTTTGTCACCCACATGGCCATAATGGATCGTGCAGCCCCGTCACGAGGCCTGAGTCAAGAATTGCGGTCATTTGCTAGACGACAAATGTCTGCGCGAACAGTTCGACGACATTTGAAGCAGCATGGACTCTAAGCTCGAAGCCCATGGCTGCGGCTACCTATGACGTTGCATCACAGAGTCTTCATGGTATGATCAATGACGAACCTGGGCTTACGAATGGCGAAACGTCTTTTTTTACAGATGAATCCAAATGCTGTTTACAGCATCAAGATGGTCGAATCCCTACGTTTCAGCACGGTAATACACGATCGCATGTTGATGGTATTGTGTGGACCTTCATTGAAGTGAAAAATGATCGGATTTTGCCCTGATCTTCACGTTTACCAAATCTCTCGCCAATAGAAAACGCCTTGTCCATGGTTGTCGAGCGACTAGTCATCATGCGCCAATCACTACAGTTGATGTGCTGTGGCATAGTTTTGAAGCTGCATGGACATCTGTACCTGTACATGCCCTCCAATCTTTGTCTCAATTCCCTGGCGTATAAGTACTGTTATTACTGCCAGAGGTGTTTGTTCTGGGTACCGAATTCTCAAGATCAACGAACTCAAATTTCTTGAAATTTTAATCACGCACTATTTCCAGTATAATATATTTGTCCAATTAATATCATTTTGTTACGTGCATTTTTCCTGGTGTAGTAGTGTTAATGGCCAGTAATGTATTATTAACCTGGTTGTTTAAAAAAAGTAATTTTTTTTTCAGATATTCTTAGTCATGATTGTATAACACACGGACACGTGCGCTTATGTTACAGTTTCAACTGAAAAATCGGAATAGAAAGTGTGAAATGGCGAGCAAATTCAAGCTAATATAAAGAGAAGAGAGGATTTTATCAAATTTCTGTTAATTCAGCAGATAATTTAATGTAGAAGTAATTGATATGCGAAAATAAGGTTGAAATAAATTCAGATGAGTGTTCGAAAATCATAATTTGTGTGTTTAAGAGGTGAATTCTTCACAAGCATATATGAAGACTCTCATTATTATATTCATTAAGTAAATATATCATGAAAATTGTCTCGCTTAACATTAAGGAAATGAGGGAATATAAATAGAGGATACTACTGACCTTCCTGCGAAACTGGAGGATGCGGAGAAGGGGAATCCTAAGAGGATGAGTCCTAGGTCAGAGACGGCCAAGTTGATGAGTAGCAGGGAGGTAGGAGTGATGAGACCGCGGAACCGGAGGAACATGGCCAGTACGAGACCATTGCCTATTGTTCCAAGGATACCTGACAAAAGAAAAGAAAAAAAATGTTGCTTAAACAGACTAAAAATGATACAAACTACACACAATAGAAAATATTTGGAAGAAAACAAAAATCAAAAATATTAAGCAAGATTTAAAATTTTCATAAAGGTTTCATTTAATTATTAAAGCAATAAAAATGATGCGTTATTTATTTGAAGTAATAATGCGTCTAAAAATTGTGTTTTCAGCAACATGAAGTCCAATTTCACATAAATAGGTGTTAGAATTATAATGTTATGTGAAAAAACATACATATAGTTATGGAGTAAAGACGTTACATTAGAACATTATTTCAAACAATAAAAAAACATCCAAATATCATCCTTTCTTTCAGTTTTCTCAAGATTCAATAAGACATAGAATCTTATTTTTCTATTAAATGTCCTTATTGAAACAGGTTTTATACAATAATTCTACGAAACAAGTAGGTTCTATGGTCGCTGTTGTCTTCAAAAAATTAAAACATGGAATTTTACGGAATATACCAGATTACCATTATTAACATCTACGTCTCACATGAAATTATTATATATATATATATATATATATATATATATATATATGTATTGTTATCTGTACAGAAAGAATTGTTCTTTACAGCTAAATATAGGATATTTTCTATCTTTATTAATAAATATAATGTAAATCATCACAGTTCCCTATTTATTTATTTTTTTGCAATTAGATACCTCTCTTCATAATCCATAGCTAGCTATACTGTAGCTCAAAAAAGTAATATATACAACTAAACATGTATAAATTTTTTTAAGTATCATATAAAATTATTATAATATAATATATATATATATATATATATATATATATATATATATATATATATATATATTCGTATTATACCTATATTTTTACTTCAGAATATACAAGGTGTTGCCGAATTCGTCCAATAAATTAAAAAAGGCAATAGTAAGCAGCATGGGTGCAACAAATCATCATAGACCACGGGGTCGCAAATCGCGTTTAGTCGGAGTAATTTGCAAAAACTGTTCCGAAAGGTGTAATGGTGAGTGAAATGAAAAGGGGAAATAAGAGGTAATAAATATGTTTACTAGGTGCCAATCATTCTTACAATACGTACATGCCTCTCAGCTCTACGTCAGAAACGCAACTACAAAAGACTGTCACTGACATTGTGCGAAGTTGTCGGCTATGTCCGTCAGTGTTCCCTAACCCTTTTACCGCTGCGGATCAGTCAACGTCGGATAATTTTACCGCGGCTCACTGAGGGGGAGCAAGAGTGATTGTTTATATTTTAGATTGTTTTTATTTAACAATTTTAATTTAGTTACATTTAAATATGCTTCAGAATAAAATATAGCTACACCTGGAGAACGATTTGAATAGAATGGGTTATAAGGAGTAGACTGTATAGTTTTTAAAATGCTCGTTCACTAAAATACTTAAGGTCAGTTCTAACATAATACAGTATAAAAAGTTAATTGAGGCCGCGGTAGCCGAGTGGTATAGATGTCGGATCGTAGCTTGCCTTGTCACGAGTTCGAGCCCAATACCATTCAGGAGCCAGCTCAGGTGTCGTCCACGTCACTTGACCATGGTTCAAAATTACGTGGGCCGCCGCCAAAAGCCCTCGTGTAGCTGAATAGTGCGACGTTAATATTCAATCAATCAATTAAAAGTTAATTGAAATGACGCACCGTCTTTTCCAATGAATCGGGTGCCCGCCAAACAACACGAAATATCCATTGGTGCTACAAACATTAGAAAAAGCCACAAAGCCGTAACGACTTCACCAAAAGCATCTCGAATATCACCAACATGACTAGTGCGCAGCAAACAACTGATGAATAGCTAGAATCTTAAACAATAAAATTAATGATATTTTAACTAAATGAACATGAAGATTTATACAAGAAAAAATAAATAAGAAATTACTGAATAAATTAAGACTTAAAATAAACTAGAATTATTAATGAATAAAGCTATTTTTTTAAAGCAGTTCCTTTTAAGCAGCCCCCAGTTTCTGGTGTCACACTCTGGCGGCAACTTTTAGAGTTATAGTCTTGAGAAACCTGAACAACGCCAAAAAGTGAATAGAAAGTGATTTAACAAGGAATATAGTGATTTTCATGAAAAACAGCCCAAACCCAAGTAAAATATGCTGTAGTAACTGAAATTGAAATCACTTAATGTTTCTTGTGATGACCAGTAGTATTTGATCCACGGACAGGTACCGGTCCGCGGACCGGGGATGGGAGACCACTGGTGTAGGTCATAGCACAGCCGAGACCTACAGATGAAGGATTGTTGGACGTATTAAAAAAAATCCGGTGGGCCAGCAATAGCTGTAACAATGGCAAGAACTGTGAGATCCTTCACTTTAGCCACCATTTTTTCATACACAGTTGATTTTAGATGGTTCAAGAAGAAGAAATCCAAGGGATTGAGGTCATTGCCTTAAGTTGCCTTTTCGAAAAAGAGCCCTGACACATCAGCGTGCTAAGCGTTCATTGCAATCTGCTCCGTCGTACATGAGGTATATATCCGCATATTCCTCGTTTATGTAATGCAGCATTGTTACCAAATATAATATAACACTCTCGCTTTACACATTTCCTAACTATGGTAGCTTGCTTGCCACTTATTCTCCCTAAACCAACGATACGATACTGCTTCGATGTTGTATGGATGTAAATTGATATGTTTTTTTCTGATTAGTGATAATAGACAAAAGTGGACTACAGAAATCATTTTATGAGAGGACCTAATTTTTAACTATGTTTCATATATTGCAAGAAAAAAAAATATTGGAAAAAAAGTGGCTGTTTCAAGACGATTGGGAAGTTTTCTATTTTGCAATAAAAAACAAGCATGTGAATCAGTATTTCTTTAATTTGTCACGAAAGTCTGCTGTATTTAAAAAACACCAATAAACAGGAATCATTTAATGACATTTTTCATCGAAGATCTGTTTCAAAAGGTGATAAATAGGCTTTCTCTTGTATAATCTTTACAACAAGAAAAAAGTGTTTTGTCAGAGGTAATGTCACAGAGCGGTAACAAAGGCATTTTAGAAATTTGTTGTATTATTGGTAATCGTATGAAACCGTTTACTGATGCAGAAATTTTGCCGGAGTGATTTTTAAATGCTTCGAATTTAGAACGATTCTGTGACAGAAATAAAAAATAATAAATAAAAGAAGCGAAATAGGAGTTTTAATAATTTGATCAATTTTCCGCATTTTAAATTTTTTATATTAACTTGGTCTAAAAGCATTTCTCCCCCCCCCTCCCTCCCGAATTAATCCCTACGTTACGGCCTGTGTGAAATAGCCATAATATGTATGCGGTCCATTTGAAATAGTTGACAGGTGTATGCGGCGTGCATGAAATAGCTAACATGCGTATGCAACCCGCGTGAAATAGCCAACAAATGTATGCGGCCCGGCAGAAAGAAAGGATGAGTACCCCAGCCTTCGTAAAACATACAGACAAGTTAGTAGAAATATTTAGTTTCCTACCAGTCGAGATTTCCTACACAGTTCATGCACATTTTCGGTAACTTCTTTTTATACATTTTGTACACTTTTCACTTATCGGTATTTTACAGTTAGAACAAGCATCTGCAGTTTTGTTTCTACAATGGAAATCTTTGCAATGGACCCTTTTTCGCATTTTCGCAGATTCTTCACTAGTATCCGCTTTTGTCTGTGAATCTGACTTGTACTTTTTTTTGTGAATATACACACTACACGCAGCACTGAAATGAGTTGTTGAAGATATTCTCTCCTCTAACCTTTTCAACAGTAACTTCTTTGTATAAAATCCATAAATTATTCCCTGTAAGATCCATTATGTTGTAGAATTCATAAACTGGTCCCCTCCTTGGCCCTGCCTTCACAGAATATTTCCGAGCCATTTGGTCGGCAATGTCTACACCAAATTTTGTTGAGTTATAAAATTATACTGTTTCTGGAAGCTTTTGGGGATTATTGCTGTCGATATTAACTGTGGGATGAAGGGAGCTCAATAATCTCTCACCACAGTATCGCGGGACAAAGGTGGACCCCAAACAACAGACCACAGACTATAAAGCTCTAGATCATTTGCACCGTATATGTCTTGAGCTTCCAAAATTGATATAAAAACTTCTAAGTCACCTAAAGTTGTTGATCATTCATTTCTTCCCAGTTACACGGTGAGCTTCTTCCTCTGCACAATTTTTAATATGGCGAAGCAAAGGCTCATCTATAAGTAGTCTCCATGAACTAATTACATAGCCATATTCAATATTTCGCTTTCAATAACTGATAGAGCCATTATTTTCTTTGAAGACATTATGTTCAGAAATTCTTCCATCATTTGTTAGAAAAGTTCTAGAGTTCATTTCATCTGGATTTGAATCTGATAACTTTTTATGTTTATTTACACTTTGTTTTTTCTTCCCAGAAGTGGGTTTCTGCTAGTACAATGCACAGGGAAATTAGATACGGTATCTTCATCCGAGGAAATATTTTCTTCATCTGAAACCAGATGTGGGACCGTTAGATAACCGTATTGGCTATGGCAGTGTTGCACCACATTCTATTCAATCGTCCAAAACAAAAAAAATCGGAGAGAATATATTCCTTGAATACGCGAACCAGAGACATTTTTCTAAAATGGAATGATAACGGGAAGGAAGGGGCTGCAACGTTGGTTACTACTACAACAAATTTCTCAGCTGTTCTTATGTTATCAGTAACTATCTATTGACCTTGAAATATTGTTCTGCTTACATCTGGGAAATGGGAAAAGGACTGAAAAAGCTTTTACCATTTCAGGAAACTTGAATTGCAAATTTAGTACTTGTGATTATAGTGGGGTCAAAATGCCCCTTTCTGCGATTTTAGGTATAAGTATTAAAAACAAAAAAAAATGATAAGCATTTAACGTATCACATTTTCACAGATTATTATTGGTATAGAATTGCGAAAAAAGAATTAAAATCAAGGTCAAGAATTTTTTTTTCAATGCCATTGGTAACTTTTTGAGAAATTTGAAAACAAAATTGCTTTTGGGTCAAAATGACCCCATCCGCGGTTCTAGTGATAAAATAGCATGAGCATGTTTCTTCAAACAATTAAATGTGTCAATAATTCATTTTAAAGAGTATTTTCTACTTACAATTGTTCCAGAACATAAAATACACACCGCTTTGTCGCCTTTACTTATGCCATTACTCGTATCTCAGTCCACCAAGTTTGAAATTCTTTGTTAGATTTATCGGGGTTTTTTTTCCTGAACTAGCCATAATACTATTGTGTCAACAAAATTGATTATGCTATGCGTAAACAAATTTCGCATTATTAGCAATAGTAGCCCACGACGTAACTAAGGTAAGGCAATAAGAAACGAGTGTGCTCCCGGAAGCAATGCATCCGGAGGTATGATTATAGTACTTCTTAATGAACTTTGTTATTTTGAACTAAAATACAAACAGTTTTGATCGGTGGAATGCCCAAAGTATTGCGTCGATTGCCATCAATGAAACGCGTACTACTGGTTCTCCATCCATGTTCTATAGTGATTTGTCGTCCCTCCATGCTGCCTTCTACTATCCTTTTGAATTTGTAGGTCTAATTTGGCAACGCTCTGCATATTAGTGTATAATTATTTGAATAAAAATAATTTTTATATTTATTAATTTATTAATTCTACATGCATTTTTCCAAGCTTGGAAGTTGTATTTTAATCAATGAATCTGACAATACCTGATGTATTGTTCTTTGATTCTAGAAGGATCCAAGCAATTTCGATTACTTATTTAGGTGTGTAACGTTCTTTACTCCTTTTAGATTTTAAACATCAAAGCATTTTATATTTCTTGGAATTTTGATAAGTAATATAAGCAGAAAGAAAGAAAGAACGAAGGCGGACTCCACTTTTAATGTTTTTTTGTTTCCCATATTTTAATTGTGTGCATTTATTTTTAAAATTTAAATAACTTATAAGTTCCATATAATATATGCATATATATATATTTAAAGTGCAGGTATTATAACGATTAAATCCCTTCCAAACTGATGTCATAATCAAGGAAACAAAAGATATAAGTTTGAGATGGCTATTTACTTTCAACTTCTATTGAATGAAAAGAAAACATTTTAAGTCCTCATGAAGATACAATCTCGAAAATATATCAATTTAAGAAGGAATACATAAAACAAGAGAACACGCCCTCACCTATGACAAAATGTGTGTTTTTATATTCATAAGATATGATGCCTATCGATTTATCACACGACTATTTTTTTCTCAACAAGATGTCAAAATGAATTTTTACAACCACTAATTCAAAAAGTAAACTTTTATCGGCATCATAAAATATTTAGTTTCGGTAGTAAAAGTTCTTTATCAAAGGAACCGGTAACGGTTATTGCAATCAATAAAGCTATATAATTAGTTGAAATGTTTTAACTAATTTAAAAACACCGTTTCTTTTTTTTTAATAACCATTAAATGGTAATGGGGTTTGTTTAGGAGATAATTACTGACTTTTATCAAACAATATGTTTTAGTACAAAAGAAAAATATTGAACGAGTAGAGTTCATTTGTTTCTGAAGAATTTTTTGTGAATGCATTGTGATTAATTAAAGAATTTTGAATCAATTACTATGATTATAAATTATCATTTTTAAGTGTGAAAAAAGCAAAAATAATTAAGAGAAATTTAAAATCTACATATTATCATATACGTACTTTAATTCGAATTTTGATAATAGTCTTTTTATTTGAAATTGACATAATCATTAACTTAATAATTTGCATTAACTAACAGATTCTTGGATCAGATTTCCCACAGCTTCATATGAATGCTCTGTTAATTTTAGAAATATAATTGTAACAGCCTAAACTTATAAGGATCGTTCAATAAATGCAATTACGAGTTCCCTCATTGAATTCAAAACTGACAGATTTATAATTCTTGTCCATCCTATCGAAAGTTGTTTCAGGATAGCGAAAGAAGGAGTCACTAACCATTAGTTTGGCAATCTCTCTACATGAGTACCAAAGGAGAGCGAACGTCTTATTCACTGTAATTGAAAAAGCAACAGTAGCGGGTGCAACATTGATCGCCCACAGACAGAGTGACTCAACACATAGTGACGCGTACACTACTGAGTATGGACTCAGCCTAAATCACGTTTCTGCAATTGCATTCCATATTCAACATCAGCACCTATAAGGGAACATGGAGCATCGACAATAGTCCATGACAGAATGAGTCTTTGAGGTCTATATAACGTAGACGGACGAATATACATTTTCTGTAAGAATTCATTGATATTAGTAACGTTTAATCTCAATGCTGTAACTTTTCAAAAGCAGCGGATATTCCCTTTCTCACAAGTTGCCAGTTATAATTAGAGAAAAGGGTGCTCTAGTCTTGTGTTTGTTTTTTACTTAACTGTTTTTTCGGATATTTTCTCTCTCGCACACATACACACGTGGCACGCACACACATTCTATCTCGCTTACACACATTCACACTTTTTCTCTCGTACACACCCACTCTTTCATTCTACCACACAAAGCAACTCTCTCTCTCACACACACGCACGCACTCTGATATATATATATATATATATATATATATATATATATATATATATATATACAGGGTGTTTCAGCTAAGATGTTACAAACTTCTAGGAGAGGTAGGGGACAACAAGACGACTCGAAGTATATAGGCAATGCTGGGTCGGAAATGCTTTCCTAAGGCTCCACGCGCCGACAAAATTTAGGGTGCAAAACTTCAATTGGTCTTAAAAACGGGAAAAATTGTCGAAACGCTTTGGGATTTGGTCAAAATTATTGTTATTATTTATTATTTCATAAAAAAAATTCTGAGCAATATTGCTGCTAAAACATCGCTAGAGGGCGCTTTAGACTTTGGAACGCTAGGAAAAAAACAATTTTCAATATTTTTTAAAGTTTTTTGATGGATTTCATAAGTTGAAACTTTAACTTGAATTTTGATACCAGATTTGGTATCCTCCGGGGAAAATTGATGTAAAAAATCGAACATTGTTCAGGACACTTAAAGCACAAATGGTGCTAAAAAACGAGCAAAATGTTGGATTTCGGTGTGGTTTGCGCGAAAAGCATTCCCTTGCTGACTAATTTGTTCAAAACAAATTTTGACATTGTTGCCAAATTTAAAACCAGAGGTGCTTCAGACAAGTAAAAAGGCATTTCCGATCGACCTTTCCTATGTAATTCCGAGTCATCTAGGTGTACTCTTCCACCAACGAGGTCGAGTACACCTAGACGACTCGGAATAACATAAAAAAGGTGGTCCGGAAATGCCTTCCTGAAGCAGTAATACCATCGAAAGCCTAATAAGTAGCCCAGGAATTGCAAGTGTCGTGGCAGTGAATAAAGCGAGCAGGGTTCTCGGCGAAAATTTTAGCGAGAGAGTGTTAAAGGCAGAATATGCAAAATTCCCCGTCGCGAGTTGAATTAGCCGCCAGAGGGACAGAACGATAAGAAGGAGTCCGCTGGAAGGAAGCTTTATTTCCATCGCACACAGACTGGCTGTTCGATGACAGAGTACACGAACGCAGAGAAAGCAGATATGATTCTGGTGCACGGGGCCACAGATTGCAATGGTCGAGCCACTCAGAGGTTGTACGCCGAAAAGCATCCTGTCAGGCGGACTCCTGCTCATACCATGTTTGCTCGCCTACACCAGCAATTATGTGGGACCGGTTCATTCCAGAAGGCAGCACGTACCGAATTGAACGAGGAAATTGTACTAGATATGGTAGAGACCACTCCCAGTTTAAGTACACGAGGTATCGCCAATGAAATCGGGATTTCATACAGTAGCGTTTGGAGGATTCTCGATGATAGTGCCCTGCATCCATTTCACTACCAGTACGTCCAGTCACTAAAAGAATGTGACTTTGCACCTCGTCAGGCCTTTCCACAGTGGTACTTGCAGCAACGAATTGCAAATCCCTTTTTTTGAAGCATCCGTGTTGTTCACAGATGAGGCGTCTTTTTCGAGAGAGGGTATTTTCAACACCCATAACAGCCATTCGTGGGCAGCAGCGAACCCACGTGTAACACGTACTCGGGCTGCACAGGATCGTTTCCTGGTTAACGTATGGGCTGACATTCTAGGGGATCATCTAATAGGACCCTACATTCTGCCTCGTCACCTGACTGGTCCACGCTACCTGATATTCTTGGAACAAGTTTTGCCAAAGTTATTGGACAGAGAGCACACGTTACCGCTGCGACTCGTACTTCCATGTGGTTCCAGCAAGATGGAGCCCCCGCACATTTCAGTATTTCTGTTCGGAATCACTTGGATGCAGTATGTGGTGAATGATGGATTGGCCGTGGAGGTCCAGTGCATTGATTTCTCCGATCGCCAGACCTTTCCTGTCTGGATTATTTCTTCTGGGGGCAAATGAAATCGTTGGTGTACGAAACACACGTAAACAGCGCCGAGGAACTTGTAGCACGCATCAGTGCAGCAGCCGGGGAAATACGAAACAGTCCAGAAATGTTATCGAATGTTCGACGCTCCATGAAGCGAAGATGTGAAGCCTGCATCACATGCGACGGGCATCAGTTCGAACACCTCCTTTGACAGCAGTTTTTCCTTCTTTTCTTTACTTTTTCTTTTATGATAATGCATAGAAGTTAGTAAACAGCTTTTTTCCTCCTATTTTGAATCTTTCCTTGTGTTTTACTTCTTGTAATTTGGTACTTGTGTTTTTTACCCTCTTTTACTAAAATTTTTTGCTATAAAATTACTTTTTTGCAACACAAACCAACTCGAATCTCATTTAGGAGGAAAAATTGCTAGTAATTATTCGGCTTACAACCAACCACAAAATTATCCAAATGAGTTTCCAAGTTGCAATGTCTGAAAGCGCCCTCTGGCTTTGATTAATGGCTACCAAGTCAAAATTTATTTTGAACAAATTAGTCAGTAACGGAATGCTTTTCGTGCAAACCGCACCGAAATCCAACATTTTGCTCGTTTTTAGCACCGTTTGTGCTTTAAGTTCCCTGAACAATGTTCGATTTTTTACATCAATTTTCCCCGGAGGATACCAAATCTGGTATCAAAATTTAAGTTAAAGTTTCAACTTATGAAAGCCATCAAAAAACTTTAAAAAATATTGAAAATTTTTTTCCTAGCGTTCCAAAGTCTAAAGCGCCCTCTAGCGATGCTTTAGCAGCAATATTGTTCAGAATTTTTTTTATGAAATAATAAATAATAACAATAATTTTGACCAAACCCCAAAGCATTTCGATAATTTTTCCCGTTTTTAAGACCAGTTGAAGTTTTGCACCCTAAATTTTGTCGGTGCGTGGAGCCTTAGGAAAGCATTTCCGACCCAGCATTGCCTATATACTTCGAGTCGTCTTGTTGTCCCCTACCTCTCCTAGAAGTTTGTAACATCTTAGCTGAAACACCCTGTATATATATATATATATATATATATATATATATATATATATATATATATATATATATATATATATATATATATATATATAAATATATACATGTTACTGGCCCTTTTCAATTCGAATCTTTTAATCCAGGGGCAAATCATAATTTTGAAGTGTAAGTTTTACTCTCTCATTTTTGGACTTGTTTTTAGAGACAACATTACAAAATGTTAAACCATTTAATTCAATCCTAGTTTAAAATATATGAATTAATTTAAAAAATAATTTTTTTTAGATATCCGGAGGTGTGTTTAATTGGAATAATTTGAGAATAAGGATAAAATGCATCGTTTTAATTATTTATTAATATCGCATTATATGTTGGTGCATTTTTTGTAAAAGAAGGTTACTTAAAAAGAAGGGATGTAAATCATTTATTTACCAATATAAATACTATCATCCGCCCGGATAAATATAAGGCGCCTTCTTTGTAACATATTAAATTCTTTTCGAAGTACCGAATGATCTCGTAAAAAAGAGGAGAAACTCTTAATTTGACGTGTTATAAAACTATAGCGAAGTGTGTTCGCTATAACCTTTTTATCTGACACTAAACTGACAACCCACTATGTATAAGTTCCAACCTATAAAACCAAACCTCTCTTTGAAATTCGATTCTTCAGGAGATTTTTAGGAGGAATATAAAAACAAACATTGCGCGTCACGTGAGAAAAAACTTAAAGCAGCACCACAGCGCATCAAAGGAAGTTTATGTCGCGTTTGCTCTCTCTCTCGCATCTCTTTTAAAAAAATAAAACTCTACAATTTTCTGTTGATTATCGTGTTAATAAATATATGTTTCTGAATTAATAGCTTTATGTGTGTGTGTGAAGTCGTTTGCAATTATCTTCATTTCTTTTTCAATGTGGTACAAGGATATAAACAACAATTTACAGAAATATTCTTAGTTTCTGGGTTCAATTTTTATAATTGTTGCCGTGGTAGCCTAGAGGTTATGGTCAGGAATTCGTGGCCCAATTGACAATCCTGGTGCTACTAAAAGCCTACTGTGTAGAAGGAGGTGGTGAACGTCAAATCTACGAGGCTCAATTTCCTCCCGTTAGTGTAGTGGGGTAATTCGGAAGGTGAGAGGTTAGTGCCAGCTTAGGTGGCGTCCTCGTCTCTTCACCGAAATTTAAAATAAAGAGGTACATTGTTAATCAACCTAGTTTCGCTTTACAGCACGACGTTAATATCACACTCACCCAACTTTTTAATTAATATACTTTTTAAAGAAAAATGTGTTTCAAATTGCATTATTGTATTAGTTTATGACAAGCAAAAAAAAACTAGAGCAGTGGTAGGCAAACGTATTAGCCAAAGAGCCAAATATGGACATTACAACAATTTAAAAAAAATTGGGAGTCAAATCTGCTTGTTTAGTAAACTTTTATTGCACTAAATAAGTAGTACACTAAATTAAACTAAATTTCATACTTAATAAATATTTATTAATTCCAACAATGTGCTTGCTTCTCCTTGAAAAGTTTGAGTAAGTCAGGTTTGTATGTTGTTTTTAATTTTAGGCATGTTTTCAAGATCTGGTCAATAAGATGACTTCTCAGTTTACTCTTGATAATGTCTATGCTTGAAAAAGATTGTTCGCATATGTATGTAGAACCGAAAAGGGAAAGAACAGCAAACGCGAGCTTTTTCAGCTGATCGTAAGAGTCAGGAATACTATTCCAAGCGTTAATATTGATCATGTCTTCCTTCTCCATGTCATTCAAAATAGACCACTTGTGTTGTGAACTAAGATCGCATTTTTTCTTTTTCTCCAATATTTCCAATTCAACACAAAGACCTTTGAATTTAGAGCGATTCATCTCCTTGGTTTTTAAATCCAGCAATTGTATATTTCAAAGCTACCAATGTCAATTTCAAAAGGAAAAAATTTCAATTGGGTTATCGTAGCATTAAGAGGATTTTTGACTAAAGCTAAAGTTGCTCTGCTGTTTTTAAATTACTGAAACCTGCTGAGAAATGCTTCCCTCATATTTAAACTTATTGTTTTAAATGGTGTTTAACAATAGAAGAATTATTTTTTTGGCAATGCTTCAACCGGCTCGGAAAGTGAAACAATGTTTCCCTTTCAAAATCATGAGCAAAAACGGATAATTTGTTTTCGAATGGTATTACTTCTTCTAACACCGAAAAAATAAGTTTCCTTTCTCTTGCAGTTTACGATTAAGTTGATTTAGATGAGACGTAATGTCTACCATGAATTAAAAGTTTGGGATCTACTGATCGTCTGTTAGTTCTGGATAGTGAACGTCCTTCTCAAGGAGAAATGCTTTAATTTCCGGAAAAAGGGACGTGAAACTTTTAAAACGTTTCCTCTTGATAACCAACGTACCTTGTTGTGAAGCAGAAACTCAGTGTACTCACTCTGCATTTCAAATAAAAATTCTTTGAATTAGCGATGATTAAGAGTTTTACCTAAAATGGAGTTGATAATGTTAATCACTAATTCCATAACCTTTCAAATTTCATCCGGAAATGTTTGCACACAAAGCGCTTCTTCGTGAATGATATAATGGTAAAAACATGGATCTCGTGAAATATTTTTTTCTTTCAAAATTACAACAAACCCTTTTCTTAGCCTGTCATACTTTTGGAACCATCTGTTGAGATCGACACAATTTTATGGAGGGGAATATGATGTTTATCCATACACTCAATTACAGCATTTGCGATATCTTCTCCACGCGTCTGGCCTTTTGAGTAAAAATATAATCCCAAATGTTCTTCTTTAGGACCTGAATGAAATATAAATCTTACAAAAAGTGAAACTTGGGCTGTATCATTTATGTCACAAGACTAGTCAACTGATATTGATAAAGCCGAAACCAATTTTAGATCTTCGATAAGCTGGTTGGTTATATTCGAAAACATTTTAATCGTTCAATCGTTAATGGTTTTGCAGACAATGGAAACTCTTTAAATCTTTTCAGAATATCTACTTAATTCTTAAAATCTCGAAATAGCTGTTCGGATGCATTTATAAAACAACTTTTATGTATTCGCCGTCTGTGTACGGTTTCCCTCTCTTAGCAATCTATTGGCTAAAAACAAAACTTGCCATATTAATATTGCTGGAAGATTGCATCCAGTTATTAAACACAGAAGTTAATGACTCTTGGCTCTTCTGAAGTTCCTCAAATGCTTTTTTCCTTGCATCACTGGTAGGGTATTTAGTGCTAAATGACGCGTTATTCTTGTAAAGTGTCTCTCTAAATTTGACTTCTTGTTATGCGCGAGTTTTTCCTTACAAATAAGACATGTGGGAAGTCCATTCAAGTTTTGAATAAAGGCAAAATTCTCGGTCCACTCAACTTTAAATTCTTGCTTTTCATCTTCCGTTTTCCTTTACTTTTTTTTTGGTAGCCATGTAAATTGGTGTGGCTATAAAAATATTCCAAATATTTTATTTTTAAAGCCATCAGTACAAAATTGTTATAATTAAATTGATGAAAATAAAAATTTTAAAATATGCAGTTTTATTAATATATGTAACTGCAC